>CAWUFW010010269.1:0-712274 GCA_963921515.1 Calotriton arnoldi
AAAGGTTTAGTTAGGGAAGACAAATAACTAGATCTTGAAGTATGAAAATCATAAACTACGTTTTCCAGCGGTCTACTTAGTGTTTTTGTGGAAGTAGTTATATGGGCCCAGGTGAGTATATGGTAGTGGAGTATCTGCTGTAAGTACACCGCTGGATCAGCACTATAGGCAGGACATGCTGTCCGGTTTCTGCTCCTCTGTTCGCGTCCGTACTGGGTGCCGCACTATAGGCAGGACATGCTGTCCGGTTTCTGCTCCTCTGTCCGCGGCCGTACTGGGTGCCGCACTATAGGCAGGACATGCTGTCCGGTTTCTGCTCCTCTGTCCGCGGCCGTACTGGGTGCTGCACTATAGGCAGGACATGCTGTCCGGTTTCTGCTCCTCTGTCCGCGGCTGCACTATAGGCAGGACATGCTGTCCGGTTTCTGCAACCGTTTTTTGTATTTATTTATACTTGCTTTCAGAGGTTTGATACGTTTTTGCGCCCCCCCCCCTTGTCAATCTCCTCTGCAGGCTGCCCGGGGTCCACGAAGGAGACCCGCTAAGAGGGCGGCCGCCTTAGTGCCACAGGAGGGCACAGGAGGCATCCTTCCAGTGTTTGGGACCCTCAGGGGTCCAGGTGCCGCGTCACTTCCGGGGAGGGGGCGAGGTACATATACCTCTCCCCGCCCCCTGGGCGCCCTCTTGGCCCATTCCCCTGACGCCGTTTGGACGTGTGCCGGGAGCTGTTCACGCAGTGAGTCAACTAACCCCCTCACCCCCCCCCCCCGCAACCCCCATTAAAGAGGCAGTCCCTCAGGCCGGGGGTGAAGCCCGGCCATTGCCGAGGCTGCGGTCCGCTTAGAGGGCGAGGAGGGGTTTGGGCAGCTCCCGGTGGGCACAGGCCAGCAGCCCTGGCCTAGGCCACTCGGCTATGCGTGTTGGGGGAGCGGCCCTGGGCAGGAGGCGACCAGTGAGTGCAGCCAGGCTCTCGCTTCAGAGCGGCGTGGGGGCAGGAGCACTTATCGCGTGTTGGGGGCGGCGCCGCCGCAAGGAGCGCCGTGCACCGCCCTCACCTCCAGTAGCTTTGGCCAGCCAGGGCCCGTACTGCCTGTTTACACAGGGCACCGAGCCACTATGGAAAAGAGAGCCAGCTTGCTTCACTCCGTCTTTGCGCTTTCACGCCAGCCGCACTATTCCCTGAGCCGCCGGCCAATGCAGGCATGGTTGTTGCGGGGGGGGGGCATCCTCGTGGTTTCCCCCGCTGCTGCTGGGTGGGCGCCAGAGTTTGGGGAGTAGCCCCTGCGGCCAAAGTTGTCCAGAGGATCCGGGCCCAAATTTTCGGTCTGTGGTCATGCGCAACCCTCGCTGCCACAGTGTTCCCAACCCACGGGGTCCGCCTTCGGGACACTTTGCTGCATTCGGCGCACGGTAGCGCTCGATCCCCGCCTCACCTGCCTGCGACATCCAACTGGCCCCCTGGGTTTCCGTGGTTGCCCATCCCAGGCGCTGGTCCGACCCAGGCAGAGTCGCTTTCCACTGCAGTAGGGGGCTCAACAGGTAGGCAGGTGCCGAGTTGTGAACGGGGGAGGGGCCTGCATGGAGAGGATGTTGTCCGTCGGCTAGACTGCCGACTGTGGTGCTGGAAACCAGGTTTTGTGCCTCGGGGTCGCATGTACTTCCTGGGAGTCTGGGCAAATCACTAAATCTCCCCGAGCGCACGCAATTAGGGGTCGCGCGCTCAAAGCCCCTGCCCTGCACCCCTTGAAGCCCCCGTGCACACGGTCCCGGGAGTTAGTGGAGGCATGTGGGGTTGGCCCAACTTTGTGATACTGGGTTCGTTGGCGCTTGGCCAGAGAGGAGAGGTGGTCCGTCAGGGTTCGAGCCTCGGGGTCGCGTCCACACCCTGTGATGCTGGGCAAAGCACTTAATTCCCTGCACATGTTAACAGGTTCCCCCCTTAGTCTGGGGTAGAGACTGCCCCGGCCCCGATATGAGGCGCAGCAGTTGCGGGCCGGGGGCTGCGGTCGCCGGAGTGTGTCTTGGCCCGGGCGGGGGGGCAAGAGAGCTGTATGTCTGGACCCGCGACCTGGTTATGATCGGGCCCGACGGGTTGTGAAGTGCATTGTGCGACTGCCAGCGGAGAACCGGACACTTAGCAAGTGGCGACATGGTCGATGCCGGCATGTGGTTTTCCATCTGGGCGGGGGGGTAGTGTGAAACCCGACTACACACGACCTCCGGTTTTATCGTCGTGCTCACATTGGAAGCAAGAATTTTATTAGGCATGATTTTGCTTGCCGAGTGCAACAGTGTGTGGGACCTCAATATTGCCACAGTAAAATGGTGGTTCACACAACCTAGGTTACTAGATACGCTGTGAATTTTACAGAACATATTGCAGTAGGGTACTATGCGTGGGGCAAAGGTGATAGGCGGACATAAATGGTTCGACGAGGTTTTTTCCTTGGGTTTTGCTTCTCTCCAATGTTTTAGGGGTTGAAATATTGCCTTGGTTTGTATGCCTCATGAGGTCAGCATTGCGCACCTAGCCCAGGACCTGCCAGACGCTCACAACCTCCCGGCTTGGTTCATAGAACTGAAAGTCGGCACTACGAAGAGTTGTGGTGAGACTGGTCTCAGGTTCAACTTTGGGCCGTATTTCGGTGCGCGGCCAGGGACACAGCCCCTCGGAGGCCTTGGTGGGTGCCAAGACCCTGGCGGCAGCCAAGGCAGCCCGAACTCGTCCGGGCTGGGAGAGAGGTGCATTGTGCTGCGCTCCCAGCCGGGCTCATGAGGCGATTGAGGCCTGGGAAGCTAATGGATGTATGTGGCTTTTAACTAGTTAGGGCCACGGCCTTGTAACCTTTCTACTCTCATCCCGTCAACTTTAACCAAAAATTTGCTTCCAGTACAATGCATTAATTTCCAAAGGTGCTTGATTCATAGGCTACTTATTCTACCTGCTCATCACTGGCGTTTTCTTTAACGATAAGGGGGCCTCAATTAAAAGAAGCCACATTATTCCAGCGCGCGCTGATGTGAAGCATTTTCTTTAACGTTAATGGAGCTTCAGCGCGCGCTGATGTGAAGCATTTTCTTTAACGTTAATGGAGCTTCAATTAAATACAAGCCACATTATTCTTTGAAACAACAGATTTCATCGCGCGCAGAGGGCGGCATTTTCTTTAACGATAATGGAGCGTCAATTAACATCAAGCCACATTATCTTGGGAGGCAGCAGGTTTTACCGCGTGCAGATGTGCAGCATTTTCTTTACCGATATTGGAGCTGCAATTATAAGCCACATTAGTCTTATGAAGCAACAGGTTTTCACCGCGTGCAGAGGTGCGGCATTTTCTTTAACGAGATGGAGCTTCCGTTAATAATAAGCCACATTATTGTTATGAAACAGCAGTTTTTCATCGCAGGTAGGTGTACGTAATTTTCTTTAACGATGATGGAGCTTCAATTAATAACAAGCCACATTATTCCTGTGACGCAGCAGGTTTTCACCGCGTGCAGATTTACATTGTAGAGCATGGGACGGCGCTGACGGAGGGTGCGGTGTGCGGATCGGGGGTTTCCCGATGTTTAGAACGGGCAGGCGGCACCTACCATCGCCTTGCTTTGGCCGCCAAGGTTTTGATCTTGAGGGTCGGCAACCAATCCATTGCAACATGGTTAGCACTGGCAACGGCACGTGACCAGACGCCCAAGTTCCATGAAGACTCTCCTGCACAAACGAGGGACCATGGGTCCAGCCTGTTTTGGTCTGTCATAAAGTCAGTGGATGGATGCTTAACGGCATCCTAGTCTCTTGCATAAGGCCCGTCTGGGGTTCCCAAACTCCCCACCGCAGAGACAGCTAGGGTCTGTCCATGGTCACTGCGTGGCCAAGCATTGCTTTCTGTTCATATTGACACCCATGGCTAGGCCCATTGTATTTACGCTGGGGAAGCTTGGCAATTAATGATGTGTAAGCAGAATGGGGTATTTAGGAACAGTACGATGCCTCTCAAAGGCGATCCGGAGTGGCCATGCGTTATCCATCCCCTTTTGGTCCTTTGCCTTGGGAGGGGTGGAGTGTATAGCAGTAACCTAGGTTTGAGTCCGCTATCCGCGCTTGGAAAGTTTATATTCAATTCTCCCATGGGCACAGGCTGTGGTTCTGGTGGCAAAAGTCTGATTAATGTGCCTGGATACAAAGTTTGTTATGGTCGTACTGCTTTACCATAACTGCGGTGAGGAAGGTTTATATCAGCACAGTACGCATCAGTTTCATGTAGAAGGAATGCAGTGCCACGGGGTGGCTCAAAACAGGCACCGTCACATGATGTATGTTGGTGGGGCATGTGCGGTTAGGAACACGCTTAGGCGGCCGGATCATTGGTAGCAGCGCCCTTATTTGGATGTACTGGGAGTGTTGTATGTGTTCCCCCAGGCGGATGGAATTTAACTGCCCTTGACTGGCCAGTGCGTCTTCTTGCGCTCCGGTCAGGTGAGCAATAACTTTGGGTGTTATGGTGCCTGTGGTAAGTTCTGGGCAGGGAGTCTCAGGCCAGATCCCACCCTTTGGTCGACCAGGACATCCCGGGCAAACCCCTTCTGCGGGGATCATTTCAGGGAGGGGTCATAGGATTCAAAACTTGTTAGCAGGGACTCTGCAACCCCCCTTGTCGCACCCACATGTAACATGTAAGCCTCGGTGGCGGGGCGGGTAAGGGATACTTGGCCGCACGCAGGGGCGGACAATTTCTTTTGGGGTTAGCTCTGCAGGATACCGTGCGCCCTGGTTTTACAGACTAGGATAGGCAGTGAATTTTGTGGCAGGCATGCGCCAAGAGATGGGTCTTCTGATACATCTATACCTGGTTTAGTTCCTGGCTACGGAGTGGCTGCGGGACACTCGGGTGTTGGAGGTGGTCAGACGGTGGCCAGGCCTTCTAGACGGGGGATCTAGCACGGGCGTGTCCTAGTAAGGGTTCAGGTGCCAGAAGTCGGCCCTGGGATACAATTTGAGCACAGCAGTTCTACATCGCAGGCAGAAGGGAGAACCTATTTACTGTCTCTGGCTGACAGCTCGCCCATTACCAAGGTACAGGGAGCAGGTAAGGTAGGCATGCCTTACTATGCCAGGCAATGGGGGTTATGACAGGCGCTTCGGCAGTCGCTCTTTCAAGAGCCAGCAACAGCAGCTTACAGGGTGGGCATACAAGCGGAAGCGCATCATGCAGGTGGGGACGATGCCCTGTTGTCAGCTACCTCCAGCCCGGCTTCCTTCGGGGCCCTGAGAACCAGTGGCGGAGGGCAAGGTCCAAAACAGACTCTTCGGGGGTGGCATTAAAGGGACAGGATGCACGCATCAAGCAGGCTGGACAATGGGTATCCCAATGTTTGAAAGGTTCCCTGAGCCACACAGGGGAGTGGCCGGAAGGCAGGTTAAGGGTAGTATGTACAGGCAAACCCGGAATATACCACTGGCACCCCGGTGATGCACCAGAGTTAATGGGGAGGGTGCAGGTACATTACCACTGCTGGTGCAGTACATGGTTATCAGCTTGAACCCCCCGAAGCTGGGGGAATAGTCAAGAAAGGGTGTTGAAGCACAGGCTTAGTCAACCTTTAAGGTGACGCACAGGTTGCACGCGGTGCACAATGGTATGTGGTCTGTCATATTTGTATCATCAAGGTAAGGCAGACTACTGGTCAAGCTAACAGAGACGGTAGGTGCCAAGCGCCGGCATTCTCGCCATCGCGGCACGTGGGGATTAAGTTATACAACTCAAGTGTTGGGGGCTACAAAGCTTAGCGATATCCTGGGTTGCAGCACAGAGGCTCTTTTGTGGGACACCCGGCATCTCAACAAGTCTAGAAAGGGCAGGTGATCTGCATCTATCGTTTTCCCATTCCTGTAGCGTTTCCACCCTCTGGTCCACTACCTGGTACCCACCAGAGTAGGTCTGGCAAAGGGCAGGGTCAAAGGTATGGATGATGGGCCATCCGTGCGTGCTGATAGTGGCACGATGGGCGGAAAGCAGGAGGTGGAGGCATGCGTTTCCTGACACAGATAATTTGGATGGGGTTCCCAGGCATGCACAGGAACAGCTTGCTAGGATGCTGCAGCACAGACTATGGGGGGGGTGTCTCCCCTCCTCAATTTCTGGTCTTCAACAGGAAGGCTATCAATGGGCAGTGGGGGGCAGTGTATCGGGTACATTAGGTGCAAGCTTGATTAGTTGTATAGGATGGGTGCAGTGCTCATTAAAGGTTAGCAACTTGGCATTTCGTTATGTCGCAAGGATCTGAGTGAATGGCCTTCCGTGCGTCTCGAGGGGCGGAATTCAAGAAATGGAGGCATGGGGTTCCTCCAGTAAGTTTTCTTGGTTGGGGGTCCCAGCCATGTGCCGGGACAGCTGGCTGAAGCAGCTGCGGCACAGACCAAGGGGTGCCCCCACGTCCACAAAGTGTTTGGTAGAGGTTAGGGGCCACCGGGTGGGGTGCGCATAGGTTGGTCTACCTGTCTAGAGTGGGCATGGACTTGTCTTGTGTTGCCTGGCCCGGGCAATGAGCAGACTGGGGGAAGAGGCACCTGTTGCGAGAGAGGGAGTCCTCCAATTGTAGGACGCAACCTTTGGGGGCTTGGGAGTTATGGTGGTCAGATAGCACCCTCGTTTAGTGTGTCGAGGCGCCCGGTCAGGGGAGGCTGGGGAAACCTCGCGCAGGAGAGTTGACCATGCCAGGCGTAAATTCACCAACTGGGTTTGGCTTTATAGGTATGGTTTGCATGCCAAATCCACAGGGAAGTTTGGTACAAGATGGGGTTTCACCTGGCTAGAGTGGGCATGGACTTGCTTTGCTGGACTGGGGAGAAGCCCGGGAATCAGCAGGGTGTAGGGAAAGATGTTGTTATTGTGCAAAGAGGTGCAACCAGCCACAACCAAAGCGCTCTGGGCGGGTTTGGCAGCAGAGCGCATCAAGCAGGTGGGACAATAGGAATTCCATGGTTTCAAAGGTACAGCCGTCCGCAGCCACCCAGGGCAGTGGCCGGAAGACAGGTTAAGTGTATCATGTACAGGCGAACTTTAAGTTGTCCAAAGGCACCCTCTGCGGCACCCGAGGTTTGATGGGGTGCAGTGTTATTGTGCAACTAGGTTCAAGATGGATTAGTTGTATAATATGGGGTGCAGTGCTCATTAAAGGATGTTAGTATCGGAGCATGTCGTTATTTGGCAGGATCAAAGGTCTGGGTCAAGGGCCGTCCGTGCGTCCGGGGAGAGGCACGATGGGAGGAATCCGACATATGGAGGCATGGGTTTTCCATCACTGACTTACCTTGGTTGGGGGGCCGGCCCAGGCATGCGCTAGCACAGTTTGAGGTAGAAGCGCGACTCACTACTGAGATAATTTGGTTGGGGGCCCCAGGTATGCGCTGGAACAGCTTGTGTAGAAGCTGCAGCACAAGTCTAGGGGGGTGTCTCCCCTCAATTCAGGCAGACACAGGGAGGCAATGTTTTGACCCTCTGGGGTAGGAGGGCATTGCAGCAAGATATCAAATACTCCTGGTATAAGTTAAACAACCAGTTGTGGGCTGGAGTGTTATGATGGGCAGAGATAACGCCACTGTGAGTGTGGCGAGGGGCTCGGTCAGAGGATGCCGGGGATTCCTCATGCAGGAGAGTTTACAGTGCCAGGCGCAGATCCACTGAACAGGGGGGTTTGGTTCATCAGGCATGGCCTGCTGCATGCTAAGTCCACTTGGATTTAGAAAGAGGATGGGGCGCACCTGCCAGAGTGGGCAGGGACTTGTCTTGCTGGGCCTGGGAGAGGCCCTGGAATTAGAAAGATGGAGGTGAAGAGGCCTACCTTGGTGGGGGCCCTGGCTGTGACGGTGGCCACACCCAGAGCTGTGGCGGAGTTACAGGGCGATCCAGAGGCTGTAGGTACATACGGGTACCATGTACAGAAGCACAACAAGGGTGCAAAGGCCAAATATCCACAGGGAGGTCCTTGCGTTGGACCCTGGAGGAGCGACGGCGCCCCGTTAGTCCTACGGGCGGTTGTGGACCTGAGCAACCGGGGTTTGCCTGGCAGGCTCCGCCCCGTATGGGGCGTGAGCAGGGGCGTGGGCTGTTGGTCCACTGGTGGGAGGGTCTTCCCTCCCCCAAAATATGGCAAACACCGTTGGGGAGGCCACGGTGTAATTTGGCTCATCAGGTGGCAGGCGGCGAGGGGCTGCCTGCCTTGGGATCGCCCGTAAGATAACCCACCATGTTGGCATATTTGTAATGCTAATAAACCTGCAGCAGTTTTCTCCACAAAGAAGGTGTCTTGTTTGGTTATTTCTATAGGAGATTGCTGTATGGTGGGGTGGCGAGTGTTGCCGATATTGGCACTATGTTCGTGGCCATAGTGGGTGCTGCACCACAGGCTTGCGGCCGGCTCTTTCTCTCGGTAAAGTTTAAAAGCAGGATCCTCTGCTTCTGTGCACACAGTAAACGAAATAGTTTTACCCGACCACCGTTCCCCAGTGTCTCTCCCCTGCTCAGACCTGGATACGGAGGGACTGGAGGTTGCCAAACTGTGGAGGTAAGGCGGGGTGGTGGTGGCAGCTCCTTTCCTCATCCCTTCCCTTCGCCACCCCATGCACGTAAACGTTTCCATTCTCTAATATTTCAGTTAATGCGCGGGTTAAACTGCAGTGTTTTCCTTGTTTCGTTGCGATGCTTTAAGTGACGTGCTTCTGCCTACATTGCATGCATTTTTACGAACCTTTTTAATTTGAAAGCAAAACAAGAATCATTGCTGGTAGTTTATTTATTTAAAAGAAGCTCCTGGCAGGTGAACGCATAATGTTATACATTTATGAACATAAAATAAAGCCCCACATCTTATCAGCTGTTTGCCCGGCCTCCACCCGGCTGTCTCCATGCAGTATCAGCAGCAGTTCCTCCTCCCCGGCCTCTGTTTCAGAGAGCCAGGGCTCCTCTGTCGAAATCCACCATTAATTTATCTACAATGGCTGTTCCGCTCTCGGGAAGCTTCATTTGTATTTATTTGCACGACATGCTGTCCGGTTTCTGCTCCTCTGTTCGCGGCCGTACTGGGTGCCGCACTATAGGCAGGACATGCTGTCCGGTTTCTGCTCCTCTGTCCGCGGCCGTACTGGGTGCCGCACTATAGGCAGGACATGCTGTCCGGTTTCTGCTCCTCTGTCCGCGGCCGTACTGGGTGCCGCACTATAGGCAGGACATGCTGTCCGGTTTCTGCTCCTCTGTCCGCGGCCGTACTGGGTGCTGCACTATAGGCAGGACATGCTGTCCGGTTTCTGCTCCTCTGTCCGCGGCCGTACTGGGTGCTGCACTATAGGCAGGACATGCTGTCCGGTTTCTGCTCCTCTGTCCGCGGCCGTACTGGGTGCCGCACTATAGGCAGGACATGCTGTCCGGTTTCTGCTCCTCTGTCCGCGGCCGTACTGGGTGCCGCACTATAGGCAGGACATGCTGTCCGGTTTCTGCTCCTCTGTCCGCGGCCGTACTGGGTGCCGCACTATAGGCAGGACATGCTGTCCGGTTTCTGCTCCTCTGTTCGCGGCCGTACTGGGTGCCGCACTATAGGCAGGACATGCTGTCCGGTTTCTGCTCCTCTGTCCGCGGCCGTACTGGGTGCCGCACTATAGGCAGGACATGCTGTCCGGTTTCTGCTCCTCTGTCCGCGGCCGTACTGGGTGCCGCACTATAGGCAGGACATGCTGTCCGGTTTCTGCTCCTCTGTTCGCGGCCGTACTGGGTGCCGCACTATAGGCAGGACATGCTGTCCGGTTTCTGCTCCTCTGTCTGCGGCCGTACTGGGTGCTGCACTATAGGCAGGACATGCTGTCCGGTTTCTGCTCCTCTGTCCGCGGCCGTACTGGGTGCCGCACTATAGGCAGGACATGCTGTCCGGTTTCTGCTCCTCTGTCCGCGGCCGTACTGGGTGCTGCACTATAGGCAGGACATGCTGTCCGGTTTCTGCTCCTCTGTCCGCGGCCGTACTGGGTGCCGCACTATAGGCAGGACATGCTGTCCGGTTTCTGCTCCTCTGTCCGCGGCCGTACTGGGTGCCGCACTATAGGCAGGACATGCTGTCCGGTTTCTGCTCCTCTGTCCGCGGCCGTACTGGGTGCTGCACTATAGGCAGGACATGCTGTCCGGTTTCTGCTCCTCTGTCCGCGGCCGTACTGGGTGCAGCACTATAGGCAGGACATGCTGTCCGGTTTCTGCTCCTCTGTCCGCGGCCGTACTGGGTGCCGCACTATAGGCAGGACATGCTGTCCGGTTTCTGCTCCTCTGTCCGCGGCCGTACTGGGTGCCGCACTATAGGCAGGACATGCTGTCCGGTTTCTGCTCCCTCTGTCCGCGGCCGTACTGGGTGCCGCACTATAGGCAGGACATGCTGTCCGGTTTCTGCTCCTCTGTTCGCGGCCGTACTGGGTGCCGCACTATAGGCAGGACATGCTGTCCGGTTTCTGCTCCTCTGTCCGCGGCCGTACTGGGTGCCGCACTATAGGCAGGACATGCTGTCCGGTTTCTGCTCCTCTGTCCGCGGCCGTACTGGGTGCCGCACTATAGGCAGGACATGCTGTCCGGTTTCTGCTCCTCTGTCCGCGGCCGTACTGGGTGCCGCACTATAGGCAGGACATGCTGTCCGGTTTCTGCTCCTCTGTTCGCGGCCGTACTGGGTGCCGCACTATAGGCAGGACATGCTGTCCGGTTTCTGCTCCTCTGTCCGCGGCCGTACTGGGTGCCGCACTATAGGCAGGACATGCTGTCCGGTTTCTGCTCCTCTGTTCGCGGCCGTACTGGGTGCCGCACTATAGGCAGGACATGCTGTCCGGTTTCTGCTCCTCTGTCCGCGGCCGTACTGGGTGCTGCACTATAGGCAGGACATGCTGTCCGGTTTCTGCTCCTCTGTCCGCGGCCGTACTGGGTGCCGCACTATAGGCAGGACATGCTGTCCGGTTTCTGCTCCTCTGTCCGCGGCAGTACTGGGTGCTGCACTATAGGCAGGACATGCTGTCCGGTTTCTGCTCCTCTGTCCGCGGCCGTACTGGGTGCCGCACTATAGGCAGGACATGCTGTCTGGTTTCTGCTCCTCTGTCCGCGGCCGTACTGGGTGCCGCACTATAGGCAGGACATGCTGTCCGGTTTCTGCTCCTCTGTCCGCGGCCGTACTGGGTGCTGCACTATAGGCAGGACATGCTGTCCGGTTTCTGCTCCTCTGTCCGCGGCCGTACTGGGTGCTGCACTATAGGCAGGACATGCTGTCCGGTTTCTGCTCCTCTGTCCGCGGCCGTACTGGGTGCCGCACTATAGGCAGGACATGCTGTCCGGTTTCTGCTCCTCTGTCCGCGGCCGTACTGGGTGCCGCACTATAGGCAGGACATGCTGTCCGGTTTCTGCTCCTCTGTCCGCGGCCGTACTGGGTGCCGCACTATAGGCAGGACATGCTGTCCGGTTTCTGCTCCTCTGTTCGCGGCCGTACTGGGTGCCGCACTATAGGCAGGACATGCTGTCCGGTTTCTGCTCCTCTGTCCGCGGCCGTACTGGGTGCCGCACTATAGGCAGGACATGCTGTCCGGTTTCTGCTCCTCTGTCCGCGGCCGTACTGGGTGCCGCACTATAGGCAGGACATGCTGTCCGGTTTCTGCTCCTCTGTCCGCGGCCGTACTGGGTGCCGCACTATAGGCAGGACATGCTGTCCGGTTTCTGCTCCTCTGTTCGCGGCCGTACTGGGTGCCGCACTATAGGCAGGACATGCTGTCCGGTTTCTGCTCCTCTGTCCGCGGCCGTACTGGGTGCCGCACTATAGGCAGGACATGCTGTCCGGTTTCTGCTACCCCTTTTTTTTATTTGTACTTGCTGTCGAAGATATGTTTTTGCGCAGCTCTTTTACTCATCCCTTTTCTTCGCTCCCCCCACGTGCGTAAACCTTTCCATTCTCCAATATTTTAGGGAATGTGTTGGTTAAAGTGGAGTGTTTTCTTTCAACCTGGGGCATAATTGGCGCACGTGCTTCTGTCTACATTGCATGCATTTCCCCCGAATTAACAGCTGAGGGATGTGTGGGAATTAAGTAAACTTTATAGAGCACTTCTGCACAGAACCACGTCATCATGCAAAAATGAGGAGCAAAATATTCTTCCCATTTGCGATGCTTGGTTTGTTGTCAGATGTGGTTAGAAGCCAGGACTGTGGATGGTGTGGAAGGCGGAAGTGAGGCATGTGGCTGCAAGTTTACTTGCCACTGAGTTATACATAGACATGCCTGTGAATGCCACACACTAATTTTACAACACATTTCTGTTGAATGCACATTATTAATATGCTAATTATTAGCTTATTAATCAAAATGCAAATTATTGTCCCTCCTGCCTATCCATATTCTACTACGGGCTAAAAAGTGACTGTTTTCTCTTAGAAATCCCAATGACCTTTAAACTCCAGGCTCATCCCCTCGGCAAACACAACAAGCATTGGCACAGCCAATAGGTCTCGCCTTTGAGACCTTATAAGTGTTTACCCAGAGCTATTGGCTTTGCCAGTGTCTTTAAACTATGCTGTAGATCATTGTGGCTGCTGTGCAGCATTTTAGAAAGGTATACTAAAAAAGTGTTATAAGCATTTTTGTTACCTTATATTTAACCACGAAGATATAATGCACAACTGAACGGCCCTATTAAAAAAAGTATTAACATACAAAAATGTCTTCTAGTTTTTTTTGTCCTTACATTGCTGGCAACTTCTTCCTGCCTGTTCTAATGCTTATTTGTTATAACTTTGTTTTGTTATGGGGAGGGGCGGGGGGGGGACAAAAACAACGGGAAGGCGGAGTTTGGAAAATAGTAACTGAATTAAAACATAAGCAGTGGACGGACACTAGGGAAAAATCAACAGATACCACATTCCGAGGGCAGACTGAGGTGGTGCTGAGTGATGCTGAGGTGCTGGCGCGGAGGTGATGCTCAGGTGATGTTGAATGATACTCAGGTGGTGGTGAGTGATGCTGAGGTGGTGGTGCTGAGTGATGCTGTGATGCTGAGTCATGCTGAGGTGGTGGTGCTGCACTGGAGCTCAGGTGGTGCTGAGTGATGCTCAGTTGGTGCTGTGCTGAGGTAATGCTGCGCTGATGCTGAGGTTGTGCTGCGCTGATGCTGAAATGGTGCTGCGTTAGTGGTGAGGAGGGGCTGTGTGGGTGGTGCTGCGCTGATGCTGAGGTGGTGCTGAGGTTTTGCTGAGGTGATGCTGGGTGATACTGAGGTGGTGCAGAGGTGGTGGTGCACTTTTGTGGAGGTGACGCTCGTGTGGTGCTGAGTGATGCTGTGGTGTTGCTGAGTCATGCTGTGGTGGTGGTGCTGTGCTGGGGCCCAGGTGGTGCTCAGTGATGCTGAGTTGGTGCTGTGCTGAGGTGCTGCTGTGCTGATGCTGAAGTGGTGCTGCATTGGTGCTGAGTCTGCTGCCTGCCTGTTGCACATGCATCCCTGTATAGTGAATAGTAACCCAATAAACTGTATCACAAGAAAAGAAGCCTCAGATCTGCATTTTGCACAGAGATCTCTGCAGCGGGTACAAAAACCCCAAATCTGTGAAATTTGAGGTTCAGCCTGTGATGTACATATTGCACACAGATCCCTGCAGTGGCTACAGTAACCCTTGAACTGTCTTATGGGAAGTGAAGCCTGGCAGCAGCACGTTGCACACAGATCTCTGCAGCAGGTACAGTAACCCCATAAGCTGTTTTATGAAGTGTGAATCCTGTAGCCTGCATCTTATATTCAGATCCCTGCAGCGGGTACAGTAACCCCTTTGAGCTGTCTCATGAGTTACAGCGGCGGTCGGCACAGGTAAACGCGGTGGGGCGGCGGCGGGGGAAGCCGACAGACGACAGAATAGGAATGTTTAATAAATAAATAATACCTATTCCGTCGTCTGTCGGCTCCCCCCCCCACCGCCGCGCCCTGCCCCGCCTCACCGCGCTTACCTGTGCCAACCGCCGCTGGTAGTGCAGCCTGTGATCTGCATGTTCCACACAGACCTTTGTAGCGGATACAGTATCCCATAGTGTGTCCCATGGGGAGAGCAGCATGTCATACACAGATCTCTTCAGTGGGTGCAGGAACCCTGTAAGCTATCTCAGGAGGAGTGAAGCCTGGGAGTGGGGGACAGGGCAGTAACAATGGGCAACAGCAGGGAGGGTGAGGGCGCAGGGCGGGCAACTTCAATGGGTAAGCAATGATGCAGGGGGGAGGGATGAGGGAACAAGCAGCAACGATGGGGAATCAACAGCAAGTGAGAAGAGAAAATGAGGGGCAGGGAGTACTGAGGTGTGTTGTAAAAAGAAGGGGAGAGAACCCAGGCAAGTGGAGCAAATGAGGCGCAGTGAATACAGACAGGTGAAGAAAAAGATGAGCGGACAAGTGTCAGGCAAAAAACCGAGATGTAGCACATGAAAAGTAGATTATAGTCTAGGGGTAAATGGAGGAGGAGAGCGCGGTGAGGTCAAAGATGAATAGAAGAGAAAAGTACCTCTGTGGGTGGAGAAAAGGAGGAGCCAAAAGTACAGAGGGGAATGGAGAAAAGGAGGAGTGAGATGCACTACGATCAGTGATGAAACCTGACCGAGAGTAGAGGAGGAGCAGGGGATAAAGAATGGGTACAGAAAAGGAGGAGCAGAAATACTGAGATGAAAAGAGAATAGGAGGAGCCGACAGCAGGGGACATCACGTCACCCCTACATACCACCAGCATCTTGAAATCTGATGCTGATGATGAGAAAACGTTCAGAGAGCGAGAGAGAGAAACCTTTCCAAATCAGGCAGGGAACATGTACACTTGTCCTAGTGCTGGAGCACGACTGAGAAGATTGAGAGATAAACAAGAGGCCTAAAATACCCGGCATTAAAGAACGCAGCCTGGCCGTGGCTTTCATTCATGCCATATTTCCAAACTGCATACTTCTACAAGCTGACTTTGCACAGATATCAGGGTCTCCTGCTCTGTGGTGTGCCATGGTATCCCTGCGCTCCCAGCCTCTGATGTCAGTCCTTTCAAAAGTGGCCCATGTTTTCCCACTTGTCTCTGGTGGTGGATGCTCTGCCTTTGATGGAGGTTAATCCTGCTGTTGTCACCGTGTTCGGTGAAAGGGAAAGAGCTTGGATGAGAGAAGGGAGAAATTCCTTTCATGCGTCTTGGTGGATGAGTTCAGAGCTAAGAGTTGTACAAATAATGCCAGATGTCAGTGAAAAATGTAAAAGGTCTGAAAAGGAGTATCTTTCAATAGTAACACAGGAACAGCCACATACAGCTTTAAAGGTTTCCACATCCCACGCTACCGTCGCTTCTTTGTCTCAAACCACCTTGATACATGGACATCGATTCACCAAAATGCCACGGGTAGCGGAAGTGACATCATACACCATTTGACCTTAATGATGTCACAGTAAGTGCCATCATATGACCTTTGACCCTCCATCATCCCAAGAAGTGATGTCACATAACCTTAATCCTGATGGCATCACAATAATTAACATTGCTGAAGTTATATAATTGCATAATTAATAATATATATTCTTCTAGGGGAGAACAAAGGGTGGGGTCTCTTCCCTGAGAAGATTTTGGAAAAAACAATGGGCTTTATTAATGCATTTTAATGCACAACTTTCACATACATTTGTTAAAAAGCCTTAGGCTCTAAAAA
This sequence comes from Calotriton arnoldi, assembly GCA_963921515.1. Classification (NCBI taxonomy): domain Eukaryota; kingdom Metazoa; phylum Chordata; class Amphibia; order Caudata; family Salamandridae; genus Calotriton; species Calotriton arnoldi. Next base: position 15,715 of record CAWUFW010010269.1, read on the forward strand.
AACACTCACTAAATATTCAAGTCTTTCATGGTGTGCCAAGCTACTGAAATCTGACAGTCCCCACAAGTTCAACGAATTATAATTTTTGAATGTCCAATGTCAAAAATTACCTTCATTGCTAGGACCAGCATTTTTCTAAGGTGGCCCCTTTTGCCCAATCATTACATACAATATGCCAGTGGCAGATGTTTCCTAATACTGCTTCTCTTGCACTATGGAGGTCCCTTATGTCAAAGGTTATGTCTAATATTTCAATGACCACATCTTCTCATGGATGGTATCATGACCTTGCCACAGTTGTCTGTCCATATGCCAAGAATTCCCTCCAATGTGTCATTACTAGCAATGTGCCAAAGGTGCAAACTATGCCGAAATTTCCTCCAGGAGATAGCGCTGGAATTTGTTCAAGGGTGCTCCATGCCAAAATTTGCCTACAGAGTGCCAGCAGTAGCATTTTACTGAAGGTATCCCATATGCAAGTATTGCCTCCAGTATTCCAGTGCCAACATTTTGTCAAGGGTGTTTCTATAAGCCAAGAAGCATTCCAGGTCAAACAGCGGACCTGCAAGCATAGCAACACATGCTCACTTCCATTCACTTATTCACACTCATTCTGTCGCTAGCACTGACTTGCACTCATTCATTTTCACCTACTCTCGTGCACTCACTTTCACTGTGAATCACTCATTCACACTCTCTCACTCACTCATACTCTGACTCACTTATACTCACTTACTCATTTTGATGCACACACATCCACGATCCCATATACAAACATACATGCTCACACATATACACACTGTCTCACCCAAACTCTTTCACACCCACATATACGTACACAACATACATTAAAACCATTTTATTTTTCTTATCTAAGATGCCTGTGAAAGTCCAGATCTTGCTTCTCCACTTTTTATTACACTAATAGTGAATAATAAACTTTTATTCACTATTAATGTAATACAAATTAGCAGGAAACGAGGTTAGAGCCTGACTTTGCCACTTCTGAGGCCAGGGGTCGCAAAGGTAGTGCCAGGGGTAGCAACCCGCAAGCTAGGGGTCCCAACTGCGACCCCTGGTGACCTGTTAAATGACGTCCATGCCTCTATAGTTGGAAGAGAAGTTTAAATAGACAGAAGGGGGAAGAAACATGGAGGGCACGGGTTGGGAAGAAGCAATGCCAGGGGAGGGAGAGAAGCGACATGGAGGGTGGAGGTGTGGGAGAATTGGAGGAGAAGCAACGAGAGAAAGAAGAAGGGTGTGGCTGGAGGAAGCAAAATCCATATAGGATTCTGTGGAGTTTTTGTATCACAAACTTACTAATAGCTGAAGTTTTCTTCTATTCATTTTTAAAACCTTCGCAAATATTGCTAAATTCACAAACATAGGGGTTCAGAACTTAACCCGCTTATAGAATTAAAAGTTAGTGAATTTGGTCTGTAGATAGTAGATTATTTACATGTTTGACATTTTCCAGAAGCAGATGGGAAATGGGTTGGAGGGCTTAGGTGTTATCTGGTGCTTCGACATGGAGCAGGGGTTTTTGATTGCAAAGATCTGCACATTTCTAAAAATATTTCACTCAGTTTTTATTTTATAATGGCTTGCTACTTTGAAAATTGAAGGTGCTTTAATTCGACTTTGAGAGTGTATGCTGCGCTTTAAAGTGAAGACGTTATTCCTGACTGAATAGAAGATTTCACATTGTTTTTCTATCGATGCAGTTGTAAATCTCTCTAGCTCAAATGCAGCATGCAAGCCAGACACTTCGACCATGTGCATTTACAATAGGAACCCCCAGTTTCATTGCTTAAAACCAGAAGTGCAATTTAGCCTGCAAGTAGGTTTTGCCCGGAATGGAAATAAACTACTCCTTACAAATGAACACAGTTTCCTTTCCAGTCACAAAACAGGATGGGGGTTATCAGTCAATATAATTGAGAGTTGTTGCTTGGTCGTAAAGAGTGTTTAAAAGAACGCTCTGTCAGTACTGCTATAGTGAAAGTTGTTTATGGTGAATGCACCCTATGTGTCTCCAAGCACTAAAGGGGGTGTGTATACAACCTTCCTTACTCTTCTGTTCAAAAGTGTGGGAGGGGGCTCCTGCCATGGAAAAAGCAAGGGGGCGGCATGGAGACTGAGCAGCGAATGGCACTCCGCAATGTAAACAAAAAGATGTTGAGAGGAGCTCGCTCGTCTCTCTTCCTCGCCAGTGATGGCAGACTTACCAAAACAGAGCCATGATTCACTTGCAATAAACGAGACACAGCAAGGTAAGCCGTTGCCTCTTCCTGTCAGGAGACTGCTTTGGCGATCAGAAAAAAACAAGCATTACTGCATGCATCTGAACATCAGCGCATGTAACAGTTGCAATGAACAGATAGGTGCAGCGCATCTGCGCTTCTATTCCAGGTTATGCAGTAATTAAGCACCAAATGTAGGTTACTGGAACGTCTGCACGTGTACTACATTGATTACGGTAATGCAAAATCAGCAAGATTGGGACCTCTGTTGAGGATTTATCCCGTTCTGTTGCCCGTTCAAGCTAATCAGTGTCCCCACGGTATGTGGAAAAGCGTGGGCACACACACCCTGCAGAATTCAGTGGGGGGTACCTCGCTGGGTCCCCCACTCCTGGGTTGAGAAAGGCAGCCATCCGCGATCGTGCAATGCAGTTGTAAGTGACCCTCACACTGCCCCTAAGTTCCAGAGTCAGCGGAATGATCACAGGCAGGTTTCATAAATAATGAGGCCGGCGTTGCAGCGTGTCCGGAGCCTTCCAGGGCCACACAGACCGCTGTTAAAAAATGCCCAAAGAGGACGGAGCCCCCGACGAACATGCGGGATGGCTTCAGGCATGCAGGTTGCCTTGCCAAACAAGCTGCACGAAGACATGAGCAGCCCAAAGAAAACAAGCACAAGCGCGCGCGGCAGCAGGGGGAGGGGTGAGAGGAGGGGGCCTGCGCGATTCCCTTGCGGGAGCGAGCTGCAAGGCGCGATAATTGCTACCATATGGCGCCAGCTGCTCGCTCCCGCAAGTGAATCGCCAAACGTGCACGCGTTGCCATTGAAGGCAATGGAACGCGTGCACGTTTTTGGCTGAAAAGCCGAAGCGATTCCAAAAGGTCTTTTTGCCTAAGCACCGCATGCGCGCTGCGTAGGCGAGACCTAAAAAGACTCGTGAACAAATCGAGAAAAAGTTTTCCAAACTATGGGGCACATTACGATGACGGGTCCGCCCGCCACCGTAACGGAATGCAGGACCGTCCGCCAGGGGTGCGGCGGTCCTGCAGCTGCTATTAGGATGCCACCGCCACCGTGGCGGTGGCATCCCCCATTCCCAGCATTGTGGCGGGCGGTGCTCACAGCACCGCCCGCTACAATGCCAATGCTGGGAATGCACGTTGTGCATTTGCATGCACAAGGTGACAGGCACTGCGCGGTGCCTGCCACCTAGTGCATGCAAATGCAGGGGGGTACCATAGGTACCCCCCATGTGCACCCCCCACTCGCTCAACACCCTGAGGGCCCGCAACGGGCCCCCGAAAGCAAACACCGTATGCCTTTCCATGGCGGCAACGCCGCCATGGAAAGGCTGCTCTCCGCATGTATCGTAATATGGATGGCGGTGTCTTGCAGACACCGCCACCATATTAATGGTGTTTTCCGCCCGGTCGACGTGTCGACCGGCGGAAATGCGGTGGACGGTCTTTCCGTCCGCTGCGGACCCCCCAGCCATCCTAATATGGCGGGGGGTCTTTCTGGTGTGGTGTCGGGCAGTTCGCCTCTGCCGGGCCGGCGGGGGCGAACCGCCCAACATCGTAATGACCCCCTAGGTGACAAAACTGTAATGATTAGTCGCTCGCTGTCAGCTGGATATCTCCGTTGCCTACACATTGAGCCGTGCCAAGGGCTATGGATAACACTTATTTTCTACTCTTAATTGCTTTCTGTGTCCTTACATAAGCAGGTGTTCGAAAACCATAGTGTCCCAGCTTAGCAAGTCTCAAATGGATGCATGCTCCCCTCTGCTCCCAGTTTCTTCTACTTTGCTCTGCTAGAAAATAGTTTTATCAGTAAGGGGACCCTCATCCCTGCTTGGTTACCTACTGTGCATAATCCACACACAGACGTGCATTTCAGAACTGAAGCATTTTCAATATCTTATACAACAAAGCCATAGTTGTTGCTTATTTGTCTTATGCAACTAATACAAATTGTCAAAGCCAATAGTTCTGGCTTGTTGTATGTGTAATGTTACTTGATGTATTATATATCTGAATGCAATAACAGAAGCAGAAAAATACCACTGGGGCGGCACACTACGCCAAGCTTTAGCTTTAAACATCTAAAGCTAAAGCACGGTGTGACGCTATTGCTACAAAAGTCAATAAAAAGTCAATAAAGAAAAAAACAAAGGCGGGCGGATGCCGCATTTCTTTTCCCTTTGTTTACTTTTTAGCAATTGCGGCACACAGCACTTTACTTTTAATCATCTTAAGGTAAAGCCTGGCGTGCCGCAATTGCTACGATGGTAAATAAATAGAAAAAAACCAGCGGACGCACAACTTAAAAAAATATTTATTGACTTTTGTAGCTATGCTACTGCAAGGATATTTTTGGACCAATAAAAAAAATCTATAATTGGAAAGCCAATAGCTCTAAATATTAACGAATGCAAGATCTATTGCATTGCAAATGCTTGTTTCAGTGTGTGGTAGAGGCATTATTCAAGGATGTTATTAATTTCAGGTGTTCCAAGATGGCATTTTATGGTTTGATCACGATATGGAGTTACATGACAAGTCCCATACCAAGGTTCTTTTTATTTTAAAGGAGAAGAATGCTACTTTAAGGGCTAAGAAGTGCAAGTTTGCTCTGGATAGTGTTAATTATCTGGGATATAAATAAGTCCTGGAATTATGCGACATGGGTGGACCAAATTATGTTGCGGCAAGAAGAGGCAAATTATGTGATCTAATGCGGCACATTTTGTGATAGTGTTACTTCATAATTTTGACATTATTTCACATTAATACTGTAGTGGCAAACATTTCAATTTTTAGCACCATTTTGAAATCCAAATACAGTAATAACCAACTGAAAGATGACTATTCCACCTTGCACAGGGCCTCCCACTCCGTGGTAGCACTAGTCGCTGCAAGTGTATTGATTTTTGATGGTTTATGTGGCAAATGCAGCAAATCCATAGTTATACGGAAAATGCAGTGGCTATAGAGTCGTATAGTTCCATTGGCCCTGGCTATAGATTATCAGCTCATGGTAAGGAACATAAGGAGAGTTTGGTGAAGTCATTGCTGAATTCACAGATCCTGAGAATAAAGACCAATTGTGATCTGTTTTGGGAATGTTAAAATTCTATTCTAGGTTTATTCCCAAATGTGCTGAAAAAAATCATAATTAGCAATCTCTACTGCGAACGAATGGAAAGTTTTTATAGAGTGAGGCAGTCAAAAAATAATGTATTGCTGTCAGTTTGGACATAGCCAATACCCATTCCCCTCAAACCGTTTGACATGTGTAATCCCTTATAGAAGTCAGTATGCTTTGGGTGATGAATTGCTTCCAACTTGTGATGGCGGGGACAAAGCTATTGCTTTTGCGTTGCATGCCCTAAGAGGCCCCAGAGTCTCCTCTTCTGTGATTGATAGTGAAGCTTTGGTTTGTTGGTGGGGTGTGGATCACTTTAGAAGTATTTGTGGGGAGTTGAATTTACCATCCTTATGGACCACAAAGCTTTAAAGTCTGTTCAACATTAGTGGATCTAGTAAAGCTACACCTAGAATTGACAAATGGTAATATATATACTGTAAGAATTTCATTACCATGTTGAGTATACCCCATGTGTGAAAAAACATTTTCGGGGGCTGCATGTCCTGTCTGCCCTTGAATAAATCGGCATCTATTGAGTACACAGAGGAAGAAGAATTCAGCATGGTTGGATTAAATTCCACACTAGTAAATGATTGTTTATAAGAGGTTAAGTGGAGATCGGCTCTGATGGAAGACAAATTCTGCTAGGGGTGATGGAATTTATCAGCAGTGGATGGTCTGAGTGGAGTAAAGACAGGAGGGACTCTGGAGATATACTAAGGAGGTCAGATTTATTGGTAGTTCAAGTCGGTATATTTGCCAAGATTTTGAATTTGGCTCATGAATTCCATGTTGAGTATATGATCAATAAAGAGGAGGATCATGGACACATTTAGGCAGCTGGGATTGGAAAAAGATGTTGAACATTTTATAAGAGAATGTGTTGTTGGCTATAAGCGATAAGTCTCAGTGACTGTTCCCAGCCCAGTGGAAGCTGTTCCCTTTCTGGATAAGGACTAGGTCAAACTAGGGTAGATGTCATTGGTTCTGCAAATGTACTGAATGAAAATTCTAGGTATGAGGTTGTGGTTGTAGATTACTTTTCTCATTGGCCTGAAGTTAAATTTGTTGGGTCGGCCTGCACCTGTGAAATACTTTAGTTTCTGCAGACCATATTTTTGAGGGAAGGAGCCCCAAGTGCAGTGATAACGAATAAGGGAGCACAGTTCACCTTTCAGGAATTCAAAAAAGTTTTAGTTCATTGGGGTATAAAACACACGACTACGCCGTCACATCATCCCAAAACCAGTGTCATGGTGGAGAGGTTAAATGGAGTAATTAAAAACAATGTGCAGTTGTTGGACACCAATGTGTTGGAGTGTGTCAAGGAATTGAGTGCTGTGTTATGGGTGATTCTCACCACACACAATGCTGCCACCTATCTTTCACCTTTTGTTTTTCTCAGAGGTTGTGTGCCTGCTACTAAATTGGTACAACCTTGGATAGGAGATTTGATCGTATCTGAGGATAAATTGGTGTCTGTGAAGGAGAAACGCGAGAAAGTTTGCATGTGTAGCTAAAGAAAACCAATGCTTACTTATCAAAGTGGGAGACTAGGTCAAGGTCAGGTTGCCCGGAGTAATAGCCAAAGATCATTCGAAACTTTCTAATCCTAGGAGAAGGTCAGAGAGTGTGTGGTTAAGCTTGATGACAAAAAATGAAGGAATAAGGAAAAATTGTCTGTTAAAACTAAGGTGCCTGGAGTGGAGGGTAAACCTGTAATCCGAAAAGCATTCAGGCAGGTATTTGAGATCCATGTGTGAAAGGAAATTTTGTAATCAAATGAGATCACAACATGGCATGTTTATTTTTTAGGTTGAGCCTGTGATAGCGCATGCACTGCATGTGCTCTCGTTTGCAAGACTATTGTTTACAGTAAAAGGCTTGGAGATCGTCCATTGCTTACCATTTCTTGGCTTCAGTATCACCCTTCTTACCTGCCTCCTAGTTGGCCAGCTCAGGCCAAGCGTCACTTCTGTTCCTTACTGTGGAGCAAGTACCAAGTACTGACTGATTTAGTTTAATTTGTGTTCTTCTGCTGTCCATTCACTGCTCACGCCGTGATTCAGGTACTATTGTATTTAGTTATTCTTCGGTTTTATTTATTCTTCATATGTTGCTTCAGGTTGCTTTCCCGTCCTTGCTTCCTCCTCTTCCTTGCTTGCACCCATCCACCTCCTATATTTTTTTTCCCTTCCTCAGACTTCCAGTCATTCCAGCACACACTAAATACATCTGTGCCTTGACTCGGTGAACTTAATTAACGGGAAGTGAGTTGAATCTGTAATGAAAACAGTTTACACTGTTTAACAATGGCACTTATATTGACATTTTTGTCCAGCATTGCGTTTCTTTTAGAAATTTGAAATAACACAATTAAATGTATTTTTAAACAACCATAACTCAGGAAATAGGTTGCTATTAAAGCAACATGGTTCGAAACTCTGACCTTTAGGTTCTCATTGGCAAGCAGCAGGAGCATTGGCCCACCGAGCTAATCAATCAATCAATCACAGAATTTGTAAAGCGCACTACTTACCCGCGAGGGTCTCAAGGCGCTGGGGAGAAAAAAGGGGGGGTGCTGCTACTGGTCGAACAACCAGGTCTTGAGTAGCCTCCTGAAGGTCAGCAGGTCTTGGGTCTGTCGTAGGCTTAGTGGAAGGGTGTTCCAGGTCTTGGCGGCGAGGTGGGAGAAGGATCTGCCGCCGGTGGTGGTTCTTCGAATGCGAGGGACGGTGGCGAGGGAGAGGTCGACGGAGCGGAGTTGGCGGTTGGGGACGTAGAAGAGGAGTCGTCTGTTGAGGTAGGCTGGGCCAGTCTTGTGGAGTGCCTTGTGTGCGTGGATCAGGAGTTTGAAGGAGATTCTCCTGTCGACGGGGAGCCAGTGCAGGTTCCTCAGGTGGGGGGTGATGTGGCTGTGGCGTGGTACATCGAGGATCAGGCGTGCGGAGGCGTTTTGTATGCGTTGCAGTCACTTGATGAGCTTGGCCGGGGCTCCCGCGTAGAGGGCGTTCCCATAGTCAAGTCTGCTGCTGACGAGGGCCTGGGTGACTGTTCTTCTCGTGTCTGTCGGGATCCACCTGTAGATCTTGCGAAGCATGCGGAGGGTGTTGAAGCAGGAGGATGAGACTGCGTTGACTTGCTTGGCCATGGAGAGCGTTGAGTTGAGGATGACTCCCAGGTTGCGTGCGTGGTCGGTGGGTGTCGGGGCTGCTCCCAGCGTCGTTGGCCACCAGGAGTCGTCCCAGGCTGAGGGGTTGGAGCCGAGGATGAGGACCTCTGTCTTCTCCGTGTTCAGTTTTAGTCGGCTGATCTTCATCCGATCGGCGACGGCCTTCATCCCTTCATGGAGGTTGGATTTGGCGGCGAGGGGGTCCTTGGTGAGGGAGAGGATCAGTTGAGTGTCGTCGGCGTAGGAGATTATGTTGAGGTCGTGCTGTCTGGCGATGCGTGCGAGCGGGGCCATGTAGATGTTGAACAGTGTTGGGCTGAGGGACGATCCCTGGGGTACACCGCAGATGATCTCGGAGGCTTCGGATCGGAATGGTGGGAGGCGGACTCTCTGGGTTCTGCCGGCGAGGAAGGAGGTGGCCCATTCCAGGGCCTTGTCTCGGATCCCTGCGTCGTGGAGGCGTGCGCGTAGAGTGCGGTGGCAGACAGTGTCGAAGGCGGCGGAGAGGTCCAGCAGGATGAGGGCTGCGGTCTCACCGTTGTCCAGCAGGATCCTGATGTCGTTGGTGGCGGCGATGAGGGCAGTCTCAGTGCTGTGGTTGCTGCGGAACCCCGATTGGGATGGGTCCAGGATGCTGTTTTCTTCGAGGTATCGGGTTAGCTGTTTGTTGACGATCTTCTCGATGACCTTGGCTGGGAACGGAAGCAGGGAGATGGGCCGGAAGTTCTTGAGGTCTCTCGGGTCCGCCTTGGGTTTTTGAGTAGGGCGTTGATCTCTGCGTGTTTCCAGCTCTCTGGGAAGGTCGCGGTCTCGAAGGAGAGATTGATGATGTTGCACAGGTGGGGTGCGATGGAGCTGCTGGCTTTGTTGAAGATGTGGTGCGGGAAAGGGTCTGACGGGGAGCCAGAGTGTATTGTGCTCATGGTCTTGATGTTGTCCTCGATGTTCACGCTGGCCCAGGCTGGCAGGGGGTCGTGGTCGATGGTGTGCGGCGGGTCTGGTGCATCGATCTTAGTTGGGGCTGTCTGGGTGTTGAAGCTGTCGTAGATGTCGGCGATCTTGCGGTGGAAGAAGGTGGCGAGGGAATCGCACAGGGGTTGCGACGGCGGGATGTCGTTGGTGTTGGAGCTGGGGTTGAAGAGTTCCTTCACGATGTTGAAAAGCTCCTTGCAGTTGTGTGCGTTGTTGTCGAGGCGGTCTTTGAAGGAGATTCTCTTGGCGGACTTGATGAGGTGGTGGTGGTGGTGGTTACGGATGGCGTCTTTGTGGGCTGCGTGGCTGTCCGGTGTCTTATCACTGTGCCATTTCTTCTCTAGTTTCCGGCAGGTACGCTTGGAAGCTAGGAGTTCCGAGGTGAACCAGCTGGCTCTTTTGGTGGTGTCACCGTAGGTGAGTTTTTTCAGCGGGCGAGGGTGTTGGCACAGTCGTCCATCCATCGTCTGAGGTTGCAGGCAGCGTCGTCGGTGTTGGATGGGTCGGAGGGAGGGCTGAGAGCGAGGGTTGCCCGTAGTTGGTCTTCGGTGACTTTGCTCCAGCAGCGGCGTGGGATCTGTTGGGTGCGGTGGTGTGTGGTGGGTTTCTGGAAGGTGAAATAGATGCAGCGGTGGTCGGTCCAGAGGAGTTCCGTGGTGTGGCTGAAGGAGACGTGGGAGCTTGAGGAGAAGATGGGGTCGAGCGTGTGGCCGGCGGAATGGGTCGGTGTTGTGACGAGCTGGCTCAGACCGAGGTTGGCGAGGTTGTCGATCAGGGTGGTGGAGTTGCTGTCGTTGTTGTTCTCCAGGTGAAAATTCAGGTCTCCGAGGAGGATGTAGTCGGTAGAGGTCAGGGCGTGCGTGCTGATGAAGTCGGCGATGGAGTCGCTGAACTGGGGTCGGGGCCCAGGGGGTCTGTAGACAAGGGTGCCTCTAAGGGTGGTGTTGGGGTCCGTGTGGATCTGGAAGTGCATGTGTTCGGCGGTGCTGAGAGTGTTGTCGGTGCTGGTCGAGACCCTGATGGTGTTCTTGTGGACGATGGCGATTCCTCCTCCTACTGCGTTGACACAGTCTCTGCGGGTGATCTTATAGCCGTCTGGGATGGCTATGGCGATGTCGGGGGCGGAGGAGTCGTTCATCCAGGTCTCTGTCAGGAAGGCGACGTCTGGTGATGATGTGTCGAGCAGGTCCCAGAGCTCGACGGCGTGTTTGCGTGCGGAGCGGGTGTTCAGTAGGATGCATCGGAGGTGGTTGCGGTCCTTCTTGGCGGGCGCCTCGGTGGCTCTGAGGCTGGTGTAGCTGCAGTTCCGGCAGGTGAAGGGACCATGGGTGCGTTTCGGGGTGGCCTTGTAGCAGTTGTGCGTCCGTCCGGGGTTGAGAGCGTGGAGTGTGGTGGCATCGTATCGGCGTCGGTCCTCGAGGCTGGTGCGGGGGCGCACGGCCCAGGGGTTCTGGCGCTGGGCGCGGTCCAGGCACGGACGGGTGCAGACGGGCTTGCCGTAGGCGTGCCAGCGGCACGCCAGCGGCGCGGCCGCACAGCGGCCGCCATATATGGGGAGGTGGGAGGGAGGAGCAGCTGGGAGGCAGGGGCAGCGAATGGGCAGTCAGGGGGGCGGGCCGCAGGGGACGCAGCGGCGGGAGTGGAGAGAGGCAGCGAGGGGTACAGAAGGCAAGAAGGACACAGGGAAATGGGGGCAACGAGGGAAACAGAGAGAAAAATGGACACAATACAGTGGGGGCAGCGAGGGAACAGAAGAAAAAAATGGACACAATGCAGTGGGGGCAGCGAGGGAAACAGACGGAAAACAGGCACAAAAGCAATGGGGGCAGCGAGGGAACAGAAGAAAAAAAATGGACACAATGCAGTGGGGGCAGCGAGGGAAACAGACGGAAAACGGGCACAAAGCAATGGGGGCAGCGAGGGAACAGAAGAAAAAAATGGACACAATACAGTGGGGGCAGCGAGGGAAACAGAAAGAGAATGGACACAATACAGTGGGGGCAGCGAGGGAAACAGACGGAAAACGGGCACCGAGGCCACAAGCAGAGGGCGAGCTTACCAGCAGCGGGCAGGACACCACAGGCGGAGCTGTGTGGCGGGGGAGCGACCTACCTGGTAAGGTCAAGGGTCGCTCTCCTCACCGCGCAGTGGCCGCCATATATGGGGAGGTGGGAGGGAGGAGCAGCTGGGAGGCAGGGGCAGCGAATGGGCAGTCAGGGGGGCGGGGCCGCAGGGGACGCAGCGGCGGGAGTGGAGAGAGGCAGCGAGGGGTACAGAAGGCAAGAAGGACACAGGGAAATGGGGGCAACGAGGGAAACAGAGAGAAAAATGGACACAATACAGTGGGGGCAGCGAGGGAACAGAAGAAAAAAATGGACACAATGCAGTGGGGGCAGCGAGGGAAACAGACGGAAAACGGGCACAAAAGCAATGGGGGCAGCGAGGGAACAGAAGAAAAAAAATGGACACAATGCAGTGGGGGCAGCGAGGGAAACAGACGGAAAACGTGCACAAAGCAATGGGGGCAGCGAGGGAACAGAAGAAAAAAATGGACACAATACAGTGGGGGCAGCGAGGGAAACAGAAAGAGAATGGACACAATACAGTGGGGGCAGCGAGGGAAACAGACGGAAAACGGGCACCGAGGCCACAAGCAGAGGGCGAGCTTACCAGCAGCAGCAGCGGGCAGGACACCACAGGCGGAGCTGTGTGGCGGGGAGCGACCTACCTGGTAAGGTCAAGGGTCGCGCTATCTCTAATGCGTCACAGGCAAATATGAGTTAACACATTGGCTGTCATATCTCAGATGCAAGGGGTGGACGAGGCAGTGTGTGGCCATTGTTGTGGAATGCTGAGGCTAAGTAAGCTCCCATATCGAGCAGTAACAATTCTCCGCAGAAGGCACCTTATCCCGTTAGACTATCCCTTCCCCGCTCGCCTCACGTCTCATTTTTCCCCTTCCTCCCACCTACCGTTATTCCAGCACATACTAAAAGGTTCTGTGTAGAAGTGAGTTGAAACTGTAATGAAAAGAGTTTACACTGTTTGAAAATGTCATGTGTATTGACACGTTATTTAAATTTTATCCAGCACTGTATTTTTTATGTATCTTCACATGTGCATTGTTTCTTTGTAGAACTCTCGCTGAAGGACTTACAACAGCCCCCTTTCCAGTATGACTTCTAGCTCTTCGTGAGTTCTGGGTCAGTGTCACACAGGGCCTTAAGAGTTGTCTGTTTGCCATATTAGTGACTTGTCCCCAGTGGGTCAATGTGTGCAAGTTTAATCATTCTGGGCGATGGGACGGCGTAGTGTACATCAGTCAAAACAACACAGAAAAAAAAAACATAACATCCCATTTACGTCATTGGAGCAAAGCTTGCAGTGCAGTCCCATTGATGTGTCATTTTGGTGTTCTCTGGGTGCTTGTTTTGAACTAACTGGGCACTAGATTGCTGGTTTTACCAACCTTCTTAGCCCAGTCCTCACTCAGCAGAGCCCTCCACCTGGTAACCACCCAGGAAGAAACTGTACAGCGTGGGCTCAATGAATGAGTTTTCATCAGGTTAAAGAGATCTTACAGGCACTTTCTATAGGCTGTGGCACCCTCTGTTTACTTAGAAGTGGGAGGTCAAGACATTGGGTAACGGATCCAGGCCTGATGAGATCTAGCTCTATGAAACTCTGTATACACAGCTCTGGCCTCAGCTGCTGTCTCAATGGGGGCTCAGATAGTACAAGCTGAGGTCCAAGACACATGCCACTGCTTCAGTGAAGTTACAGATTGCACATATCACAGATTAATGCAGAGACTTGCTCAGGATCACACTGAGTGCAGCAAGGAGCTTGAACCTATTCAAGTGAATCCTGGACATGCCACGTGACGGTTGCTGCAGCTTGGATTTTCAGGTGTCTTCACCTGGGTTATTTTGATTTCCTTTATTGGTTTAATTTATCAGACCCCCCAGGATATTGCGGCATAGATTTGCAAATTTAGCGGCACAAAAATTGAAATTATTGCAGCACTTTATTTTACTCGTAATCATTTCTTTTCAGTCTTAAATCAATGGAAACTGTCTTAGCAGAGTATTCCACTTTCAAATAGGCATGTTTAAAGTGTCTGAGAGTATTTGTTTGCTATGCTAAGTCCCCGAGTCCTGTAATGGCAGGCAGCAAAAAATTTTGCATGTTGCTGGCAGCCAATCAGAGAACTTGCAGGACTTTGACTTCCACAAGCGCGATATGGCCCAAGGGAAATAAAGATCCCAGGGCCAATCATAACTCTCTACTTTTAAATTGGCGGGCCCGCGAGAGTCCAACCACGTATCACGTAAAGTTTTTTTTATTTTATACTTCGTCAACATCACCACCTTAATGGACTTGGCCTATCTACACAAATAGGTGTCAGTCAGGATTCAAGGGTACCACCAAAGGGTTTAGTATCCATAGGCCTGACCTACGCTATGTACAACGAGAACATCCGGAGGTAGTGACATCATACAGTGTTGGGAAGTTATTCATAGATTGGCTAAGAACCTCAACATTGTCACAGGTGAAACAACACTTGTCCTTACTCTTAGATGACATGGATTTAAGGGATTTTTTGTTAGGTCCCTGAAAACAACGTTGTAAATGCTTCTTATACACTATTTACAACGAAGTTTGAAAAATCTCTGAACAGGAAGCTGCAGAGAGATTGCGTGAAATTGACAAAGTTAACTTAGAAAAGGCGTTGACAGCGGTTGACAATGGAATGACCACACTCACATCCAGGATTTATTCACTGGGTAACATTGTGTCTTCTGCTATAGATATAATGGAACAGGATCTGTCCATCTTACAACACGGACAATCACAGTTACGATCCATTCTATTATTAAGCTGTACGCTACAGTCATTGCTCTCTGGTTACGTGCCCTGGAGATATATTAACAGTATATCTTTGTTCTCTGCATATAATCTAACAGAAAGGCAGACAACAATGGCACAAAGAGATGCAAAATATACAATGTTGCACATTGAAAAATTAGACAAATTACCTTTTACTGTGGCAGAATCACCGTCCACAGAATGGTTAATTCATGGCCATATAACATTGCCAGTAACAACTTTCCAATTTCAATATTGCCTAGAATACCACCAGGCAGGCAGATATGAAGCAATGGGTAAGGACTTCATCCATGAATCGTGGAATTACCGTATAGATTTAGATCCAGGAACAGGGACACTGAAGTGTTTCTCAGCGGTACAGACTGCGAGACTTCATTAAGTGGGTCTCTAATTTGCCACGATATTATGCTTCACGGGGCCTGTAATGGTTCAGTTGCAAACTTATCCTGTCATTTAAAGGGATCCCCAGCTGCCGTGGTTAATCCAGTGTTCAGGCTGCTTTCGAATGGGAGTTACTTAATGCTGATTGATCAAGGTTGTTGTGGGATGCTTCCAGGCATCGCATATCTAGTCACTTTAAGTTCCAGGGTTACTTGTTGTATGCAAGTATTGTTTCCACCCGCCCACACAGTCAGGGGCGCCCTTATGGCCTTCGTTGAATGTTTCCTTTATACGGTTTGATTCTCTGAGCCGACTGAAAGCCATGCTTTTACAGAAGGACGTGCCCTTAACCTCAGCCAGAGATACTTTTGATCTTCAGGATGCAAGGTCCTCAGCTGAGATACAGGCACTAGTACGAACTAATTGCCCTTTCCATTTCAGAGAAATGGTACAGCGTATCTTTAACATGTCTGATACAAAGGGAATTGTACACCTATTTAAGACCATAGGTTCTGGATTGTTGAGCATCTTTCAGACAGTCTTCGGAGTGATTCCAGCTTTCATACACTCCGTATTAGGAAGCGTTTTTAGAGGGCTTCCGCTAATCCTGCTACTGGCTGTGGGTATCCTGATTTTAATTTTTCTGCTACGCAATGGACTCCCCAATAACCAAAGAGATGGAAAAACGCTCTTGGAGCGACGTTGCCGTGACCGCATGGTACTCCATCTAGGCACACCTCGACTTTGGGAGCTAAGCGAGTCTTGGTTCCTATCATTCCGACCAGTCTGGATTGACTGTGTTTTGCCTGTTCTCCACTGCTTATTCTGCGGACAAGAATGCGTGTTGGACCTTTGTCTAACACTTCCATCGGTTGCGCCTCCGGACTTGGATGTATTGCTGGACCTGTTAAAGGCCCATGTAGTGCAGTGTCCTCAGCGTATTCCCATGTTGATGTTTGCATTCTTAGAGCGATCACGGGATGCTTCATCTCTTGTTGGGTTGGACACCAGCTCTACTGCAGGCACACAAGCTTTGGATGTTTCAAATGTTTCCTCTGCATCGGCTGTGGGAACTGAAGAAGATCACGTTTGCTCGATTGACCTGACCTGATCTGTGAGGTGTTATAGGGACCGTCGTCTGCGAAGGCAAGCAGCAGTGATATTGCGTCTCCCGCCCAGGACACATAAATATTTGGCTCTCTGTGTGCTGGGAAGAATTCGGCCTTTTTCCAAAACAACCAAAATTGGAATTTTAAAACAATTTCTTTTTCTTTTCTCATTTTTACTGAGCACCATGGCTTTCAGACGTACTCAGTTGCCCAAACTATATATGTACATATTTTGAAGGACTTATATAGCTTTTAACATATATAAAGGACTTATAAGGTTTTTTAAGTATTTTTATAACTTTTAGAACAGTTTATTAACATTGTTTTTATGATTAATTATGTGGACATTCCCTTTTAATTTTGTAATGAAAACAGTTTACACTGTTTAACAATGGCACTTATATTGACATTTTTGTCCAGCATTGCGTTTCTTTTAGAAATTTGAAATAACACAATTAAATGTATTTTTAAACAACCATAACTCAGGAAATAGGTTGCTATTAAAGCAACATGGTTCGAAACTCTGACCTTTAGGTTCTCATTGGCAAGCAGCAGGAGCATTGGCCCACCGAGCTAATCAATCAATCAATCACAGAATTTGTAAAGCGCACTACTTACCCGCGAGGGTCTCAAGGCGCTGGGGAGAAAAAAGGGGGGGTGCTGCTACTGGTCGAACAACCAGGTCTTGAGTAGCCTCCTGAAGGTCAGCAGGTCTTGGGTCTGTCGTAGGCTTAGTGGAAGGGTGTTCCAGGTCTTGGCGGCGAGGTGGGAGAAGGATCTGCCGCCGGTGGTGGTTCTTCGAATGCGAGGGACGGTGGCGAGGGAGAGGTCGACGGAGCGGAGTTGGCGGTTGGGGACGTAGAAGAGGAGTCGTCTGTTGAGGTAGGCTGGGCCAGTCTTGTGGAGTGCCTTGTGTGCGTGGATCAGGAGTTTGAAGGAGATTCTCCTGTCGACGGGGAGCCAGTGCAGGTTCCTCAGGTGGGGGGTGATGTGGCTGTGGCGTGGTACATCGAGGATCAGGCGTGCGGAGGCGTTTTGTATGCGTTGCAGTCGCTTGATGAGCTTGGCCGGGGCTCCCGCGTAGAGGGCGTTCCCATAGTCAAGTCTGCTGCTGACGAGGGCCTGGGTGACTGTTCTTCTCGTGTCTGTCGGGATCCACCTGTAGATCTTGCGAAGCATGCGGAGGGTGTTGAAGCAGGAGGATGAGACTGCGTTGACTTGCTTGGCCATGGAGAGCGTTGAGTTGAGGATGACTCCCAGGTTGCGTGCGTGGTCGGTGGGTGTCGGGGCTGCTCCCAGCGTCGTTGGCCACCAGGAGTCGTCCCAGGCTGAGGGGTTGGAGCCGAGGATGAGGACCTCTGTCTTCTCCGTGTTCAGTTTTAGTCGGCTGATCTTCATCCGATCGGCGACGGCCTTCATCCCTTCATGGAGGTTGGATTTGGCGGCGAGGGGGTCCTTGGTGAGGGAGAGGATCAGTTGAGTGTCGTCGGCGTAGGAGATTATGTTGAGGTCGTGCTGTCTGGCGATGCGTGCGAGCGGGGCCATGTAGATGTTGAACAGTGTTGGGCTGAGGGACGATCCCTGGGGTACACCGCAGATGATCTCGGAGGCTTCGGATCGGAATGGTGGGAGGCGGACTCTCTGGGTTCTGCCGGCGAGGAAGGAGGTGGCCCATTCCAGGGCCTTGTCTCGGATCCCTGCGTCGTGGAGGCGTGCGCGTAGAGTGCGGTGGCAGACAGTGTCGAAGGCGGCGGAGAGGTCCAGCAGGATGAGGGCTGCGGTCTCACCGTTGTCCAGCAGGATCCTGATGTCGTTGGTGGCGGCGATGAGGGCAGTCTCAGTGCTGTGGTTGCTGCGGAACCCCGATTGGGATGGGTCCAGGATGCTGTTTTCTTCGAGGTATCGGGTTAGCTGTTTGTTGACGATCTTCTCGATGACCTTGGCTGGGAACGGAAGCAGGGAGATGGGCCGGAAGTTCTTGAGGTCTCTCGGGTCCGCCTTGGGTTTTTTGAGTAGGGCGTTGATCTCTGCGTGTTTCCAGCTCTCTGGGAAGGTCGCGGTCTCGAAGGAGAGATTGATGATGTTGCACAGGTGGGGTGCGATGGAGCTGCTGGCTTTGTTGAAGATGTGGTGCGGGAAAGGGTCTGACGGGGAGCCAGAGTGTATTGTGCTCATGGTCTTGATGGTGTCCTCGATGTTCACGCTGGCCCAGGCTGGCAGGGGGTCGTGGTCGATGGTGTGCGGCGGGTCTGGTGCATCGATCTTAGTTGGGGCTGTCTGGGTGTTGAAGCTGTCGTGGATGTCGGCGATCTTGCGGTGGAAGAAGGTGGCGAGGGAATCGCACAGGGGTTGCGACGGCGGGATGTCGTTGGTGTTGGAGCTGGGGTTGGAGAGTTCCTTCACGATGTTGAAAAGCTCCTTGCAGTTGTGTGCGTTGTTGTCGAGGCGGTCTTTGAAGGAGATTCTCTTGGCGGACTTGATGAGGTGGTGGTGGTGGTGGTTACGGATGGCGTCTTTGTGGGCTGCGTGGCTGTCCGGTGTCTTATCACTGTGCCATTTCTTCTCTAGTTTCCGGCAGGTACGCTTGGAAGCTAGGAGTTCCGAGGTGAACCAGCTGGCTCTTTTGGTGGTGTCACCGTAGGTGAGTTTTTTCAGCGGGCGAGGGTGTTGGCACAGTCGTCCATCCATCGTCTGAGGTTGCAGGCAGCGTCGTCGGTGTTGGATGGGTCGGAGGGAGGGCTGAGAGCGAGGGTTGCCCGTAGTTGGTCTTCGGTGACTTTGCTCCAGCAGCGGCGTGGGATCTGTTGGGTGCGGTGGTGTGTGGTGGGTTTCTGGAAGGTGAAATAGATGCAGCGGTGGTCGGTCCAGAGGAGTTCCGTGGTGTGGCTGAAGGAGACGTGGGAGCTTGAGGAGAAGATGGGGTCGAGCGTGTGGCCGGCGGAATGGGTCGGTGTTGTGACGAGCTGGCTCAGACCGAGGTTGGCGAGGTTGTCGATCAGGGTGGTGGAGTTGCTGTCGTTGTTGTTCTCCAGGTGAAAATTCAGGTCTCCGAGGAGGATGTAGTCGGTAGAGGTCAGGGCGTGCGTGCTGATGAAGTCGGCGATGGAGTCGCTGAACTGGGGTCGGGGCCCAGGGGGTCTGTAGACAAGGGTGCCTCTAAGGGTGGTGTTGGGGTCCGTGTGGATCTGGAAGTGCATGTGTTCGGCGGTGCTGAGAGTGTTGTCGGTGCTGGTCGAGACCCTGATGGTGTTCTTGTGGACGATGGCGATTCCTCCTCCTACTGCGTTGACACAGTCTCTGCGGGTGATCTTATAGCCGTCTGGGATGGCTATGGCGATGTCGGGGGCGGAGGAGTCGTTCATCCAGGTCTCTGTCAGGAAGGCGACGTCTGGTGATGATGTGTCGAGCAGGTCCCAGAGCTCGACGGCGTGTTTGCGTGCGGAGCGGGTGTTCAGTAGGATGCATCGGAGGTGGTTGCGGTCCTTCTTGGCGGGCGCCTCGGTGGCTCTGAGGCTGGTGTAGCTGCAGTTCCGGCAGGTGAAGGGACCATGGGTGCGTTTCGGGGTGGCCTTGAAGCAGTTGTGCGTCCGTCCGGGGTTGAGAGCGTGGAGTGTGGTGGCATCGTATCGGCGCCGGTCCTCGAGGCTGGTGCGGGGCGCACGGCCCAGGGGTTCTGGCGCTGGGCGCGGTCCAGGCACGGACGGGTGCAGACGGGCTTGCCGTAGGCGTGCCAGCGGCACGCCAGCGGCGCGGCAGCGCAGCGGCCGCCATATATGGGGAGGTGGGAGGGAGGAGCAGCTGGGAGGCAGGGGCAGCGAATGGGCAGTCAGGGGGCGGGCCGCAGGGACGCAGCGGCGGGAGTGGAGAGAGGCAGCGAGGGGTACAGAAGGCAAGAAGGACACAGGGAAATGGGGGCAACGAGGGAAACAGAGAGAAAAATGGACACAATACAGTGGGGGCAGCGAGGAACAGAAGAAAAAATGGACACAATGCAGTGGGGGCAGCGAGGGAAACAGACGGAAAACAGGCACAAAAGCAATGGGGGCAGCGAGGGAACAGAAGAAAAAAATGGACACAATGCAGTGGGGGCAGCGAGGGAAACAGACGGAAAACGGGCACAAAGCAATGGGGGCAGCGAGGGAACAGAAGAAAAAATGGACACAATACAGTGGGGGCAGCGAGGGAAACAGAAAGAGAATGGACACAATACAGTGGGGGCAGCGAGGGAAACAGACGGAAAACGGGCACCGAGGCCACAAGCAGAGGGCGAGCTTACCAGCAGCGGGCAGGACACCACAGGCGGAGCTGTGTG
Source organism: Calotriton arnoldi (assembly GCA_963921515.1). Lineage (NCBI taxonomy): Eukaryota > Metazoa > Chordata > Amphibia > Caudata > Salamandridae > Calotriton > Calotriton arnoldi. Next base: position 35,945 of record CAWUFW010010269.1, read on the forward strand.
GCGGGGGAGCGACCTACCTGGTAAGGTCAAGGGTCGCTCTCCTCACCGCGCAGTGGCCGCCATATATGGGGAGGTGGGAGGGAGGAGCAGCTGGGAGGCAGGGGCAGCGAATGGGCAGTCAGGGGGCGGGGCCGCAGGGGACGCATCGGCGGGAGTGGAGAGAGGCAGCGAGGGGTACAGAAGGCAAGAAGGACACAGGGAAATGGGGGCAACGAGGGAAACAGAGAGAAAAATGGACACAATACAGTGGGGGCAGCGAGGGAACAGAAGAAAAAATGGACACAATGCAGTGGGGGCAGCGAGGGAAACAGACGGAAAACGGGCACAAAAGCAATGGGGGCAGCGAGGGAACAGAAGAAAAAAATGGACACAATGCAGTGGGGGCAGCGAGGGAAACAGACGGAAAACGTGCACAAAGCAATGGGGGCAGCGAGGGAACAGAAGAAAAAAATGGACACAATACAGTGGGGGCAGCGAGGGAAACAGAAAGAGAATGGACACAATACAGTGGGGGCAGCGAGGGAAACAGACGGAAAACGGGCACCGAGGCCACAAGCAGAGGGCGAGCTTACCAGCAGCAGCAGCGGGCAGGACACCACAGGCGGAGCTGTGTGGCGGGGGAGCGACCTACCTGGTAAGGTCAAGGGTCGCGCTATCTCTAATGCGTCACAGGCAAATATGAGTTAACACATTGGCTGTCATATCTCAGATGCAAGGGGTGGACGAGGCAGTGTGTGGCCATTGTTGTGGAATGCTGAGGCTAAGTAAGCTCCCATATCGAGCAGTAACAATTCTCCGCAGAAGGCACGTTATCCCGTTAGACTATCCCTTCCCCGCTCGCCTCACGTCTCATTTTTTCCCCTTCCTCCCACCTACCGTTATTCCAGCACATACTAAAAGGTTCTGTGTAGAAGTGAGTTGAAACTGTAATGAAAAGAGTTTACACTGTTTGAAAATGTCATGTGTATTGACACGTTATTTAAATTTTATCCAGCACTGTATTTTTTATGTATCTTCACATGTGCATTGTTTCTTTGTAGAACTCTCGCTGAAGGACTTACAACAGCCCCCTTTCCAGTATGACTTCTAGCTCTTCGTGAGTTCTGGGTCAGTGTCACACAGGGCCTTAAGAGTTGTCTGTTTGCCATATTAGTGACTTGTCCCCAGTGGGTCAATGTGTGCAAGTTTAATCATTCTGGGCGATGGGACGGCGTAGTGTACATCAGTCAAAACAACACAGAAAAAAAAAAACATAACATCCCATTTACGTCATTGGAGCAAAGCTTGCAGTGCAGTCCCATTGATGTGTAATTTTGGTGTTCTCTGGGTGCTTGTTTTGAACTAACTGGGCACTAGATTGCTGGTTTTACCAACCTTCTTAGCCCAGTCCTCACTCAGCAGAGCCCTCCACCTGGTAACCACCCAGGAAGAAACTGTACAGCGTGGGCTCAATGAATGAGTTTTCATCAGGTTAAAGAGATCTTACAGGCACTTTCTATAGGCTGTGGCACCCTCTGTTTACTTAGAAGTGGGAGGTCAAGACATTGGGTAACGGATCCAGGCCTGATGAGATCTAGCTCTATGAAACTCTGTATACACAGCTCTGGCCTCAGCTGCTGTCTCAATGGGGGCTCAGATAGTACAAGCTGAGGTCCAAGACACATGCCACTGCTTCAGTGAAGTTACAGATTGCACATATCACAGATTAATGCAGAGACTTGCTCAGGATCACACTGAGTGCAGCAAGGAGCTTGAACCTATTCAAGTGAATCCTGGACATGCCACGTGACGGTTGCTGCAGCTTGGATTTTCAGGTGTCTTCACCTGGGTTATTTTGATTTCCTTTATTGGTTTAATTTATCAGACCCCCAGGATATTGCGGCATAGATTTGCAAATTTAGCGGCACAAAAATTGAAATTATTGCAGCACTTTATTTTACTCGTAATCATTTCTTTTCAGTCTTAAATCAATGGAAACTGTCTTAGCAGAGTATTCCACTTTCAAATAGGCATGTTTAAAGTGTCTGAGAGTATTTGTTTGCTATGCTAAGTCCCCGAGTCCTGTAATGGCAGGCAGCAAAAATTTTGCATGTTGCTGGCAGCCAATCAGAGAACTTGCAGGACTTTGACTTCCACAAGCGCGATATGGCCCAAGGGAAATAAAGATCCCAGGGCCAATCATAACTCTCTACTTTTAAATTGGCGGGCCCGCGAGAGTCCAACCACGTATCACGTAAAGTTTTTTTTATTTTATACTTCGTCAACATCACCACCTTAATGGACTTGGCCTATCTACACAAATAGGTGTCAGTCAGGATTCAAGGGTACCACCAAAGGGTTTAGTATCCATAGGCCTGACCTACGCTATGTACAACGAGAACATCCGGAGGTAGTGACATCATACAGTGTTGGGAAGTTATGCATAGATTGGCTAAGAACCTCAACATTGTCACAGGTGAAACAACACTTGTCCTTACTCTTAGATGACATGGATTTAAGGGATTTTTTGTTAGGTCCCTGAAAACAACGTTGTAAATGCTTCTTATACACTATTTACAACGAAGTTTGAAAAATCTCTGAACAGGAAGCTGCAGAGAGATTGCGTGAAATTGACAAAGTTAACTTAGAAAAGGCGTTGACAGCGGTTGACAATGGAATGACCACACTCACATCCAGGATTTATTCACTGGGTAACATTGTGTCTTCTGCTATAGATATAATGGAACAGGATCTGTCCATCTTACAACACGGACAATCACAGTTACGATCCATTCTATTATTAAGCTGTACGCTACAGTCATTGCTCTCTGGTTACGTGCCCTGGAGATATATTAACAGTATATCTTTGTTCTCTGCATATAATCTAACAGAAAGGCAGACAACAATGGCACAAAGAGATGCAAAATATACAATGTTGCACATTGAAAAATTAGACAAATTACCTTTTACTGTGGCAGAATCACCGTCCACAGAATGGTTAATTCATGGCCATATAACATTGCCAGTAACAACTTTCCAATTTCAATATTGCCTAGAATACCACCAGGCAGGCAGATATGAAGCAATGGGTAAGGACTTCATCCATGAATCGTGGGAATTACCGTATAGATTTAGATCCAGGAACAGGGACACTGAAGTGTTTCTCAGCGGTACAGACTGCGAGACTTCATTAAGTGGGTCTCTAATTTGCCACGATATTATGCTTCACGGGGCCTGTAATGGTTCAGTTGCAAACTTATCCTGTCATTTAAAGGGATCCCCAGCTGCCGTGGTTAATCCAGTGTTCAGGCTGCTTTCGAATGGGAGTTACTTAATGCTGATTGATCAAGGTTGTTGTGGGATGCTTCCAGGCATCGCATATCTAGTCACTTTAAGTTCCAGGGTTACTTGTTGTATGCAAGTATTGTTTCCACCCGCCCACACAGTCAGGGGGGCGCCCTTATGGCCTTCGTTGAATGTTTCCTTTATACGGTTTGATTCTCTGAGCCGACTGAAAGCCATGCTTTTACAGAAGGACGTGCCCTTAACCTCAGCCAGAGATACTTTTGATCTTCAGGTTGCAAGGTCCTCAGCTGAGATACAGGCACTAGTACGAACTAATTGCCCTTTCCATTTCAGAGAAATGGTACAGCGTATCTTTAACATGTCTGATACAAAGGGAATTGTACTCCTATTTAAGACCATAGGTTCTGGATTGTTGAGCATCTTTCAGACAGTCTTCGGAGTGATTCCAGCTTTCATACACTCCGTATTAGGAAGCGTTTTTAGAGGGCTTCCGCTAATCCTGCTACTGGCTGTGGGTATCCTGATTTTAATTTTTCTGCTACGCAATGGACTCCCCAATAACCAAAGAGATGGAAAAAACGCTCTTGGAGCGACGTTGCCGTGACCGCATGGTACTCCATCTAGGCACACCTCGACTTTGGGAGCTAAGCGAGTCTTGGTTCCTATCATTCCGACCAGTCTGGATTGACTGTGTTTTGCCTGTTCTCCACTGCTTATTCTGCGGACAAGAATGCGTGTTGGACCTTTGTCTAACACTTCCATCGGTTGCGCCTCCGGACTTGGATGTATTGCTGGACCTGTTAAAGGCCCATGTAGTGCAGTGTCCTCAGCGTATTCCCATGTTGATGTTTGCATTCTTAGAGCGATCACGGGATGCTTCATCTCTTGTTGGGTTGGACACCAGCTCTACTGCAGGCACACAAGCTTTGGATGTTTCAAATGTTTCCTCTGCATCGGCTGTGGGAACTGAAGAAGATCACGTTTGCTCGATTGACCTGACCTGATCTGTGAGGTGTTATAGGGACCGTCGTCTGCGAAGGCAAGCAGCAGTGATATTGCGTCTCCCGCCCAGGACACATAAATATTTGGCTCTCTGTGTGCTGGGAAGAATTCGGCCTTTTTCCAAAACAACCAAAATTGGAATTTTAAAACAATTTCTTTTTCTTTTCTCATTTTTACTGAGCACCATGGCTTTCAGACGTACTCAGTTGCCCAAACTATATATGTACATATTTTGAAGGACTTATATAGCTTTTAACATATATAAAGGACTTATAAGGTTTTTTAAGTATTTTTATAACTTTTAGAACAGTTTATTAACATTGTTTTTATGATTAATTATGTGGACATTCCCTTTTAATTTTGTAGTATATAGTCCAGTCGGATGAGAAGTGGGTGTTATGATTCGCAATATACCCCAATATAGGCCTGGGGAGTCACCTAACCTTTCACCTTGCCATTGTACTACATAACGGGTTTGGTGCTGACCTTTCACCTAGTTAGGTGCTGAATAAATGTTGTGTGGTTTTCTCCAAAAACTAGCCTCATTTATTATGCATAAGGATTCTCAGAATCACAGCAGGATTACCATCTGCTGCATCTTCTGCATAATAACTATGTATAAGGTTCATCCATTTCGTCATCCTCTGCCGACATGACACAGCAAGGTAGAACCATCATTCTACAAAGGCACCCACTAAGAGTTACTTTCAGGTCAGGGAGAAGGGGAACAACCAAAGAAAAAATCACAAAGAACCTCCCACACGACCTACATTTCTTTACTGCAGGCTGACATAAGCTCTGCGGGGCTATCCACAATACAAACACCAATATCAATATCCTTTTTTTGTTTTTTTATTATTAAATTATTCCATACTTTTTTTAAATTTCATTTATATTCATATACAAAAAAGATAAAAATTCACGTCTTTTAGTAAAAAGTTTCTTCACATGATTTTTCTTTTTTCTGTTTTGTCAGTTGTAATACATTATTTACGTTAAATGCTCATCAAAAACAATAATTTCATCATAATATCGTCACAAATCCCCTAAATGCTGACCCCACTTGCACACTCCCTAGCATACCTGACATTCTTACTCATTCTTCATACATAATCTATACCCAACCAGCTCACATACACCAAAAGGGTCATGGTAAAGACAGATCACAAATAGTCTCAGTGGCTAGGTTGAGGTTGGGTATCTGACATCCAAGTAGAATCCCTGAGGGTACCTTCTGGGTATATAAGCACCATATCTTTGCTGGGGCAGGCAGAGGAGAAAGACTTCCATGCTGACGCGCTGACAAGAGACGCTGAGGTTCCTGCACACAGACACTCCAGCACGCAGTGGTCAGACATCCCTCACGGGGTGTTCTGAGACCAAGACGGGGTCCTTCATTCTCTCACTTCAGGTAATGGGGTTGGCTTTATCCTAGGGGGATACTTGGCGATACACCTACATACATGCTAGGTCCATTTAGGTACATCTAGTTAGGGTTAGCATCGTAGAAGTATGCATTATTACTGTCATGTATTTATATGCCAGCATATATCCATTGTTTTTGCACTATGGTAGAATTCTACCATCTATTTACTCTATTAGTGCTTATAACCGTATACATCTGTTTCTGTCTTGTGGTTGTTGCAGTACACGTACTTTACACTAGAATGACGCTGGATCAATAAATGCTTAATGAAAACTTCCACATAATTTATTCTGTGTATCTCTCTGAGACAAAGTGAGCACGTGTGACTAAGCGAAAAGTACTGTATTGTTTCCACGATCCCTGAGGGGACAGGGTTGTCATGTTCGATAGTTGCCAGAAACTATTCTCTCCTTGGTAAGAGGGGTTCATAGTGGCACTGTGAGCTAGCTGGTATACAGGCGAGCATATCCGGTGGGGGTGTCTGGAATCAGTCTGGACACCACTCCCATAGTTTATATTGTCTAAACGCGAAGATCCTATACAGATTTATAGGAACTACACGACACTAGGTACAGGCCCTCCTCAGTCATCCTGCAAGGATGGCCCATTCTGTCCACACCTAACCTCCCTTTGTGTCACTGTTTGGAAGCAATACACAATCCCCAACAGCAGCGCCATTCACAGTCATGTGACCCAGGGCATTGGCAAAAAGGGACAGATAGTTGGGACAAGAAAATGCCAACTTTCTGAAAGTGTCATTTTCAGAATTGTGACTTATAATCCGACTTTACCATTAAAGAGGATTTTAAATTACAATTTATTTGAGTATAAACATTATTTTTCTGTCTGCTCCCAATCTGAAGTTAGCACTTATTAATTGTAATAAGGTAACCCAGTGTTTAGTCAATGGGTGAGATGGGCCTTGCAACAGTTAAGAATTTTTCACTGCCAGGACATGTACAACTTAAACACACATGTCCTACTTTTTAAATAACAGTGGCAGGCCTGAAATGTGTTAAAGTGCCTTTAGTGGGTGGCACAATGAGTGCTGCAGGCCCACTAGTAGCATTTAATTTACAGGCCCTGGGTACTGGTGGTACCATTTACTAGGGAATTACAAGTAAATTAAATGTGCCAGTTAGGTGTAGGTAAATTCAATCATTTTTGAAGGAGAAAGCACAAGCACTTTAGCACGGGTGCAAAGAAGTAAAGTGCACAGTCTAAAGCCAATAATGATTCAGCAATCGGGAGGAATGAAGGCAAAACGTTTAGGGGAATACTACGCCAAGTATATCAATCAATCAATCAATCACGGCATTTATAGAGCGCGCTACTCACCCGGGAGGGTCTCAAGGCGCTGGGGGAGGGGGTAAGTTACTGCTCGAACAGCCAGGTCTTGAGCTGCTTCCTGAAGGCGAGATGGTCCTGGGTTCGCCGAAGGTGAGTGGGGAGGGAGTTCCAGGTCTTGGCCGCCAGGTAGGAGAAGGATCTTCCTCCGGCGGTGGTTCTGCGGATGCGTGGTACGGTGGCGAGGGCGTGGCTGGTTGATCGTAGCTGGCGTGTGGGCGTGTAGAAGGACATGCGGTCGTTGAGGTACTTTGGGCCCAGGTCGTGGAGGGCCTTGTGTGCGTGGGTGAGGAGTCTGAACGTGATTCTCTTGCTGACGGGGAGCCAGTGCAGGTCTTTCAGGTGTACGGTGATGTGGCTGTGTCGGGGGATGTCCAGGATGAGTCGTGCGGAGGCGTTCTGGATGCGCTGGAGTCTCTTTTGAAGTTTGGCTGTGGTTCCGGCGTAGAGGGTGTTCCCATAGTCCAGTCGGCTGGTGACGAGTGCCTGGGTGACGGTCTTCCTGGTTTCAGTGGGGATCCATCTGAAGATCTTGCGGAGCATGCGCAGGGTGTTGAAGCATGAAGATGAGACGGCGTTGACTTGTCTGGTCATCGATAGGGAGGAGTCCAGGATAAAGCCCAGGTTGCGTGCGTGGTCCGTTGGCTTGGGTGCGGTGCCCAGGGCCGGGGGCCACCAGGAGTCGTCCCAGGCGGAGGGTGATGAGCCCAGGATGAGGACTTCCGTCTTGTCTGAGTTCAGTTTAAGGCGGCTGTTCCTCATCCAGTCGGCGACGTCTCTCATCCCGTCGTGCAGGTTGGCTCTGGCGGTGGTGGGGTCGTTGGTGAGGGAGAGGATCAGCTGGGTGTCGTCGGCGTAGGAGATGATGTTGAGGTTGTGTCGGCGTGCGATGGCTGCGAGGGGGCTCATGTAGACGTTGAAGAGGGTCGGGCTGAGTGAGGATCCTTGTGGAACGCCGCAGATGACTTCGGTGGCTTCGGATCTGAACGGGAGAGGCGGACTCTCTGGGTTCTTCCGGCGAGGAACGAGATGATCCATTCCAGTGCTTTCTCTCGGATTCCGATGTTGCTGAGGCGCTTCACTAGGGTGCGGTGGCAGACGGTGTCGAACGCCGCGGAGAGGTCCAGGAGGATGAGGGCAGCTGTTTCCCGTTGTCGGTTAGGGTTCTGATGTCGTCGGTGGCTGCGATAAGGGCGGTCTCGGTGCTGTGGTTGGCCCGAAACCCGGACTGCGAGGGGTCGAGGGATCCATTCGTCTCGAGGAAGGCGGCAAGCTGTCTGTTGACGGTCTTCTCGATGACTTTGGCCGGAAACGGAAGGAGCGAGATGGGGCGGTAGTTCTTGAGGTCGGTGGGGTCCGCCGTTGGTTTCTTCAGGAGGGCGGTAAGCTCGGCGTGCTTCCAGCTCTCCGGGAAGGTGGCGGTGTGGAAGGAGGAGTTGATGATGTCCCGGAGATGGGGTGCGATGGTGGCGTCGGCTTTGTTGAAGACGTGGTGTGGGCAGGGGTCGGTTGGTGATCCGGAGTGGATGGAGTTCATCGTGCGGGTGGTGTCTTCGGTGTTGATCGGGGTCCAGTTGCAGAGGGTGGTGGTGGCGGGCATTGGTTCGGCGGTAGGGTGCGTTGTTTGTGCGTCGAAGCTGTTGTGTATGTCGGTTATCTTGCGGTGGAAGAACGCGGAGAGTGAGTTGCAGAGGTCTTGCGAGGGGGTGATGTCGTTGTTTCCGGCGCTGGGGTTGGAGAACTCTTTGACGATGCTGAAAAGTTCCTTGCTGTCATGGGCGTTGTTGTCCAGTCGTTCTTTGAGTGCCGACTTCTTGGTGGCACGGATCAGCTGGTGGTGTTTGCGGGTGGCGTGCTTGAGGGCGGTCCTGTTGTCTGTGGTCTGGACGAGTCGCCAGGTTTTCTCGAGAGTGCGGCAGTTCTTCTTGGATTCCTTGAGTTCGTTGGTGAACCAAGGGGTTTTCTTGCTTCCGGGTCTGCTGGGAGGGTTTTTAGTGGTGCGAGGTCGTCGGCGCAGGCGGTCAGCCACTTGGCGAGGTTGCTGGCTGCTTCGTTTGGGTCCGTTGTGTCGGTGGGTGTGTTCTGGCTGAGGGAGGCGGTGAGCTGCTCGGCGGTGATCTTGCTCCAGCTCCGGCGGGGAGCCTGTTGCGGGTGGTGGTGGGTCGCAGTCTTTCAGGTCTAACAAACACTTTATGGATGACATGTTCAGAAATCACATTGATGTCTTTATGTCATTTATTTGGATGATATCCTCGGTCACTTGAAAAACTTTTATGGCTGTACACAATTTACGGAACGTGTTATTGAACGAGAATATCATGTTTTTGATAAACAGGAAAAATGTGAATTTCATATAAAGCATATTGGGTTAGGTTGTTTTATCACATTTAACACAGTGCCTTGAATAACAAAAAAGAGACTTGTTAGAGAGTTACATTTTCCCCAATTTACCAACTTCTACATGTGTTTTAGTCATAACATAATTTCACCTATAGTATGCCTATTTCAAAACACACATTTTGGGGGGATTAAAAGGCTAATAACACTTGTCAGGCTTTTAAGATCAGCTTTACCAAATCCCCCAATATCAAATAACCTGTTGCACAGAAACTCTTTCATGTAGAAACTGATGGTTCTCCGTGGGATAAGTACTCTCTCAAGACATTCCCCACTGGTCAAAGGCATCCAGTGTTATTTCATTCATAATCATTGTTACCCTTCCAGGAAAATCATAAAATAATGGATAACTTTTAAACCACTGAACCTTTACCTAAAAGGGGCTAAACAAAACAGTACTGTTTAAATTGACCATAAAAATGTAAACTATATAAAAGTTGCTAAACCCTATCTGTTGGGTAACTTTGATGGTATATATTTTTTTTTAATATGACTTTGGCATAACAAATTTAGCCAGAAAAGGTAACAGCAAGCACAAAGGCTTAATCATGTCACCATGAACCCACTGAAATATCTAGTTCTATCTTCTGTCAACATAAAATCATTGGAATGCTTGGGGTACAGGATTATATACAGCCCATGACAGACAGTCATACCGCATTAGTTCTCTAAAGTAGGAACCAAGAGCTTAAAGGCCACATATGTAAACAGTGAATATATGGTGTTTAAACAGAATGTCAGAAAAAAAATATTGTGGTACAAAAATATTGCGTCACGAATATCGGGACATCACAAATATCGTCAACAGGAATGTGTTAAAACTATTTTTTTAGTGTTGAGTTTAATATTGTTGTAAAAATTATTGATGGAGAAAATGTTGTTTGTGTATGTAATATTGTTTGTGTTAATTAATATGTAATTTGTTGTATTGTGTTTTACTGTATTTATATATTTTTTTAGATTTGTGTTTTTACTAAGAAGTTTTTAGTTATAAAATTGTTGAAATTGAAATATTTAGGGCCTGATTATGATGTCAGTCAGAAAGCCTCTGACTCACAGTTGGATTCTTCTAGACTGTCTTGGAACCCATCCGCCCGACTCGGTCGGAAACAATTCCGACTGACCGATTACGATGCTCGCGGTCGGAAGGGGAACCGTCATTCCGAATCGGTTCCTACTGGCATTCGGAGAATCCAAGTCTGTCGGAGCCGATTCATACAGCTCAACGGACAGCGTTTCCAACCGACCGATTACGATGTCGGATTCCCACAGCTTTTCCGACTTGGTCCGTCCGAAATGAAAAGGCTGTTGAAAACTGACTTTGGGGGCCACTAGCAGGCCCCCCTTCATCCTGAGGCCTCCGGTTTGTGGTCAAGGGGGTACCCAAGGGACCCCCCTGTAAAACCATGCACAGTGTGGCAGGCACCAGTGGTGGCCCCGACAGGGTGCAAAGGTTTTCCGCAGACACCCATTTTCCCCATAGGAACCTGTGTTGTCGGTCGGAACACAGGCTCCCATAGGAGTCAATGGGAGTCCTTCCGAACTGTGTTCAGAAGCATCATAATCGGTCGGGCGGAACCGCCGACCGGGAGCCGGTCGGAACCGAATCCAACAAGGAGTCGGGCGGTTTAGTTTCCGACCGACATCGTAATGAGGCCCTTAGTTGTATGAATGTATATAATTAATTGTTAAATATTTCTTTTTAGTAGCAGGATATTGGGGCGTTAGGGGATACGGGTAGGGAGATTTTATTTTAAAACTATTTTTAATTTAAAATTAATGTTAATAATTTTGAAGCTATGGAGATTTCATCATTTACACTTTTCAAATTTATTTTGATATTTTAGTTATTACAAAGTTATTTTCATTAAGATATATATGGCCTGAAATAAAAAGGTTTTATTAAAAAAATTAACATTTTAAAATATTGATAATATTTTTCATAAACTTTGTAAACATTTATTTTGAATTGTAGAAATATATTATTTTATAAGTTGTAATTTTATTTTAAAAATATATTTTACATTTATGCAAATATAAAATCTATTTACTTTTTTTATTTTATGATTGTTCTTTTGGAAATAATAGTCAATTTGTTATTTTATGGTTTATAGTTTTGGAAAGGCAGAAAAAATGTAAAACATTTTAACTATTAATAATAATAAATATATTTTTTCTATTTAAATATTTTAATTTGTATGTATAGATTTGTAGTTTAGGTTAGTTTGTTTTTAGATTCAATTATATTTAATTTTATTGTAAAAATGTGTATGAATATGGAGTCTTGATTGTGTATTGAAATTGTTTAATTTGTATTACCTTGTTTAAAATGTTTTATATTGAAGTGGATATTGTACATTTCACCTCTTTAGAAACCAGCCCTTTTCATATAGCCTTAAATTGGAGTGAGATCATTGAATGTCAGCCTTTTAATGTCCAACACCTTCTCCCAAAATGGTTAGATTGGAGTGGGAATAGTGAATGTCACCCCTTTTGTGTCCAACGCCTTCCCTAATTGGTTTAGCTTACAGTGGAAATAATAAATATCACCCCTTTAGTGACCAACACCTTTCCCAAACTGGTTTAGATTGGAGTGGGAATAGTACATGTCACCCTTTTAGTGTCCAACACCTTCCCAACATTGGTTTAGATTGGAATGGGAATTGTTAATGTCACCCCTTTGCTGTCCAACACCTTCACCCAATATGGTTAGATTAAAGTGGGAATAGTAAATGTCACCCTTTTAGTGTTCAGTGCCTTTCCTAAATTGGTTTAGATTGGAGTGGGAATAGTAAATGTCACCTTTTTTTAGTGTCCAATACCTTCCGCAAATTGCTTTAGATGGAGTGGGAATAGTATTTTGTTTTTGTGGGCATTTTGTTTGAAACCAGGGAAGTTTAGCTCCTAATCTGTCATTAATACTTTTGCTAGACTTTTTAACTTTTTAAACGTTTAAACATTTTTACTTATGAACCCTTTGTTGTATTGTTCAAGGTGCTGTTTCCCTCCGCATTGAAGAAACAGGCCGTGTGCTGATTGGTTGGGGCTTGTCCATTCAGCTGTGAGGTTGGCAGTGCCTATTAGAGCTTGTAGCCCGTAAGTGAGTTTGGTAGAGTGGCCCCGCAACGGACTCGCCACAGGTGCGCCTAAGGCAATCCTGTCTGCACCCGTTTTCGCCCTTCTTCTCCTGGACTGCACCAGGGGCCAGGACCTCTGGCTGGGAGGCGCTGTATTTGAGGCAATACCCCTCTGTGGAGCTCAGGAACTAGGCTATGTCGGTCCCTCAGGCTTGTCATAAGGTGCTGGAGTTTTGAAATATGATTCTTGTGGGTTTGTGCCTCGGAGTGTATCCACCTCCAGTAGAAAGGTGAGTGGGTCCGCCCTGGCTCTTGTTATGGCCAGTTTTGTTTCTTGTAATTGTTGCTCTTTGGTGAAACACAAGCATGAATTGTTTGAGTTCATCTCTGATCAAGTGCCATGTACAGTTTTTCTAACTAAAACCTGGCTTACAGAAAGCTGCGAATCAGATATTTTGTTAGCTATTCCACCTGGGTATGCGATAGTCAAGGTAGACAGGAAAGGTCAATGGGGCCGGGGTATTGCCATTATTTTAACCAGTGTTTTTTGTGCACTCTTAATGAACTCACTATAGCTGGTTGTGAGGCGGCCCTCTTCACTATGGCCTGCTCCAGTAAGGTTTCTATCTCTCGGATTCTAATCTATCGTCCGCTGGGGTCAGCCTCTGGTTTTATTGCATCTTCGGCTCATGCTCTGCCACCTTTGGTCCTAGACTAATCTAATTTTACTATTGTAGGCCTTCATTTTGAGGATGCGTCCTGTCCAATAGTAGCCTCGTTACGTGCAGATTTGGAATGCCTTCAGTTATCACAATTAGTCTCTGCCAACACATAGGTGTGGGCACATTTTAGATCCTATTTTTTTCAATTGTAGTGAGCTTGCTGTCGATCTCCCTGTGCCACGTCCATGGTCAAATCATTTGGCAATTCCTTTTGAGGTCCTTATGTGTAAATCTCTGTCTAACTCTGCCCCTGAATTAAGAGTTATATCTAGGAAATGGTCTAAGGTTTCCGGGGCTAATTTTACCAGTGCCTTAGGCATGACTCAGCCCAAACTTGGAAATTGTGTTAGATTGGCCAACTCTCAGGTAGAAGATTGGATATCCGGGGCTTAAGATCTAATTGCTCCAGTACATAACAGTTTAGCACGGAGAACTAGGCTCACTGCGGCCTGATTCAGTGAGGAGCTAGCCATACTCAAAAAGAATTGTAAACGCTGTGGGTGCTTCTGGCATAAAGGTTTTGCAGTACCAGCAAGCACGTCTATTGTTTTGCTGTAAAGATTTATCATAGGCGCATCAGGCAGGTGTGACAGGAGTGCCATGTACAGTTTTTCTAACTAAAACCTGGCTTACAGAAAGCTGCAAATCAGATATTTTGTTAGCTATTCCACCTGGGTATGCGATAGTCAAGGTAGACAGGAAAGGTCAATGGGGCCGGGGTATTGCCATTATTTTAACCAGTGTTTTTTGTGCACTCTTAATGAACTCACTATAGCTGGTTGTGAGGCGGCCATCTTCACTATGGCCTGCTCCAGTAAGGTTTCTATCTCTCGGATTCTAATCTATCGTCCGCCGGGGTCAGCCTCTGGTTTTATTGCATCTTCGGCTCATGCTCTGCCACCTTTGGTCCTAGACTAATCTAATTTTACTATTGTAGGCCTTCATTTTGAGGATGCGTCCTGTCCAATGGTAGCCTCGTTACGTGCAGATTTGGAATGCCTTCAGTTATCACAATTAGTCTCTCTGCCAACACATAGGTGTGGGCACATTTTAGATCCTATTTTTTCAATTGTAGTGAGCTTGCTGTCGATCTCCCTGTGCCACGTCCATGGTCAAATCATTTGGCAATTCCTTTTGAGGTCCTTATGTGTAAATCTCTGTCTAACTCTGCCCCTGAATTAAGAGTTATATCTAGGAAATGGTCTAAGGTTTCCGGGGCTAATTTTACCAGTGCCTTAGGCATGACTCGGCCCAAACTTGGAAAGTGTGTTACGTTGGCCAACTCTCAGGTAGAAGATTGGATATCCGGGGCTTTAGATCTAATTGCTCCAGTACTTAACAGTTTAGCACGGAGAACTAGGCTCACTGCGGCCTGGTTCAACGAGGAGCTAGCCATACTCAAAAAGAATTGTAAACGCTGTGGGTGCATCTGGCATAAAGGTTTTGCAGTACCAGCAAGCACGTCTATTGTTTTGCTGTAAAGATTTATCATAGGCGCATCAGGCATGTGTGACAGGAGTTTTTATGCCAATAAAATTGAGCTGGTTCAAAACTCTTACAGAGACATTTTCTCTATTTTAAAGACTTTAACCTCGTTAGACAGGATCTCCTCACTTATTCTTCCCCCTGACGACAGATGTAATGCCCGCACTAATTTCTTTCTGGGCAAAGTAGTTTCCATTTATTCCTCCTTCCCGGAGGCTGCCAGAAATGATTTATGTCCTGAAGCATGGTTCCAGTCGTCTATGGACCCTGACAGACTTTTACAGTTTAAACCTTTGGACCTTGATGAGTTACAATCTTTTTTTCTATCTGTTAAATCTGGATCTCCTTTGGACTCGGCCACTCCTGCTATTTTGGAGCGAGGAACGGATGAGCTTCTTCCAGTGTTTAGAGAGCTCATCAATAACTCTTTTACTACATCTCAAGTTCCAGCAGAGTGGAAGCATGCTTCTGTGGTGCCATTGTTGAAAAAGCCTTTTCTTGATCCCACTAATGCGGAGAATTATATGCCTATCTCACTGCTCCCTTGGTTATCGAAAGTGACAGAAAAATATGTTAATCATCATATCTAAATGTTTATTGAAGCTAAAAATGTACTCCACAGAACTCAGTCGGGCTTTTGTCCCTGTTACAGTACTGAGTTAACTCTTCTGCTTGCCTCTGAGTCCATACGTCAGATTCTGGATCCGGGTGATACTGTAGCGTTGTTGCTATTGGACCTGAGTTCAGCTTTTGACACTATCCCACAACCTCCTTATAGAGAGGTTGTGCTACTGCGGAGTCGTCCATAGGGCATTGCAGTGGTTTGTGTCATTCTTGCAGGGCCGCTCTTTTGAGGTCATGCTAAAACCCTTTCATTTTCAGGTTCTGTCACTGCAGCAGAGGGTGCCACAGGGATCCTCTTTGAGCCCTACTCTTTTCAATCTTTATCTGCGCCCCCTGGCTGATATCATTGAGCATTACAGGTTTTACATCATATCGTAGACCGATGATACGCAGTTGATTGTCACTCTAACACAGAACACTACCAGCGCAGCGGTCTCTGTGAGAGCCTGTTTGAGGTAGCCCAATGGATGGACTTCAGTTGCCTAAAATTAAATGCAGGCAAGACTGAGGTCCTTATTCTGGGCAAGCAGCCGTCAAACTGGTCTCCTGATTGGTGTGGTGGCCATCTACCTTAGGCCCCCTTCCTTCACCAAAGCCTGCGGTTCAAAACCTAGGCATTTGGTTTGAAGAAAACCTTACCTTTGACAGTCAATTCAAGGCTTTGGCAGGCAAATGCTTTGGGATGCTTAAATCCCTGAAGAACATAATTCGCCTTTTGCCTGAGTCTGCCCCAAAAAACAGTGATTCATACACTTGTTATCTCCTGGTTGGATTATTGTAGCATCCACTACCTGAGAGTCTCGCAGTGTCAGCTGATAAGACTCCAGTGTGTGCAGAATTCCACTGCTCGGCTTTTGCTAAATCTTTCTAAGTGGGCCTCTACGGCTCGGCTTTGAGCAAACTACACTTGCTACTGATCAAGAAACGTCCTTCCTTTAAAGCTCTCTGTTATTGCTACAGAGCCTTTAGGAAGACAGGACCCAGTTATTTGCACCCTTTTATTAGGCCTTACTCTCCTGCGATTCCTAGAGTTAAGAGGTTCCGCATTGGGGGCAGCTTCTGCAGTTTTTCAGTGCCCAAGTTATGGAACTCTCTTCCTCTCTGTCTTAGGCAATCTGAGACAGAGGCTCTGTTCCAGAAACATCTGAAAACATGACTTTTTAGAGGGCTATTGGTTCTTTTACTTTTTGTAAACCTTCCTTGGGAGTTTCTGACTATGCAGCGCTGGGACACTTCTTTTGAAGTAACTATCACACTTTAGTAGTTCCATTATTATTATTATTATTAAATGTTACCCCTTTAGCGTCAAGCACTTTCCACAAATTGGTTTTGATTGGAGTGGGAATAGTTAATGTCACCCCTTTATTGTCCAACGCCTTTCCAAAATTGGTTTAGATTGGAGTGGAAGTAGTAAATGTCACCCCTTTAAAGTGTCCAATGCCTTCTCCAAATTGGTATAGATTGGAGTGGGAATAGTAAATGTTACCTCTTTAGTGTCTAACTCTCTTTTACAAATGATTATTGTTGGAGTGTGATTATTTAATTTTATATTTTTCTTTTGAAATCTTTTATTTTACTTCTATTTGAATGTAAAATAAATACTTTATGATATTTTATTAGTTGTTGGTGATTAGCAATATAAACAAATAGTTGTATGTTTGCAAACAATAATAGTATTAATTACATTGTTTTCTGCAAGAAAGACATGATTCATTTTTCTCATTTTATTTGTTTTCAAATTTTATTGTATATTTTGACTTTTTAATTATATATATTTCATGATCTGAAAAACAAACATTTTCTAAAGATATGTAAATAAAAAATATTTTTATTTTTTATTAATAAAAACGTGTAAATTATATTTACTTAATATTGTATGTTGTACATTTTCAAGTCTTATTTTCCATTGTTTAACAGTTTTTTATATTTCTTAATTTGTTTTATAGACATATTTTCAACATCATTTTAACATGTTTTTTTGTGTATAATAAATAATTTTAAATATTTTGTACTATTATTTAATGTATACGGTATGCATTTCTTTTACATTTTATAACAGCATTGTTTTCATGTTAAAAAAATGTATTTTTTAGTTTCATTTAGCAGCCATTTTTTTTTTACAGCTACTTCTATTTTGTAATCTATTTGTGTTATTTTTAGTCATTTCCTGGAGCCAGGTCGCAGTAAGGTTCTGCTGTTCATCAGAACAGGTAAGTGCTTTTTATGGATTTTCTAAAGGCTGTGAGGGTAGGAGGGTTTGGGGGAAGTCTAGAAGGTAGTTACAGAGTTATTTGTGAGTGTTGTTCGTATAATTAGATGTATTACTGTTACCGTTTTTCACTAGTTTGCAGTTGTGTGTTTTTTTACACTGTTTTAGTAATGTATCGCTATGTTACGCTTAACCCCTTCGGTGCTTATGACGAGCTGGACTCGTCAAGGCACACAGTGCTCGTGTGCTCATGACGAGTCCAGCTCGTCATAAGACCACCCACGATGGAAGCGCTGGCGCTCCCCCGTGGGAATCCGATCGTCGGGGTTTTTTTTAGGAGGCAGGGGAAGGACTTCCCTGCCTCCCCCACCCCGCCCCGCCATCAATGACGTCAGCGCGCGAGGCGCGCTGACATCATTGAGGGTTTCCCTTGCTTCCCCGACGCGCTGGAAGCCATTTGCTTCCAGCGCGTCGGAGAAATAAGGTTAGTTTTGGCTGGGGAGGGGGGATTTTGCAACAAAAGAGGCATCGAAGGAAAGGAAAGGGTTTTCCTTTCCCCCGATGCCTCTTTTGTGCATTCCTGCTGCACGATCGTGATCGTGCAGCAGGAATGCCCATGAGGGAGGGAGGGAGGAGTGCTTTCTGCCCATATCTACCGTCAAACATTAGCTGTAATCCCTGATGGAGGTCTGTGCATCCTTGGTTTTCTCGAGCGCAATCCCCGTCAAACATTAGCTGTAATCCCTGATGGAGGTCTGGTCATCCTTGGTTTTCTCGAGCGCAATCCCCGTGTACGTCCAGTGACCAGGAGGTTCTTTCTCCTCATCTGCTTCTCATATCGTGCTCCCGACCCTTTATAAACAAGAGGCATGTGAACTCGCATGGATGCCCTGCCCGTTTGGCCCCGCACCACATACACTTTAGGTATGCAACGTCTTTCCGCCCTTTCCCCACTATGATGGACAGCTTACTCAAAGACCCCGGCGCCTTTCCGGCGCGGTGGCAAAGTTACAGACACACAAGGTCACTGGAGACAATTCTTCTGGGCCTTTACGCAGCTGTAGTGTAGGTAAGGCGCTATACATTTACCCAACGAGGTAGCACTTACTGATTAGCCAGTAGAAAGTACTCCTGGTTGAGTAGAGGTATCGCACAAAACGGTGGCATCTTCGTGGATAAATACGCAGGGCAGGATTCATTCTGGCACGATGCTCCTGTTACAAAAATTAAACCTCAACAGGAAGCACTTACAGATATAAATAAAGCAGGTGCCCGAGTTGAAGCTCAAATTCTGTAACGCATTAATCAGCACAAAAATTCGTCAGCAAGGTCGAGGCTAAGCAGCAGTGCTTTCTGCCCATATCTACCGTCAAACATTAGCTGTAATCCCTGATGGAGGTCTGTGCATCCTTGGTTTTCTCGAGCGCAATCCCCGTGTACGTCCAGTGACCAGGAGGTTCTTTCTCCTCATCTGCTTCTCATATCGTGCTCCCGACCCTTTATAAACAAGAGGCATGTGAACTCGCATGGATGCCCTGCCCGTTTGGCCCCGCACCACATACACTTTAGGTATGCAACGTCTTTCCGTCCTTTCCCCACTATGATGGACAGCTTACTCAAAGACCCCGGCGCCTTTCCGGCGCGGTGGCAAAGTTACAGACACACAAGGTCACTGGAGACAATTCTTCTGGGCCTTTACGCAGCTGTAGTGTAGGTAAGGCGCTATACATTTACCCAACGAGGTAGCACTTACTGATTAGCCAGTAGAAAGTACTCCAGTTGAGTAGAGGTATCGCACAAAACGGTGGCATCTTCGTGGATAAATACGCAGGGCAGGATTCATTCTGGCACGATGCTCCTGTCTCAAAAATTAAACCTCAACTGGAAGCACTTCCAGATATAAGTAAAGCAGGTGCCCGAGTTGAAGCTCAAATTCGGTAACGCATTAATCAGCACACAAAATTCGTCAGGAAGGTCGAGGCTAAGCAGGAGTGCTTTCTGCCCATATCTACCGTCAAACATTAGCTGTAATTCCTGATGGAGGTCTGTGCATCCTTGATTTTCTCGAGCGCAATCCCCGTGTAGGTCCAGTGACCAGGAGGTTCTTTCTCATCTGCTGCTCATATCGCGCTCTGACCCTTTATAAACAAGAGGCATGTGAACTCGCATGGAAGCCCTGCCCCACATACACTGGCGGTATGCAACGTCTTCCCGCCCTTTCCACACTATGATGGACAGCTTACTCAAAGACCCCGGCGCCTTTCCGGCGCGGTGGCAAAGTTACAGACACACCAGGTCACTGGAGACAATTCTTCTGGGCCTTTACGCAGCTGTAGTGTAGGTAAGGCGCTATACATTTACCCAACGAGGTAGCACTTACTGATTAGCCAGTAGAAAGTACTCCAGTTGAGTAGAGGTATTGCACAAAACGGTGGCATCTTCGTGGAGAAATATGCAGGGCAGATGTGCCTTCTCTCCATTTACACCCTGAAAAGTTAGCTGTAATCCTTGATGGAGGTCTTTGCATCCTTGAATTTCTCGAGCGCAATGCTCGTGTAGTTCCTGTGACCAGGAGGTTCCTTCTCCTCGTCTGCCGCTGAGATCCTGCTCTGACCCTTTATCCCCTTCGGTGCTTATGACGAGCTGGACTCGTCATGGCACACAGTGCTCGTGTGCTCATGACGAGTCCAGCTCGTCATAAGACCACCCACGGGGAAGCGCTGGCGCTCCCCCGTGGGAATCCGATCGTTAGGTTTTTTTGGGGGGAGGCAGGGGAAGGGCTTCCCCTGCCTCCCTCGCCCCATCAATGACGTCAGCGCGCTGACATCATTGAGGGTTTCCCTTTCTTCCCGACGCGCTGGAAGCCATTTGCTTCCAGCGCGTCGGGGAAATCAGGTGAGGTTTGGCTCGGGGAGGGGGGTTTGTATCAAAAGAGGCATCGAGGGAAAGGAAAGGGTTTTCCTTTCCCCGATGCCTCTTTTGTGCATTCCTGCTGCACGATCATGTGATCGTGCAGCAGGAATGCCCACTAGGCACCAGGGTTTTTTTTAATTTTTGTGTTGGGGAGTGGCCAAAAGGGCAAGGTTTGCTCCCCTTTTACGGGGGTGAATATTTTATTTATACTGTTAGGCCCACCTACCTCTTAGCTTGGCTGGTGGATTGTGTGTGGACTGGTGCATTATTTGCATATGTGATTGTAATGTTTTTTTTTCTCCTTTTTATTCTAGTGTAAAGCTTTTGATTCCTGTTTGCGGTTTCGGCAGTGGTGGTTCTGCAGTTTTGCGTAATTGCATTTATTTGGTAAGAAAAATATTTTTGTTGTGTGTACTCCAAATGAGTATTATTGTCATGCATGAATGAATTTTTTTGTAAGTGGTGCCATAATGGCAGCATATTTGTTAGTGTTCAGAGCATGAAATTCTTTGCGATGTTTTGCATTGTCTTATGTGTAATTTTTTTCTTCTTCTTTTTTAGTGGGATATTGTTGATCCTTACTGTGTCTGTGCAGAGTAGGTGGTGGTGAGTCTAGCTGCTTCTGTCACGTGAGTGGTATAGTGTTGGAGTATATAGGTCTTTGTGATAAAGCTACATTTTGTTTATTTCTTTTTTTACAAAGGGTTTGTTGTTGTTGACTTGTTTGACAAGTAACCTTTATTAGTAAGCATTATGGCTAGCAGTAGAATTACTGCTCAGCAGGTGGTTGGTTTGCTTCTTGAATCTTCCTCTGAGCAGGATTATGAGACTGACAGTGCGTCTGAGGGAGAGGAGGGAGGGAAGATTCAGGCAGTGAGTTTTCTCTCCACATGGAATCATCGGATGATGAAGGTACTCTCAGTGCAGATGAAGTGCCTGATTTAGAGGAGGATACTACTGTGCCGATGGTGCAAGAGGCATCTGGATTGCAGCCTGGGGCTGCTAGGCTTCCTACTGGAAGTGCTGGACTCTGGGTTGATCCAAACATGGTGCAGCCGGTGTTGCCTGCCTTTAGTGGTTATGCAGGGTGTAGAGTGGATTGTGAACATTATTTGCCTATACAGTATTTTCAGTTGTTTATGGATGATGTATTTTTGGGTGAGATTGTTGAGCAGACTAATTTGTATGCTGAACAGTTTTTGAGGGACAACAGTGCCAGACTTAGGCCCCATTCTAGAGCTACCCGGTGGAGTCCCACAAATCTGGAAGAGATGAAGAAGTTTTTGGGTTTGACTTTTTTGATGGGTTTGATAAGGAAGCCGTCCATGAGTTCATATTGGTCTACCAGTCCCTTGATGGCAACGGCCATATTTCCTGCAGTTATGACTCGTGATCGGTATTTACTTTTGCTTCGGATGCTGCATTTTGTTGATAATGGTTTGGCGTTGCCACGAGATCACCCTGAATGTGACCGTCTTTTTAAGATTCGGCCTGTTCTTGATCACTTTGTAGATCGATTTTCAGAGATCTATACTCCAGGGAAAGAAATATCTATTGATGAGTCTTTGGTGCTGTTCAAGGGCCGTTTGGTTTTTAGGCAGTACATTCCTAGCAAGAGGGCACGCTATGGAATTAAGCTGTATATGTTGTCTGAGAGTAGGACAGGATATGTTTTTAATTTGCGTGTGTACACTGGTAGGGATTCCACTATTGACCCCCTGGTTGTCCGTCCACTTTAGTAGGAGTTTCAGAGAAAATTGTGTGGGAACTTGCTAGAGGACTGTTTAACAGAGGCCACCATTTGTACCTTGATAACTTCTACACTGCTGTGCAATTGTTTAAGGAATTGTTCAAAGTGGACACTTTTGCTTGTGGCACAATCCGCTCTAACCGTAAAGGTTATCCAAAAGAGCTTGTTTGCAAAAAACTTCAGAGGGGACAGTGCAGTGCCTTGCGTAGTGAGGAACTGCTAGCTGTGAAATTTGTGGACAGGAGGGATGTGTACATGCTGACTACCATCCATGATGAGAGTACTTCACCTGTGGCTGTTTGGGGTCAGATTGCTGAAGTGCGCAAACCTGTGTGCATTTTAGACTACAATAAGCACATGGGTGGTGTTGATAGAGTAGATCAGAGGTTGGAACCTTACACTGCTATTCGTAAGTCTTACATTTGGTATAAGAAGTTGGCCATCCATCTCTTCAATTTAGCAACTTTCAATGCTTTTGTTGTGTTCAAGGAGTGTTCTCCTGCGTCAAAGTTGACTTTTGTTAAGTTTCAGGAGTCTGTCATAGGCAGCCTTGTTGTTGTGGAACAGGCAAGTGTTCCTAGAGTTGGAGTGGTGGAGGATGTGGCTCGATTGAAAGATCGCCACTTTCCTGATCACATTCCTCCTACACCCTCAAAAGACTTTCCCACTAGGAGATGTAGAGTCTGTTGGCGAAGAGGTACGCGGAAGGAGACTCGTATGTACTGCCCTGAGTGTCCTTCTAACCCTGGGCTGTGTGTGCCTGCTTGTTATAGAGCGTACCACAAGCAAAAGAATTATTGGGAGCAACCATGAGTGGTAAAGTGAACTGCCTGGTCTGTAATGTTTAAGAATTGTTGTTCTGTTTCAAGGTTGGCATTAGTGCAATGTATTTAGTTTCTGATTTTGTGTTAGTAGATTTGTATCTATTTGCAATTTGTTTGTGTTTTCTTTTTGTATAAAAAAATCCTAAATGTGATGGTGGTGTGTGTAGGCTGGTGCTTGGCTGGCGGTGTGCGTGGAGTGGCGCTTGGCTGGCGGTGTGCGGGGAGTGGCTCTTGGCTGGCGGTGTGCGTGGAGTGGTGCTTGGCTGGCGGTGTGCGTGGAGTGGCGCTAGGCTGGCGGTGTGCGTGGAGTGGCTCTTGGCTGGCGGTGTGCGTGGAGTGGCGCTTGGCTGGCGGTGTGCGTGGACTGGCGCTCGGCTGGCAGTGTGTGAGTAGTGACTTGCTGCTGGTCACTACACACACTGCTAGCCGAGCGACACTCCACGCAATCCATCAGCTTGTGTGGTTGCTGTGTTAGGAATGTGGGCGTGTGAAAGTGATGGGCCCTTGAATGGCGCTGTCTGCTGGTGTGAGTGTTGTAATGTGATGGGCCCGCGGCTGGTGGTGTGAATGGTTTTGTATTTGTCACACGTATGAAAGGTGTATGAATGGCCTGTAAAGAGGTTGGTGCCTTGTCGTGGCTTTACAGCTCACGAGCTGTGAGTCAATGGTTCAGTTTCTCGTCCTTTTAATTATTAACAGTGCATTTCATTTTTGTGAAATCACTTGTTAATACAATTGTATATACTGAACCATCACTCACCCTCGTGCCAAATCCAACCAGTATGTGTGTGTGTGCTTGAAGATTAGATGGCTGTGCAGTAATATTTTTTTTTTTTTGTCTTTCTCAAGCAGGGTGTACCTTGTCCCTTTTTGTGAATGGTGTAATGTGTTTGTTTCGTGCCTGGGGGTGTGAATGGTCTTGTGTGTATCACGTATGAAAGGTGTGTGAATGGCCTGTAAAGCGGTTGGGGCCTTGACGTGGCTTTACAGCTCACGAGCTGCGAGTCACTGGTTCCGTTTTTGTCCTTTCAATTATTGACAGTGCATTTCATTTTTGTGAAATCTCTTGTTAATAAAATTGTATATACTGAACCATCACTTGCCCTCGTGCCAAATCCAACCAGTATGTGTGTGTGCTTGAGGAATAGATGGCTGTGCAGTAATCTTTGTCTTTTTAGTCTGTCTGCCAAGGTGTACATTCCGTCTAAGAATAACCTACCAACTGTAGATATTGTCGTAAACGAAACACCCATGGGAGTACATGGTGATATCTCTATTGTGGATCCCAACAAGTTATGGTACCCACAATGTCCTGCAAACCTCAAAATGTCTGTCACATTTTCCTTGCAATATTGTGCCAAAATGTTCACGCTGCAGAAATAAACAACACATTATCTCAAAATGACCTGGTTTTGCAAGGGGGTCACCTGGGTTTTGGCCCGGGGCTCGGCGGCCACATAGGGAAACCTACCAAACCCACACATTTCTGAAAATTAGACACCCGGGGGCTTCCAGGGAGGTATGGCTTGCGTGGATCCCCCAACGTTTCCTTACCCAGAATCCCCTGCAAACCTCACTTTTAGCTGAAAAAATCACTTTTTCACACATTTTTGTGTGGGAAAGTGTGGCATCACTGGCCTCACACAAATTTCCTACCACCCAGCGTTCCCCCAGGTCTCCCGATAAAAATGGTGCCTCACTTGTGTGGGAGGCACAAGTACCCGCGACAGGCAAGGGCCCACAACGTAGTGAGGCGACCTCAAAATGGCCTTTCACAAAACCACCTGGTTTTGCAAGGGAGTCACCTGGGTTTTGGCCCCGTGCTCGGCGGCCATGTAGGGAAACCTACCAACCCCACACATTTCTGAAAAGTAGACACCTGGGGGCTTCCAGGGAGGTATGGCTTGCGTGGATCCCCCAACGTTTCCTTACCCAGAATCCCCTGCAAACCTCAATTTTAGCTGAAAAAATCACTTTTTTCACACATTTTTGTGTGGGAAAGTGTGGCATCACTGGCCTCACACAAATTTCCTACCACCCAGCGTTCCCCCAGGTCTCCCGATAAAAATGGTGCCTCACTTGTGTGGGAGGCCCAAGTACCCGCGACAGGCAAGGGCCCACAACGTAGTGAGGCGACCTCAAAATGGCCTTTCACAAAACCATCTGGTTTTGCAAGGAGGTCACCTGGGTTTTTGGCCCGGGGCTCGGCGGCCACATAGGGAAACCTACCAAACCCACACATTTCTGAAAAGTAGACACCCGGGGCTTCCAGGGAGGTATGGCTTGCGTGGATCCCCCAACGTTTCCTTACCCAGAATCCCCTGCAAACCTCACTTTTAGCTGAAAAAATCACTTTTTCACACATTTTTGTGTGGGAAAGTGTGGCATCACTGGCCTCACACAAATTTCCTACCACCCAGCGTTCCCCCAGGTCTCCCGATAAAAATGGTGCCTCACTTGTGTGGGAGGCCCAAGTACCCGCGACAGGCAAGGGCCCACAACGTAGTGAGGCGACCTCAAAATGGCCTTTCACAAAACCACCTGGTTTTGCAAGGAGTCACCTGGGTTTTGGCCCTGTGCTCGGCGGCCATCTAGGGAAACCTACCAAACCCACACATTTCTGAAAAGTAGACACCCGGGGGCTTCCAGGGAGGTATGGCTTGCGTGGATCCCCCAACGTTTCCTTACCCAGAATCCCCTGCAAACCTCAATTCTAGCTGAAAAAATCACTTTTTTCACACATTTTTGTGTGGGAAAGTGTGGCATCACTGGCCTCACACAAATTTCCTACCACCCAGCGTTCCCCCAGGTCTCCCGATAAAAATGGTGCCTCACGTGTGTGGGAGGCCCAAGTACCAGCGACAGGCAAGGGCCCACAACGTAGTGAGGCGACCTCAAAATGGCCTTTCACAAAACCACCTGGTTTTGCAAGGGAGTCACCTGGGTTTTGGCCCTGTGCTCGGCGGCCATCTAGGGAAACCTACCAAACCCACACATTTCTGAAAAGTAGACACCCGGGGGCTTCCAGGGAGGTATGGCTTGCGTGGATCCCCCAACGTTTCCTTACCCAGAATCCCTGCAAACCTCAATTTTAGCTGAAAAAATCACTTTTTCACACATTTTTGTGTGGGAAAGTGTGGCATCACTGGCCTCACACAAATTTCCTACCACCCAGCGTTCCCCAGGTCTCCCGATAAAAATGGTGCCTCACTTGTGTGGGAGGCCCAAGTACCAGCGACAGGCAAGGGCCCACAACGTAGTGAGGCGACCTCAAAATGGCCTTTCACAAAACCACCTGGTTTTGCAAGGGAGTCACCTGGGTTTTTGGCCCCGTGCTCGGCGGCCATCTAGGAAAACCTACCAAACCCACACATTTCTGAAAAGTAGACACCCGGGGGCTTCCAGGGAGGTATGGCTTGCGTGGATCCCCCAACGTTTCCTTACCCAGAATCCCCTGCAAACCTCAATTTTAGCTGAAAAAATCACTTTTTTCACACATTTTGTGTGGGAAAGTGTGGCATCACTGGCCTCACACAAATTTCCTACCACCCAGCGTTCCCCAGGTTTCCCGATAAAAATGGTGCCTCACTTGTGTGGGAGGCCCAAGTACCCGCGACAGGCAAGGGCCCACAACGTAGTGAGGCGACCTCAAAATGGCCTTTCACATAACCACCTGGTTTTGCAAGGGAGTCACCTGGGTTTTGGCCCGTGCTCGGCGGCCATCTAGGGAAACCTACCAAACCACACATTTCTGAAAAGTAGACACCCGGGGCTTCCAGGGAGGTATGGCTTGCGTGGATCCCCCAACGTTTCCTTACCCAGAATCCCCTGCAAACCTCAATTTTGCTGAAAAAATCACTTTTTCACACATTTTTGTGTGGGAAAGTGTGGCATCACTGGCCTCACACAAATTTCCTACCACCCAGCGTTCCCCAGGTCTCCCGATAAAAATGGTGCCTCACTTGTGTGGGAGGCCCAAGTACCCAGCGACAGGCAAGGGCCCAAAACATTTTTGATAGGCAATGTTGATGTTGCCTCAAAACGTTTTGTGTCCTTGCATGTCGCGGGTACTTGGGCCTCCCACACAAGTGAGGCACCATTTTTATCGGGAGACCTGAGGAACGCTGGGTGGTAGGAAATTTGTGTGAGGCCAGTGATGCCACACTTTCCCACACAAATGTGTGAAAAAGTGATTTTTTTCAGCTAAAATTGAGGTTTGCAGGGATTCTGGGTAGGAAATGTTGGGGGATCCACGCAAGCCATACCTCCTGGAAGCCCTCGGTGTCTACTTTTCAGAAATGTGTGGGTTTGGTAGGTTTCCCTAGATGGCCGCTGAGCACGGGGCTAAAACCCAGGTGACTCCCTTGCAAAACCAGGTGGTTTTGTGAAAGGCCATTTTGAGGTCGCCTCACTACGTTGTGGGCCCTTGCCTGTCGCTGGTACTTGGGCCTCCCACACAAGTGAGGCACCATTTTATCGGGAGACCTGGGGAACGCTGGGTGGTAGGAAATTTGTGTGAGGCCAGTGATGCCACACTTTCCCACACAAAAATGTGTGAAAAAGTGATTTTTTCAGCTAAAATTGAGGTTTGCAGGGATTCTGGGTAAGGAAACGTTGGGGGATCCACGCAAGCCATACCTCCCTGGAAGCCCCCGGTGTCTACTTTTCAGAAATGTGTGGTTTGGTAGGTTTCCTAGATGGCCGCTGAGCACGGGACCAAAACCCAGGTGACTCCTTGCAAAACCAGGTGGTTTTGTGAAAGGCCATTTTGAGGTCGCCTCACTACGTTGTGGGCCCTTGCCTGTCGCGGGTACTTGGGCCTCCCACACAAGTGAGGCACCATTTTATCGGGAGACCTGGGGAACGCTGGGTGGTAGGAAATTTGTGTGAGGCCAGTGATGCCACACTTTCCCAAACAAAAATGTGTGAAAAAAGTGATTTTTTCAGCTAAAATTGAGGTTTGCAGGGATTCTGGGTAAGGAAACGTTGGGGATCCACGCAAGCCATACCTCCCTGGAAGCCCCCGGGTGTCTACTTTTCAGAAATGTGTGGTTTGTAGGTTTCCCTAGATGGCCGCTGAGCACGGGGCCAAAACCCAGGTGACTCCTTGCAAAACCAGGTGGTTTTGTGAAAGGCCATTTTGAGGTCGCCTCACTACGTTATGGGCCCTGCCTGTCGCAGGTACTTGGGCCTCCCACACAAGTGAGGCACCATTTTATCGAGAGACCTGGGGAACGCTGGGTGGTAGGAAATTTGTGTGAGGCCAGTGATGCCACACTTTCCCACACAAAAATGTGAAAAAAGTGATTTTGTCAGCTAAAATTGAGGTTTGCAGGGGATTCTGGGTAAGGAAACGTTGGGGGATCCACGCAAGCCATACCTCCTGGAAGCCCCGGGTGTCTACTTTTCAGAAATGTGTGGGTTTGGTAGGTTTCCTAGATGGCCGCTGAGCACGGGGCCAAAACCCAGGTGACCCCTTGCAAAACCAGGTGGTTTTGTGAAAGGCCATTTTGAGGTCGCCTCACTACGTTGTGGGCCCTTGCCTGTCACGGGTACTTGGGCCTCCCACACAAGTGAGGCACCATTTTTATCGGGAGACCTGGGGAACGCTGGGTGGTAGGAAATTTGTGTGAGGCCAGTGATGCCACACTTTCCACACAAAAATGTGTGAAAAAGTGATTTTTCAGCTAAAATTGAGGTTTGCAGGTGATTCTGGGTAAGGAAACGTTGGGGGATCCACGCAAGCCATACCTCCCTGGAAGCCCCCGGGTGTCTACTTTTCAGAAATGTGTGTGTTTGGTAGGTTTCCCCAGGTGCCGGCAGAGGTAGGGTTCAAAAACTACAGCTAGGCACTTTGCCAAAAAAGGGTCATTTTTCACTGCGAAATTGAGGTGTGACCACGTTGCGTTTTGCGCCGTTTCCTGTTGCAGGCACTAGGCCGACCCACACAAGTGAGGTACCATTTTTCTCGTAAGACTTTGGGAACGCGGGGTGGGTGGAAATTTGTGGATCCACGCAGATTCCAGAACTTTCCACCACAGAAATGTGGGGAAAATGTGTTTTTTGGGACAATTTGTTATGTTTGCAAGGGATTCTGGGTAACAGAACCTGGTGGGAGGCAGTCAAGTCACCCCATCCTGGATTCCCCTGGGTGTCTAGTTTTCAAAAATGTATAGGTTTGCTAGATTTCCCTAGGTGCCGGCAGAGGTAGGGTTCAAAAACTACAGCTAGGCACTTTGCCAAAAACGGGTCGTTTTTCACTGCGAAATTGAGGTGTGACCACGTTGCGTTTTGCGCCGTTTCCTGTCGCAGGCACTAGGCCGACCCACACAAGTGAGGTACCATTTTTCTCGTAAGACTTTGGGGAACGCGGGGTGGGTGGAAATTTGTGGATCCACGCAGATTCCAGAACTTTCCACCACAGAAATGTGGGGAAAATGTGTTTTTTGGACAATTTTTTATGTTTGCAAGGGATTCTGGGTAACAGAACCTGGTGGGAGGCAGTCAAGTCACCCCATCCTGGATTCCCCTGGGTGTCTAGTTTTCAAAAATGTATAGGTTTGCTAGGTTTCCCTAGGTGCCGGCAGAGGTAGGGTTCAAAAACTACAGCTAGGCACTTTGCCAAAAACGGGTCATTTTTCACTGCGAAATTGAGGTGTGACCACGTTGCGTTTTCGCCGTTTCCTGTCGCAGGCACTAGGCCGACCCACACAAGTGAGGTACCATTTTTCTCGTAAGACTTTGGGGAACGCGGGGTGGGTGGAAATTTGTGGATCCACGCAGATTCCAGAACTTTCCACCACAGAAATGTGGGGAAAATGTGTTTTTTGGACAATTTTTTATGTTTGCAAGGGATTCTGGGTAACAGAACCTGGTGGGAGGCAGTCAAGTCACCCCATCCTGGATTCCCCTGGGTGTCTAGTTTTCAAAAATGTATAGGTTTGCTAGGTTTCCCTAGGTGCCGGCAGAGGTAGGGTTCAAAAACAACAGCTAGGCACTTTGCCAAAAACGGGTCATTTTTCACTGCGAAATTGAGGTGTGACCACGTTGCGTTTTGCGCCGTTTCCTGTCGCAGGCACTAGACCGACCCACACAAGTGAGGTACCATTTTTCTCGTAAGACTTTGGGGAACGCGGGGTGGGTGGAAATTTGTGGATCCACGCAGATTCCAGAACTTTCCACCACAGAAATGTGGGGAAAATGTGTTTTTTGGCCAATTATTTATGTTTGCAAGGGATTCTGGGTAACAGAACCTGGTGGGAGGCAGTCAAGTCACCCCATCCTGGATTCCCCTGGGTGTCTAGTTTTCAAAAATGTATAGGTTTGCTAAGTTTCCCTAGGTGCCGGCAGAGGTAGGGTTCAAAAACTACAGCTAGGCACTTTGCCAAAAAAGGGTCATTTTTCACTGCGAAATTGAGGTGTGACCACGTTGCGTTTTGCGCCGTTTCCTGTCGCAGGCACTAGGCCGACCCACACAAGTGAGGTACCATTTTTCTCGTAAGACTTTGGGGAACGCGGGGTGGGTGGAAATTTGTGGATCCACGCAGATTCCAGAACTTTCCACCACAGAAATGTGGGCAAAATGTGTTTTTTTACCATTTTTTATGTTTGCAAGGGATTCTGGGTAACAGAACCTGGTGGGAGGCAGTCAAGTCACCCCATCCTGGATTCCCCTGGGTGTCTAGTTTTCAAAAATGTATAGGTTTGTTAGGTTTCCCTAGGTGCCGGCAGAGGTAGGGTTCAAAAACTACAGCTAGGCACTTTGCCAAAAACGGGTCATTTTTCACTGCGAAATTGAGGTGTGACCACGTTGCGTTTTGCGCCGTTTCCTGTCGCAGGCACTAGACCGACCCACACAAGTGAGGTACCATTTTTCTCGTAAGACTTTGGGGAACGCGGGGTGGGTGGAAATTTGTGGATCCACGCAGATTCCAGAACTTTCCACCACAGAAATGTGGGCAAAATGTGTTTTTTTACCATTTTTTATGTTTGCAAGGGATTCTGGGTAACAGAACCTGGTGGGAGGCAGTCAAGTCACCCCATCCTGGATTCCCCTGGGTGTCTAGTTTTCAAAAATGTATAGGTTTGTTAGGTTTCCCTAGGTGCCGGCAGAGGTAGGGTTCAAAAACTACAGCTAGGCACTTTGCCAAAAACGGGTCATTTTTCACTGCGAAATTGAGGTGTGACCACGTTGCGTTTTGCGCCGTTTCCTGTCGCAGGCACTAGACCGACCCACACAAGTGAGGTACCATTTTTCTCGTAAGACTTTGGGGAACGCGGGGTGGGTGGAAATTTGTGGATCCACGCAGATTCCAGAACTTTCCACCACAGAAATGTGGGGAAAATGTGTTTTTGGCCAATTATTTATGTTTGCAAGGGATTCTGGGTAACAGAACCTGGTGGGAGGCAGTCAAGTCACCCCATCCTGGATTCCCCTGGGTGTCTAGTTTTCAAAAATGTATAGGTTTGCTAAGTTTCCCTAGGTGCCGGCAGAGGTAGGGTTCAAAAACTACAGCTAGGCACTTTGCCAAAAAAGGGTCATTTTTCACTGCGAAATTGAGGTGTGACCACGTTGCGTTTTGCGCCGTTTCCTGTCGCAGGCACTAGGCCGACCCACACAAGTGAGGTACCATTTTTCTCGTAAGACTTTGGGGAACGCGGGGTGGGTGGAAATTTGTGGATCCACGCAGATTCCAGAACTTTCCACCACAGAAATGTGGGCAAAATGTGTTTTTTTTTACCATTTTTTATGTTTGCAAGGGATTCTGGGTAACAGAACCTGGTGGGAGGCAGTCAAGTCACCCCATCCTGGATTCCCCTGGGTGTCTAGTTTTCAAAAATGTATAGGTTTGCTAGGTTTCCCTAGGTGCCGGCAGAGGTAGGGTTCAAAAACTACAGCTAGGCACTTTGCCAAAAAAGGGTCATTTTTCACTGCGAAATTGAGGTGTGACCACGTTGCGTTTTGCGCCGTTTCCTGTCGCAGGCACTAAGCCGACCCACACAAGTGAGGTACCATTTTTCTCGTAAGACTTTGGGGAACGCGGGGTGGGTGGAAATTTGTGGATCCACGCAGATTCCAGAACTTTCCACCACAGAAATGTGGGCAAAATGTGTTTTTTTTACCATTTTTTATGTTTGCAAGGGATTCTGGGTAACAGAACCTGGTGGGAGGCAGTCAAGTCACCCCATCCTGGATTCCCCTGGGTGTCTAGTTTTCAAAAATGTATAGGTTTGCTAGGTTTCCCTAGGTGCCGGCAGAGGTAGGGTTAAAAAACTACAGCTAGGCACTTTGCCAAAAAGGGTCATTTTTCACTGCGAAATTGAGGTGTGACCACGTTGCGTTTTGCGCCGTTTCCTGTCGCAGGCACTAGGCCGACCCACACAAGTGAGGTACCATTTTTCTCGTAAGACTTTGGGGAACGCGGGGTGGGTGGAAATTTGTGGATCCACGCAGATTCCAGAACTTTCCACCACAGAAATGTGGGGAAAATGTGGTTTTTTTGACAATTTTTTATGTTTGCAAGGGATTCTGGGTAACAGAACCTGGTGGGAGGCAGTCAAGTCACCCCATCCTGGATTCCCCTGGGTGTCTAGTTTTCAAAAATGTATAGGTTTGCTAGGTTTCCCTAGGTGCCGGCAGAGGTAGGGTTCAAAAACTACAGCTAGGCACTTTGCCAAAAAAGGGTCATTTTTCACTGCGAAATTGAGGTGTGACCACGTTGCGTTTTGCGCCGTTTCCTGTCGCAGGCACTAAGCCGACCCACACAAGTGAGGTACCATTTTTCTCGTAAGACTTTGGGGAACGCGGGGTGGGTGGAAATTTGTGGATCCACGCAGATTCCAGAACTTTCCACCACAGAAATGTGGGCAAAATGTGTTTTTTTACCATTTTTTATGTTTGCAAGGGATTCTGGGTAACAGAACCTGGTGGGAGGCAGTCAAGTCACCCCATCCTGGCTTCCCCTGGGTGTCTAGTTTTCAAAAATGTATAGGTTTGTTAGGTTTCCCTAGGTGCCGGCAGAGGTAGGGTTCAAAAACTACAGCTAGGCACTTTGCCAAAAAGGGTCATTTTTCACTGCGAAATTGAGGTGTGACCACGTTGCGTTTGCGCCGTTTCCTGTCGCAGGCACTAGGCCGACCCACACAAGTGAGGTACCATTTTTCTCGTAAGACTTTGGGGAACGCGGGGTGGGTGGAAATTTGTGGATCCACGCAGATTCCAAACTTTCCACCACAGAAATGTGGGGAAAATGTGGTTTTTTTGACAATTTTTTATGTTTACAAGGGATTCTGGGTAACAGAACCTGGTGGGAGGCAGTCAAGTCACCCCATCCTGGATTCCCCTGGGTGTTTAGTTGTCAAAAATGTATAGGTTTGCTAGGTTTCCCTAGGTGCCGACAGAGCTAGGGTTCAAAAACTATAGCTAGGCACTTTGCCAAAAAAGGGTCATTTTTCACTGCGAAATTGAGGTGTGACCACGTTGTGTTTTGCGCCGTTTCCTGTCGCAGGCACTAGGCCGACCCACAAAAGTGAGGTACCATTTTTCTCGTAAGACTTTGGGGAACGCGGGGTGGGTGGAAATTTGTGGATCCACGCAGATTCCAGAACTTTCCACCACAGAAATGTGGGGAAAATGTGGTTTTTTTACCATTTTTTATGTTTGCAAGGGATTCTGGGTAACAGAACCTGGTGGGAGGCAGTCAAGTCACCCCATCCTGGATTCCCCTGGGTGTCTAGTTTTCAAAAATGTATAGGTTTGCTAGGTTTCCCTAGGTGCCGGCAGAGGTAGGGTTAAAAACTACAGCTAGGCACTTTGCCAAAAAAGGGTCATTTTTCACTGCGAAATTGAGGTGTGACCACGTTGCGTTTTGCGCCGTTTCCTGTCGCAGGCACTAGGCCGACCCACACAAGTGAGGTACCATTTTTCTCGTAAGACTTTGGGGAACGCGGGGTGGGTGGAAATTTGTGGATCCACGCAGATTCCAGAACTTTCCACCACAGAAATGTGGGCAAAATGTGTTTTTTGGACAATTTTTTATGTTTGCAAGGGATTCTGGGTAACAGAACCTGGTGGGAGGCAGTCAAGTCACCCCATCCTGGATTCCCCTGGGTGTCTAGTTTTCAAAAATGTATAGGTTTGCTAGGTTTCCCTAGGTGCCGGCAGAGGTAGGGTTCAAAAACTACAGCTAGGCACTTTGCCAAAAACGGGTCATTTTTCACTGCGAAATTGAGGTGTGACCACGTTGCGTTTTGCGCCGTTTCCTGTCGCAGGCACTAGACCGACCCACACAAGTGAGGTACCATTTTTCTCGTAAGACTTTGGGGAACGCGGGGTGGGTGGAAATTTGTGGATCCACGCAGATTCCAGAACTTTCCACCACAGAAATGTGGGGAAAATGTGTTTTTTGGCCAATTATTTATGTTTGCAAGGGATTCTGGGTAACAGAACCTGGTGGGAGGCAGTCAAGTCACCCCATCCTGGATTCCCCTGGGTGTCTAGTTTTCAAAAATGTATAGGTTTGCTAAGTTTCCCTAGGTGCCGGCAGAGGTAGGGTTCAAAAACTACAGCTAGGCACTTTGCCAAAAAGGGTCATTTTTCACTGCGAAATTGAGGTGTGACCACGTTGCGTTTTGCGCCGTTTCCTGTCGCAGGCACTAGGCCGACCCACACAAGTGAGGTACCATTTTTCTCGTAAGACTTTGGGGAACGCGGGGTGGGTGGAAATTTGTGGATCCACGCAGATTCCAGAACTTTCCACCACAGAAATGTGGGCAAAATGTGTTTTTTTTACCATTTTTTATGTTTGCAAGGGATTCTGGGTAACAGAACCTGGTGGGAGGCAGTCAAGTCACCCCATCCTGGATTCCCCTGGGTGTCTAGTTTTCAAAAATGTATAGGTTTGCTAGGTTTCCCTAGGTGCCGGCAGAGGTAGGGTTCAAAAACTACAGCTAGGCACTTTGCCAAAAAAGGGTCATTTTTCACTGCGAAATTGAGGTGTGACCACGTTGCGTTTTGCGCCGTTTCCTGTCGCAGGCACTAAGCCGACCCACACAAGTGAGGTACCATTTTTCTCGTAAGACTTTGGGGAACGCGGGGTGGGTGGAAATTTGTGGATCCACGCAGATTCCAGAACTTTCCACCACAGAAATGTGGGCAAAATGTGTTTTTTTTACCATTTTTTATGTTTGCAAGGGATTCTGGGTAACAGAACCTGGTGGGAGGCAGTCAAGTCACCCCATCCTGGATTCCCCTGGGTGTCTAGTTTTCAAAAATGTATAGGTTTGCTAGGTTTCCCTAGGTGCCGGCAGAGGTAGGGTTCAAAAACTACAGCTAGGCACTTTGCCAAAAAAGGGTCATTTTTCACTGCGAAATTGAGGTGTGACCACGTTGCGTTTTGCGCCGTTTCCTGTCGCAGGCACTAGGCCGACCCACACAAGTGAGGTACCATTTTTCTCGTAAGACTTTGGGGAACGCGGGGTGGGTGGAAATTAGTGGATCCACGCAGATTCCAGAACTTTCCACCACAGAAATGTGGGCAAAATGTGTTTTTTTTTACCATTTTTTATGTTTGCAAGGGATTCTGGGTAACAGAACCTGGTGGGAGGCAGTCAAGTCACCCCATCCTGGATTCCCCTGGGTGTCTAGTTTTCAAAAATGTATAGGTTTGCTAGGTTTCCCTAGGTGCCGGCAGAGGTAGGGTTCAAAAACTACAGCTAGGCACTTTGCCAAAAAAGGGTCATTTTTCACTGCGAAATTGAGGTGTGACCACGTTGCGTTTTGCGCCGTTTCCTGTCGCAGGCACTAAGCCGACCCACACAAGTGAGGTACCATTTTTCTCGTAAGACTTTGGGAACGCGGGGTGGGTGGAAATTTGTGGATCCACGCAGATTCCAGAACTTTCCACCACAGAAATGTGGGCAAAATGTGTTTTTTTTACCATTTTTTATGTTTGCAAGGGATTCTGGGTAACAGAACCTGGTGGGAGGCAGTCAAGTCACCCCATCCTGGATTCCCCTGGGTGTCTAGTTTTCAAAAATGTATAGGTTTGCTAGGTTTCCCTAGGTGCCGGCAGAGGTAGGGTTAAAAACTACAGCTAGGCACTTTGCCAAAAAAGGGTCATTTTTCACTGCGAAATTGAGGTGTGACCACGTTGCGTTTTGCGCCGTTTCCTGTCGCAGGCACTAGGCCGACCCACACAAGTGAGGTACCATTTTTCTCGTAAGACTTTGGGGAACGCGGGGTGGGTGGAAATTTGTGGATCCACGCAGATTCCAGAACTTTCCACCACAGAAATGTGGGGAAAATGTGGTTTTTTTGACAATTTTTTATGTTTGCAAGGGATTCTGGGTAACAGAACCTGGTGGGAGGCAGTCAAGTCACCCCATCCTGGATTCCCCTGGGTGTCTAGTTTTCAAAAATGTATAGGTTTGCTAGGTTTCCCTAGGTGCCGGCAGAGGTAGGGTTCAAAAACTACAGCTAGGCACTTTGCCAAAAAAGGGTCATTTTTCACTGCGAAATTGAGGTGTGACCACGTTGCGTTTTGCGCCGTTTCCTGTCGCAGGCACTAGGCCGACCCACACAAGTGAGGTACCATTTTTCTCGTAAGACTTTGGGGAACGCGGGGTGGGTGGAAATTTGTGGATCCACGCAGATTCCAAACTTTCCACCACAGAAATGTGGGGAAAATGTGGTTTTTTTGACAATTTTTTATGTTTACAAGGGATTCTGGGTAACAGAACCTGGTGGGAGGCAGTCAAGTCACCCCATCCTGGATTCCCCTGGGTGTCTAGTTGTCAAAAATGTATAGGTTTGCTAGGTTTCCCTAGGTGCCGACAGAGCTAGGGTTCAAAAACTACAGCTAGGCACTTTGCCAAAAAAGGGTCATTTTTCACTGCGAAATTGAGGTGTGACCACGTTGTGTTTTGCGCCGTTTCCTGTCGCAGGCACTAGGCCGACCCACAAAAGTGAGGTACCATTTTTCTCGTAAGACTTTGGGGAACGCGGGGTGGGTGGAAATTTGTGGATCCACGCAGATTCCAGAACTTTCCACCACAGAAATGTGGGGAAAATGTGGTTTTTTTGACAATTTTTTATGTTTGCAAGGGATTCTGGGTAACAGAACCTGGTGGGAGGCAGTCAAGTCACCCCATCCTGGATTCCCCTGGGTGTCTAGTTTTCAAAAATGTATAGGTTTGCTAGGTTTCCCTAGGTGCCGGCAGAGGTAGGGTTCAAAAACTACAGCTAGGCACTTTGCCAAAAAGGGTCATTTTTCACTGCGAAATTGAGGTGTGACCACGTTGCGTTTTGCGCCGTTTCCTGTCGCAGGCACTAGGCCGACCCACACAAGTGAGGTACCATTTTTCTCGTAAGACTTTGGGGAACGCGGGGTGGGTGGAAATTTGTGGATCCACGCAGATTCCAGAACTTTCCACCACAGAAATGTGGGGAAAATGTGTTTTTTGGACAGTTTTTTATGTTTGCAAGGGATTCTGGGTAACAGAACCTGGTGGGAGGCAGTCAAGTCACCCCATCCTGGATTCCCCTGGTTGTCTAGTTTTCAAAAATGTATAGGTTTGCTAGGTTTCCCTAGGTGCCGGCAGAGGTAGGGTTCAAAAACTACAGCTAGGCACTTTGCCAAAAAAGGGTCATTTTTCACTGCGAAATTGAGGTGTGACCACGTCGCGTTTTGCGCAGTTTCCTGTCGCAGGCACTAGGCCAACCCACACAAGTGAGGTACCATTTTTCTCGTAAGACTTTGGGGAACGCGGGGTGGGTGGAAATTTGTGGATCCACGCAGATTCCAGAACTTTCCACCACAGAAATGTGGGCAAAATGTGTTTTTTTACAATTTTTTATGTTTGCAAGGGATTCTGGGTAACAGAACCTGGTGGGAGGCAGTCAAGTCACCCCATCCTGGATTCCCCTGGGTGTCAAGTTTTCAAAAATGTATAGGTTTGCTAGCTTTCCCTAGGTGCCGGCAGAGCTAGGGTTCAAAAACTACACCTAGGCACTTTGCAAAAAAGGGTAATTTTTCATTGTGAAAATGTGGTACGTCCACGTTGCATTTTGAGCCATTTCCTGTTGTGGGCACAAGGGCTACCCACACAAGTGAGGTACCATTTTTATCGGGAGACTTAGGGTAACACAGAATTGTACAGCAACTGTTATTACCTATTGACTTTCGATGCATTTCTGCCTTCCAAATGAAAGACAATGTGTAAAAAATAAGTCATTTTGAAAAATGACCTATAATTCTCATGCTAGTATGGGTACTCCCAATTTCGGAAATGTGCAAATATCTACTGTTTCTAAAATCTACATTTTGTTCCCATTTCAGAAATACATAGGTGTCTTTCATAACAATTTTTCCATGTATACATTTTCCCAAAATAATTGCTATATACCCGGTACTTAAAAAAAAATCATTGCAAGATGTTGTTCAATTATTGGCTCTGGGTTCGTCGGGTTCTTGGTGAACCTACAAGTCCTATATATCCCCACAACCAGAAAGGTCCAGCGGATATAACGGTATATTGCCTTCAAATAGCTGTCATAATTAGAAGAAGTTACAGGTGAAAACGTTGACACAAATGGCTGTTTTTTTCAACTAATTTTCAATTTTTCCTTTATTTAACTGTTAGTTT
Organism: Calotriton arnoldi; assembly: GCA_963921515.1. Taxonomy (NCBI): domain Eukaryota; kingdom Metazoa; phylum Chordata; class Amphibia; order Caudata; family Salamandridae; genus Calotriton; species Calotriton arnoldi. Next base: position 74,651 of record CAWUFW010010269.1, read on the forward strand.
CTATAAGGAAAACTTTAAGGATCTACACAAATGACCCCTTGCTGAATTCAGAATTTTGTCTACTTTTCATAAATGTATGGCTTTCCAGGATCCATTATTGGTTTCATACCCATTTCTACCATTAACTGGAAGGAGGTTGAAAGCACAAAAAATAGCAAAAATAGGCTATGTCCCAGAAAAATGCCAAAACTGTGTAAAAAAGTTGGTTTTCTGACAAAAGTCTGCTTGTCCCTGAAAGCTGGGAAGATGGTGATTTCATCCCCACAACCCCTTTTTGATGCCATTTGCAGGGAAAAATCAAGACGCTTTCATCTGTAGCCCTTTTTTCGCATTTTTCCCAAAAAAAACAAAATTTAGCTGTATTTTGACTAATTTCTGGGTCCCCTCCAGGGGAATCCACAAACCCTGGGTACCTTTACAATCCCCATGATGTTAGAAAAAAAGGACGCAAATTTGGCATGGATACCTTATGTGGTCAAAAAATTACAGGGGCCTAAGCGCGCACTACCCCAAATAGCCAAAAAAGGCTTAGCACAGGAGGGGAAAAGGCCTAGCAGCGAAGGGGTTAATTAAATTATGTTCGTTATATTCTGATGATTAACTGTTATGTTTAGATATTTTTGGGAGTGTAATGTGTTTTGTGGGTGGATTTATTTTTGTCTACAAATGTGTCCTATGGGCATTGAGATTTTATGCTTTTTTTATTTGGATTTGTTTAATTTTTGCATCTTATTTGGGACTATTTGGACAATATTTTTCCCATTTTTGGTGGATTACAATTTTTTATTTCGTGGATAAAGAGAAAGACCTGCAGCTACCGTACAGTAAGTTTTGCTTATTTAATTTCCTTTTGGGTGGGAAATGTAATGTTATAATGTTTGTGTAAATATTATGTGATTGAAATGTGGAATTGTTTTGTTTATGTGTTGTAATTAATTTTTGTGGTGTTTGTTTTTTACTTTCTTGTTTGGTGATTTTTACATTTTATTTTAAATAATTTATATATAGTTTTATTATATCAGTCTTTAACATTGAAATTTTAATTAATATTTTGACTGTTAACATAAAATATTATATTTATTCTTTTTTTTAAATTGGTATGTTGTTGGTTTAGAAATTGTCATAGATTTTGAAAACTTGGTAGGCTACAATTTATTTTATAATATGCTTTTGGCTATCATTTCTTACATATGTATTCCTTTGTATCCCTTTGTTATTTATGACTAGCATACCTTTAAATTGTAGCATATTGTAAATTCTTTTGGTTTGTATGCTACGTTTAGGGCCAATTTGGCTAACAGATTGCTCCATTCTTAGTTACTCGTAGCTTTGCTCTTTTTGTAATGCTTCTATAAATTTGCACAGGGTAGGTTGGGTTCTGCCTAATGTGGATTGGAAGACATCATGTCATCCTTCCACTGCGTTGTTTGTTTTGGTTTCCTGTGCCAAGGTGCTGTCATAGACATTACACCATGGTATTTGCAATTTTGGTTGGCGTCTGTGTCCTTAGAGATGCAATCTGCTACCCTAAGTATCTTCAAATTTGTCCATTATGGGGCTAAGTTTGTCTTCATTTTGTGGGTAGAAAAGGGTTTCTATAAGTAAATTATAGTGGTTGGCTACCTCTGTGACAGAGACATAGGTTAGTCCTATCCTTTTTTTTATTTCAGAGGCAAATTGGCTATTTGTAGAATATTTTAGCAGATTTTTGGACGTACCTCCATATACTTTGATTGAAATGATAGCAACAGCCTTGTAAGGCTATGTGAGGGTACATTTTCTGAATGGTTTGAATCATGGCTTGCTTAAAGTCTATGATTATTTTTTGGGGACAGTAATTATTTGTTTTATGTTTGATATGGTTTAAGAGCTTGTAGTAAGCGCTGCTTTGTGTATTTGGTAGTAGGGCATATATAAAATTGATATTTGTATTTTGATATTCACCATGTAGGTGTATATCTGAGTGAATGGCTTAGGACACATTTTCCATCATCCACATTTGACATTGTCACAGTTTTTGTAAGTTATCTGCAGTAGAGAATATTAGGATTTGTTTCTCGTTATTTAGGTTGTCATATAAAAGGAAATGTTCTTCATTATGTGTTATTGTTAAGTTTACAGGTATGTGTATGTCTTGGTATCTTCTAGGAGCAGGTGGGATTTTGCTGGGGGCTTTTTTAGTTCATGCTATTAAAAGTTCAAAGTGTGGATAGGTGATAGTTGGCACGTTATGTGCTCGGGGACTTAAGGTAGTATATCTTTAAGGATTTTGCTTGTGGGTTCCTGGGAGCTAGTGCTGGCCTCTTTTATATCCTGCAATATTTCTCTTAGTTCTATTTCTGTTACAATCAGGGGGTGGTTGTGCTCTGTTACATAAATTACAACATCATCTTTTGTAGTTGCCCTCCCATAGCATGAATTAGAATAATATTTAGTACATTTCCAGTTTAAAGTTTCTGTTGATACACTTTCTTGATTGTAGGTGTAGTCCATGTAATTTAGTAACTGCTTTCCTTCCTGTGATGTGATATACTTTGCAGCTTGTCTTTGTATTTGAAAGTAGTATAATAGAATAAATATATAGAATATTTTAAAGTTTGTACATTTGTTATTTGCATGTAAAAATATGCAACTACTTCTATTTTGTATACTTACATGTAAGTTCTGTTTGGATGTTTCGCATGATTTTGCAGCTTTTGCGTTGGGGTGTTCTTTTGAAAAGCAGGTGCTTTCTTTTCTGTTGGATGAAAAAAGTAGTAATTTTTATTTCAAATGTTAATTTGTTGAGAGTTTGTAGAGGTTGAGGTCGTTAGGTTTATGTTTGCTAGCAATTTGGGTGAGTTTATACTTTGTATTAATTTATGTATACTTACATCCTTATATATTTTTGCTGGTTTTTGGTAGCTGTTATTGTCTGGCAGTTTATCACTGTTTCCAAGCGTGGGTTTTTCTTTTAGGAAGTATATGTAAAAACATAGAATTTGGAGAGTATTTTATTAACAATTATGTTTTAGTTTGAATATAAGTTATTTTCCTTACTTGGATAGGTAGTTGTTGAAAGAAAAAAAAAGAAGAAAAAAATATATATATAGTTGCCTCTAGGTGGGATGCACTCCCAGGTGGAAATGACGCCAAAGCAAGGGCACACGCCATGAACAAAGTCCTTTTCTGGTTTCCTGCCAGACGCGTTTCGGGCCAATGCCCTCTTCAGTGGCAGACCATGTGACGTGACGGCGTGCAGCAGCCACCAGTAAATCCCCATAATAATTATGCTCAGGTGAACCACCTGAAGCAATGCTTCCTGGGACTGGTGGTTCAGTAAAACCCAAGTGGGTCGCCACCGGCACTCACATTCAAAAAATGTCTTTAAAAGGATTGCCGATGTTCGTGCCGGCACCCCTGCATATAAAAGGCACCTCCTGTTCCACAGTTAGCTGCCCCAATAAAGCAGCCGCGGACCCGCAAGTGTTTCGCGGTGGTGCATCCCGCGACCAGGCAGGCCGCTATACAAAATACAAAAAGAGTTGCCTCTAGGTGGGATGCACTCCCAGGTGGAAATGACGCCAAAGCAAGGGCACACGCCATGAACAAAGTCCTTTTCTGGTTTCCTGCCAGACGCGTTTCGGGCCAACGCCCTCTTCAGTGGCAGACCATGTGACGTGTCGGCGTGCGGCAGCCACCAGTAAATCCCCATAATAATTATGCTCAGGTGAACCACCTGAAGCAATGCTTCCTGGGACTGGTGGTTCAGTAAAACCCAAGTGGGTCGCCACCGGCACTCACATTCAAAAAATGTCTTTAAAAGGATTGCCGATGTTCGCGCCGGCACCCCTGCATATAAAAGGCACCTCCTGTTCCACAGTTAGCTGCCCCTATATATATATATATATATATATATATATATATATATATATATATATATATATATTATCTACTGGCGGTCGCCAGTAGATAGTTATAGTTACAACCTATTATCCATAGGAAATCCGCGACATTCTATTTGAAATAACTCTCTTGCCGGTTGACGTATCTTCGCAAAATTTTCAAACTTTGTGGGGCGCTCCGGTCCGCTCCTACCCTGAAAGTCTCGGGGATTCGTCAAGCGGGGGCCGAGAAAAAGGGGGTCCCAAAACGCGTTTTCCCCATGCAATTTTCCATAGGAAACTTTAGACACGGCTACAGCTCGAACTGCTGAACGGAATTACACCAAATTTGGCAAAGAGGTAGTTCTTGGTTCAGAAAGAACCCTTTTGTTAAATGGTGTAAATCCGTTCAGTAGTTGCTGAGAAAATCAAAAGTAAAAAGATAGTGATATCTATGGCCGAGTAGGGTCCGCGTACCCTCAGCGCACCCTGCGCGCACCGTCCCGATCACGAGCTGCATGTTAATTGGCTGTCAGCTGGCTGTCAACATTCCGATTCAGGAAATGTTGGCAGCCATTTTGTCCCTCGGTAGAACCGAGGGACAGAAACAAGTGCGCAAAGCGCACAATGGGGGCAGGGTAGAAACACCCTGACCCCTAGGTTTGCTCAGGGGGTCCCACAAGGACCCCCTGGGCAAAACAAAATAAAAAAAAATTTTTTTTAAATCGGCAGGATGCGCTCAGGGTGCGCGAATCCTGCCGGAAAAAAAGAATCGAAGCGCGGTCTCCCGCGCTTCGATAGCTAATTGGCCCCCGGGTGGGCCAAGTCCCGGGGGCATGCTGGGGGGGTTAATTTTATGTGTGGGGGCCTCTAAGGGCCCCCAAGCCCCGGGGACCACCACCCCCGGGGCTTTATGTAGTAATGGTGCGGGAGGGCTCTGAGCCCTCCCGCAGCCCCGGGGACCGCCACCTCCCGGGGCTTCTTTTTATTTTTGAAAAACCTGTGTGGGGGCTCCAGCCCCCACACGCCCGGGGACCACCACCTCCCCGGGGCACTAAGAAAATTACAATGGGGGTCCGTTTTGGACCCCCAAGCCCCGGGGACCACCACCTCCCGGGGCTTTCAAAATGTAAGGAGGGGGCCGCGCGGCCCCCTCCTGGAGCCTGTGGTGGCCCTGGGGACCGCCACCCCCAGGGCCGGCTCCTGCAGTGTCCCGGGGTGCCTACCCCCGGGACACTGCTGTTTGCAATGACAGGACGGGAGCCTCGCGGCTCCCGTCCTGTCATTGCAAACTGCTTTGGATATTGGAAGAGAGAGCAGGAAACCTGCTCTCTCTTCCAATATCCAAGCTGATTGCTTTCCACATGGGGAGCAGCATGTTAGCTGCTCCCCATGTGTAAAGCAATGCCGGCTCCCGTAGGACACGGGGAGCCGGCGGGACTGTGGGGGTTTGGGGACCCCCACAGTCCCCAACGAGAGGCCAGGCCCTGGGGGATGGGGTCCCCGGGGCCATAGTGGCCACGGAGGGGGCCACGCAGCCCCCCTCCCCAAAGGTAAAAAAAAGAAAAAAAAAAAAAAAAGTGCAAGGCCGGCCCCGGGGGATGGGGTCCCCGGGGTCTTAAATGGCCTGAGGAGGGGGCCACGCAGCCCCCTCCAAATAAAAAAAAGAGGCCATGCCCTGGGGATGGGGTCCCCGGGGCCAATACAGGCCCAGGGGAAGGGGGCCACGCGGCCCCCTTCCCGTTTTTTTTTTATTTTAATTTTAAAAGGGTAGGGTAAGGCCCTGGGGGATGGGGTCCCCAGGGCCTAAAAATAGGAAAAAGGAAGGGGGCTACACAGCCCCCCTTCAGGGGGAAAAAAACAAAACAAAAAAAACGATCGGGCCCGCAGGCCCCGCCCCTTCCTTCACCACTCTGCAAACGCGCCCTGGCGCGTTTGCAGAGGGGGAACAAATTCCCCTTGAATACTGGGGTCCCTGGGGCCAACTAGCCCACCAGGAACCTCCAGTATGCGCCAGGGAGCTGCCTTGCAGAGAGGTGTACAGAGGCCACGCCCCTTTTACACCTCTCTGCAACGCAGCTCTGTGGTGCTTTTGGAGGTATATGGTGGGCTAGTTGCACCCCAGGGACCCTCAGGATTCAAGGGAGTTAATCCCCCAACTTAAAACGCGCCACGGGGCGCGTTTGCACAGTGGTGAAGGGAGGGGCGGGGCTTCAGGTGACATGTGTGTAAACAGGCCCCGTGGCGCGTTTTAAGATGGGGAATTAAATCCCCTTCAATCCTGAGGGTCCCTGGGGGCCAACTAGTCCAACAGGTACGTCCAGAAAGCGCCACAGAGCTGCGTTGCAGAGAGGTGTAAAAGGGGTGTGGCCTCTGTACATGTCTCTGCAACGCAGCCCCTGGCGCATACTGGAGGTTCCTGGTGGGCTAGTTGGCCCGTAGGGACCCTCATGATTCAAGGGGACTTAATCCCCCAACTTAAAACGCGCCACGGGGCGCGTTTGCACAGATGTCACCTCAGGCCCCGCCCCTCTCTTCACCATTGTGCAAATATTCCTCTAAAATCAGCCGAAATACGAATTCTGATTTACTCACCTGTTATCAGGAGAGACCTCAGTGCTGCATCTTTCAGCCCAGTACTAATCCTGAAAAGTAATTTTAACCGTACTTACCAGTAACTTGAATTTCCTTCCATAGGCTAACATTGACTGGTTTCACTTGGAAATTCTTCTAAGTGTGGAGTTTTGGAACTTTAAAATATTCCTCTAAAATCAGCCGAAATACGAATTCCGATTTACTCACCTGTTATCAGGAGAGACCTCAGTGCTGCATCTTTCAGCCCAGTACTGATCCTCAAAAGTAATTTTAGCCGTACTTACCAGTAACTTGAATTTCCTTCCATAGGATATCATTGCCTGCTTTTTGCTGAAAAAGTTTCTAAGTGTTGATTTTTGAAACATACAAATATTCCTCTAAAATCAGCCGAAATACGAATTTCGATTTACTCACCTGTTATCAGGAGAGACCTCAGTGCTGCATCTTTCAGCCCAGTACTGGTCCTGAAAAGTAATTTTAACCGTACTTACCAGTAACTTATATTTTCTTCCATAGGAATCCATTGTCTGGTTTTCAGCAGAAAAGTTTCAAAGTGTCGATTTTCACAAACTACAAATATTCCTTAAAAATCGCCTGTATGACTTAAACGCATTCTTTCAACTGTTTACAGGAGATGCACCAGTGCTGGATCCAGGATCCAACACTGAGTAAGAAAAAGTAACGATAACAGTTTTTACCTGCTAAGTGAATTTCCTTCCATAGGATAACATTGGTGATTCTATGAGAAAAAGTTTCTAAGTGTCAACTTTTAAAATACAATAATATTCCTTAAAAATCACGACTGTAACCAAAACGCTTTTACTCAACTGTTTACAGGAGATGTACCAGGACTGAATCTAGGATCCAGTCCTGTGGTTAGAAAAGTAATCCATAAAGTAACTAATTGCATTTAACTAGAAATTCACATTGAGCTGAATGTTGCATTGTGTTTGAAAATGTGGTGCCCATTGCAACAACTGTAACTACTGTACTTAAAAGTCTATTGCCTATGTGCAAAGTATTTAAACTAAAGTAATTCATTCTGAGAAAGTATTTTTTGTAATGTAATGTATAATGTAATTACAATGTAATTTAAAAAATAAAATATGTAAAAAAAAAATTCTAAAAATGTAATAAATCAGTATGAAAAAAATTAATATAACAATTAATACATTTAAAAATTGTCATTTACAAAACCTTTGAAATTCACTGAAAAAACCGTAGGTTTCAGACATGTTATAGTTAGGAATTAGCATTTAAAAAACCTTTGAAATTCACTGAAAAAACCATAGGTTTCAGATAAGTTATAGTTAGAAATTAGCATTTAAAAAACCTTTGAAATTCACTGAAAAAACCATAGGTTTTAGGGACAGTTATAGTTAGTTGGACATTGCACTCGTACAAAACCAGTGAAATTCCCCGTTATAGTTAGTTCAGCTAACTATAACTCGCACTCCGCAATGCACTGCTGATGACGTCACATATTACATCACTCATGACATGGTCAGTGACATCACTGATGACATCACTGATGACATCTCAAATGACATCACTGATGACATCATCCACGTGATAATCTGATGCACCTCCTCACACCCTAATATAACCTTTGATACACCCAATCTAAATTACAGACTGCCATTCGCAAAACCATAGACACTCCAACACCAATAACTACATACCCACTCACTGATTCTTAGGTCTACACACACACATCCACTCACTCACCCGTACAGTCACTCATACTTATGGTCACTCAGTACAGGACAATCATATGCACTCTTACTCCTATATAGACACTCAAACACCGCCACTCATCCATAGAGGTACTCACACACCTAGTCAGTCATGCAAATAATTAAACACACTGCCATTTACTCACCTATACAGTTATACACACACCAGCTCACTTAATCATACAAATACTAGGACATTGTTACGCTCTTATACAATCACTGATACAAGCACACACTCATCCATACAGCCACTATCACAATCACTCACTCTCGCTTATAGCTATTTATATACTCCAATACACATATATACTGCCTTTCACATATGTAGTTACTCACACATGTACCACTGGGACATACATTCACTCACTAACACACTCTTACACACACTTACCCACCCATACAGTCTATCACAGATGCACTCTTGAAACCATCCACCCAGTGAATCACCCACTCACACATCTATGCACAGTCGCACACACCCCATCCACACAAACACTCAGGCACCCATACAGATACTCAGACAACAAATCAATAACTCTTATAGACACTCATGTAGCTATTCACAAACCCATGCAGCCACTTCCACAGCAACAGACAGATACAGACATTAACCCAGTTTAGTCACTAACCCATGCATTCAGTAAGATACGTTTAATCACTCACTTATAGAATTAGTCACGCACCTACTAAATCATCCATACACACACTTATACACCCACTCATTCTTCAATACGCCTTTCCCTATATATATTAAAAATATTTAAACTTTACAGAAACACACAGTCACTGGATGATGTCATCAGTGATGTCATTTGAGATGTCATCAGTGATGTCATCAGTGATGTCACTGACCATGTCATGAGTGATGTAATATGTGACGTCATCAGCAGTGCATTGCGGGGTGCGAGTTATAGTTAGCTGAACTAACTATAACGGGGAATTTCACGGGTTTTGTACGAGTGCAATGTCCAACTAACTATAACTGTCCCTAAAACCTATGGTTTTTTCAGTGATATATATATATATATATATATATATATATATTATATGTATGTATTCATAATTAGGTTTTAGTTTAAATGTAGTTCTTGCTAATATTTCTGTGGGGTTGTATTGTTCTAATTTTAGTTATATATTTGGTGAGGTGCATAGTAAAGATTTAATTGATGTAGTATATGTTTATTTAATTTAAGTATGTGTATAATATGTTTTAGTTCTATTTGAAGTAATTGTTTTATGTATAAAGTATTTTTTATATAATCAGTGATTATTTATTTATTTTGTCGATAATATTGTAATAGATATTGTGTGAATTGATATTTTTGACATATTGTATTTTTATTTAAAGGTAACAATATTTTTGTATCCGATGTTTTTGTTTTCGATATAGTTAAAATCGATTTGTATGCATCGATATTATGTCAGTGATCCGAATATACTAGACTTACAGTGGTGCCATTCACCAAAGATGGCAGGATATCTAAAGATTATGGGCCTTATCACTATTGTGGCGGTCAGACCGCTGTGTAATGATATTGGCGGTCGGACTCACAGCTGTCGGACGCAAGACCACCGCCTCCGCCAGGATCATAGATCCCGACTTGGTGGCAGTACCAATATCCCTTTCCGACAGCCTTTTCATGGCGGGGACCCCGCCATGGAAAGGTTGCCTGAAAGGGATCTGGGACCCCAAATAGGGCCCCTGTCCTTCATGGGCCACTGTAAAATGGCCCTGGGGGCACAGGTAGTACCCCCACTCACCTCCATGCACTTTGATGCCTATGCTGGGTATTTTGAGTCTGAGATGCAACTCAGCAAGTCTCCCCCGGATTCCCTTGAAAATCTGCAAAGGATTTTGAACAGCGACCATAAAACAGTATTGTGGCAGAAAGATGCCAAAACATTTTAAATCTGATGGACTTATTCCAGAGTCAGACACCAGTGACAATGAAGGTGTATGATTATCTAGAGGTCCTCCACATAAAACTTACAAATGGTATAAACTTTCATGTTGTAAAATACCTCATAAAAATAAGATCTCTGCGTTTGGTGTTGAAACAATTGCAAAATAAAGTGCTGCAAAAATGCAGCAAAATTTTCATATTTGTGCCGCTAAATTTCCATATTTGTGCCGCTAAGTTTGCTAATTCATGCCGCAATATCCTGGGGGGCCTGATTACCATAACTTTACAATCAGTAACTCCCATATAGTTAAAATAATTTCAGAAATTTGACAAAACCGCGGATTCATTCCGATCACGTGATCGGAACAAAAAACATAGAGTTTTGCCCGTCTATGTTTGCAGTACCGTAGAGGCTCTGCCGTTCAAAAAACTTTTTATATTAAAAAATGTATATTAATTACCTATCTGCACAACTACTTTAGCGTTACATACAGTAAGGAGCAAACCTACCTCTCAAATGTTAGAAAGGTTACAGAGACATTATAGTTGGGAAATAAAATTTAAAAAACCTTAGAAATTCACTAAAAAAACAAATGTTACAGGGATGTTATAGTTAGGATATAGAATTAAAAAAACCTTAGAAATTCACAGAAAAAAACATAGGTTACAGGGAAGTTATAGTTAGGCTCACATTTCACTCGTACAAACCAGTGAAATTCAGCAGTTATAGTTAGCTGAGCTAAGTACAACTTACGCCCCCGTAATGCACTGCTTAGGACCTCACATATTACATCACTCATGACATGGTCAGTGACATCACTGATGACATCTCAAAGGACATCACTAATGACGCCACTGGTTAAATCTGTCTCATTAAAGCAGCTTTTTTCACATTCAAGGTGTGGTTCCTGTGTTTGCACAGTCTCGCCTGAAATAAAACATTGCATTCTTACCAGCCTGTCCGAAATCAGCTGACCCTTAATGTCTGCAGCAGCTTACAGAAAGTCCTCTCATACTTAGATGTTCGTTTGGGATTTTCATAGCTTTTTTCTCCTTTAGTGACGTCCTCATGGCAGGAACTGTCGAAAAGGCTAAACTACCTTTCAGTTCTATGGCAGGACCGGAGGCTTGATTATGCTTCTCTTACTTTACTGCATCAACAAATAGCAGCCTTTCAAAACATTTTCAACATTAAAAAAATATATATATTTTCCATGACCTTTATATAGTTCATCATGGGCTATCCACCAATCAGTCCGTCCCAGCCCCCATAAATACAGTATACACCATGTCCACTCCTCTTTCTTTGCTGCTCAGCAGCCAAGATAAGTACTTACTATTTTTCTTGTTCTAATGCTTAACTTTTTATGCGTATGAGGGATTGCTGGGCGAACACTTACGCTTGGTTATGGATATGTAGTGCGATATCATTGCGAATACTTACGCTTGGTTATGGATATGTAGTGCGATATCATTGCGTTTCCTGGTTGCTGCCCTGTTGTCCCTGCTGCCAGGACTGCATCATCCAGCCTGCCCCTTGCATCGCGGCGCCCGGCCGCACACGTCACCATTGTAGCGCCAGGAGGCGCTACATAGCGGGCTGCTGGCTCACGTAATGCGGGTCCCGCGTTTCCTGGTTGCTGCCCTGTTGTCCCTGCTGCCAGGACTGCATAATCCAGCCTGCCCCTTGCATCGCGGCGCCCGGCCGCACACGTCACCATCGTAGCGCCAGGAGGCGCTACATAGCGGGCTGCGGGCTCGCGTAGTGCGGGTTCCGCGTTTCCTGGTTGCTGCCCTGTTGTCCCTGCTGCCAGGACTGCGTCATCCAGCCTGCCCCTTGCATCGCGGCGCCCGGCCGCACACGTTACCATCGTAGTGCCAGGAGGCGCTACATAGCGGGCTGTGGGCTCCCGCAGCGCGGGACGCGCGCGAAGCCCGGGCCAAGGGCGGGCCCGTCTGCGCCCGTCCGCGACACTCCGAGGCAGGGCAGGGCCACCCCCCTTGGATGCGAATGAACACATGTAGCGGTGCGACCTGGTAAGATCGTCTAAATCTACTCTCTATCATCTGCCAGATTCCACAACTAGACTTGTTCTACCACTATCACTTGTATTCAGCACACGGGACTATTTATAACAGCACAAGGAGCGGGGGAACTCGGAATACACCTGAGCCAAATTGAACTCTACAAGACTTATTGTATTATGTAAATGGTTTTAATTAGTAGCGTGTATATGAATCCTGCTATATAACAACTATAGCCTTAAAAGGATTGCTCACTGTCCAATACTGTTGATCAATAATTAGAACTTGGGTCGTGACAGCCTGTTAACTTGCATAAAAGCTTATTGTATATTTTGCTTTCAGCTTTTGCCTTTTAACCTCTATTTGTATTACATTTCCTTTGGCCCCTCTAAGATTAGGCACTCAGTGGTGTATTTCTAAAATAACACCCAAATATATTTAATACTACCTGAAAGTTGGCAAAAGCCTGATAGCCCCTGAATATTAGGAATTGATCTAGCAGTAGTTTGAGCGGCTCCCGCTGGCTCACATATAAAATGGGGAAAAGGAAGGCATTAGAAACAAATGCAGGCAGGAAAAAGATGGCCAAGATTGGTAAAACAGGGAAATCTGCAGCAGATAACTGTACCCTGGAGGAAATTGATGATCTAATCGAAGAGGTGGAAACTTTATTAGCTAATGAAAATGGAACTGTACTGAAGGGCACAAAAAATATTTCAACGTACTTTAGGAAAAGTGGTAAAACAATATCCCCCAAACAAAGCACAATATCGACCCTACCGCCAGTAACCGTACATGGCACCATGACACCCCCTATAACAACTCAGATTGAGCCTCTTGTCACGCCACTTATGGGGCATAACACACCAGAGGGCAATAGTAATACACCTAGTACACCGAGTAAAATATCCGCACAACCGGAGTTTAATGTTATTTGTACAAATAGGTTTGTGCCATTACTGACTATATCGGATAGTGTAACGGAACCTCAAGCCCAGCAATGTCCGATCCCGACAGAGTTAATAGTTGAAGCTAAACCTTCTGTACAAAACTTGCAGCAGACTATTGAAGATCTAAGGGCTGAAGTAGGGTCTTTAAGAACAATGATAGAAGGCCTAACGACATTGGTTAAAAGAACATTACAAAATAGCCCGCCTATGGTACCTTTGGCCACAAGAGATTTATGTGCCAAAGAAAAACAACAGCATAAGGCATTACAAGAAAAGAGCAATAGGTACCAGCCCAATATAGCAAATACTGCTCAGGGAGGAGATAATAAATATTGGTGCACGTATCCGTATCCAACTTCAGCCCCAACAGTATCTGCTTATTCTAATCAAAAACCTCCTGCCTTTAATGGGAATCCTGTTAATTTTCATCTAGTAAAAGCAGGTGCACCCACCCAGTCCAGCAACAAGAGGATTTATAATTCGCAACAAGACATACCATTAGGCCAATATAGCGAGAACCACCTAGCATATACGCACCATATTGAACCATTGCTGTTAAATAAAAAAATTACTATGGTAAATGTCCCAAAATTAAGTGTAAGCTATGGACGAGAAGGGGAAGACTCACTAATCAATAAAGTAATTCATTGGATTCGACATGTGAGGGATTGCCGTTCGGTAATCAGAGAGGACATAATTGGGGCATGCAGGTGCACATTTTTTGGACAAATGTCAGATCACATAGAACTTACACTAAAAGATCCAGAGTTGGTAGAAAATGTGCTTAACCTAGAATATCGTACTTGCTCCCCTGATTTTTCACAGATCCAATTTAGACGCTTCTCGCCTTATAGGCCGGATCGACTAAATCAAGTACGTGATAAAATACCAACTAGCTCCGAATTAGACAAAATCGATTGACTCCTGGATAGAACTTACCAAGATACAAGATTACAGATCTCACAAGCAGCCCAAAGTGATATCAGAGAGAATTATGACCTGTTACCACTAACATCTAACCGATCAATAGATCATAACGGGCACGACAAAACCATTGAGTTAAGGAGTGTCCGAAATGATAACAATGACTCAACTGTATTTGGGGGGCCTCCAATATGTGAAGTCGTACAACCAAGTACTGGCCCCATTGCTCTCACTGCCAATACTACTATGCTAGGTAAAGAAAACATTGCAGTAGTATCCTGGAATGTAGCGGGGCTAAAAACAAAACTGGAAGACCCTGATTGGCATAACTATATAGAAAGCTTCGATATATGTCTCTTCCAAGAGACCTGGTTGACAACACCGCCACACAAGCTGGGCTATAAAACATTCTACAAAAATGCAATTGCTTCCCGTAGAGGGAGATCATCCGGGGGGCTGGTAATATGGACGAGAATCACAATAAGATCGCAAATTGCATATCTTAGTACCGACTCCCCCGACCTATTGGCAATATCTATAGATGAGAAGAATGGGAAGTCATATTTATTTAACATCTATAATAGACCAGCAAAGCGTACTTTTAGCTCGGAGACTATTAACATATTAAGTAAATCATTAGACATTATAGATCAAAGAGATATTATAATTGTCTGTGGGGACTTTAACTGCACTTACGAGCCGTTGATTGGTCTAGAAGGAGCCACGGAAGAAGAAGATATGGCTCTATGTCTACCCCAATTAACGGCTGGCCCCCCAAAACCTTGCACCACTGTGGCGCTACAGATAGTGCAGTTAACCATGGAACATAACTTAAGGGCATGCAATGGAAGGATACCTAATAATGGGGAGGAAAATGCTACTCTCAATACTTTTAAACGAGGTAATATACAATTGAGAATTGACTACATCATGTTTAGTACCCACAGTTGGAATAGAATAGCAAGTTTTAAAATAGACGCGAGAGAAGATAGCGACCATCGACCACTAAGCCTGGAGGTAATAACTGACCTAACAAGGGTTGATCGATTAAATACCAGTGTACATGATGTGCAGCACATAGTGGGGAATAATAGAAGATTTATTGGGTGGCCGAGAATCCTAGGTAACCAGGCAACTATGACAAAAATCTATAATACTTTTACTGAAATAGTGGGCGCTTATTTAGAGGCAAGCAACTTACCTATTACATCTGCACACGCCAATTTAGTTATTAAATTAGAACCGTTTCTCACTAAAAAGAATGGGATGAACAAGGAACAAGGTCAAAAGAGAGAATCAAAAGTAAATCCATGGTATACATCTAATTGCAGAAAGTCCAAAACTGCACTATTAGAAAGAATAAAACAGGGAAGCGCAGAACAAGTTAGAAATGCTAGGGACGCCCACCGGAAAGTATTGACAAATGCTAAACGAGTATGGGAAGAAAATAGTTGGGTGGACCTTTTTGAGGCAGCGAAAATGAATAATCAAACTGAGTTCTGGAAGATTATAGCATGGGGGGGGGAAGATCAAGTGCAAAGAACCAAGCACTATCTGGACCAAGCTACCTGGACCAACCATTTTACTGCTTTATATTCAAGTTTCAATTCCGCTCTACTACAGAATGTAGATAGAGTGCAAACCCCTACAGTGGGAGACTGTGGGGCAATTGTTTTTTCATTGCAAGAAACAGAGATGGCTATAGATTCAATTAAAGTAGGCAAAGCCCCGGGATTAGATAAACTTCCAGGTGATTTATTTAAATACGATAAAAAAATATGGGTGCCCTATATTAATGCCCTCAATAATGCAATAGCGGCAGGCGCCCCAATACCGGGAAGTTGGAGAGGGGCCGAAATTGTATCAATACACAAGAAGGGTTGTAAACACAAACCAGAGAACTATAGACCAATTAGTCTGATAGATATACCCCAAAAAATCTATGCTAGACAGATACTGAATAGGCTTATCAGTTGGATAGAGACTAGTGACATATTGTCCCCATACCAGGCAGGGTTTAGACCACGCACCAGTACAATAGATCAAGTCTTTAGACTTTTATGTATTATTTGGAAGTACGTTAAGGTCAGGAAAGGACATATTTATATGGCATTTGTCGACTTAAGGGCGGCTTTCGACCTCGTACCTAGAAACTTACTATGGACGACACTTGAAGAGCAGGGCGTGCCCATCAACCTAGTCACGCAGTTACGAAGATTACACAAAGGGAACTATGCTAGAGTTCGCTGGGGCATGAATGGGGAATTAACTGAGCCAATACCAATAGAGAGAGGAGTGAGACAGGGCTGCGTACTGGCTCCTACCCTGTTCTCACTCTATATAAATGATGTGGTGGATTACTTACAAGATCAAGCAAATGACTCCCCAAAATTGAATGGTAATCGGGTGCCGGCGCTGCTATTTGCAGATGACACCATTTTAATATCACAGAATAAAAAGGGGCTACAAAAGACATTGAATGATTTTAATAGATATTGTATAGAAAAGGGCTTAGAGATAAATGCTAACAAAACCAAGTATATGGCTATAAACCCACATAAGGGCTTTAAAAAGAATCTCCGGTTGGGCGATGAGGTACTGGAATATGCCACTAATTTCACTTATTTAGGAATATTACTAGACACAAACCTAACCTGGAATCAGCAAATTAATCATTCAGCTCTAAGGCTAGCACAAGGAACAGGGGCAATTTGCAAGAAACATGGATCAACTAGTAGCAAGTTAGTGACCCCGGCCCTAGAGATATATAAATTTAAAGTCCAGGCAGCATCCCTATATGGATCAGAGCTATGGGGCGCAAGTAATGTTAAGCAATTGACTATTGGGGAAAATAAATTTGTAAAGAGTATATTGGGACTGGCCCAATCAGCTCCACTCGTCCCAATATTCCATGATTTAAATCTAAAGAGAATAGTAATATTGCAACTTTACGCCCCTTGCTCTATTGGATACGGTTGTGGACAACACCTGAACTAGTAAGATATAGAGAAGCAGCCCAGGAATTACTGGAGATAGACCAATGCCTCACCTTTCCATGGTTGAGATTTGTCCGGAAATGGCTGCTAGAGCTAGGTCTTGAATCATACTGGGTAAATCCACACAAGTTAACGCCAAGCTGTAAAAATAAATTGAAGGGTGTATACTGGCAATATGTATTGAATGCACTCCACTGTGATCCCAGACTAGGAAAGTTAACAACTGATTTCCTTGCCATCAAGCCCAGCCCAAAATGGGAGGATTTTCTCGATAAAGTACAGCCTTCCCTGGCAAGAATTTTGTACCTCAAAATGAGATACAATATATTGCAGATCAAGAGCTATACTGCAAAATGGGGGGGGAGGGGGAGACCAGGCTTGTCCCTTATGCGTTATTTGCTCTCCAGGGCCCGAAAACAATATCAGAGAGAATATTGCACATATTCTGTTTTTCTGCCCGGCATATCGGAATGCAAGGAGCAAATGGATCAGACCATTATGTAACATGCTGGGATTTAGGAAATACCAGGAGGCCCTGAGGGTGTTGACAACTTGTACCCTACCACACGTGATATTCGCTGTATCTAGATATTTGTTTGCAGTGGTTTTAATAAGAAGGAAAAGGGGTCTAAAGTTGTGACAAAATTAATGACATTTGTACCTGTGATGGAGGAATTCTGCCTGGTTTTTTTTAAGAATATGTAATTATTGATTATTTGTATACAGCATCAGCATTTTATTATGTGAAATTGTTTTACTGTAAATACCGATTTTAAGTGAATTATGCAGTATTGGCTAAATATATTTTTAGTTTTTATAAATGATATTTTAAAATGGAATCTTTTATGGCCTCTGGCCGAAATAAAGATTTATACTACTAGTCATTGCGCTCTTGACTGTCATCTGCTATTTGAAATATTGGGTATCCCTGTGAATGAGTTGTTTTTCCAAGGTTGAGCCTTTATTTCTTGAATTCTTTTGTTAAACTCAGAGCTGTGATGGTGCGCACTATTCTGAAACAGCCACATTGGAGCCAGTGAGTCAGTGGAGCGGGAGGAAGTAAGCGAGGACTACTCTGCCCGGGTTTTCCCCGACAGAGCCAGTCCTCTTTTGGTGATGTGAGTGCACTTGCATGTAAGGCCATCTCCATCTTTAGACGGATTTGGGATGTTTTCCGTTTGTTTTTCCTTATAGCGGTACAGGTCATCGTCGAGTCCACCTTTTCCCTAGACGCCTTGTGATCAGGAGATGATTCAGGTTTGTAAAATAGCTAAACAAGGCTCAGCACTAGGAGAAGCAGATATCTCCTGCTGCATTCAAACTTCTGTACAAAGTTGGTCTGCCTGGGGCCCTTTCCCCCCATAACCCTTCAGGGTCTACACATATATATTCACAGTTCCACTTCGGTGAAGGTCATTATGACTGGGTATCAACCTTTTGAGGATACTGATTATTTCAAATACTGTGAGGAGCTCTCACTTTGAAGAACAACTCATTGAAGCCCTTGGCCATTCTCTGCAGGAATCAGTGAACAGGTCTCTGATCATGATCCTTAGGCCCTTTACCAGACCTCTGAAACAATATGGACATCACCTGCGGGAGGAGGAATTGTCCTCTCCTTTCTTTCAGGTCAGAGTGTCCAATGAAGTCCTGCCTTCTAAGGCCAAGACCAAGAAGTGCCCACATTCTGATGTCCAAGAGAGAATTTCATGCTGCATTCAGTTTGGACCGTGATAATGGAGTTGGGCAGGAACCATGGCCTTTGGGCGCTAAATCCCTCCTGGACCAGGAGGTTTCGATGAATCTGACCGTTCCTCGCAATCGGATTCGTCAGGCCTGGGTCAGTCAAGAGAAAACGTGGCCACCATCTTGGTCCAAGTTACCCCACAGCAGGGAGCAAAACAAGGCATTGGATTTTGATCCAGACAAAATAGCCCACCCTCGATTCTCAGACTGGGTCCTCATCCCAGAGGTAGCAAAATATGTTCAATCACGACTTTGTAAAGGATTGCAATGTAATCGTCTGAGGGCTGAGTGCCCTTGACTCTCTGTTCAGGGGAAAGAAGCGAACACCCACAAGCTGGATCCTAATATGATAACGTTTATTAAGAAGTTCACTAGAGATCCCTAAAAAGGGGATTTTCTTTTTGTGATATACATACAACAAAAGCCACGTAGTACAGGTAACAACCCTGTCAAATATATCTAGTTCCCAGTACCAGATGTTAGATTCCTCCCCTTTGTAAAGTCATAAATACAGCCCTGCCATTTCCATTGTTTGTGGGTTTACCCAGCGCCTCTGTGTCCCGCTCGTTGTCCCTGCCCGTCTTTTTTCCCTTTCTCTCCTCTCAGGGAAAGGGCGATCTTTCACTACTCATGGCAGGACATTTACCTTTGTGTAGAAACGAAAATACACACCTGAAGCACAACTTCTTCTTCCGTTGAGACATCACTGTGTGCCCTCAAGCCTTGTGCTTTTGCTTACATTTTATGTTCATGACTGACTCACTGTGGGCACCTCCGGCCTCCATGTCAGCCGCTTGTCACTCGGCACGCTCGTCAGCTCTGGCAGCCTCCAGACTAAGAGTCTCTAACAGCATTTGTCGTCTGAATGAATCTGACAGGCATCCATCAATAACTCTGAGACGTAAAGCTTCTTCGTCATTAAATTCATTGAACTTACAGTGTTTGATGAGCGTATCCAGTCTCTCCACAAATTTGTCGATTGTTTCACCAACTTTCTGTCATTCCTGACTGAAGATGTACCTTTCGTAATCAACATTCAGCATTGGATTGAATTTGAGATTCAAAGCTTCTTTGATTTGACAGTATGTAACTTCGTCAGCTCACAGCATTTTCTCTATGACTTCTTTTACACCTTCACCAGCAAGATTCTTGATGCATTTGATAATCTTCTTGTTATTGTTTCTTCTAGTGCAGGCTTCTACAACGAGTAGTTCATGAGCTACTGGTAGCTCTCCATCTACCTATAAGTAGTTCTCCTGTGTGCAGCCTAGTGTATTAAATTAGAAGCTTTTCTTTAGTTGAATTAATATTTGTATATTAAAATTGTAAGCTTGTTTAAAAGATGAAAATGTATTTACAGAACTCAGCCTGATGTTTGGACAAATGTGGCTGGATTTGCAAACTATATTTAAAGCTGATATTTGAGTTATGAATTTTGAGACTCTGCAAATTTGATTACCTTTTTTACCAAGGGCATTTCAGCTGCAGTTGTTATGTATTATCCACGTCGAGGCATTTCAAATTGATAAAGCCTTTTTTACATTTGGACTGGTAATCCTCCCTGACGCACTGAGGTGGATACTGCCGGTAATCATGCATGGGGTGACTGATGCAATCACTATTACGATGCTAATAATAGTAGCTCAAGATGATTTTCATTGAGCATAATTAGCTATTACATATAAGGTTGGAGACCCATGTGTTAGTGCATCAATGAACTCATCAAATGTCTCTTTCCAAGCCGTCCATCTGATGCCAATGTTCTGCTTTTTGGCGGTATTGAATGGTGGTGGTGGTTTCAGGAAGGCGTAGGCATTATAACGGTTTGTGGAACTTGCTGACGTTGAGAGTAGCGTTCTCTCCGACGCTGTTTGTTGACCACTGTGATCTTGTTCATGCATAACATCTCTGAGACCTTGCGACTTGCTGGCCTCTGGATCATCCCTGACAATTGCGGGAAACGTGGCCTCTTTCTTCTCAGCCATTTGTGCCTTTCAATCCTTGAAGACATTTGGAGTTGTTCTAAGCCCCACCCGGCAGCTTTGGTGGTGTCCCCGCTTCAGGTATCAATGGCTCTATAAGCACCACCCGAGCACTTCACTTGGGCCACTTCTCCCAGCGCTGTGGTCTGATGACTCTCATTAGTCAGTTCTGGTAAACAGATGACTGTTTCTTGTATCTGAATCGCCTCGCTTTTGGACGTCTCTTTGCACTTGCTTACATCTGGTTGATCTCTGCCTCTTAGCGCTTCTGATCACAGCGTTATTTTACAATTTGCTTACGCTATTTGTTGCTCTTTGAGTACCTGGTTGCATGCGCCTTTAGCGTTATCGCTCCGTATGATGTATAGCTCAACGTTGCATAGTGGCACGGCACCTCTCTTACGGCCTTACCAGCAGGTTCTTGGCCAATGATGTGTAGACTTCTAAGTAAAGCTTTCGTTATCTTTACACGCTTCACGCTAGCTGGAGTAGCACTTTGACTCCACATACGCCAAACGTTGATTCTCCTCTTTGACTGAGGCACATGTGGCACACATGAACAGTTTGCTGGACCACGGCAAACTCTCTGGGAGAGCACTGTCGATCTTCGGGTTATGTATCTGCTATCTCATCACCAGTTGTAGCATCCTCCCCAGCCTGAGACCCGCCAATGAATAAGCCACACACGGAGCTTGGTATTACACATCTTTATTTGTCTGCGTGTAACTGCGAACTCAACACTCTAAACCTGCATTCTCTTCACTACACTCGAACACTTACATCACAGTTCTACAGAGTCAATGAGGAACCAAAAGGGTCCTGTCATTGCTAACTCACACGACAAACACAAATGAGACAGACCTATGCTCTCATAGATGGACCTCAGGTCCCATCATCCGTACAGCAGGATTCATTTCCCAAGCCACAAGACCCATAAAACATAATTTAGGTCATACCTGTTGGACCCCAGAATCTACATGTTTGAGCTCAGGACCCACTAGACAGTCCTGAGGGCCGAACTGCCAGACTGGTCATTAGTCCAAAGCCTGTCACTGACGATGGAGCCTAAAATGTACCTCTCAAATCACCCTCCTTTGGAGTGAGTCATTGTCCTAGGACTCCTCTTCACCCTCCAAACAGCAGAATTGTGGCCTATAATTTCAAAAGGATCATTTGCCCCAAAAATGTTCCCCCCAATCAAAAACTATTTTCATACCCATTGATTTCAATTGAGTCATCTTCCAGAACTCCTCAGGTCCCACCATTCTTGGAGATACAAATTTTGAGACCTCTGCCTAGAGCATATCACTGGTGTTGAGGCTGGTCCATAGCCTGCGACTCAGGCAATGGAGTAAAAAGGTAGCATGAGCCCTAATTGAAACAAGGAAATTAGGCTCCCTATGCAATTAATACCTTTGGTTTGGTAATAATATAGACAACACTAACTGTTGTGTAGTGGGCCCTTATACCCCTGGGCCCTCGTGCCACTGAACCTGATACACTATTGGTAACTATGCAATGGACTCAGGATGATGACTATACAGGGATTGAGGTACTTCCATAAGATTTCAGCATAAAGTAACCCTTTACTTACCCCTTACAATACTTCCCCCCTCCCATTGTGGTCTGGGGACCCTAAAAACCCCTGTTTACAGTGCTGGAATGAAGAGGGATCCAGACGGATCCCAGATCTGCAGCCATTATTGAGCCAGAGTGGGAATCCTTCTGGCCCCTGTGAAATATGCTGAATTCAGCAGCACCCTCACATTGTCTGCCTTCTGTTCTGAACAGCAAGATGCAGGTGGTGTGGAGGCTTTCTTCTTTTAAATTCCAACTGGGCCCAAGGCAAAGGCCAAATTTAATTATCCTGGTTGGGAGCTTTCTTGACCGTAACACCTAGATGCCAAAGCAATGGAGGGAAATAAAGGCACATGGCTTGTTATCACTTCACAAGTACTTAAAGAGAAGCTTCAACTTTGGAGGCAGTCTTTTGAATTTGCTCAACCCGTTTATAAAGATATGCATGCACTGTAAAAATGTCCGATGTATCGGTCTGTACAAGTATTTAGACGAATAGCAATTTAAATTGCACGTAGTAATTTCTTTGTATTTAATTCTTTTATAGCACGACTCATTCCAATGTAGGGTATCCATACATGCCAACATTTTAGAAGAGATAAGTGGGATATTTTAAAAACATAATCGGGAGAAGGTATTTCTCCTATTGACTTCTATTGGAGTAGAGGCAATTTCAGTTGGGAGACAGCCATAATTAAGCCATTATTTCCTTCAAAAAAGCAGGAGTTTCCAATGAATCAGGTCTATTGGCATGTATGGGTATCTGAGTGCTTTACATCACACGCCCACATTATACATTGACAATAAATCATACAATTGTGTAAATCAATGTACAGGATGTAACATGGGACAAGGTGTATGTGTTACATACTTCGTCTTTATTGGTAGGAACTACATTTTAAGAGGTCAGGATTTAAAATGTAACGCAGTGCTCGGGGTTGTCTGTACTAATGATTTACCAGGCACACAAAGCTCTCTGCAGTAGGTGCCTTAACTCCAGAACATATTTTAAATTGCAGCCTTAGCAAACGATTAATTTAGAAAAGTTCTTTATGCTATTTCTTTGTAGCTGAATTTTTAAAAAATAAACGCTTTTCAAGACTCTCTTTCGTGGCTCCACTCCCTGTTTGTCACCACACCTTGACCCCTCATATGTTACCGGAGTAAAGTTTTGGCAATCCCAGTGCAGCCTGTGCCCACAAGGCAATCCCAGTGCAGCCTGTGCCCACAAGGCAATTCCAGTGCAGCCTGTGCCCATGAGGCAATCCCAGCGCAGCCTGTGCCCATGAGGCAATCCCAGCACAGCCTGCGCCCACGAGGCAATCCCAGCGCAGCCTGTGCCCACGAGGCACTGCCAGAGCAGCCTGTGCCCATGAGGCAATTCCAGCGCAGTCTGTGCCCACACCCATGAGGCAATCCCAGCGCAGCTTGTGCCCACGAGGCAAACCTAGCGCAGCCTCTTCCCATGAGGCAATCCCAGCGCAGCCTGTGCCCACGAGTCAATCCCAGCGCAGCCTGTGCCCATGAGGCAATCCCAGCGCAGCCTGTGCCCATGAGGCAATTCCAGCGCAGCCTGCACCCACAAGGCAATCCTAGCACAGCCTCTTCCCATGAGGCAATCCCAGCGCAGCCTGTGCCCACGAGGCAATCCTCTTGACTCCCTTGTATCACTGAGCCCCCTGCGACCAAAACTTCCCACTCCGGGCTTAGAGATTTGATCAATGAGACAGTCCTGCCAAGTACCACGCATCTAGCATTAGACGAACGCATTTCAGTGTGGTGCTCCGCATCACCGCACTGAAATGCATTGTCACGCATTTGCATAGTGTCTCAGCCTCATTGAAGCACTGGCTGAAACTGTAATATAATGGTGTGGTAGCTAGCTGCTCTTGCTGGCTTGGTGCTTGCAGCTGAGCTATGGCTGCTGGCAGCCAGCTCACTGCTACATTATATCTGATTATTTATCGTGGCGCCGCTCTGAGACTGCCTGACTTAATGGTAGGGCCCAATGGCTCTTACCGTCACAGCCGGGGCGGGCCCCAGTGAGAGTAAACTGATTTAGATTAAAAGTCTGGCGCCGCGGGGGTAGCGTCACGTCCTGCTGCCGAAGACGGGGAGTTTGTTATGGGAGTAAATGGGCGGTTACTAGTCAAGCGGGCGGCGCTTCAATCATGGGCCGCCGCTAGCAGTGCTGTCTCCTTCTGCTGCTCGCACCGGCCCGGGCCGCCGCGTGCAGTCAAATATCCTTTGTGACCCGCGCCGAATTCAATCATAGCCGAGCCTCACGTCACTTAGCCAGTGACCGGAGATTGCAGTGGTCGCCCAGGAACACAACGAAATAAAGAGGTGAGGTTGTCTTATAGTGTGTCACCTATGAATTACTTGTGAACTGTGCCCCTAACTTAAATGTTGTTGCTTCTGAAAGCCCTAACTGCTGCCTTTGTTGGTGCTGCTCCATTGTGGGGCTCAGCGGGCAGAGTCTTCGGTATTTCTGAGGGCGTCAGGATGCCAGAAAGATGGCTCTGCACATCAAATATATACTGGTGGTTCAACTGTGGAGTGAGGGTATGAAGCGACAGCCAGCGTTTTGAGTTTGCCCGAATTATGCAGAGGCGTTATGGCCTGTCCAATGACTGTGTCTGCTTTGGCCGGTTGTTCGTGGTGTCCTGCATGAGGGTGAGTCAGGCAGAACACTCACTGGACAGCAGCAGACTCACCGAAGATAGCCCTGGACTAAGGAGGCGGGCGCTGCAGTGGCACCCGGCCTAAACCTGCCACGCAGAGTCCACTGCAGGCTCATGGTTCCCATGCCCGCAATACTAAACCTCCGCACCTCACAGTGTCTCTAGCCCCTTGCCATGGTCAAAGCAGCTGTAGGTCCTAAGCTAGTACAGCCATGATTCCCCACTCTCTGCATTTGAGGGAGTGGTGGCATCTCTGCAGGCAGTGTCTTAGGCCACTTGGTGAATTTATAGGGCTGCCGGAAGACATACCAGAAGCAGATATGAGAGAGCTCAGCACAGAGGTTATGTTTGTATGGCCCAAACCAAGGTTGCATCCTTTTCATTTGACACACAAAAGGCTTGGCATTTCTGAACAGCTGCAGTGCCTGCCCTCTGTTACTGAGGACTACAGTCACACAGTCTGTGTCCGGTTACTGCCCTCCTATTTCTAGTGCTTTGCAGCAGTTTTAATATATTAATTAGACTTTCTTGTTACTCAAATGGGTGTAACGTCTGATATTTTTATGTTTCCCTTGTCTTCATTGCTTTATTTTGCTCGTGTGAAAGTGTCACTCATAGTTGTTGAAATGTCACTCATAATTACTGTGAAAAAATGAAAATGTCACACATAGCATTCTGAAACCTTGGCAGCTATGATCAGAGCCTTCCTCTCTTAGATGGAGCCAACAATAACCGCAGCCAACGGGTGCCGGCTTCCCTTGTGCCAAACAGAAACATCCCTGCTGAGGGCACCGCGGAAAGCGGGAAACTCCGATTAACAAAATGCGCCCCCTCCCTCTCCCACCCCAGTAACCTCCTCCCTTTCTCCCCATCCCCCCTTCCTCTTCCCTCCTCTTCTACCCCTCCCTCCCTCCTGCACACGCCAAGATAAAACAAAGGTGATCGCGATTTGCGCATATTCAAAAGCAGAGACCTTAACAAGGGGTCTGGAGATACTAACAGGGGGTCTGGAGAGCTGCGCAAACTTCTAGGCCGAGACTCTAAGGTCCTTTAAGTCGACGCATGCTCAGGCTGAGACCTAGCATTGACACTGGAGGTCTGCGCATGCTCAGAGGTTGAGACCTTGCATTGACACTGGAGGTCTGCGCATGCTCAGGCTGAGACCTAGCATTGACACTGGAGGTCTGCGCATGCTCAGAGGTTGAGACCTGGCATTAACACTGGAGGTCTGGGCATGCTCAGAGGTTGAGACCGCCCATTGACACTGGAGGTCTGCGCATGGTCAGAGGCTGAGACCTGGTAATAACACTGGAGGTCTGGGCATGCTCAGAAGTTGAAACAGTAATTGACACTGGAGGTCTGCGCATGCTCAGAGGCTGAGACCTACCATTGACACTGGAGGTCTGCGCATGCTCAGAGGCTGAAACCGAAACACACAGACACTGGAGGTCTACGCATGCTCAGGCTGAGACCTGGTGACACTGGAGGTCTGCGCATGCTCAGATCCTGAGACATTCACTGACACTGGAGGTCTGCGCATGCTCAGAGGTTGGGACACCACAACGATGCTTGAGGTCTGCGCATGCTCAGAGGTTGAGACGCCCTTTAATTAAACCACAAGACTGCACGGGGCTCTGCTGATGCTGCAGATCACACAAGGCGGCGGAGCTCAGACAGGTAATGAGGACTCAAAGTGTTTAACTTCCGCGGGTTTCACAGAGACGGACACCATCGGCCTAGTTATCAGGGAGCAGCCAGGCTGGAGCCCGGCATCGGGTAAGCACCCTGTGATTCTCGGCAAATTATTCTCCCGAACATAACATAAGAAAAGGAATCTTCCCTTGTAGGCGGTAACCTGATGTGTAGGTAACGCGCGCGAATGCCCTCGAGACAAGTTCTGGCTGTGTGAAGCTGCAAACAAAAGGAAATAAAACATGTAGTTTAGCGGGGCCCATGGCAGAGCTGGGAGCACTGCACCGGGGGTGGGGGAACTGTTCAAGACAAACCTTGAAATATTCACTTTTGAAACGGCCTACTTCTTATTGTATCAGTTCCTGCTTCACCAGTGACATGAATCACACACCCAGGGCCTCCTGCCCTTCCCAGCCCTCTCCATCCCCTCGTCCCTGGGCTCAGTCCTCGCCTCCAGCCTCCTCTGGTAACAATTAAAAAGAGCCATACATGCATTTTCATCTGATTTTCAGGTCACCATCGCAGCTTAACCCCAACCCTGGCCTGGGAAATCTTTTCATACAGTGCTTTATTTGTGCACTTTTAAAGCGCCTGGTGTGTTTAAAGCGCCTGGTGAGTCTTTAAACCTGCAGCAGAGGTGCAGCCAGCAGTCCCCTGCAAAGCCACAAGGAAGGGGCTTAGAAAGGACAAGGCATCTGATCCAAGGAACAGTTCGCCATCGATTCTGCACTTTGTAGGAATCCTTCAGTTACTGCTGTCAAATGAAAACAAAGAGTGAACCGTTTAAGACCAAACACTCGGGATCCCTGGTGCTGTAAAACCGAATAAACTAGCTGCTGTGACAGAGAGGCATATGTGTATTTCTAAACCCTGGACACAGCCTCGCTTCCTGTCGGTGCGCAAGGAATCAGTCAGTATGCTCAGTGTTAGTGTAGGCATTTTCTTGAATTAAAGAAACATTGTAAGCCCTGCAATCGCCACTCCATTAGACAAATAGCAGCTGCCTTCATTTTATTTTAGGAAATTGCGCGGATCTGGTACCAGAAGGCTAGACTCGCACAAGCACCCAGTGACGCGCTCATGGCCCAGATCAGCCCTGATGGTAATGACCGGTTACTTACCGGTAATATTCATTACTCCGAGTCGTAGCCCTCCCCGTCCCAGTCCTAACTAAAGGAGCATAGCTCCTCCCACCAGAAACTCCCAAACAACTAAAAACCCATCCCTTCCCTCCAGGCCACATCCACACCCTGAGGCATATAATCAAGTGACCCGCCTATCCACATCCTGTACCACCAAGCACAAGAAGCCGAACAGGGAGGGAGGGATGGGAACCTGGACTGGGACGGGGAGGGCTACAGCTCGGAGTAATGAATATTACCGGTAAGTAACCGGTCATTACCTCCTCGTCAGCCCTCCCCGTCCCAGTCCTAACTAAATGAGCAGATACCAAAGCACGAATCGGCTTCACTCAATTGCAAAAACAGACTTTAGCAGCACAAGCAAAAAGTCACACAACCTGAGCAGAACGCAACACCGCGTCCCCAAACCCAGGAGACACAGTCCCACTGAACACCCAACGAGCATGGGACAAAAAAGTGTGAGGAGAACACCAAGCAGCAACCCAGCAGAACTCGGCCATGGGAGCCCCCCGGAAGCAAGCCCAGGACGCAGCCACTCCTCGAGTCGATCACCCATGAACCGACCCAGGCGCCAACACACCACAAGCCGCATACGCAGGCCCCACAGCCAACGCAGCTACCGACAGAGAGGAGACCCAGAAGGCAGAAGACCGCGGCCAGCCAGCCCAAGGTCACAAAAAAGGAAACCACCCCACAAAAAGGCACAGCACGAAGGAAGCACACCTCCAGAGCCGCACCAGAACCCCAGAAAGAGGATCTGGACAGAAAAACAGATAAAACCAGATTCCCCCAAGCAGAGAAACAAGGAAGGAATCCTGGGAACAAAGGAAGGATCAGGCTGCAGAACAACCCGAACAGGAAAAAAACGCAAAAAGGGCTCAGAGCAAAGCAAGGAGCCCAACTCCCCCAAACCTTCGAGCCGAGGCAAAAGCGACAAGTAAAGCACCTTGAACGTCAAAACTGCAAAGACACCTCAGGTAGAGGCCCAAAAGGAGCCAAGGAACGAAAGACCGGTCACAGGAGGAAACAACCCCACAACAACCGGGACACCAAGGGACCAGAAACTAAACCCAATGTCCGGCCTAGGACTTGAGAGCTGAAGGGCGCCCAGACTGCCGAACAAACTCAGCCACAGAAGGAGAACACCCCAAAGCCACCAGGTTCAGCCCCACAACAGCCACCCCACCAGCTGCAGGCAGACCAGACACCCCCAAGACAGAGGGGGAAATGACAGGGGACAAGGGCCCGCCGGCAACCGCCAGCAAGGCCCCACCACCAACCTCAACCACAGAGGGGACCAAGGCCACCAGGACCAATCCGGAGCCACCAGGACAAACGAGGCCCGACCCAGTCCGACCTGCAGCAGGACCCGCGGAATCAGAGGAAAAGCATATAGCAGCCCCCCCATTTGAGAGGAGGTGCTTACAGGGATCTAAGGCCGTAGGCCCGGAAGGACAGGGCAACCACTCGCCAGACAGCGTCTGACCGAACCAGAGAACCAACACAATCCAAAGGCAAACCCCGGAGACGCAAACAGGATCACGTCCGGGACTCCAAACCAGGCCACCAAACACCACCTGCGTCCGGCACAACACTGACAGGGAGGGAAACACCCCGTTCAGGCGAGCCGCCAACGAGATCAAAAATCCCCCGACAGATGCAAAGCCCTCAGGGACAACAAGCAGGAGACCGCCCACCGGGAGAACAGCAGAGCCAACAAGGCGAGGGAAGCCATCTACGCACTCCAACAGTGGATGAAACAACACACCACCACCGTGCAGTCCGACCGCACCATCACGATCCACAGGAGGAACCAAGGCAGAAACTGAGTCAACAATTCGAAGACATTCCCGCCTCCAGCACAGAGCACAGCCCCAGCACCGACACCAGAGCCAACACCGTCCCCCAACCCAGGTCGCTGGTAACGGCCATCAGGACCAACCGCTCCCGGGACATAAAGGGCGAGCCCAGTAAGAGGCCATGAACCACCAGACACCAGGACAACCCCAGGCCAATGGTCACCCCTCCCCCCCTGGAATCAACAGCTCGCAATCCAGACGCCGGATCCCAAAGACCCAGGACATGAGGCACCAGGGGGAACAAGAGCAAACGGGCCAAGGACAATCACCACAGTAGCAGACAACAGTCCCAACACACAGCCGCCGGCGAGCAGTGGAAGACTGAGCCCCCAACAACCACCTCAGTTCGCGCAACAGAGCCAGTCCGCGGGGCACCCCAGGAGCCCCGGAGCAAGCAAAAAAAAAACCCCAAGGGCGCCACCACAGCAGCAAACACCCTAGGAGAAGCAGACAGCCCAAAAGGCAATACCTAGAACCGGTAAAGAACCACTCCCTCACCGAAACGTAGGAACCTCTGTGAAGTCGTATGTACCTGCACATGAAAGCAGGCGACCCGGATAACCAGAGAAGCCAGGAAACCCTAAAGCACTGTATGAACATTTACCACCATGGGATACTTTGAAAAGCATTGGCAGGATTCGAACCCTTGCCCTGTGTGAGCCTGTGCCATCAGAGGCACAAGACTTACCATTGAGCTATAGCTCCTTGGTTACCAACATGAAGGGAAGAAACAACTGAAGCGACACCATAATGAGGGACCGATGAGGGAGACACAAGGTCACAGCCTTCAGAACCAGGACAGGACGGTAGTCCCCATATGGCTTCAAGATCAGAAACAGGAGTGAGCAAACACCCCCCCCCCGACCCAGCCGACACACAGGCACATCACAGCCCCTCTTGGAAACTAAGTCCCGAACACTGTCCAACAGAGCCCGAGATGTCGTCAGAGAGCAGGGAACAAGGGTAGCACAGAACACATCCACCGGAGGAACAGCAAACACGATATAGTAGCCCAGCCGGACCACCTGCAGGACCCACTGACCACGAACGAACTCCTCCCAAACAGGAAAAAAGACGTGAGGCGAACCCCAACTGGCACCCCCAAAGAACTCCTCACAGCGACACCACGAGGAGGGACCAGAAGAAGAGGAAGCACCCCGTTTTACCCCGGGACTTGTGGAAGGAAGGGACACCCCGGCCACATACCATAGCACGAAAGGGCAGGGCCGCCAACGTATTTAGTTATTTATTTGAAAAGTTTTATAAAGCGCGAACAAGACCCAACCGGGTATCAGAGCGCTGTACAAAGAGGAAAGCTGACGTATACGTACAGAAACAATATAAATACACTTACAAAAAAGGAAATATAGGGCAAACATTGTCATCATAGACTGACTACAAAGACAAACAAAGTAAGTTTAAACCCCAGTAGAAATGATTGTCAAGCATAAGTTTCAAACATAAAGTGAAAGTAAATTGTTAAGCATACAATAACACACCCAAGCACACCCCATAAGGCAACATGAGAGGGACCTGAGGCATAAAATAAATGAGGACGCTAGGGGAAGAGTAGGTAGAAAATGAACAAACAATAAACAGCCCACCCAGATGAGGCCGAACAGTTTCAACATCGCCTTACTATAAAGACAGATGAGATACGTTTTAAACCCCAAGTGAGAATGAATTGTCAAGCACGAGTTACAAACATAAAGTGAAATTACATTGTCAAGCATAAATTTCAACACAACAAAGTAAAAATGCTTGTCAAGAATGCAGGTAATTGACTAGCAAATGACATGGAGGCTATTGTTGATGCAGTTCTTCCAATAGTAGCCATTTGACCTGTTTTTTGAATGAGGCAGTCGAAGGATTGGCTCTGATCTCTGTTGGAAGGGCATTCCAAATTCTTGGAGCCAGTCCTGAGAAGGTACGATTGTAAGTTCTTTTTTTATTGAATTTCGGAGGTTTCAGTAGAAGGGTATTGGAGCTTCTTAGGTTTCTTCTGTATCCGGAGAGCTCAAGTTTTTTTGCCAGGTAAACGGGGCTATTGAAGTGTATAGCTTTATGTGTCAGGCAGGCTATTTTGAAGCGGATCCTAGCTTCAATGGGGAGCCAGTTAAGTTGGATTAGGTCAGGTGTGATATGATCGTGCTTTCTTGAACCTGTGATTAGTCTGGCAGAGGCGTTCAGAGTAGCTCTTAGCGGTGCTAACCTAGATTTAGGAAGACCAGCTAGGGTCACCAAGCCATATTCAACTCGTGATATAACTAAGGATTGGACTGCTGATTGCATGTCTTCTGGAGGTAGGAACGGTTTGATTTTCCTAAGAGTGTTGAGCTGATGGTTGGCACTTTTAATGGTTGCACTGATGTGACCTTGCATGTTTAGAAATTTGTCTAGGGTGACCCCTAAAGAGCAGGCGGAGTCCACCAAATGCGGGGTGCAGTTGAGTGCTGAGATTTTTTGATCCAGTTTTGCGTGGGGGCCTCGTGGTTGCGTGGGGAAATCAGGAGAAATTCAGTTTTGAGAGAGTTAAGTAATAGGTGGTTATGTGTTAGCCATTGTTGAGTTTTTGAAGCGCACCGTTAAGAGTTTTAATGTCATCTGGAGAGGAGATCTTCAAATACAGTTGAGTGTCATCTGCGTACATGTGGTACTGAATGTTTGAGTCATTTAGAATGGCAGTTAGAGGTTCCATGCATAGGTTGAAGAGCGTGGGCGAAAGTGCAGAACCTTGAGGCACCCCAATAGAAACTGAAGTGCTGGCCGCCAAAGATTGGTTGACTTTGATTCTTTGTGTTCGATTATGCAGGAAAGAGGAGAACCAATTTAGGACAGGGCCCGATAGCCCCATCCTGTATTGAAGAAGGTTAATCAGGTTATCATGTTTGATAGTGTCAAAAGCAGAGGACAAGTCCAGAAGGATTAGAAGACAAGGTGTATCTTGGTCCAGAGCTCGCAATGCGTCATCAACAATGTGAGTTAGCGCTGTTTCTGTGCTATGACCAGATCTAAAGCCTGATTGATGTTGGTCTAGGAGCTGAAATTTATCAATGTGGCCGCAAAGCTGTGTGTGAACACATTTCTCGAGCAATTTCGCTAGGGACATGATGTTGGTGATCGGTCGGAAGTTACTGGGATCTGTAAGGTCTGCATTGGGCTTCTTGGGGATGGGTGTGACTTGCCCCATTTTAAGGCAGTCGGGAATCCTCCCTTGTAATCGAGATTGTTGGATGATCCTGGACCAGAGAGGCAGAACTGCCAAGTTGAGGTCTTTGAGCAGCTTGGCGGGGAGTGGGTCCTTGAAGTGGTTGGAAGGTTTCAGAGAAGCCAGGGAAAGTGACAGGTCCTCCAAATCTGGAGATCGGAAGGTATTCCAGCAGGCATTGTTTTTGGGTGTGTACAGGCATTGATTTTGGGAGTGTATTGCCATGTAACCAGGCAAACCCTTGGAACTCATAGACAACAAAGTCTCAGCGGCCCGTTGCAGTTCCCGCTCAATACTTCTAGACTTTTCAGCGAAGTGCTCTGAGAAGTCCTCCTCACTGGGTCCAGCGATTTTGATTGCTGGAATAGGATTAGCCTGTTGTTTGATGATATCAAACAGTTTCCTGGGACGGTTTTTAGCGCTGTCAAGCTGATCTCTGAAATGATTTGATTTAGAGATGCGAATGAGTTTGTTGTAAGAGCTTCTCATCTTTCTTAACTGTTCGAGGCTAGAAGTGGAGGGGTCATTTCTCCAACGTCTCTCAGAGAGTCTCAGCTTGCGACGTTCGTCATTAAGGGTACCATTGAACCAAGGTTTGGATTGTTTGCGGGAATCCTTTTAAGTAGCTTCGGGGCTGCAGAGTCGAGAATATTAGACATAGTGTTGAAGTAATGATCCGTCAACTCTTCCAAATTATTCATGGTAGTTGGAGGTTCAAGTAGATTCTTGCTCAAGACGGAAAGGTTAGAGATGTTGATATCTCTCAGGTTACGAGACAATTGCTTGTTTTTGAGTGGTTGCCCTTGTCTAAGCAATACCTTTTCCTGAATGCGAAAGGAGATTTGGAGATGATCCGACCAATCACATGGTACTATGTCGTCTAGCTGAATAATGTGCTCTCTAGCTATGATGAGATCAAGGGTAGCGCCCATGCAGTGGGTAGGCCCGTTGCAGGCCTGTATATAGTTGAGGTCTGAGAGGAAAGACTTAAGAGAACAGACTACTGGATCATTAGAGTCATTCCAGTGAAGGTTGAAGTCACCGAGGAAGATGTGATTAGTATGGAAGGCTGAGCTGGCAGAGATGGATTCCATTAATTGTTCTACGAAGAGTAAGTTGTTGTCCCCAGGAGGATGGTAGATCGAGTGAAGCACACAGACAGTCTTGCCCTTGTTCCAAATTTCAGCGACAAGTAGCTCACAGGAGGACATCGAGTCCTTATGAGTCTGCTTCAAAACGAGGCTGGACCGATGGATGCAGGCAATCCCCCCCAGCTTTAATAGCCCTATCACATCTGACAATGTCATAGCCCGGAGGAATTAAAATGTCAAGTATTGGGGAGGAAGAGTCATTGAGCCATGTTTCCGTAAGAATCAGGAGGTCTAATTCTTGTGATAAGATGAGTTCGGAGATATCTGCTGCGTGCTTCACTGCTGATCTGCAGTTGAGAAGCATCGATTTGATATGGGAATCTTTAGTTGCTTCCACTAGGTGCGAAGTGACTACCTGAAGTAAGTTATCCTTATTCAAGGATCTCAAGTTAACACTTGGTTCTCTATCAGGATCAGAGGAGATAGTGGGTATTGAGCTAGGCGAGATTGCGTAGTCCTCATAAGATAGTGAGAGTGCACGCGTGTCAACCTCAGACCACTGCGTCTGTAAACTACAGGGTCTGGAGTGGAGGTAGGGAGGAGGGGGAGCGGGCCCTCGAGGGTAGTTCGGGCATGTAACAGAGGACCTTTCCATTCCATCATTTAAATTAGTTGCAGGGTGCGAGGGCAGATCCGATCCCGCGGGCGGATAAGGTGTGAGGAACTTTTCATTCTTTATTGAGCATTGTAGGAGGATCTGGAGGTTGTCATTTACAGAAAGGAGGTCCTGCTTCAGTTCGGCCAATTGTTCCTCAATCCGCCGAAGATTGACACCATCAGGTGACCGTCCAGTATAAGGTGCAGGGAGATGCCCCTTCTCCATACAGCTCTTACAGGGGAGATGGACCCCTGCTTAAGCTCAGTTGTGGGCTCCAAAGGAGTAGTGTGAATGGTAAGGCTGGCGTCGGGGATCATAAGCGGCGGTTGAGGGGTACACCCTTGAGTAAGTCCAAGGGGCGGTCCACAGGTAGTATCCTGAGCCCTGGGTGGGGAGCAAGAGGAAGCAGTAGGTTTAGCGGAGTTCAGAGGAGAGGGTGGCCCAAAGGTAGCGTCCTGAGCAAAGGGAAGAGAGTTAGAGGAGGAAAGCAAAGGAAAGGGTGCCCCTAAGGTAGCATTAGGATTAGGAGTAGGGATAGATTGGACGTGAGGTGAGGGGTCGTTGTTGCTTCTAGTCAAGAGGTTAGGTTGCGGAGTAGTGGTTTTTGGGACCACGGGAGGTGAGTGTACTATGTTTAGGGGGAAGTCCAGGTGACTGGCAGTAGGATTGGAAGTGGGGGTTGAGTGTGCCGCGGTTTGAGGGGGGTCAGTGTCCAATGGATCATTGGTGCCGTTGGCTGTAGAGAGGGTGTGGTCAGGAGGGGTAAGTGACACGGGATCAGCCTTGTGGAGATTCCTGGTTATGAGTTTGCTGGACCTGGTGGTATCGGTTGCCGTCATTGTGGTGGGTGTTTGCCGGCGGAGTGTGATGATAGGGGTAGTGAGATTATAGTTGGTGATGGTGGATGTCCATGAGTTGTAACGTGGGTCATCTGGTGAGGGAGATTGGGTCGGTTTAGTGTTTTTTGTCCAAGTGAGGGGCGGTAAGTAAGATTGGATTTGAAGGCACTGATGAGTTATAGAGGAGAGTAGCGTTGGGAAGTGCCGATCAAAAATGGTGAGGTGCGGCACCGAGGCCTGAATGAGAATGTTTCCTGTTTTGAAGATGGAAATTGTCAGTTCTCCTTTAAAGGTAGGGGAGACAGTTGTGGAGATTTTTTCGCCATAGGGAATATTAACCGACTTGGAGACTAGAAAATGAAGAAGGAAGGTGTTTTTCCACTTAGTTGGGCGGTTTGTGTAAAAGATGAAGTTAGTTTTCATCTTGCCATTAGTAGCAGTGTGGTAGTTGTCAACAATAAGTGTTTCTGGGTGCTGTTTTAGGGTTCTATGCTTTAAGTTCTTTTTAGCATTATTGGTCATGTTTTCTGGGTAATTAATGGACCATGAGTTTGGTCCTTGGCGAGCGAGTTTAGAGTTCCTGGTGGTATATGCCAAAAAGGCTGCCGAAAATCCGCAAACTTCCTCACGTGAGAAGAGCGGACCTGAGCCAACAACATCCGCCCTCCATCGATTTTCCAATTAAGGCCTCTAATGATGCCCCAAAAAGTTGAAAGCCCGCGAAGGGAAGCCACACCATGGCAGCCCACCGAGCAGCATCGCCGTCCAAGGCAGAAGCCACAACTGCCCCAGAGCAGCCAGAGAGGCCGCAGCCGCCGCACCAAGGGACCAAAGGACAAATCCGCCCGGAAACGCAACCGCAGTTCCAACACAGACAAAGAGACAGAGGGATCCACATCCCGCAAGAGCTGCTCATAAATACCCTGACAGACATTCAGAAGCGACTGAACCAGATAGCTGGCGTAAGCTGCAGACCAAACTGCAAGACCAGAGGCAGCAAAGGATCGCTCCATGGACCCTTCAACACTTTGGAGCCCAGGATAAGAAGGACCGCCTCCATGGACACCACCAGGCTCCGAGACGCCACACCAGCCAGCAGGGATTTTATCCCGGGAACATCACCATAGCCGGGAATACCTCAGCGAACCCCAGGAAAGGATACCACTCCGCCAGAAACCAGGGAAAGGCCAGTTGTGCAACAACCTTCCCCACCCCCATTAGCACATGTCTCACAGAGCAATGAAAAGGGAGGCATTCAGGCCCCAACAACAGGAAATAGGTGAAAAAAGTCTACCGACTTTCCACCCACCAAGGGACCAGGGAACCCAAACTGCCCTGAACACGTAGCAGAACACCGTGAAGGTCAGCCATCTGAGACAAACCGACCCTTCCACCACTTCATCCGAAACCAAGTCCGGATATATGTCAGCAGAGGCCACTGCACCACCACCAGGGAAGGAGCAGCGGCAGACCCAGCGAACAGCACCTCCACCACCCAGCGGAGCACACACACACATCCGAACCTGTTCCATGATGTGAACAGGAGAACAGAGAAGCAAGAAGAAAGGGCCAACCAGGGACCGCCACCCGGACCCACTGCCACAGGAACCAGCGCACACCCAGGGAAGTGCCCCTACACACAACTGAGAACCACGGCCCATAATAAAAGGGAGTCCCCAACCAGGGAACACCAGTCGCTAACCCACACGGGGAAAGCGCGGCCAAAGGACACAAACCAGCGCACAGCAGGGAAAAACGTAATAACATTTTGGAATAGCGGTACAGAGCAAAATGCTGCGAGAACCCATCAGGCTGCAGTGAAGGGCATCAGAATGTAGACGCAGAGCCCATCCAGTCTCTGAAATTCCCACCCAAGAGAGACAGAGCCGCACCGGTACGGGGAAACGGAAACCTCCAGCGGCCAATGAGAGGGCTGAAACGCCGTCACAGAACCGTGGGTGTCCACGAGGCGCAAACCGCCTCAATCAAACCAACACTGTGACTTGAGTCTTGCCTGTTGATCAGAGAACATCGTGATAAACACTATTACCACGGGAGGTTTGAAACTGACGCAGATAACTTTGCACCAGCAGTGCTCCTACCGCAGCTTCCAAGAATCAAGCAGAGACAAGAGCCAAAAAAGGGGGAACACGGGCTCGAAACGAGACGAGCACCGAGCCCCCGTAACAGACCTCCAAAGAGGAGCCAATCCGCCACGCCCCCGGCGCGCACAGAAAAGCCAGCCGCGCCCAACACACCTCCCCTCCCTCCCCGGGTGTTCCCGCTAGAGCAGGGAAAGAACCCGGAAGAGGGGAAGCCGCAGCAGGGAGCCACTACCCCAACCAGGCAGTCCGGACCCCGTAACCCCACGGTCCCGCTAAAGCAGGGACTCCACCGTACATGTAAAAAACAGGCACGTAGGGGATTAAAAAACGGCAGCCGAGCAGACCGTTTCACACTTACCCTAAAGGAGGCACCGTTCCAGCACCCCCCACGTAGTCTGCCCGGAAGTAATCCGCAGAAAAAACAAACAGGATGTGGATAGGCGGGTCACTTGCGGGTGTGGGTGTGGCCTGGAGGGAAGGGATGGGTTTTTAGTTGCTTGGGAGTTTCTGGTGGGAGGAGCTATGCTCATTTAGTTAGGACTGGGACGGGGAGGGCTGACGAGGAGGTAATGCTACTTGCTTGTCCCTATCTTATCAGATCGTCAAAAGGTGTGCCCCATGCAACCATGCATTCATGTATGGTTTAGGGTGTGAAATAGTTGCAAACTCCAGGGTAGTGTTCAACGGAGTCCTTTATTAAACCACAGGCCACGGTGCTGATGGTCCCTCCTGCCAGCCAGCAGCAGCCAACTGAACTGTTGGAATCTCACTGGAATGTAGGTAACATTACATTCCACAACGAATATAATTCACAACATATTCCCTCTCTTCCCATCAATATACATAATAAATAACATGCTATGCAATAGACAATCAGATATACAGCTCACACAAAAATATAAGAACAAGATACATATTGTGTGTGGAAATTCCCTTACACAGAAAAATCAGACAAGAGTACTGTTATAGTCTATGAATGAAATATCTTTCTGTAACTAAGACCGGGAATGGTATAACTTATGATGTTCGTGGTACTTACGGCATTGGATGCTCCTCGCCAGGTTTCATGCTTTGGTATGTCCTTTAGAGTCTTCAAGAGAGTTCATTTAGAATGTTCAAATGGCTTTCCTGTGAGAAGGCCTCAGCTGTGAGAGAAGCCAGATGAGGATGTACTTGTTTACAATAAACTTGCTCTATCCCACACCATTACTGCTACGAAATTTTCTCTTTCTTCTATTCAGTGGCGACGAGGATGGGATAGCTGTGCAAGGGACAGCTGTGCCTTCTCACCTCTGTAGAATCGATAAAGATCAGTGCCTACGAAACAGGTCTCAACAGCTGAGAAACCATCTGAAGAATTTCCTTCCTCCGCAGTGTAGGCCGCTATTACATTTCCCCTAAGCTTGTGTAGTGCAGTATTGAGGTACTTTTGTTCAGTGAGGCATTTGCAAATCTACAACGGCGTTCTGGCCACACTGGGCACTGCACCCATTAAGGGACAATTGAGGCTCTGGGCCCACCTCACTGGGCATTTTAAGCTGTCACCTCTCATACACTAGTTGTGTTAAAGTGAAGCTGCGATGTCAGAAAAGACGACTGAGGCAGAGGCAGCCTCATTGAAACTTGCGGGGGAACGTTGTAACTCAGGAAGAGCTTTGGGGTAGTGGCTTTTTTGCCGTAAGTACACTATCTGCGAAGAAACTCTGAGGAGATAATTGGCGGCAGAGGTCGATATCTAAAAGCATTACCGGACCACCCCTTTTCTATGATCACACACTGTCAGCTTTGTGGTTATTGAAAAATCATAACATCTACTGCTGTCGGTAAGCGTTTCACGATTACTTCGTTTGATGAGCGAGCTCAGGAGATTTTGGGGACAAGCGGCTTGTGTGACACACAATGAGAAGACTTAACTTAAGCCTTCAATTACTAGGAGCAGCGGTTGCTGGATTTTGAAAAGCAGCAGACTACATGTATGAGGAGAGCAAAAGGAGGCAATAAAGTACATTTCTAGCAGCGGTCCTACCTTTTTGTAGTCTGACGGAAGGAGATCGTATAACTGCAAGGATGTGAAGCCTTTAGTCCCTGCCTCTAGGCCCCGCCTTTGAGAAAGGCTGGCAAATATTAACCAGCCTTCTCATAAAGGCGAGGCTTGTTTTTGACTATACATCTTTGATCCAGCGCTACACTTTATCAGGGATCGATACTCATCAATATTTTTCATACAAATGGCCCATACACATTCACCCAACTCATAAATCCCTGTTGCACTGGGGTTCAAGTTTTAATGACGTGAAAAATTGTTTCCTTCACAGATTCATGTTTATCATTTCTAAATACGTAACTAGATCTGTAAATCAACTCTCTTTCCTCTCGGTCGATGGACCAATTAGTTGAGTAGTTGATGGTAATAATAGAACTAACTAACTATCTAACCAGTTAAATGATCACAGGCTCTCGGTAAGATTAATAAAGTTTATCTCAAATAAATGTAAATGATCAAATGCTCATCGCATACAGGTTACAATGCAAACAAAGAATCCCACATAAGGGAGAGAAAATCTATCAACAATGCAAACAGTGTCATACTCATCATCAATAAACGATATGCACATGAAGGAGTGGATAGATGAAGAGACATAAGTTTCAGAGACAAAAATACATTTGCAAGTAAATTATGCAAAGTACGAGTCAGCAAGATAATACAAACTCAAAGGATCTGTGAAATACCACCCCCCTGGCCAAGGGAGTAGTGGGGGTCTCCTGAAATAGAATCAGGAGACAAAGATTTCAGGAACTGGACAAGACAGGGACAGGAACAGCTAGGCCTCTCTGCAAACCGACGGACAGCGACGCATCACCCCTCTCTCCTCTGCACTCGATCAGAGCTACGCCTAACCACACCCCCAAACGGACCCCAGTTATACCCTAAAACCTACATGTCCAACCCACATTAGTTGAAACAATTCACTGGATTTGACTTTCTATTGGTCAGTTTGAGGTGGTGTATCACCGTGCGCTTTATAAATACCAAATTAACATATCACACCACCAGGTTCCCATTCATAATTTCCTTATATTCATTGTTCTATATCCTCTCTCATTACATCATGTTTGACTCGTTCGTTTAATTCAATACTTGATACTTTCACATTAATTCACATGTATTTCTCTGCTTCGTCCACGGAAGAAGTCTTGGATCCCACGGCCAGGCTCATCCTTTGGCAGGTGAACAATGCTCTTTCAGCTGGATAGCCTTGAACCTGTACACTTTCTCTGCAGCGCTCAATGCTTCAGTCTGCTTTGTCATGTCATTTTTGTTCACTCTCCAGCCCCTCATCTATCCGGTGAACTTAAGAGATTTCAGGCCCCTTCGACTCACTACGGCAAATAGAACATAAGCATTAATTAATTACATGGTAATGCACTTTTCACTGTTTACCACCCACTTTTGCACTATCCCGTTAATATTTTTCCTAGCATAAGCTTCATGCAAAGCGGCATTATTTATTATCGTTTAAAGCAAGATGCAAGATGCGAAATGTGGCCTAAACGTGCATTAGCTTTGTTTCTTTCGAAACGCAATGTAAAATGAGGCCTTGTTTTTTCATGCATTTAATTCACATTAGTGCACGCATGCGCAAAGCGGTTTCCCACGTGTTCATGTGATTTGCATATTAGTTTTTCACTGCACACTGTTAGTAAGTATTATGGGGGAGTTAATTCGAGCAAGTTTCTTTCTGCAAAACCTTGCTCCATCATCTTAAAGGCAAGTTATTTCATTCAAGACTAAGGGCCAGATGCATCAAGCATTTTTTGCCTTCGCAAACGGCCGATTTGCAGAATCGGCTGTTTGCCAATGCAAAAAAATGCTCTTCTGATGCAGCAAACCCTATTTTGCGATTCGGTTACCTGTTACCGAATCGCAAAATGGGTTTGCGATTCGCTATTAGGAAGGGGCATGTTTAGGGCATCCCTTCCTAATACCGAATCGCATCAGTATGCATGAATGTTTTGCGACTGAAATGCGGTCGCAAAACATTCGCATTTCACCACCTACTTCAAGTAGGTGGTAACCCATTCGCAAATGGCTTTGTGAATGTAAATGCATTTTATAAGAGCGGACCACTGCCTGTTCTTAGAAAATGAAAGGAAACGTTTTCATTTTCTCTTTTGTAAAGCATCCCGTTTTCCTTTAAGCTTTGATCTTCAGCTTTTATTGTATTTAGAGCTATATTAATTTAAATTAACCTATTGCGAATTAGCCTTTGGCATTGCAAGGGTATATGAAAATGGCTACGGCACGTGTGAGTCAGTCACCACCTTTTTTAAATGAGGAAGGTGAACCTGAGATTTCCTGGGACCGATGGATAAACATTTTCAATTCTTATTTAATTGCTATTGGGGGTGAGAAATATTCCTCAATAAGAAAACAACACATTTAATTGCACAACTTAGGGTTACAAGGACACAAAGTTTATTAGGATATATCGGACCAAAATAGTGATGATACTAGAGAGGTTAAGGAAGATGAAGAGGAAAATATATATTTAACTACTTTGAACAAAAAACTGGAAGCTCATTTTAAAGAAAGGGTAAACATGGTACCTGAGAGACGTCAATTTTTCAATAGAGCACAAGGTAGGAATGAAAAAATAAGATCTTACATTGCAGCTTTAAGAGGGCTGTCTGCAACATGTGACTTTGGTCCTCTTACTGACTCATTAATCAGAGACCAATTGGTCCATTGTACAAATGATCATAAAGTTCAGGAAAAAACATTTAACCCAAAACCCTGATCTGGTGGAGGCGATAAACATAGCCAAGAGCATAGAGCACACTGCTGGTCATGTAAAAGAGATGAAAATAACTATAGAGAAGTACAAAGATAATAAAGAGATCAGTATACTCACTAATGAGAATAAAGTTTGTAAAGTCTGAGGATAGACATCATTAGTACAAAACCAAGAAGGATAAGTTGAAATGTTACAGATGTGGAAATACTAATATTCTCGCAATTTACCCCAAATGTCCTTGCAAAAGTACTAGGTGCAGAAAATGCAATGAGAATGGGCATTATGCTAAAATATGTAAATAGCATATACTGAGAAAACCTGTAAGATGTTGTTATTACGGACTAATTCAAATTAAAAGAGTGACAAATTGATCTTTCAGGTTGACAGTCAAGATGACAACGAAAAAGTGAAGTATCCCTCTGCCAAATTACATTAGATGGAAAGAAAGTCAAGGCATATGCTGATTAATGCTCGCCGTACATGTTGATTAATAGTCAATCTTTCCAGGAAATTTCCCAAGAAAAGAAGTATGTTCTAGAAAGCCCAGATGTTCATCCAGGGGGTATAATAGAGACCCCATTTCACCAGAAGGAATGGTGAGACTGCGTATATCAGTTAAGAACAGACATACCATAGGAAAAGTCTATGTCACCAAAGAAGGGTATAATTTGCTAGGATGGAAACACCAAAGAGATCTGGGTATAACATTAGATTCCAACAATGAAGAACAAGTTTTATTGGTAGGTAGTATATGAAAGTACAGTTGCTTAACAGATGTTTCTTCAGAATCAAATCATAAAGCCTATCATGATCGTGCCCCTGACTTCCCTTCAATCAACCACCTAGTGTTTTCACTGAAAAGTCCATAAAATCAACACAGGACTGAGTGAAAGTTTTCTGAGTCTCCCTGAACTTAATTCTATATTCCTCAGTGGTGAGTCCAAAGCCCTCAATCAGGGTTCCCTTCATGAAATCATAGGACTCAGCATCTGTCTCATCAAGTGTCATTTACATGAAAACAGCTGAATAAAGATCTCCAATACTTCTAGTTGAGTTTCCTCATTCTACAGGCGTTCTCAGAGGCTGTAAACCATTTAGTGATATCATCAGCTTCTACCTATTTGGAGACAATCCCTTTGGGGATTTTAGGGTCAAATGTTTTCTCTCTCTTCCTATTTAAGTTTTTGCTGCTACCAGAGATGGGGCGTTGGCAGTCGGGTGTCCTACTCACTTTAACGGGAGAACGGTCCGATTACAAAGAGGCTGCAAGCAGGAACTGGGGAACCAGTCCGGGAGAACCTGCGGGGGGGCTCGACCCTTGAGATCCTCTGCACACAGGGACACCCTTGGTCCACTTCTCCTTGGGCTGTGGGGCTTGGGTGTAGTGGTGTCTTTTGACGTAGGATCCGGTGCTGGAGTTTCGTAGTTGGAGGGGGCCTGCAGAAAGAGGCTGCAGGGCACGATGGAAGTCCAGTCTGGGCAAACCCAATGATGGGCTTAGCTGTTGTGGGTCTGAGGACCCCGTTGGCACCACCACCTTCTTTGGGCTTGGGATCTAGGGCGTGGGTGCATAGGTGCTTTGAGGCATCAGATGGCGGTGGTCGCAGACTTACTCTTGCGTTTTGTTACTGCTGCAGGGTGGGAAGCAGGTCAGCTTGGCCACTCTTGATGTGGGTCTCACTGTCCCTGAAGTCCCTCAATGTGCAGGTTGGTCTTCCTCGGCGTTGGTGTCCGGTCTGGACACAACAAGCCTTGGCTGCTGCATGGGGTCCAGTGCCCCAGGTATTGGTACTGGGTGGCTTCGGTCGGTCTGGGCGTCCCCAAACTTGGATGGGGGCGGATCTGACCTGTAGGAGCACTGCTACAGCTTCCTGGGTGATGCTGCATCTGTATTCCCCGTAGGCAGCAGACCGGTGTACCAGGTCTTGCTTCTTTGGTGCCTGTGGCTGCAGGGGAGTAGCTCATCTACTCCAACAGAGTTCCTTTGGCAATTTGCAAAGCACTGGCAGCCCTCCGGGTTTCTTGAGGTCTGCACAGCGGCAGGACGAGTCAGTTGCTCCACGAGGGTCGGGTGCAGCAGGCAGGCTGGCAGGGTTGGTGCCAAGTCAGTCATGCTCCTCGGTTCTCGGGTCAGCAGTCTTCTTCTTTGTCCACTTTTTCTTTTGGTCCGCAGAAATCTGAAGTCCTGATATCAGATGGTCCCCTAAATACTCAATTTAGGAGCGTTAAGGGGAGTGAGAGGTAGTAGCCAATAGGCTACTTACCCCTGGGGTCACTACACCCCCTAGATGACCGCTTCCTTTGGAGAGTGGGCATCACCCTGTCCCAGAATTCCTAATTCCACCACACACAAGATGGTGGAATCCTAAATTTGGTGTTCACTTCAGGCTTGGTCACCCTAGAGGTGTGTGCAGCCTGGCAGTGTAACACGCTTTCTGCATACCTAATTTTTCCGCCTGTCCTGGCACCAGATGGCTCAGGGCAAGGGGT
Source organism: Calotriton arnoldi (assembly GCA_963921515.1). Lineage (NCBI taxonomy): Eukaryota > Metazoa > Chordata > Amphibia > Caudata > Salamandridae > Calotriton > Calotriton arnoldi. Next base: position 119,514 of record CAWUFW010010269.1, read on the forward strand.
CAGCATCCTCTCCTGTGAGGGAAGCCAGATTCTCATACCAAAGGCGGTTGGCTCTTTGAAGCTCCCTGCCTTGGAATGTTAATTGGCAGGTCATCCTGTGGGAAGGGTTGTAAACACCCTCTACACGAGCAGGCTTTTGTTCCTGACCTCCTGAGATCAAAGGTCCTCACTCGTCTGTGGTGGCAGACTGACTAGGACCAGTCCGTCAGCACACCAGTCGTTGGTAGGTTTTCAGGGGGCACCTCTAAAGTGCCCTCTGAGTGCATATATTAATAAATCTATCACTGGAATCGGTGTGGGTTCATTAATACGAGGTGTTTGATACCAAACACCATATGTTTCAGTGAAGCAATTATATAGCTGGGAAACTCTTTTTGACCAGTGCCCAGTACTTACCTTAAGATCAATCAATCCATACTTGTAAAGCGCGCTAATCACCACAGGGGTATCCAGGTGCTGTGGTGGGTGGGGCTACTCGAACATCCAGGTCTTGAGGCCACTCCTGAATTTGGTGAGGGAGGAGGTTCGGCGGTGGATGGGGAGGTCATTGCAGGCTTTGGTAGCGAGGTGGAAGAAGGCGCGTCCTCTGGCTCGTGCGCTGGATTCGGGGGACGGTGGCAAGGGACAGGGAGGCTGAACACAGGTGTCTGGTGGGGTGGTGAAAGTCAGGCGGTTGTTCAGATATTCAGGTCTTGTGTTGTGGAGGGATTTGTAGGCATGCATGAGTAGTTTGAAGTGGCATCTCTTCTTGATGGGGAACCAGTGCAGGGTGCGGAGGTGAGGGGTGGTGTGGTATCGTCTTGGCAGATCCAGGATGATCCTTGCTGCTGTGTTCTGGATGGTTTGGATGCGTTTGAGGAGGAGGGTGGTGGTTCCGGTGTAGAGGGCGTTTCCGTAGTCTAGACTGCTGGTGATGAGGGCTTCTGGACGGTTCTCCTGGTGTCTTTTTGGATTCATCTGAAGATTTTGCAGAGCATTCTGAGGGTGTCGAAGCAGGGTGAGGCCACCGAGTTGACCTGTTGTCTTATGGAGAGCTCGCTGTTGAGTATGATGCCGAGGTTGCGGGCATGGGTGGTGGGTGCTGGTCCCAAGGCAGAGGCCACCAGGAGTCGTCCCATGGCGAGGGGAGTCTTCCAAAGAGGAGAACTTTGGTCTTGTCGGTGTTCAGTTTGAGGCAGTTGGTTCTCATCCAGTCGGCGACGTCTGTCATGGCGTTCTAGAAGTTCGCTCTGGTGGTGTCTGTGTCTTTGGAGAGGTAGAGTATGAGCTGGGTGTTGTCGGCATATGAAATGATGTTGAGATCGTGGCTGCGAACTATGGGTGCTAGCACTGTCATGTAGACGTTGAACAGTGTGGGGCTGAGTGAGGAGCCCTGAGGTACACTGCAGATGATGCATTTGGCGTCGGAGCTGTACAGCGGAAGGCGGACTCTTGGTGCACCCGGGCGAGAAAAGAGGATTGAGGGTGTTGCTGCAGGTGCCGATGTAGTGAAGTCTTTGGATGAGGAGATGGTTGCTGACAGGTTGAGGAGGGTCAGTGCTGCTGACTTGCCGCGGTCAAGGATGGCTCTGACATCGTCCGTGGCTGCTATGAGGGTGGTTTCTGTGCTGTGGTTTGGGCGGAATCCGGATTTGGAGGGGCCTAGCAGGTGGTTGGATTACAGGTAGTGTGTGAGTTGGAGGCTGACGACTTTCTCCAGTACCTTGGCCGGGAATGGGAGGAGCAAGATGGGGCGGTAGTTCTTGAGGTCGGAAGGGTCCGCTGTGGGTTTCTTCAAAAGTGGTTTGACTTCGATGTGCTTCCAGGATTCCTGGAAGGTGACAGATCTGAAGGATGAGTTGATAATGCTGGTGAGCGAGGATCCGATTTCTTTTTGTCCGAGGTTGATGGCGTGGTGTGGGCAGGGGTCAGGAGGGGCTCCGGAATGGACAGAGGTCATGATGGAGTAAACTGATAATGCCCATCTAGAGTGGAGGATGCTGTCTTTTCTTTTGCTCCTGGAGCCATGCCAATCTGTCAGTACACATATGTGAAATAGAAAGTGCTGAGAAATTTGTCTGTCAACTCGTCAGCTCTGGGTATGGGGTGAGCATCTGTCTTAGTGACAGCATTGAGACCTCTATAGTCCACGCAAAACCTCAGTTCCGGTTTCCCACCCTTGGAGTGAGGCTTGGGGACTAAGACCACTGGGCTAGCCCAGGGGCTGTCAGAGGGTTCAATAACCCCTAACTCCAACATCTTGCTGACATCAGCTTTGATGCTTTCCTTAACATGGTCAGATTGTTGATAGATTTTGTTTTTGACAGGGAAGCTGTCCCCAGTGTCCACATCTTGGGTACACCAGTGTGTCTGACCAGGGGTTAAGGAGAACTTTCCTGCAGTCAGCTTGCTGTTGGGCAGAGAGGGTGTCCGAATAGACCACTCTATACACTGACCCATCTTTGGGGCTGCTGGAGAGGAGGTCATGTAGAGGTTCACTCTCTTCTTCCTGATCCTTGTTGGTTGGATTCCGGGTAGTCCTTGAGTTGGTGGTTGATGACTTTCTCCAGCACCTTGGTCGGTGAGGGGGAGGAGCGAGATGGGCCGGTAGTTCTTGAGGTCGGATGGGTCAGCTGTGGGTTTTTTCAGAAGTGGTTTTACTTCGGCGTGTTTCCATAATTCCAGGAAAGTGGTGGATGTTGATGCTGCTGCGCGGGGTCCGATTTCTTTGTGTCCGAGGTTGAAGGCGTGGTGAGGACAGTGGTCCATCGGGGCCTCAGAATGGACGGAGGACTTGATGGACATTGTGGTTTCAGTGTTGAGGGGGGTCCAGTCGGTCGGTCAGGCAGTGGGGTGGGGACTGTGGTGGGAAGAGCTGTGAGGTCCAGTTGCGGTGGTTGGGTCTCAAAGTTTTTGTAGATGTTGGCAATGTTGGTGTGGAAGAAGTCGGCGAGAGAGTTGCAGAGGGACTGGGAGGGCTAGGTGGTGTGTTTGATGGTGTCTGGTGAGGAGAATTCTCTGATGATTTGGAATAGTTCTTTGGTGCGGTTTGTGTATTGGAGGCGGGTGGCTAGTGTGGTTTTCTTTGCTTCTTGGATGGTGTGGTTGTATGATTTGAAGGCTGTCTTGAAGGCTGTGTGGTCGCTTGGGTCTTTGCTGGTGCGCCAGTGGTTCTCTAGCGGTCTGCATTTCTTTTTTTCTGCTTTGAGTTCTGGGGTGAACCAGTTGGCGTGTTCAATTCACTTCAGTCAAAGTTGCATCAAATACCTGGCAAAAAGTGGGGAGACTATTGCAACAAACACCCAGTTTCCTACAGATGGGTCTCTAGTAGGCAGAGATATATGTGAGGACCATCCAGAAGTGTTTGAAGACAAATTGCATAAACGTAAAGACTACTTGCACAGAATTAAGTTAAAATCTGATGCGATACCAGTTGTGCACCAAACCAGATCAATTCCACTACTGATGAAAGAACCTTTGAAAGAACAGTAAATGAGAGGCCATGGAAAGGTCAAAATGGTTGGCTCCCATTGTTTTACCCTCTAAAAAAGAAGGGAAAGGCATTCCCCTCTGTGTTGATTTAAGAAGTTTGAAAGCCAGTATTTGGGTGGATAGACATTCCCTTCCTAACATCAATGAGATGCTGAATGTTCTACATAATGCCAAGTATTTCACAGTTTTAGATCTATCCTCAGTATACCACCAGGTAGCACTCCACCCTGATTCTCAAATACTACCAGATTTCACCACTCCTTTCGCAACATATAAATTCCTCAGAATGCCATTTGAGCTAACCTCCGCTGCATCTGGATTCCAGAGAATCAGGCATCATGTTCTGGACGGGGTGGATGAAATGTTTTGCTTGTAAGATGACATTTTGGTCTAAGGGGCTAATGAAGAAGAACATTTTCACAACCTGAGAATGGTTTTAAGTAAACTTAATGCTGGTCTTACTATGAAGAAAAGTAAGTGCAAAATAGGAGTTGCTTCAGTTGAGTTTCTGGGTCTCACACTGTCTAGTGAAGGAATAAAATCTAAACTGGATTTGATTGAATCAGTTGTGAAGACACCGATTCCTAGTAACAAAGATGAGGTCAAATCATTTTTGGGTCTCACAGAGTACATGTCCAAATTCATTAAAAAAAAACTTCTCAGATTTAGTCTACCCCATAAGGTCACTATTCAGGAAAGGTACACCTTTTGAATGGGGGCAAGAACACACCAACACGTTTAACAAAATTAAAAAAGCAATTTCTTTAGCTCCACGCATTGGTAATTTTGACAGCAAGCTTGACGCTATACTTACCACAGATGCTAGCAATAAGGGCCTAGGGGCTACCCTTTCTCAAGTATCTGGAGGCAAAGAAAGAATTGTGGCTTTTGCATCCAGGACTCTAAAAGAAGCAGAAATAAATTACTCAACTATAGAAGAGGAAGCTTTAGCATTTTTTGGGAGAAACTAAGCCATTTTAAGTATTACGTATGGGGTTTACCTTCTGTGCTAAGGACAGACCACAAAGCGATACCAAAGGGGATGATGGACGGAGCGTTTGAGCAAATCAAACACTCATCCCCGGTCAACTGATCTGGGTTTAATCCATCATCATTCTTTAGCTCACTCCACCACCCCAGTTCAGACATGGACATATGCAAATCAGTCTGACCCTGTGCCTCATGGGAACAGTCCAGCCCGAACTGCCAAGCCATGTCCTCCCTGGACCGGAAACAAGCATCCTGGGACCGGTTTCTGGCTAATCAGCCAGGCTAGCTTGAATCCAGTGGCAGAGTGAGCAAGGGACCCACGTCTGGGCATACCCTGCCAACTTAGGGCGAACAAAGCGATACCAAAGGGGATGATGGACGGAGCGTTTGAGCAAATCAAACACTCACCCCCAGTCAACTGATCTGGGTTTAATCCATCATCATTCTTTAGCTCACTCCACCACCCCAGTTCAGACATGGCCATATGCAAATCAGTCTGACCCTGTGCCTCATGGGAACAGTCCAGCCCGAACTGCCAAGCCATGTCCTCCCTGGACCGGAAACAAGCATCCTGGGACCGGTTTCTGGCTAATCAGCCGTCATCAGCCAGGCTAGCTTGAATCCAGTGGCAGAGTGAGCAAGGGACCCACGTCTGGGCATACCCTGCCAACTTAGGGCGAACAAAGCGATACCAAAGGGGATGATGGACGGAGCGTTTGAGCAAATCAAACACTCACCCCCAGTCAACTGATCTGGGTTTAATCCATCATCATTCTTTAGCTCACTCCACCACCCCAGTTCAGACATGGCCATATGCAAATCAGTCTGACCCTGTGCCTCATGGGAACAGTCCAGCCCGAACTGCCAAGCCATGTCCTCCCTGGACCGGAAACAAGCATCCTGGGACCGGTTTCTGGCTAATCAGCCGTCATCAGCCAGGCTAGCTTGAATCCAGTGGCAGAGTGAGCAAGGGACCCACGTCTGGGCATACCCTGCCAACTTAGGGCGAACAAAGCGATACCAAAGGGGATGATGGACGGAGCGTTTGAGCAAATCAAACACTCACCCCCAGTCAACTGATCTGGGTTTAATCCATCATCATTCTTTAGCTCACTCCACCACCCCAGTTCAGACATGGCCATATGCAAATCAGTCTGACCCTGTGCCTCATGGGAACAGTCCAGCCCGAACTGCCAAGCCATGTCCTCCCTGGACCGGAAACAAGCATCTTGGGACCGGTTTCTGGCTAATCAGCCGTCATCAGCCAGGCTAGCTTGAATCCAGTGGCAGAGTGAGCAAGGGACCCACGTCTGGGCATACCCTGCCAACTTAGGCCGAACAAAGCGATACCAAGCGTTTGAGCAAATCAAACACTCACCCCACAAACATCTGATTCCAGTTTTCTCTAAAAAAGATATTGAATAAAACCACACCCACAATCAGCAAATGGGTTTTGAGCCTGCAGAATTTTAATTTTACGATGGAGTATGTTACAGGTGCAAGAAATTCAGCAGCAGACTTTTTATCTAGTCTGCCTCTTAACAATACTGGTACAAAACACCGCCGCCAGACTCGTCCTCGGCATCCCCCGATACGAACACATCAGCCAACACCTACGAAGTCTCCACTGGCTCCCCGTGGAGAAAAGAGTCACTTTCAAAATCCTCACTCACGCCTACAAATGCCTACACAACAACGGACCCAAATACCTCAACGACAGAATCAACTTCCACGTACCCAAAAGAAACCTCCGATCTTCCAACCTCGCACTGGCCGAAACCCCGCGCATCCACAGAGCCAGAGCAGGCGGAAGATCCTTCTCTCACATTGCAGCCAAGACCTGGAACGAGCTACCGGCAGACATCAGACGCGCCCCCTCCCTGAACACCTTCAGGAAGACCCTCAAGACCTGGCTCTTCGGCTAAACAGTTCTGCGGACCCCCCCCGCCTCAGCGCCTTGAGACCCTCACGGGTGAGTAGCGCGCTTACAATTCCCTGATGGATTGATTGATTGATTGAAAACACAGAACAGGAATTGCCCGTCATGCAAGAATATCCCAGCTCTGTTGAAATCTGAATGGGAAAATTACACATCTACGGATGAGACATTAAAATTGATCAAAGAAAAAAATCATTTAGAGGTGGCCTAAGAAATGTAAGGAACTACCTATTGAATTGCAACCTTACTGGAATATAAGGGAAGAACTATCCTTACAAGAAGAAAATGTCTTAAGATCAGGAAAAAGTGTTCCACCAGAGGGTATAAGAGAACAAATATGTGAATTAGCACATGAGGGACATTTGGGGAGGAATCTAACCAAAAGCAATATAAGAGCTGAATATTGGTTCCCATATATGGATTTATTAACAGAAGAGTTAGTCAAAGATTGTCATGCATGTCGTCTTAGTGACATATCCAAATACACTTGAAAAACGTCTTTAGAACAGGTTCAGGTGCCCAATAACCCCTGGGACAAACTAGGCCATGACATTATAGGTCCTATATGTGAGAAGTTGGCCTGGTATATGCTGTCCACTAATTATAGTGGGCACCTTGCACCAGTCCAAACAACCCCTTATTGGAGATAGGTTAAAGACAACCTTTATTGAAAGCTATCCTAGTGGTAGCTATGGAGAGCAGCCTTCAGGCTAAGTCTTGAAGGAATGTAAAGCAGCTTGTTTTACCAGTCTATAATCTCCTGAGTGACCAAATGAAAGAGGACCACACCAGGTATATATTTAAAATATATGTATTTAGTCTTAAACACACCCCTCTAGTCTCTTTATGAGGCTAGAGTTCGAAGTACATAAGTTACAAGTCAGTTATCAACAGTAATAGCACAAATACACGTTTGAGCCCTAGGGGCGTACCAAACCATATACCAATAAAGTGGTATAAGAACCACGACTGAGCTAGACACAGGGCCTAGAGCCTGTAGAAGTGCTTGGCCCTCAAGGAACCACCCAAGGTAGTGACACAGGGGACCCACGGGGGACGCGTGCAGTGTGAGAACACAGCCGCGAGCCGCCGTTGACTTCTATGGGGAATGTCGCTGTTGGAGTTTTAAAGAAAAGGGACACTTAGAGGAGGACTTGGAGCAAACCCCTTTAGAACTGGGTCGTTCTAGAGTCTATACCCACGGGAGCACCGGAGTACTAGAGTTACCTCACCCAGGGAAGCCGGGTGCATAGGTGTCTTTCGGGGTCGGGTTTCGTCGTCGTTTTCAATGGCGATCTGCTGCAAAGTGCTGCTGGCGGCCAAGTCGAAAGTGTTCGGGTGGATCCAAAGGTGGATCGAAGATCTGAAGAACCTGAAAGCAGAGGGGACAGAGTCTGGGTCACTAGCCAGTGACCAGGAAGGCGATGAGCGGATGCCCACCGATGTCGGGTGCTTCAGGTTGGTTGACGGTCGTCTTGACTCTTCAGCCACGAGGTCCAGGAGGCGTCGACGACGACCAGGAGCTGGATTCGAGCTGTCCCACGACGTCTGTTGATTGCAGGGGTGTCGGCGACCGGATTGGACCCAACAAGCCTTGGCAACGGCAAGTCTCGTGAAAATAGAAGGACGGTGGTGCAGACCAGCAAGGTCTGAGGGCCTCACCCAGCGAGGGTAAGTCGGGGCACGCCTGGAGCAACCAGGGAAGCCCAAGCAGAAGAAGATTGGCCTTCGGGAGGGCCTACTAGCCAACGGACTAGCGACCGCGAAGGAGCCTCGAGTGGACGCACTTAGAGCTGGCTCACGGGACACTCGTGGAGTGGAGGCCAGTGATCTTCGGTGCAGTCGGTGCTGGAGGCGGGGGCTACTCGGAGCCCAAAGCACAACTTCGTGGAAGACCAGGAAGAGGATGCACTTACAAATGCGCTCGGTGTCCAGGGGTCACGGTTCCACGTTACCCACGACAGCTACGGGCCTCAGCTTTGCTGGGGACTCAGGGCAGCCTCGGGGAAGTCTGGAAATCCACCTCTGGTGATGCAAAGACTTCGGCGTCCGGCGGGAGCTTCAGCGATGCAGACCGGACAATTGCTTCGTTGGTGCCTGCCAAGCAGGGGAGTCACTCCTTGACCCGAAGGGAGATTCTTCAGTCTTCTAATCTTAAAGTAGAGCGTCGAAGGTCCAGGATTCTGTATCAGAGTTTCGTCCAGGTAAATCTAAAGTCCTAAGGACTGGGGTCCCATACTTATACTAGGTTAGGGGGTTGGACATACTCTGGGGACCCACCTATGGGAGGGTCAGGGAAGAGGGGTGGTTACACCCATTCCCTTTGTCCAGTTTTGCGCCAGAGCAGGGGCTGGAAGCCCCTGAACCAGTTTGAACTGGGGTATGCACAGGGACCAATCAGAAAAAGGGGGAGGAGGAGGATTGGGCTAGGTTCACCCTCCTGTGTGATCAGAATCCATCAAAAAGAATCCGTAGGTGACGGATCAAAAGAACCTAGCCAAGAAACAAGGGCGGGTTCACCAATTGGGGTGAAGGCCACCTCTACTGGTAGAAAAGAAAAATTTATTTTCTTGTGTCCCCTCACTCACCCAGGGTTGCCCCTAGGTGACATGCTTCATCATTGGGGCCATCCCAAACATCTACTGATTGGGGCGTGCTGCGACTTGCGGATTTACGTAGGAGCACTTACCTTGTGAGGCTATGTGTCGTGCAGTGTAGGGGGAGTGGTGTAAGTGATGTTTTAAAAAATTACCTAACTAGTGAGCTATTGTTTTATTCCTGCTCCTAGTTGGTAGGGATAAAAAGGGGGTTAATAAAAGGGAAATGTAACTGTTATGTAATTATAATCCCTTGTATTATGTCAACATGTTTCAAGGTATCCCCTAAACCTTTTCTTCAGGACAACAAAGGGACCAGCCCTTTGTGTACCACTCCGTGCCGGACCTATAATAAAGTGAAGTGAAAAATTATTAATGCACACCTATTGTGTGAGCATTGGGAAACATATATACATACGGTTGCTTCTGAACACGTAGTAACTGTCATTGGGAAGAAAAAGCAAAATGCAAATTAATACATACTGCCTGCCCACCGTTCTTGTGGGCAGGTAAAGGCGTTACGCTGCGCATAAAAGAAGGTACTTCATACTATGGTGTAAGTGCCCTTGAAAGCAAACTTAGTTAGTGCTCAGATCTTGTTTGGGTAATACTACACATGATACCTTAATTGTGAGCAGGCAAGGTTGAAAAGACATAATTTAAAAACACTTGTAGTCAAGGACAAAAACAGGACACACACAACATGTAACATAAAATCAATTTCTTTTTGAAACATACTTATTTTTTGGCAAAAGTGCGCCTCATGGTCTGTCTGGGTGGAGGGGCCTGTAGAAACCCTATATTATAACAATAGACAAAGGAATGAGATAATGAGGATTTGTTATAAGCCACTCATTGCTTGTGCCTTCCTATGACTGGTTTAGAAAGAGCAAATGGAATTTAGTGATAAAGGCAAGTAGAGTTATGTAAATTCCTGTAGAGAGAAAAAAAATTGATGATGTCCTGTAGGGAGAAAAAAGCCTTACTGTGCTCAGCAACCCTCCGTCAATACGACCTATTCAGTCCCAAGGCAGACCGCATCTTAGCGTGTCTTTGCCTTAGTGCCGGTATAGGTAGTCTGAAAAACAGCCGAGTCATTCCCTCGTGCTGTTAGAGACTAGAGCGTGCAAAGCGTAGTCTCGTATTGTGGTGTAAACGGTCCACCATGTTGTTGGTATTTTATGAAATGGGGGTGTGATTTTTGAAAGTCTAAATTACTAATTAGAGTGCAGGAGTACCTTATACGAAAAAAGAAGGACGCCCGGTATTTTGTCAAAATAGGTTGGGGTCAGTATCGAACCCTGGTCACAGGGACACTGTGAGTTTCTTAAATAGCGGCCATATTGGAATGGTCAAAAAAACAATAAACAGAAAAGGAAAAAGGCTAGGGATGTTTTGTCATACTGCCTTCAATTTTATCAAAAAACGAGGTAGAGGATTTCATTGCCTTTGTTCTTGATTTAGATTTTCATAAAATGCCGTTAAGAAACATGCCAGGCGGGGTTTTTTTTATAATTTATTCTCAGATATCGGGGTTAATTTATCTAGTGAAATGGCCCGATGGTATATTCTCGTTCGAACCTCTAATTTGATGAAAAAGGGGTTGTGATTTTAGAAAGTCTAAATTAATAATTTGAGTGCAAGAGTACCTCGTACTAGAATAAGAGGACGCCCGGTATTTTGTCAAAAATAGGTTGGGTCAGTATCGAACCCTGTTCAAAGGGACACCATGAGTTTCTTAAATGGCGGCCATGGGTGGGTGAGTGAGTGAGGGGGAAATTTTTCTTTTCTACCAGTAGAGGTGGCCTTCACCCCAATTGGTGAACCCGCCCTTGTTTCTTGGCTAGGTTCTTTTGATCCGTCACCTACGGATTCTTTTTGATGGATTCTGATCACACAGGAGGGTGAACCTAGCCCAATCCTCCTCCTCCCCCTTTTTCTGATTGATATCTAACAGCGCAAGCTGTGGGAGTTTCTCTCAAAAACGCTTTTACACTTGTACAACTGGACAACACACACATATAACACCATGGCAGAAGTAACTGGCCTGACATTCACTGAGGAGGAAGTGGAAAGAATTATAGCCTCTATGACCCCTCTTGTTGATATACCAAACAGAGACAGTAATGAAGCAGCCCAATGTTGGGATGAGTTAACAGAACTCAAAAGAAATCAGGTAAAAACGATCATCCATGGAGTCATGATGACCGAGTACCTAAAGATAAATGCAGCGCCAAGGGGATTGATCGTGCGTAATGAGCCATTTATTTTTCAAACGGATAAGGCTTTCAAAAAGATTGGTCGCTGATCTCTTGGCATTGCACAAGAGATTGGCTGGTTCTCATTATAAAAACCGCAACACGCCTGGCACAAGACATGAAGGAAGAAATACACACCTTAGAGGTCAAACTTAAGACTTTCCAGACACCAGCAGAATTAAAAAAACGATTAGATGAGCTTAACAAGACCATGACAGAATTTGAGATGACACTGAAAGAGACCAAATATGAAAAGTTTAAGAAAGATGGTAAAAACTTCAGCCACGAGAAGGCCTACCCTTACATCAGGGATGACTATCACCTGTCAGGGAGGAACCCTGGATATAACACAGACACAGATGGGTCGGACACTAGCTCAAATGACTCTGACAGTAGTTATGGGCATAGAAACAACACAAGAGGCCGCCGAAATTTCAGAGGGAGGTTGAGAAATAGAGGAGGACAAGGAGGCTACGGTTGGCCCCCTACCAACCACCACCTTTCCCAGCACCACCTTACTTCTACGGCCCTCCACAATACCAACCACAACCGTATTCCTACTGGGAGACAGCCCCCAAGCAGAATATTCACCGGTTCCTTTTTTAGGACGAGGCAGAGGGGCTCAAAGAAGCAAGACGAAAAGAGGGCAGCAGGTACAATGGGCACAACCTTTGGAGTCAGCACGGAGTCACACGAGGAGTATGGGCCCACTGACTCTACCGAGCACCAGCAACAACCGAGTATAGTTGTAAACTTATCAGGAACCACTCTATCTACAATACAACTAGCTGTTTTGGAGAAAGGATTCGGTTTCGTGCCTACCCCAACATTGGACAAATTCCTACTAAACTGTGAGCTGAACGAATTCATCAGGAAAATAAAATTGCGTTTTTTTTCGAAAATAAAGAAACAAGTGATATACAAAAAGGAGACACTGGCCTATACCGAAAGTCAACATTCACACCACCTTCGGCCACCCTACCAGTGGAATTACTGGCTTTTGAGAAGGCGGTCTTGAGGGAAGTTGGAGAGATGGACCCAACCACCATGAGAACATTCCATAATACGACGAAAGAGGAACAGGAAGCCATTAAAATTCTGGCCAACAATAAGGACATAACCATAAAACCGGCAGACAAGGGCGGAGGGATTGTCTTACAGAGTACAGGAGCATACCGCCAAGAATGCCTCAGACTCCTGTCGGATGAAAGAAACTACAGACGCATCAGAGAGGATCCTACAGAACGGATCAGGATTGGAATTACAAGCATGATAGAGGAAGCACTCGCCCATCATTGGGTAACCAAGAAGGAAGGGGAATTTATGATCAACACCCACCCGACAGTACCCTACTTATACACAATCCCGAAGATTCATAAGTCAGTAGTAAAACCACCAGGACAACCCATTGTTTCCGGGATCGGATCCATCCTGGAACCACTTTCTAAATTTGCAGATGCCTTCCTACGTCCACTGATACAGAACACTAACACCTACCTGAAGGACACCAAGGCAGTACTCTGCCTACTGAGAGATCTTCATTTTGATCCTACATGCAACATCCTGATTGGCCTAGATGTGGAAAGCCTTTATACAAGCTTACCACACAAAGCAACTATGGACATTCTAGAGGAAGTTCTATATGGATCAGCATGGCCCTACCACACACCACAACATGTGGTCCTAGAATGTTGTAAATGGGCTCTAACGGAGAACTACTTCCGTTTTGAAGAATCCCTTTTCCAACAACAACACGGTACCAGCATGGGCAGTACTTTCGCGCCGAGTGTGGCAGGTTTGTACGTTCATCATTTAGAGGAACAAAAGATCCTATCAGACCAAAACCCACATCGCCAAAAGATTGTGATATGGAAGAGATACATCGACGATATCTTGGTGATATGGAAAGGTGACGAAACAGAGGCTAACATCTTCCTGGAATGGCTCAACCTACAGGACCCTTTCCATAAATTCACCCACACAATGAGCAGGTCTGAGTTAGTCTTCCTTGACCTCAACATCTATGCAGTAGATGGCACACTCAAAACCACAACACATTTTAAACCAACTGCAAAAAACTGCCTCTTACTGTACGATAGTTTCCACCCACGACATCTGAAAGAAAATTTACCATTTGGACAGTTTCTTAGACTTAGGAGAAACTGCACGGAAACATCGGATTATGACAAGCAGGCAAAAGACCTAGCAGAGAAACTGAAAAAACGGAAATACCCTCCTAAAATCATTGCAAAGGCAAAGAAAAGAGCACGAAATAATCATAGAGATGCCCTTCTAGAAACGTATGAAAGACAGGAGAATGAGAAAGAGAAAAGACCCATCTGTATTACAACTTTCAGTGTAGCATCAGACAAAGTCGCAAAGGTAGTGAAGAAACATTGGCGGATTTTAAACAGTGGTACCTTGAACATACCAACACCGATGTTATCAAATAAGAGGGGTAATTTGAAGGATATACTGGTACACACCCGCCCGAAGCCCCAAGACAAAAGTAGCCAACAAATACTCAGTACTTTTCCAACTGGCCACCACCCGTGTGGTAACTGCAGTGTGCCATCTCACAACAACCACCAAAAGGGTCATTTTCAATACAGGAAAATCATGGGATTTGCGAATATTCACCACTTGCAACACTATAGGAGTTGTGTATCTAATTACGTGCCACTGTGACCTACATTATGTGGGTATGACCACCAGGAAGGTGAGCACAAGAATCTGCGAACATCGGAGCAACATCCGATGCCACAGGCAAGTACCAGAATGACGGCACACTTCAACGAGAAACAACACACCCCAAATGACATGCGGTGGGTAGTGTTGGAACATATAAAACCCTGTGAAAATTTAGAACAGATACTACTAGAGAAAGAGCAAAGATGGGTTTTCAAATTACGCACGGATATTAGAGGTTTGAACGAGAATATACCATGGGGCCAATTCACTAGATAAATTAACCCTGATATCTGGAAACCCCACCTGGCATGTTTTTAACGGCATGTTATGAAAATCAAAATCAAGAACAAAGGCACTGAAATCCTCTACCCCGTGTTTTTTTGATAAAATTGAAGGCAGTATGACAAGAAACATCCCTAGCCTTTTCACTTTTTCCTTTTTCCTTTTCTGTTTATTGGTTTTTTTGACCATTCCAATATGGCCGCCATTTAAGAAACTCATGGTGTCCCTTTGAACAGGGTTCGATACTGACCCAACCTATTTTTGACAAAATACCGGGCGTCCTCTTATTCTAGTACGAGGTACTCTTGCACTCAAATTATTAATTTAGACTTTCTAAAATCACAACCCCTTTTTCATCAAATTAGAGGTTCGAATGAGAATATACCATCGGGCCATTTCACTAGATAAATTAACCCCGATATCTGAGAATAAATTATAAAAAAAAAAACCCGCCTGGCATGTTTCTTAACGGCATTTTATGAAAATCTAAATCAAGAACAAAGGCAATGAAATCCTCTACCTCGTTTTTGATAAAATTGAAGGCAGTATGACAAAACATCCCTAGCCTTTTTCCTTTTCTTTTTCTGTTTATTGTTTTTTTGACTATTCCAATATGGCCGCTATTTAAGAAACTCACAGTGTCCCTGTGACCAGGGTTCGATACTGACCCCAACCTATTTTGACAAAATACCGGGCGTCCTTCATTTTTCGTATAAGGTACTCCTGCACTCTAATTAGTAATTTAGACTTTCAAAAATCACACCCCCATTTCATAAAATACCAACAACATGGTGGACCGTTTACACCACAATACGAGACTACGCTTTACACGCTCTAGTCTCTAACAGCACGAGGGAATGACTCGGCTGTTTTTCAGACTACTTATACCGGCACTAAGGCAAACACACGCTAAGATGCGGTCTGCCTTGGGACTGAATAGGTCGTATTGACGGAGGGTTGCTGAGCACAGTAAGACTTTTTTCTCCCTACAGGACATCATCAATTTTTTTCTCTCTACAGGAATTTACATAACTTTACTTGCTTTTTTTACTAAATTCCATTTGCTCTTTCTAAACCAGTCATAGGAAGGCACAAGCAATGAGTGGCTTATAACAAATCCTCATTATCTCATTCCTTTGTCTATTGTTATAATATAGGGTTTCTACAGGCCCCTCCACCCAGACAGACCATGAGGCGCACTTTTGCCAAAAAAGAAGTATGTTTCAAAAAGAAATTGATTTTATGTTACATGTTGTGTGTGTCCTGTTTTTTGTCCTTGACTACAAGTGTTTTTAAATTAGGTCTTTTCAACCTTGCCTGCTCACAATTAAGGTATCATGTGTAGTATTACCCACACAAGATCTGAGCACTAACTAAGTTTGCTTTCAAGGGCACTTACACCATAGTATAAAGTACCTTCTTTTACGCGCAGCGTAACGCCTTTACCTGCCCACAAGAACGGTGGGCAGGCAGTATGTATTAATTTGCATTTTTCTTTTTCTTCCCAATGACAGTTACTACGTGTTCAGAAGCAACCGTATGTATATATTTTTCCCAATGCTCACACAATAGGTGTGCATTAATAATTTTTCACTTCACTTTATTATAGGTCCGGCACGGAGTGGTACACAAAGGGTTGGTCCCTTTGTTGTCCTGAAGAAAAGGTTTAGGGGATACCTTGAAACATGTTGACATAATACAAGGGATTATAAATACATAACAGTTACATTTCCCTTTTATTAACCCCCCTTTTTATCCCTACCAACTAGGAGCAGGAATAAAACAATAGCTCACTAGTTAGGTAATTTTTTAAAACATCACTTACACCACTCCCCCCTACACTGCACGACACATAGCCTCACAAGGTAAGTGCTCCTACGTAAATCCGCAAGTCGCAGCACGCCCCAATCAGTAGATGTTTGGGATGGCCCCAATGATGAAGCATGTCACCTAGGGGCAACCCTGGGTGAGTGAGGGGACACAAGAAAAGACATTTTTCTTTTCTACCAGTAGAGGTGGCCTTCACCCCAATTGGTGAACCCGCCCTTGTTTCTTGGCTAGGTTCTTTTGATCCGTCACCTACGGATTCTTTTTGATGGATGTATGCACAGGGACACCAAGTGTGCCCCCAGTGCAGGACTTCAAAGCACCAGAGAGTGCTCCCGCCCAGCCCCAATACACATTATCCTGTCTGGGGAGGTGGTTACACCTCCCTGGGACAGGAAACCTATTGTCCAGGCCTCCCCTGCCGGAGTTTCAGTCAGCAGCAGGAGGCCAGACCCGTATCTGTGGCATCGGCATCCATTTTGTGATGCCAGGGCTTGGAAAAGAAGTTACCGGGCAGGCCGGTGTGTACATGTCTCTCCCTCTAGAAGGGTGGAATGCTACCCCCGCCGCCAGAACTGGCGGGGGGTAGTATTCCAAGATGTTTGACACAAAACACAACATGTTTCCGTGCAGCCATCCCAAAGTTAGCATTTAACACGAGGTTATAATGCGCTTAAGAGTATAGGGTCAGGCTGCACTACAAACCGCATCAGAGAGGGGTCTCCGAACGCTGCAGAGGGGCTCTGCTCATGCAGGGGCACCCTCTCACATAGGAACCAAGCACTCTGCCTTCAAGATTGACAAGGCCTGCCATAGGAGTGACTTATAGGTTTATATGTGTGTAGGTATGTAGTGATATAGGTAACCTATATCACAGTAAGGGGTGCATGCACCACCTTACCCAGGCTGCAGTAGCAGACCTGTGGTGTCCTTTTGGCTGGCCTTCCAGGGGTGGCACAATACATGCTTCAGCCCCTGGCATGCCTCTGAGGTACCTATGCCCTGGGTACATAGTATACCATATACTAGGGACTTACAAGGGCACTCCAGATTCCAATCAGAGATGTGCCTAAGGCACATGGAAACCATTTTAGAGAGGAAGCAGCTAGGCTGGGGTTCTGATTAGCAGGGCCCCAGCCAGACTAAAGTCGAAAAACAGTGAAGCATCAGCAAAAAGTGGGGGTACCCATGTGAAGCAGATCCTACTCTCCTACACTATATACGTGGCAGGATTATACGAGAAATTCATAATAGTCCTAATTGACTATTTTTCTAAATGGATTACTATAAAATTTGTAAATTCCTTCAACACAAAACCTCATATGTTTCTTGTGTGATATTTTTGACATTGAAAGCATCTGCAGTACTCTTGTCACATCATAATGGGGTCCAATTTGTGTCAGAAGAAATGAAGCAGTTCATATTGAGTTTGGCTATCAAACACATCAAAACCCCTTTGTTTTGTCCGAGAGCTAATGGCCTAGTGGAACGCACAAATCAGATTATAAAGGATTCTTTGAAATTGACATTGGAATCTTCCAAACCGATTGTCCAGTCCATGAAGGATATGTTGTGATCATAATCATACTACACCAAATATGGTTATGGAGTTTCCCTGTTCGTCTTACTAAAAAGACGAAAACCAGGATCTAAATTGACTCCTAATTAGATTTTTGAAGATAAAGCCATTCAGATAAATAAAGGTGAAATGAAAGAGAATTCAGAAGAATAAAAAAATACAAAGAAAGTTATGACAAAAAATGGGGCACTAGGCAACAAATATGGAAAGAGGGGCAATGGGTCCTAGTAAACAAACCTAGCACCAGTTCCAAAAGATTTAACACATTTTACAAACCAGAAAAAATTAAGGAAGTAACAAAAAAAGTTGTTATAATGAAAGATAGGCGCATGTGAAGTATGGACAGGCTTTCTCTATACACTAACCCTTAGGAGCCTAATGGCTATGCACTATCTAAGGGCAAAGTCATAGATACTGAAAAGAGAATTAAGAGAAATATGTACCCTTCATTGTTGCAACGTGAATATGTAATGGCTTAACTTTTAGCATCATATTAGTGTTCTGCAAAGGCTGTCCAATATAACAGTGTGACTATGTAACGACTTTTCTTTCAACGTCAGTTCAGTTTTCTGTTTTTTAATGTAATGAGCTTTAGTTTTCTGTGTCTTCAATTTTTCATTCCCCAGAGACATCAATATGGATACACTATGGTTGTATTTTCGTTTTTGTTAAAGTTGTATAATAAGATGTGTTATAATCTATGAATGAAATATATTGGTGTAACTAAGACCAGGAATAGTATAACTTCGTTTGTGGTACTTACCGCATTGAATGCTCCCTTCCAGGTTTCATGCCTTGGTGTGTCCTTTAGAGTCTTCACAGGAGTTCATTTAGAATTTTCAAATGGCTTGCCTGTGAGAAAGACTCAGCTGTGAGAGAAGCCAGATGAGGACGCACTTGTTTTCTGCCACACCACTACTGTTATGAAATCGTCTCTTCCTTCTTTTCAAAATCTGAATGCAAAGCAGTTAAATTTGTGTAGATTGTATCACCACACATAGCCAGTAAACCATACAGGCCATCTTCTGACTTTTGTTCCATGGTTTCCCCTTCTTCCACTTGTGTCCGTATACACTCCCCAAAAAAACCCCTCTGATGTCACACATCTCACAGTTCACTCCCCTCTTGAGCGATTTACAGATTCCTCAACTGTCCTCATCATGGCACCACTGCAACCTTCACAGTCATGCAGGCCTGTGGAACCCTTTAAACTGGAGTCGTCTCTTCAGTAAATAGCTACCCCTCTTCTATTCCACCTCTGGCCGTTCTCTAACATTATGTGATTTCCCAGCCACAAATTTGTAAGGCCCTCTAAAATTGTAAAGACCACCACTAATTGTTCCTGGTTTCCAATTAGTCAATCTCATTGTGCACCCACATGTCATCTTTGATTGAATTAGACGAAAAGGTGATTCTAGCCTCAATGTTAACTGTAAGCTCCTTCAACCAGAGAGGGACTAAGGTGCTTGGACCCTCCCTTCTACTCCACATTGTAAATGGTGTGCTGCCAGTACCCCTATTCACACAGGAACACATCGATGCACCCTCACAGCTTCACAGACCTTCCTTTCCACTTCCAGTCTGCTTCTTACTGCTATTTCTGAGACTCCTTTGATGACACAGTTGTCTCTTTCTATCATTCCGTTCGATTGGGGATAATCAGCTGTTATTTACATTGTTTTACACCATAGTGTGTAGCAAAAAATCACTCATCTATTCAAAAATTATCTATATGCTATTGAGCATAACCAGGTAGGAAGGAACGCCTTCTGCACATCCTCACAAAATGGCCCTTCTTTACACATTTCTTACACTCCTTGTGAAGAGCAGAACTACTTTTTGAATCTGACCCATTGTAAGTGCTGACATATTTAGTACAACCTTTGTTTGATGCAAAACCTGGTTCAGGCCTCGTTGAGTCGCTATGGCGAGTCAGATTTTATCAGGGTGGGTTATTTTTTGAACCTTTTGGCCTAGTCTGGTGAGAGATTTTGAGCTGGCAAAGAACAAGTGTTCTGTTTATTTAGAAAGTGAATGAGCTATAAAGATGCCTTTAAATCTTGTTTTTATCTTGTCACGTTTGCTGTGTTCAGAGACAGAGGTCAAATGTCAGCTTATGTCTTACAAATTGCTGCTTATTTCATCATGGAGATTAATGTGTACAGTTGCGATAACTGTTTTGGCAAATTGTGTTTCCAGTCTTTGTTTTGCCTTCTTATACACATCATCGATGGGATTACCTTGTTGATCAAGAGCTGCGAGTAGAGATTTAACAACATTCCTTTCCTAAAGCAGTTGTTAGTATTTTTTTCTTCCTATTTGGATTGACATTTTGTCTATCTGAAGCTATCAAATAACTCTCAAAAGTGTCAATCCAGTCTTCCCATTCAGTTGGTGGTGGTCCTCGTTTGGCTAGGAAGCTATGAGGTTAAATAAACGCTTGCTAATATTCCTAAATGACTGTGTTTGTGGTGTCTCATATGTGCTTTCAATAGATTTAAATTGGTTGCAATATATTGATGAGTCATAAAATGACAGCACACTGTACGTTATAAATAAACAATCTTCTTGTTGCAGTTCATGAGACAAAACACTAGATGGCAGTGCAGCAATATAGGATCAAATAGTATTCATACAGATCCTGTTTATCATCATTTCCTGACCTACTGAGTGGTTGTCTTAGGTGTCAGTCTTTCATGCATTCACCCATAATACTGGCATGAGATCTCGCTCACGAGCAAGTTGAGCAGGCCGCAGATGAGAGCCAACATGCTGGTTGCTTAGCAACTTAATTGCTACCTTCAGGAAGTTTTGTGGAGCCTTCAGTTGTATAAGCACACGCGGACGGGGGGGGGGTTGAATGTGAGCAGGTTTAACTCTCTTTAAAGTGTTTACTTTCAGCTGATATTTCTCTCCTTGGTTCCTCTCCTCTACCTTGGTTTCAAAGCAAATAACATTCCTTTCCTCCAGTCTTCTTGCAGGTTTGTCTCCCATTTTCTTGTGTCCTTTCATCTTGTGAGTGGTTTGGGTGCGGCTGGTGGCACTTGTCGCCAAGTGAAGTAGTTGCAAACACCGGGGTTGTTTTTTATGAAGTCCTTTATTTAACCACAGTGGTGAAAATCCCTACTGCTAACCAGCAGCAACCTACAGAACTGTGAATGTAGGTGACATTCCATTCCACCAGTAATATTATTCACAACAGGGTGGCCACTTCATTCCATGACTTCCCTGACACTCTTTCCATTTCTGGGCTTTTAATCTAAAATGATTGCTATGTAGTATTAGTTCAGTGGAAGCAAACACTGAATACAGCAGCCAGAATGCATTATATTATCACATGGAAGGCCGTGTCCCAATAGAGTGTTCACAATACTACGAGCTAAGGTAGCTAAGTCTGAAGGTTCCCCTTGTGCAGGTAGCGAAGTCAGAAGGTTTCCCTAGTGTAGTTAGCTAAGTCAGAAGGTTCACCCTGTGCAGGTAGCTAAGTCAGAAGGTTTCCCTTGTGCAGGTTGCTAAGTCAGAAGGTTCACCTTGTGCAGGTAGCTAAGTCAGAAGGTTCCCCTTGTGCAGGTTGCTAAGTCAGAAGGTTCACCTTGTGTAGGTTGCTAAGTCAGAAGGTTCCCCTTGTGCAGGTAGGTTCCCCTTGTGCAGGTAGCTAAGTCAGAAGGTTCCCCTTGTGCAGGTTGCTAAGTCAGAAGGTTCACCTTGTGTAGGTTGCTAAGTCAGAAGGTTCCCCTTGTGCAGGTAGGTTTCCCTTGTGCAGGTAGCTAAGTCAGAAGGTTCCCCCTGTGCAGGTAGCTAAGTTAGAAGGTTCACCTTGTGCAGGTAGCTAAGTCAGAAGGTTCCCCTTGTGCAGGTAGCTAAGTCAGAAGGTTCCCCTTGTGCAGGTAGCTAAGTCAGAAGGTTCCCCTTGTGCAGGTAGGTTCCCCTTGTGTAGGTAGCTAACTTAGAAGGTTCCCCTTGTGCAGGTTGCTAAGTCAGAAGGTTCCCCTTGTGCAGGTTGCTAAGTCAGAAGGTTCACCATGTGCAGGTAGCTAAGTCAGAAGGTTCCCCTTGTGCAGGTAGGTTCCCCTTGTGCAGGTAGCTAAGTCAGAAGGTTCCCCTTGTGTAGGCTGCTAAGTCAGAAGGTTCACCCTGTGCAGGTAGCTAAGTCAGAAGGTTCACCTTGTGCAGGTAGCTAAGTCAGAAGGTTCACCTTGTGCAGGTAGCTAAGTCGGAAGGTTCCCCTTGTGCAGGTAGGTTCCCCTTGTGCAGGTAGCTAAGTCAGAAGGTTCCCCCTGTGCAGGTAGCTAAGTCAGAAGGTTCACCTTGTGCAGGTAGCTAAGTCAGAAGGTTCCCCTTGTGCAGGTAGGTTCCCCTTGTGCAGGTAGGTTCCCCTTGTGCAGGTAGCTAAGTCAGAAGGTTCCCCCTGTGCAGGTAGCTAAGTCAGAAGGTTCCCCTTGTGCAGGTAGCTAAGTCAGAAGGTTCCCCTTGTGCAGGTAGCGAAGTCAGAAGGTTCACCTTGTGCAGGTAGCTAAGTCAGAAGGTTCCCCTTGTGCAGGTAGCGAAGTCAGAAGGTTCACTTGTGCAGAAGGCTAAGTCAGAAGGTTCCCCTTGTGCAGGTAGTTAAGTCAGAAGGTTCCCCTTGTGCAGATAGCTAAGTCCGAAGGTTCCCCTTGTGCAGGTAGGCTCCCCTTGTGCAGGTAGCTAAGTCAGAAGGTTCCCCTTGTGCAGGTAGCAAAGTCAGAAGGTTCCCTTTGTGCAGGTAGCTAAATCAGAAGGTTCACCTTGTGCAGCTATATAGGCAGATGTGTAGGGAACTAAATCAGGAGGGAGAACGTCCAACCGGTGAATGCTGCTGCATGGGGACGAAAGGCGGAGTAAGGATTTCTTTTGTGAGACACTGGAAGTCCGCAGATAATTTCAGTAAAACAATGTAATTCTTTTTATAAATAAATCTCTATTATAGTTCACAAAACACCAGCAGAATAGAACAGAAAAGTTTACCAATGATGACCTCTTGTGGATTTTTTATTATCCAATTGGAATTCAGTCCAGTTTGCATGGGCTGCATAGAACCGACTATAAAGCAACTCAGCTAGTCTGTCCATTATACCTAGTTACGTGCCCAGCTCAACCGAATCCTGTTCGTCTTAGAATTGAATATCTTCAATCAAATCAACTTTTTTCTCCTAGTTTACTTTGCCATATCTTTATAACTGATAGAACTTATTTATGTTAATCTAGTTTTATCTTATTAAAATATGCAAAGTTTATGAAACCTTTGTAAATAAGGTTATCATGTTAATCCACTAATGCTTTATCAGAAAGATGAAGTAATTTGGCTGAAGGTATAAAGTAAAAGCAATGAGTATATCTAAAGATTGGTTAGTAAAATCCTAAAAGAGTACCAGAAAAAAGAAAGATGGAAGGAAAAGAGAAGTCGGCATCGGTGGGGAGGAGGGGGAATGGCATTATACTGCTCTGGCTGTACCTGAACATTGAATATTGCAAGTATTGCATGGGACATGGACCGCTCCATATTCAATTCATTTTCATCCTAACAGTGGGGCCCGTGAGTGTTGTGAGGTTTATATAGTGGCAAAAGGCAGGCGCTATATATGGGAGTGTAAATTGTTGCTTGCTACCATCTACTTTACCCCAAAGTAACTGTCTTGACATATTTGTCTTGATACTGGTGCATCTGCCGACATACTAGACGCAGTAACATCATGCATGTACTGACGGTTTGTCAGCATCCTTCCAGTTGCACGTCCCTTTCTTGGCGGTCACACCCAAGAGTAAGTCTATCAATAAGTCTTTTAGACGACATTTTATTTTAATGCTCATGTCAAACACTCATAGGCAGGACAATGTGGATATCCTTGGGTTTTGTCTTTGTAAATCTGATTCATGTCATAGTTAAAGGCTGTCCAGAAACGAGGGACCTTGGCACATTTGAAAATCACATGAATCAGCGAGCCATCATTACGTCTCGGTGCCAGTATCATTCCACCTCAGCTTAGCCACCCTTTTAAAGTTTCTGAGGAACCATGGAGTACATTTTTCCAGATGAATCACTGTTTGCAAAAATACTGCGCATATTTTACCTCTTTTATAATGGTCATTTGTCCCAGCTTTGTTTTTTTTCCAAGTCTTCCTTTGATTTGTTTCTTCATTGATTTATACATTTCTTATTTTAGGTTGACTTTGGCTTGTTTATGTGATAGGGTGCTTACAATGTTGGTTATCTCCTGAGTAAGGTTTAGATTATAAATTGAACTTTTAAGTTCAAGTAAAGCGCAGATGTCAACAGTGGATAGGCCATATTTACTTTGTACAAGAGCGTTGCCTTTCATAAGGTCTCTTAATAATTTGTGGAGTAAAGCGTAATGTTCCCCAATTTACCAGTTTGCTAACAATTTTTTTTACATATTTTTCATTGTCCAGATCAGAAGGAATGTTGTGCCATCTAATTTAATTTTTGAACTGTATCCTAAAGACATTAATGTCTCGGCAATATTTATTAGGACATTTATTCTCTTTCATTGTGGGTATTTCTTGGGATCGGCATAGAATCATAAGTTGTAGGATGCTTCTGAATTGTGTTCTGTGCCTAGCCAAAGTGAATATTTGGGACAAAACTATTTGATTTGACCCAAGAATAATGTTTGATAGCTGTAGAAATTGGAAACATCCTATACACCGCAGTCAATACCATGATTTGCCTTTACACCGCAGTCACTACCCTAACTGCGACATTACCACACGTTCCTTTACCACACAAGTTGTTACAACGACTTGCTTTCGGTGCAGCGTAGTTGGACTGGTGTTGTATTTTAGTAATGTATCATATTCCAAAGTCCAGCACCCCCTAAAGCAAGTCGTTGTAACGACTTGTGCAGTAAAGGAATGCGTGGTAATGTCACAGTCGGGTTACTGACTACGTGTAAAGGCATTGGTAGTAAATGCTTGCAGGGTTTCGTCGTACAACCATAGAAATAAACAAGTCTCAATCCACCCAGTGATTTGTAAAGTACGTTTATTGCTGTTGATAAAAGTGGAAATTAAGGCATCGATCATGATTGGGCCACCAATCAATCACATTTTAGGTGCAGTGTCTAGTTTGGCTGTAAAACAGGATTATATTCGGTGAACAAACACTCACAGTTTGCGGCAGAGAATATCAGATGCCAATCGTAGGTGCAAATTGGGAAAATTTAATGTCTACGCATGGAGGAATCGGGAATTATTAGACCTGACATCCTTGGTGTGGTCTTCCCCAAACCTTCTGCCTTTTCCCCTCCTGTTTTCTGAATTTGACTTTGGTGGCATTGGGACTCTGTGCACTTTACCACTGCTAACCAGTGCTAATGTTCTTGTGCTCTCTCCCAAAACATGGTAAAACTGACCTTCACCTGATTGGCACATTTCATTTACTTGTAAGACCCTATTAAAGGGGTATAATACGTACCCAGATTCTGCAACACTTATTGTGCCACCCAGTAAAATAGCACTTTAAAACCAGTCTCAGGCCTGCCATTACTGCCTGTAGTGCAGGTTTGAACTGACATTTCAACCTGCCAAAATAAATCTTTTTCCAGGTCTAATCCTCTCTTTTCTCAAACATATGTTTATTAAAAGGTTTTCAAACATATTGCTAAGATCAACCATCATAACGCTCATCGCAGTGAGCGGCCAATAAAACATACAGAAGAGGGTCCTGCATAGCATCACTGAACCTGGCTCATGGCCGGTCCCTGTCTCATAGGAAAGGCAAATAATCAGTGGTTACAGTTTCTGATGTTGTCGGGATTCGGGCCAGACCCCTGCGTTTAGTATGTTAGCTAGAACAAATGTAGCTGAGCAGGCAACCTTCTCTAGGGATGGTCTTCTATCGGGTCCTCCCAACGGGAAGGAGTATTCGTAATTGAAAGCAATCCTCGAGCACAGTACTCAAGGAAAAAGAAAAAAGAAAAAGAGAGAACTGTTAACAAAACCCCCCCAAGCCCCCTCCCACACGGTGGCGGCGATGCAATCGTACTGGGGTGTATACCTATGATAGTGTAAATTAGATCAGAATTGGAAGAGATGTAGTGCTCTAACTGACGAAGGACAGACAGCTGAGGGCAGCCCCTGGGATAGGAAGGACACTAGTGGACCCCATTTGAATTCAAAATTCTTATAATTATCTCGGAAAATATCGGACATTCTTTCGAGGCTCAGTAATTTCCACAGTCGGGGGTATCATAGGGAAATCGCTGGTGCAGCTTTCTGTTTCCAAGCGGCTGCTATGGTCACTTTAGCCGCGCCTATGCATAACCACATGATGGCTTTATCCGCTCGGGTCTGGTGTTCCAGTGTTGGGTCGCGGAGCCCCGGGAGGACCTCCGCCTTGGAAGTTGGGATTGGGTAGCCCAGGAGATCTTTAATGTGTGCCATAATCCTCTCTTTTAAATACATTTAAATCACCCATAAGGTAGGCTTTAAAGGCCCATATGACTGGGTGCATTATATTAAAATAGTAGGACATATATTCCTAAGTTTTACATGTCCTGGTAGGGAAAAACTCCTATTTTCGTTTTTCATTACTGTGGCTCTGATTACAAGCTAGGGCGTTATTTATCGTGCATGATAAATAACTATACCACCGGGTATGTTGTTTAGCGGGTACGATAAATAACACCTATTACGAGTTGTTGGGGATTAATATGCAGATTTTGGTGTTTATCTCACCAAAATCTGCATGATACAGTAAATATTCTATTCTATTCATGGGGATTTCTAAAGCTTATGGCTAGTCAGGAGGGCCTCCGTTGGCTAATGCAGCTAACATATTACTTATCAATGCTGATTATAAAGACTAAAAAAGAGCTGTTTTGGTAGTTTCCTGAATTTTGGTTCTGACTCTATTTTCCTTATATCCTGAGGGAGAGCATTCCAGAGCTTGAGAACTAGGAAAGCAAAGGACCATCCTATAATGGGAGTTGTCATAATCCTGGGTACTACGAACAGTTGCTGGCTGCTGGAGTGCAGCAATCTGGTGGGGTCGTAAGGGGTAAGTAGTCTTTGAATCAGTCTGGGGCCCTTTATATACATCACTCAATGGGCCAGGCAAAGTGCCTTGAAATTAATCCTTTTAAGCACTGGCAGCCAGTGCAGGCTTGCCAGGGCCACGGTTGCAGAATGGCGTTTAGGGATTCTCAACCATATACGGGCTGCAGCATTCTGGAGTCTTTTTATGACCGATCTGGGAGTTCTCATAGTCAAGTTGTGATATGACTCGTCCTTGCACCAGTATCCTGCGTGAGCCATCTCAGCAGCTTTCTAAGAGTCCTTTGGATGCCGAAGCATGTTGCTGCCAATTTTTGACTATACCATATGGTTTTCCCCATTACATTTCGGCAGGTTTGACCTGCTGAAATTTAAAGAAGGTTGAGTTATTTAACGCATCTGATAATTATCGGATGCGCTAAATATCTAACCATTCGTAATTCCAACCCGTGCGTAAACAGGTTTATGTACGGACGGAATTAAACAAGCAACTCTTAATCCGGCCCTGTGCGGCCTATCGCTCTCATTGTATAGCATTGGACTACTTTATTACATTTAATAAGTGCTAACCTTTGATTGGCAGTAGATTTGCATATCAAGTTTGGACTCAAGAGGTAAAGTCAGATTTTAAGTCATAATTCTGAAAGTGCCACTTTTAGAAATTGGATTGTTCTTATCCTAACCATTTGGTGCCTGCTGCCACTGTCCTGGGTGACATGACCCTGCTGTTGGGCTTTGTGTATTCCTGCCAGACAGTGAGAAAAAAGGAGATTAGGTGTTGGCAGGATGGGCCATCCTAAGGATGGCTGGGGACGGAGCTGTTTCCTGTCCCACTTACACTTTTAAGGGCTTGCTTCCAGCCCACACACAGGAACTTGACACTAGTCTTTTATCACCCTAGACTTCTTGGAACCTAGCAGAGGAAGGGAAGAGCGTTCCAGAATCAGATGTGGGGGTAGCATAGGAAATTCCCCCACTTCAAAAGCTGGCACCAGGCATAATTATTGGACCCACAGACATTCCTGAACCTGTGAAAGATTTCAGGACTGCCTTATTCCCCAGAGGACTGTCCTACTGCTTGAGGCCTACCTTGTTCCTCATGGGCTGCCCTGCTGCTGCCAAAAAACTATTCTGCTGCTTGAGGTCTGCTGTGCTCTCCAGGTCTGCCCTGCTGCTTGAAGGCTTGCCTTGCTGCTTGAAAGAGAACTGGATAATCTCCTTGAACCCAGGACCACCAGAAGGGACTCCAAGGGCTAATTGGTTGGCCTCATGTGTGAGCTACAGGGACATAACAAGCTCCATTGACCTTGAATCCTGGCCCTGGCTTCTGGTGGGGTGATTCCTAGCCCCCCATGAGGCGCCCCCCCGGTCCTGGACCATTGGAAGTGGTGTTAGAGGTGCTGCTCCTGCCTAAACCTAAAACACTGGACTCTGAACAATTTTCATCAACAATTGCCTGAAGAACTGACAGAAGACCAGGACCTACCGTCCAGCCGATCAAACCAAGGTGCATCGCTGGTCGTCCTGACAGCTATGTTCTTGTCTACAGTCGCAAATCCTGTTCAGCTGGACCTATCAGCAATGGTATCCGGCCTCGTGGAGCCCTCTTCGGCTGCAGTTTCATCCCCTGGACGTTTTTCAACATTTTAATAAAGTTGTCTAAGTCCAAAGGTAAAAATCTTAACCAGGATCGATGGTGACAGGCTCCCCATTGACGACAACCACTTCCTCACCCTCGGAATCCAGATTTTTCTGCTCTGAACTTCTTCCACCTGCTGAGACTTCATCCAGTGGCTCACAACTAAGTGAATGCTATGAAATGAATAGATGAACATCTAGGGGGGTTCAAAACCAGATAGAAGGCAAAAGGCACAGTAGTAACCAGGGTAGGTGCTTCAGGGAGTCAGTCGTGGGAAGATATTACATTAGCACTTAATCTGTGTAATGTTTTTTTGAGGTCTCCATGACTCATTTTAAGGGTGATGGGCAGTAAGTCAATCAAGATTCTAATGAATTTATGATCAGGTACACTTGCAGGTTCAATTATGTTGTCATTTACTTTTTGTAGAGTAGGTGCACAAGCATCTCTCTTCTGCTTCAGTGCGACCATGACCTCTCCTTGCATGTGTTGGTGTCTGTCTCCTTCTGTTTTTCTTGTTAGCTGCGAGTTCTGCCCCCCTACTCGGTAACTACTCTTTCTCATTTTTGCTGTCTGTTCTATCTGCCCCTTGTCTCTGTTTTAACTGCTTATTTTTGCATCCGTTGTTCCTCTTAACTGCCACTTTTGCATCTTTTGCTCCTCTTACTGCTCCGTTTTGCGTCTTAGTCTGTCAGTTTTTGCCCCTCCCCTGATTTGCTCCGCCAATCACGTTTCCCCACCTTGCCGCTCCTGCTGGACTTTCCCCTTCTTCCTGCAGGACTTTCCCGCTCTTTCCGAGCCCACCCCTATCCCACTGCGCTCCTTCCACTCTCTCCAAGGCCCTACGTAATGGATGCCGCAGCGCGATCGTGCTACCAGCATGCTGAGGGTGTGCGAAAGGCAAGCCTGTGTGCTGTCATCCGGGTCTGAATCACACCCAGCGCCAGAAACCCTGGTCCAAACACCTCCTGCAGCTACACCCCTGATGAACTCCGCCTGCTCAACCCTTGACACCGCCACAAACGCTGCTGCCGAGCCACACCTCAGCCTACGGTGTGCCCCTTTCCCTGCTCGCATTGCCACGTAACCTGCCTGCACACACCCGCTCCCACACAAACACACTGCACCCCTCACCAAGTCAGAGCTCCAGACCCGCACTCACATAGGTTCACACACCCGCCCCGCACAACAAAACTCACTCACATGCCTGCTCTTCAACACACGCTTATTCGGCAAGCCCTCCACTGAGATTTGGGATTTCATCGACTCCAGTGCACTGGACCTTTTCTTCCTCACCGAAACTTGGCTCAACCTCACATCCTACAAAATCCTGCATCAGGACCGGCCCCATAACCCAGGAGGAGGACTCGCTATCATTCAGACAACATCAAGTGTACCTCTTACACTGCCATAGAAGCAACTGTTATGGAGCACATGCACTTCATGCTTCAGACGGACAATAAAACTGCTATCAAGGGGACCCTCGCCTACCGGCCCCCAGGACCTTGGACCCACTTCATCAACCTCCTCACCAACGTCACCACACCCCTCGCCATGGGCACCAAAGACTTCATACTTCTGGGCGATCTTAACTTTCATCTCGGCAACCCGACAGACTCCAACTCCACAGACGTGCTTGAAAGTCCACAGAACATCTGCCTCACCCAGTTTGTACAAGGCCCTACCCACATCGCCGTACACACCCTGGAACCCATCTTCTCCTCCAGTGACAAGGTTAAATAATGTCAGCCACATCACTCCACTCACAATGACGGACCACTCCATCATCCACTTCCATATAATATGGGCACCAACCACCCCTACGGAGTCTAGCAACACCCCAAGACACTGCTGGAAGAAAGTTACAGAAGCCTATTGGCTCAACACCCTCCAACTAAACTACCCAGACCCCATCAATGACCTCATCAACGTCACAAACATCTTCAACAACTGGATCACCATCTGCTGCAATACCCTGACATCCCTGAAAACACCATACCCAAAAGATCTACAAACAAGCTAGCTGGTACAACACCGATTTCAGAGATTTCAAGAAAGTTTGAAAACAACTTGAAAGAAAATGGAGAACCACCCGAGGAACCACAGCAAGAAACAGTTACACAGGCTGCACTTAAGACCCTATCACTGTCGAGTAAAAGACACCAAGAAAAAGGCCCTGACCCTGAGAATTGAATCTAGCTCCAGCCACTGCAAGGAACTTTTTGCCATTGTCAAGGAATTAACCAACAGCTGCAACCAAAGCCATCACCCCCTACACAAGAGCCCTGCAACAACCTCTCTGACTTCTTCCATGACAAAATCACCAAGATCTACAGCAACTACAAAACCAAGCCACCCCCCATTGACCTTCCCAGCCTGCTAACCTCATGAACCGAAGACTACCAACTGACAGCATGGAACCCTACATCCATTGAGGACACTGCAGCAATAATGAAGACTGTCCCCTCAGTGCCTCCCACAGACCCCTGCCTCACCATACCTACAACCTGGGAGGGGGTAATGTCTTGTTACTTACCGGTAATCTTCATTACCCCGATTAAGGTCCTGCTCGTCCCAGTCCTTACCATGTGAGGTAATCCTGCCTCACAACAGCCAATAGAAACGCTAGTATTTTTTAATTTTTATAATATAAGCCCCTCCCACCTACCGCTATGTCTGTTATCAACAAGTTCAGACACAAACACAGCGGGAGGGAGGGAGGGAACAGGACTGGGACAAGGAGGACCTTAATCGGGGTAATGAAGATTACCAGTAAGTAACAAGACATTACCCCCTCATATGTCCTCCTCGTCCCATTCCTCACCATGTGAGGTAATCCTGCCTCACAACAGCCAATAGAAACGCTAGTATTTTTTAATTTTTT
Organism: Calotriton arnoldi; assembly: GCA_963921515.1. Taxonomy (NCBI): domain Eukaryota; kingdom Metazoa; phylum Chordata; class Amphibia; order Caudata; family Salamandridae; genus Calotriton; species Calotriton arnoldi. The sequence continues at coordinate 150,704 of CAWUFW010010269.1, forward strand.
ATAATTTAAGCACCTACCGCTATGTCTGTTATCAACAAGTCCAGACACAAAGACAGCGGGAGGGAGGGAGGGAACAGGACTGGGACAAGGAGGACCTTAATCGGGGAAATGAAGATTACCAGTAAGTAACAAGACATTAGCCCCTCATATGTCCTCCTCGTCGCATTCCTCACCATGTGAGGAACGCACAAGCAGAAAACCAAGAAGAAAAACGCAGGACACCAGGTATCCATGCAAAAGTACAAGAATGTAATCAAACAAATGATGAAGGTACAGCAGCATTCAAAACACCAACAGCAAAATTGTCCACAGAGGCATGCAAAACATCAAGGTGATAATACTGGACAAACGTGTGATGGGACTGCCAAGTGGCCACCCTACAAATCTCCTGGATAGAGACCCCGCCTCCTCAGCCCAGGAAGCGGACACAGAACGCGTTGAACGTCCCTGCACCTGAGACGGAGGAGGCAGACCCACAGACTTATAGGATTGACGGACCGCCAAACGCACCCACGACTGATGGTGGAAGTAGAAACCTTCTTCCCCTTAGCCACACCCCCACAGGAGACAAACCGGGCAGGGGAAAGACGAAACCCCAGGGAACGTTGGAGGTAAACCTGAAGGGCTCTGCGAACATCCCAAGGTCGAAGGAACAAGCGAATCCCCAGGCAAATCAGGAAGGACCACCTCCTGCTGCAAATGCAACTTGGAGGAAATTTTAGGGAGAAAGGCCGGGTCAAGCTGCAAAACAACCCTATCCTGGGGGAACTGCAAATAAGGGAAGGAGACAAGCAAAGCACCTAACTCACCCAACCGCCTAGTGGAGGTGAAGGCCAACAGAGAAGCCACCTTAGCAGACAACCACAACAAATCTGCTTCCAACAAAGGTTCAAAAGGGGGCAACTGCAGACCCCTCAAAACAGTCAACAAATCCCAAGAAGGCACAATCACAGGAGTGACCGGACGACAAAGCCGGAAACTACGCAGAAGCCGACTCATCAAAGGAGCAACAACCTCCAAGGAGGCCCCCGGACTCCTACATGCCCGAACCACAGCCCATTGAGCAGACAATGTAGAAGGGGAAAGGTCTTTTAAAAACCCATCTTGAAGAAAATCAAGAATAGAAGCCGGATCCCCAACCACAGGATCCACACCATGAGAGGAGTACCAGGAGACAAAAGAACCCCAATGCTTACCATAGCTCTTAAGGGTTGAAGGCCGACGCGACTGTTGAATGTCACAGGCCACCACAGAAGAACAGCCCAAAGACTCCAATGTCAGCCGCTCAAGAGCCAGGCCGTCAGATGTAAGCGACGAAGACTGGGCAAAGACCGGAGCGGATACTGAAGTGGAGGCGGAACCAAGGGAAGCAGGACAAAGCTGCCCCCGCCAGCTGCATCAGGAGCAGAAACCAAAGGCGGCGAGGCCAAAAAGGAGCAATCAATCGCACAGACACCCTCTCCCACCGAATCTTCTGCAGCACCCTTGGGAGGAGGGGAATTGGAGGGAAGGCATACAGAAGACCCGAAGGCCAAGGAATCGAGAGATCATCCACCGCCCAAGCCTGAGGACAAACCACCTCGGAACAAAACCGGGGGAGAAGAGCGTTGTGAGGGGAAGCAAAATGATCGAACGAGGGAGTCCCGAACCGAACACAAAGGTCCCGGAACAGAGGAACAGACAGATGGTACAGAACAGAAGACAGAAGGTTGCACCTGATTGTCGGTACGAACCAACAGATTCGCCTCATGGAGATAAACCTGAAAGAACAGCATCACCTGCCAAATGGCCGCCAACTCCCGCCAGTTCGAGGAACGGGTGCTGTCCTTCTGAGACCACTGACTCTTGGCCTCCAAGGACCCCAACGTGGCCCCACCAACCCCAAAGACTGGTGTCCGTTGTAAACAAGAGGGGAGGAAGGAGTTGAAAACGCACTCCCTTCTCCAGATTGGGAGTGCAAAGCCACCATTCCAAATCCTGAACCAGAAAAGGGAAGAGAGGAACCAGAGTCTCATAATTCGCCCGGGAGGGGTCCCACAGGGCCAACAGATGATTCACCAAGGGTTTGAGATGCAGGCGAGCCCAAGGAACCACCACCGTGGTGGCAGCCATCAACCCCTGGACCCGAAGCCAAACACGAGCCGTGGCAGAAGGGTGACCCAGCAGGTCCCGTAGCAGAGTCTGCAGGGAAAGGATCCGAGCAGGAGGGAGAAACACCGCCCCCTGCAAGGTGTCGAAAAGTCCCCCGATGAACTGAAGTCAATGAACAGGAACCAGATGAGACTTTGCCAGATTCAACTTGAACCCCAGCCCCTGGAACATGGCCATCGTTGCTTCCACCGCCTGAAGAGCCTTGGGGAGGGAGGAAGCAGAGACCAGACAATCATCAATATAGGGAAACACAGAGAAACCCTGACGCTGCCAAACCCCCACAGCAGGAGCCAATACCTTGGTAAAAGTCCGGCGAGCAGTAGAGAGGCCGAAAGGCAGCACCCAAAACTGGTAATGGATCCCTTTCACCGCAAACCTCAGGAACCGCTGACTTTCCGGATGGACGGGAACCTGAAAATAGGCATCGTCAAAATCCAGAGAAGCCAAAAAATCGCCCTCCTGGATGAGGGGAATGACGGACTGTAAGTTGACCATCCGAACATGATCCAGCCGCACCAACTTGTTTAAAATCTGAGATTCAGAATCCGATCGGGCTTTGGGACCAGGAATAGAGTGGAATAGAACCCCAGGCCCTGCTCCGCCACCGGAACCAGCACAACAGTGCCCTTTGATAATAACAGGTCGACGCCTGACAACATGACAGACCATTTCACTGGGTCTTTTGACAATGGGGTAACCCGAAAACAGTCCAAAGGGGAATTGTCCCAGAATGGAATCCAGTAACCCAGAGAGATGATCGACAGGACCCACTGGTCGGAAATCAAACACGACCAACGATCCAGGAACAAATGGAGCTGAGCCCCCACCTTGGCATGGTCAATTTTGTCCAGCACTCTGGGGTTGCTGCTGTTGCTGAGCCCGGATTTATAATGGAACGCAGCCCCCGACCACGGGCCCGACCGCGAAAGGGCTGAGAAGAAGAGCACCTTGCTAATGGAAAAAAGATTTCTTCTTCTGTACAGTCTGAAAAGGTTTTAGCAACTTGTTCTCCTCCGCAGACCGCTGCACCATCGTGTTCAAATCGTCCCCAAAACGCCGGTGACCCTCAAGAGGCAGCTTATGAACCAAGGCCTCTTGAGCAGCATCAAGACACCAAGGCTTGGTCCAGAGAGACCTCCTACCAGCTACCGCTGCCCCGGCAGCCGAGGAGAAGGCCCACAGGGTATCAAAAGACACATCAGACAGAAACTGAGCCAAGACCTCCATCTGCGCCAAGATAGGAGTGGGATCCCCTTGATCCTGAAGACAGTCAAACAAATTCTCAAAATCCTTGATAAGGACCTGTGAAGCATAGGCCGAATAAGTGCTAGCACGAACCCCAAAATGAGAAGCAGCATAAGAACGCTTGAGAGCGGACTCTACCTTCCGTTCAACCGGGTCAGCAAGGGAAGCCTCTTCCGAAGACAAAGATGAAGAAGAAGAAGGACAAAATAGAATTGACCTTAGGAACCTGAGGAAACTGGGTGTCAAACTCCGCCAGGCAATGCTGTTTCCCCAGAAAGCGAGGAATCCTCTGCTTGTCGACCTCAAGCCATTCTTTAGCCAGAATCTCTTTGATGATATCATGAAAAGGCAGGTCATCCACCACCGAGGTACTATACTGGGAGTAAAACCCATCATCAGACAATGATTTAGGATCAAACCCCAGCACCTCACAAAATAGACCAACATGTGCGAAAAAACCTTCCCTTGGATATATTTCACGTTAGGGGAATTGTCCATGTCCTCATCATCCTCCTTAGTTTTCTTAGCAGAAGGTTCAAGCAGCGCAGCCTGCACAGTAGAATTAATCACATCCTGCAAATCAGACCTGGAAATTTCCAACAGGTCATCTTCCTACAGCTCCCGAACATTATTCTGCTTGGATAAGGACTTCGCAGGCACCGGAGAGGAATCCTCATCACCCATGGCCACAAGCAGGAAGAGTAAACCATACAGGAAGCCACAGAACACACCAGGAAGTGCCCAGCCACTCCCCTTAAATGCTGTCACCAAGCAACTGATGCAGCGCCTACAATAAAAACTATTCTCCTCCCAGGTTACTTATAGGTCATCCAGGGGCAAACTATATTTCTCATATCCACATGACGATGGGGCCCATAAACATCGCCTAACACACACGCACACTCCTGGATTTCCTTTACACCTTTATGAAATTCTGTACTCCTAGGAGAAGCATGAGAACTAAATGGAGAACACCATTTTATGTACCGCTGGAAGAGCCAGGATATCTTATTACCTTAATTTGTCACTTTCTTTTATTTATTTCTTAAGATATTCCTGCTCATTGTTTTGTCGATGAATCATTCATTTAAGAAATTAGTTCATAGTGATTAAGACCAGCTGAATCACAATAACCAATTACTGATGTCACAATCATTTAGGAAAATAACCACTGAGTCATTTTGGGTTTAAAGAATCTTAAATTTTATATAATTTTTAAAAGCATGAAAAGAATTTTAATACTTTATTCAATTATTCATTCTTAAATTCAAATATTTATTAAGCATAATCAATTTATTGCAGAAAGGAAATTTTGTCATGAAGCCAAAACCCTAATTACCTGCCTAGCTTCCTAATTTAGCCTAATGATTTCTAACCTAAGTTAGGAATTAGAAATAGCCTGATTCTCATACTCAACTGTAAAATTAAGACAGCAACAGCAACTTCAGCTCGTCAGCATCAGCTACCTGCAACCCGTCTCCTCTAACAGTCTTTCAGCATCTCCCGCTCAGTAAGGGATCGATCAGGACCACCCAGCACTGGAAGCCACCAACGCGACTCTTCAACTCCTCTCCTGACTGTGACTGCAACCACGACTGACCCCCTCCCACTAAGAGTAGGCCCTCTTATACCCTAATTCTAACTTTGCTAACTAACTGTTGCAACATTAATATCACGCTTTTCTTTCATTGGTCCATGCATGTCAGCTTATTCATTCTTTTAATCAAGTTCTCTTGGATTCAAGGGTCCTTGGATCATTTCCTTTCCCATACGCTTAAACATTTCCATCCGATTCGATCAGTTCATTTGTAACTTCTTTCGACACATTCGAGAACTCCGCAGTCATTGTCCTTTCTCTTAAACTTGTTTCCCACGGGCCTTCTGCTGATCATCATGGCACACTATCAGTTCAATTAGGTCACACCAGCCTTGACCATTTCTTGCCTCCAAACGTCTCAGAAACCTCACGAGGTTTTAGCTTTTTTCTCCGTTTTCATCCCATATCACGTGTCCCCTTTGCGCCTGCGCACATCTTCCCACTGGCGGCCATTTTACATCGCCACTCGGTTATACTTTTAGAAGCACTAATTTGAGGCAAACAAAACATAATTAAAATAGAGAAAAATATCCCTTTCGTTTCCCTCCCGTCGTCTACGTACCCCAATTAGTTGTTACCTAGCAGAAAGCAACATTTAAGCTGTTCCTTACTTACCATCACTATTGTTTTTGCAACGACACGTTTTATTTCTATGAAGCACAAACATGCATTTATTTTTATTTAGTACGCATTTATTTTTACGTTATAATTAGACACACGGACATCCATTAATAGATTATTTAGCACATACATTGGCATATTACCATTCCCACACATACAGTGTTGATTAATACATTTAAACGAACATTTTATTTAATTAATTATAAAATTTTGTTAGGGGTTAAATTTTTTATTTTCCCTGCTCCATCAACTCCCCCTTTGGTGATTTTTAAATCACCACATAAAACCAAGTCATACTTCTTTTCAGGCAGCATGTCTTTCATCCTTTGCTTTCTGTTATTTATACATCTGTTTCTTCTTCATCTTGCCTTTTAGTCTCTTTATACATGCTTTCTTTCATTTTCTCCAACTCAATTTCACCCATTTCTCTCTCTCTTTCTCTCATTATTCTGTTATTTCTTTTTATCTTATTTTGTCTTACTTTTCTCTTTATACATGTTATTACTATTTTCAATATCATGGCTAACAGTATTACTATAGTGGCTACTATTATAACTTTCCCTATCACTAGTCTACTCATCCTAGTTAACCAATTCGCTACTGAAGAAAACCCTCTACCAAGTTTTCCCAAAACACTTTCAACCTCCAGTGGAACTAATTCTTTGTGCAAACTTGTAATATTTGTAATATACTTCTGTATATTTTCACTGTTATCAGGAATGTAAGTACAACAATGTTGGACTTTCAACATTCCACAGACTCCACCCTCTTTTGCCAAAAGAATATCAAGGGCAAGCCGATTTTGCATCACCATAGCTCTCATGGCAACCATTTCGGTATTTACCATTAAGAACCCTCCCGCAGTATCTGTAGACAAACGATCTACTACTGTGGATAACTTCCGAATTTTAAATGCATTCAAAGATATTCCCACTGCTGGTATCAATGCTCCAAAAATATCACCTACAATTTCTGAAAAACTTTCCCTCTTTCTACGTGTAAATCTATTAATCATCTTGTATGTTCCCTTTTCTTCTCTGTCCATGTGAAATTTTTTTGGAAAGACCAGGCCTACATAGCAAGTTCCATACCAATGGTCCGGTAACCTGTAATAAGCTCTATTCCCACAAATATAATAGATACCTGGAAATATTGGATCTTTTCCACCTTTGAATCCCCAACCTCCCAGAATTTGATAATTGTCATGGCAGATACTGGAACCTACAAAGTAATTGTCATAGACTGTCTTATTTCTCCTAATACACAACTTTCCTGTTTGCGGCCAATCTAATGTCATTGCGGCATTTATCTTTTTCCCTTCATGATTTCCTTCCTCAAACGTCCATAAGCGTTTTCCTTCCTCTTTTATTGCTTCTTTTTGAAATTTCATTCTTCTTTCTTCAACCATTTCTAAAAATACCTTTTCTTCTTTCTTTAACTCACAGGTAAGGTTGTTATTAACTATTTCTTCTAACGTTAATTTTCTATGTTCTAAAAAAATTCTCCTAACACTTTTGCTGGTTTTACTTTGTTAAGTTCGGGTACTACTGGAATGTTTGCAAAAATCTTATCTATATCAGTATAATAAGATTCTAATCTACCTGTTTTATAAAATAAACTTGCTATTATACTACATGTTATTCCATAAGTCAGAGGTAGGTGATGATAAGTCACACCTTCTGATACTGATGCAGGCAACTGCATACAAACATAACAATCTCTCACGTCCATTGTCTCTACGTACTCATACAACAATTTTGTAAAAACATTCTTTGAAAAATCTGTTACTGACTTATCCTTATGCAACTCTGCACTACTTCTTAAAATAACTGGTTCTTTAATACTAGTTTCTTTTTCTGGTTTAGTATCATTTTTTGCTTCTATCACAGCTACACTAATAGGAATTGTGATTGCTAAAACTATCCATATGGTCATTAATAACCCTGTACAAAAGCAGCACATTTTGCACCATCTCTTTATAAATTCACATTTATCTCTTCTATCCCTATTATTTTCCATTTTTCTTTTTCTATTTGTTAAGTTTCAGAAAATTGTGTCACTACACCTCAGAAATGACTTAGATGCCACTCTGCTTTCAAAAAGTCTTTGCTTGGTACTTTCTTTAATTCTCTCCAGAATTCTTTCGTTGTCACATCCGGTGATTTGTCACATCCAGTAAATTGTCATGTCCGGCAGAAGCACTATAAGTCTTCACTTCAGTTTTGTTGCATCTCACCTTTTCCCATCCGACTTCTCAGTCTCTGGTTTCCGTGAGTGTTTTCTTCTTCTTCTTTGTAATCGGTTAGTGCAATATACAGCCACTCGGGTGACTTATACTTTGCATTCACTTTCTTTGTCCTTTTGGACTTTTGTAATCTTTTTCCACTGGGTTTTTCTTGTCCCTTTTGACTTGTTACCTCATTTACTTGTTCAGCACCTTCGTCTTCCGCTCTTATTATTCTATATCTCAATTTTCTTACATAGCTGTTGGGCCAATTATCTCCTTTTCTTGGCCTTTTGGCTTCACCTTCTCTTTCTTCTCTTTCTGATTTCCAATTTCTTTTTCTTGATTCAGTCTTTGCTTTTTCCTCTCCTCCACTTTCTTCTGTTTCTGTTTCAACTGTTTCACTATTGTCTCTTATTTTGAAACTTATAATCTCGTCATCTCCTACTGGTGGATCTGTCTTCTCCTTTTTGTTTTCCCTTATTACTGTCCCTCCTCGGTGTTCTTCCGATTTGGTGTTTTTCTCCTTTTCTGTTTCTAAATTTCCCTGTTCTTCTGTTTCTCTATCTGTCCCTATTGCTCCTCGGGGTTCTTCTCGATTCTCTAACTTTTTGTGTACTTCTTTCCCTACTTCATCTATTAATATTGTTTCTGAAGGAGTTCCACCATAACTTGTACCTGGTTGTTCATCTAACTCAATTTCTTGCTCAGTTTCTTCTCTAATTGGTTTATAACCCCAAGTTTTCCTTAGGAATTCTTCACGGTTTTCAACTGAATCATCAGAGTCTGAAGTTGTGTCAGATATTTCCAGATGTCGACTTACAGGTCGATCTTCAGGTTCTGGAATTTCTGAATTTCTTTCTTCTTCTTCTTCTTCCTCTTCTTCTCTAGAGGTACTCGCAGTTGGGGTTTCCAGATGTCGACTTTCAGGTCGATCTTCAAGTTCTGGCACCCTTTCCTTTATCTTTGTTGTCCCAGCCGTTAAACTTTTATCCCACACTTCCAGACGCCGACTCACATGTCGATCTGTAGGTTCTGGAACTCTGATTGTGTGGCTGGCATGAACCCAGTTCTTCACTCCTGCACACTTGACGGCAGTCGTTGTCACTAGGATTACCTGTCTTGGCTCGTCCCAACGCGGAACTAGACAGTTTCTTCTCCTGTGGACTTTTATGCGGACCCAGTCTCCTGGATTCAAGTCGTGGGCTGGTTTTCTTTCAAGAGTGGTCGCATCCGGTCCAACCTGATGAAACACAGAACGCACCACATCAGCCAGTCCCTTGCAATAATCCAGTACTAGATCATCAGTTATAGTTAATAACTTGTTGACTGGTACGTGTGCTTGTCTCATTGCTCGTCCCATGATCATCTCATGAGGACTGAGTCCAGTTTTCTTTTCAGGGATGCTTCTGATGGTCATCAGAACAAGAGGCAGTGCATCCGGCCATTTGAGTCCTGTAGCTTGACACATTTTTCCTAATCTGTTTTTAATTGTTCCATTAATCTGCTCTACTACCCCAGAAGCCTCTGGTCTGTAAGCACAATGTAGTTTTTGTTTAATACTCAATGCTTCACAAATCAATTGGATCAACTCATTTTGAAAATGTGTTCCTCTATCTGTCTCAACCGTGACTGGAAAACCATACCTTGGAATGAACTCTCGCAGCATAAGTTTTGCCACTGTTGTTCCATCATTCCTTCTTGTGGGGTATGCCTCCACCCAACGAGAGAACAAACAGACGACCACTAGAACATATCTTAGTCTGTTACTAGGGGGCATCTCGATAAAGTCCAACTGCATTCTTGTGAATGGACCTCCTTCTCGTCCTATTGTTCCTAGACTCACTACTGTTTTTCTTCCTGGGTTAAACTGTTGACAAATAAGACATCTTTGACAAAGACTTTCAGCAATGGCTCTGAATTTTGGGTTATACCAGGTTTGTCTAAAAAGTCTGATCATTGCATCTCTCCCAATATGAGCTTGTCCATGGTACATCCGTGCCATGTCTGCAATCATGCTATCAGGCATAACTGGTCTTTCATCTCTGTATACCCACACACCATTATTTTCCTGTCTTCTACATCCTGCTTTTATCCAGTAATCTTTTTCCTCATCTCTTGCTGTTTCTTGTAACTGCCTTACTTCATCCCATGTTTCGACAGTATTAGTGAAAAGCAAAGGACAAGAGACATGCTCCCTTTCTCTATTTTTGTTCAGGGACGCCATGTTTTCCGCACAATATCTAGCGATCTCATCAGCATAATTATTGCCGACCGCTATGTAGTCTTCGTTTTTCTTATGCGCCTTGCACTTCACTACAGCTATCTGTTTAGGCAACTGTATCGCCTCAAGCAGCTTTTTAACATAATCTCCATTTCTGATAGGTGTTCCTGCAGATGTCAAAAATCCTCTTTGTGACCAAATCTGACCAAAATCATGTACGATGCCGAAACCATATTGGCTATCGGTCACTATCGTGATTCGTACATTTTTCCCCAATTTACATGCTTGAATCAAAGCAATTAGTTCCGCAACTTGGGCAGACCTAACTCCTTTCAGACAAGACGCTTCCATCACAGTTGCCACTGTGCATACTGCGTAAGCTGCGCTTAACACTCCTTCTTTTGTGCGTAAACATGAACCATCTACAAACATGACATAATCCGATTCCTTTAACGGTTCATCTTTTATGTCAGCTCTTGGTTTTGTGCAATATTCCAGCACATTCAGACAATCATGATCTACTTCGTCTTGTTCAATTATACTCTCTTCATCTGGCAATGATGTAGAAGGATTTACATTCATGCATCTATCTATGGTCACATTTTCAGCACTCAAGATGACTTTTTCGTACTTAGTCAGCCGACTATGTGTCATGTACTGTGTTTTTGTTCTTGTCAAAAGAATTTCTACTGAATGGGGAACATATACTCTCAGTGGATACCCCATCACTATACCTTCACTTTGTTCCAAACTTACACAAGTAGCAGCAACTGCTTTCAGACATCCAGGCAATGCTTTTGCTATAGGATCTAAAACAGCTGAAAAATAAGCGATTGGTCTTTTCATGGTCCCGTGTTTTTGTACCAGTACTGAAAATGCACATCCATCTCTTTCACTGCAGTACAACTCAAAATCCTTCTCATAATCAGGCATGCCTAAAGCAGGGGCCTCACACAGTTTCTTTTTCAATTCTTTGAAAGATTTCATTTCTTCTTTGTTTAACTCAAAAGGGTCTTTTACATCTTTCTTTGTCAATTTTTGTAAGGGTTTTGCAATCAAAGAAAATCCACTTATCCACTGTCGACAATATCCAACCATTCCCAAAAACATTCTTACCTCTCTCTGAGTCATTGGTGCTCTCATTCCTTGAATCATTCTTACTCTTTCTGTCGCTATTTTCCGCACTCCTTTCTCAATTTTATGCCCTAAATACTGGACTTCTTTCTGACAAAACTGTAATTTTGAAGGGGACACTTTATGTCCTCTTTTCTCCAAATGGTTCAGTAAAGCAATTGTGTCACTTACACATGCTTCTTTGGTTTTCGATGCCACCAATAGGTCATCGATATACTGCACCATCACTGATTTTTCTGGCATTTTTAAATCTTCCAGAGATTTCTTTAGAATCTGATTAAAAATTGAGGGGCTTTCTGTATACCCCTGTGGAATTCGGCACCATGCCAAAATACGCTCTCCGAACCGGAATGCAAATAATGGCTGGCTATCTGGATGCAAAGGAATAGAGAAAAATGCGTGACACAAATCTATCACAGTGTACCACTCAGCTTCATGTGGGATTTGATATAGAATTACTGCAGGGTTTGGCACTATTGGACAACATGGTACAACTATTTTGTTGATCTTTCTCAAATCCTGTACTATTCTATATGTTCCATTTGGCTTTTTCAGTCCCATAATAGGTGAATTACATGGACTGCTCATGATTTCTTTCAGAATTCCCTGTTCAATCATCTTATTTATCACAGGAGTTATTCCTTCAATTATTTCTGGAGTTAATTTGTACTGTGGTGTGTTTGGATAAATTATCCCTTCTTTCACTGTCACTTTTACGGGATCAACTTCTCTCATTAACCCAATGTCTTCTCCTGTAAAATCCCACACACTTTCTTTTACTGCACTTTTTAGTTCTTCTGGAAGTTTTTCTGCATCAAATGCAGGAAACAAACCATTCGTTTCAGGTTCTTGATTCATCAAAGTTACTTTATACAAAACATCTTCATCTGAAGTTTGAAATCCTATTCCATCTGGTGTACAATAAATTGTGCAATTCATCTTACATAAAAGGTCACGACCTAAAAGATTTACAGGACTACAATCGCACACTACAAATTTATGCATTTTGCTAAAAGAACCAATTTTTACTTCCACCAATTCAGTAAGTGGGGTTTTAATCTGCTGATTGGCTACTCCTACCACTTGGATGTATTCACCTGAGAGAGGAAGGTTTGGAATTTCCACTGATCTAACAGTAGAACGGGTAGCTCCAGTATCGACAAGGAATGTTACGTTTGTACCATTCACTTCTCCATCCACAAAGGGACCAGACTGATCTACCTCTAGAGTTGCGCCAAGCACGCACTCTTTCCCCTCTCCTGCGCACCGTCAGAAACTTTCATCCGGGTCATCCTCACTCTGACGCAACCAATACTGAGAAATGTTAGCTGCTCGCGGCAACTGTGTTACCTGCTCTCCTCCGTAGAATCCTGTTTCTGTACTGTATCTTTGCTGGTTAACAGTGTTGGGAAGTGGTGGTTGTGGCACCTGACTTTGTTGAACAACTACCTCATTCTGCACCTGTGGAGTTAATGATTGATGTTCCGGATTAGGTTTAGGTGGGAACTTACACTCATTTCTCCAATGCCCTAATTTTCCGCAATTATGACATGGCCATTTCTTCTTTGCCTCTTCTAGACTCACTTGACCTTTTCCTTTACCTATATTTGGTCGCATTTTATTCTGTCCTGATTCGTTTCCATTATTATTGTCCAATTGGGCTTCTTGTTTTTCTGCCACTTTCACTTGTGCCCACATTGCCTTTTCTTTCAACTTACGCTGTTTACTCTCTATTTCATCACTACAATACTTAGCATATCTCAGTACCTTATCTACACTTCCATTCTGCCAGTTTATCATGTGTTGCTTAATCATATCACTTATTTCTGGTTTCAAACCAAACACAAATCGGTATACAAAATGACTCATGTCCTTTTCACTCAACTCCTCATAACCACTATACTGCTTGAAAACCAATAACAGTCGCTCATAATATGCATGTACAGACTCCTTGCTTTCCTGTGTAGTTCTATCAATCTTAACCCAATCTGTCTCTTTGGGAGGAATCTTATTTTTCAAAAAGGTAATCACCTTGTCGTATTTCTTCATCACATCAGGACCTGGAGCTCCTGTTTTAGGATCTCTTGGATATTCTGTAGTTGGCCAGTCAACTGTAATCTTACATTCGGACCATAAATCTGTTGGTACCACTATGTCAAACAATCCATCTAAATCTATCCACAACACTTTTGACACCTTTACAAACCTTTCTACTTGTCGGTACCACTCAACTGGCTTCTCTCTTAACTTTGGAAAGTCATTGGTAAATGACAGTATGTCCTGCCTAGTCCAGGGAACATGCACGTAACTACCACCTGGAGTTTCTCTCATGGGATATTCTTTGACAACAGATTCTTTTTCGGTTACCATAAAAGCCAATGAACCTTTGTCTATACTTTTCTCATTCTTCTTTGTCCATCTAACCTTCCATCTGTCCACATCACCCCATTTTCTCAACAACACAATTAACTCCTTTATCTGTGTCAGCCTTCCTGCCGTGTTCAAATTTTCAATATCTTTTTCACAAAAGTCTACTCTGTATGGTTTTTGCAACGTTTTCACTTTTGCAAAATCTATTCCAATCTCACTAGCCACTTCTTCTAGTTTGTCATGTAAATTCTTTGCCCTCCATGTTATACTTTTGCACAGAAACATTATTTCATCATCCTGATAATTTTTTATCTTTTCAGTACCAATCGTTCCTAGAATTAATTCTTCCATATCTATTTTTAATCTGATCACATCTAATGGTTTTTCTTCTGTTTCTTTTATTTTAAAAGCTTTCATCCACTCATTCAACTCATCAGGAGTCGGACCTATGGGTGTATTATTTAGTTCTACCCAGTTACCACTCTTTTCAGGCGTTTCTGTTGCAGATTCTGTTACCATATGCATTTTCTTACCATTGCATTCATTCACTGTTAAATTTGTAGGTGGACTTGGTCTGTAAGTACTAGCCAAATTACTTGTACTTGCACTTTGTTCCATCCTTTCCTTTTCTCTCTGAAATTGTGAACTCAAGGGAATCACCAAAGATCGTTCATCAATTTTCTGATTCTCAAAAACTGGTATTACTGGACCTATCGTTACAGGCACAGTAACTGCTTCCATATTTTTCGTTAATTCTCTAATTTTCTCAGTTAGTTCTTTTGTTGTCCTTGCCAATTCGCTTGCATTGTCGCTTTCTATTCCTTCATTTTGAGAAGTTCTCATTTGTTCTTGTGACCTATTTATTTCAATTCCCTTTTCCGGACTTTTATTTCGCATTGTCTCTATTAGTGGCGCATTTGGTGTCACCACTGTAGAACTCTGCTGATACGGAGGTGGATTTCTATTTAATATATCTTCCAGCAATTCGTCATCCGTTTCGCTCTCATGCATATACTTTTCTCTCTATATGTTTCTTTTTCTCAGTCCGTTTTTTCTTAGTCCCTTCCTCAACTGTAAAAGCTGGAAACAAACCTCCTGTCATGTTAGCACATCTCCATCGTTTTATTCTGTCCTCATGATTTACTCCCCACAGTCTTCCAGGCATAAATTCATGATCTCTCATTCCTCTGAATCTCTCTCGTTCATACATCTCATCCTCCCATTCCGTCAAAGCCTCAAACTGTGTTGGTCTAGGTCTAGGTTCCAACTTACACATTTTTTCTCGCAAGTTTCGCAAAACCGCTACACTAAACGATCCATTCTCAGGGAAAGCCAAAGCACCATCATTCTTTGTATATTTAGCCCAATTTTCCAACCATATGCACGTATGATATCCATATTTCAGCATCATATGTGAAGCTGCTGATTTCGGCGGAGGAATTACTTGTCCCTCTCTAGTCACAACCTTTTTGTCTTTCTTAAAGAAATTCTTCAATTTCGTCGTCCATGACGTTCTCTCCCTTTCATACTCGTAATACGGCATGTTTTCTATTTGTTTTCTCTTTACTCTAACGCTGTTTCTGTGTACGGAACTTCGACCAATTACAGCGCGACTCACACTAACGTACCAATCAGAACAATTCCCACCGTCCGCGAACCAACCAATACTAGCGCAGCACTTTTCTACGTCACTCCTGACTCTGTGTTCACGTGACTAGCGCACTATCCAATCCTAGCGCGGCACTTTTCCACGTCACTTCTACTCTTTACCCCTCCTTTACAAAATTTATCGGCAATTTTTTCTTTTTGCTGTTTTCTTCGTTAGTTACAACAATTAAAACAATTCCATAGTCCTTTTACACAAGAATCCTGTTTTTCCAGTAGGCAGCGCTTACCTCTACCCTACCACAAAATTATTTACTCTCGCCGATAAAGTAGCACTTCCCTCTACCTTACCCTTCTTTTAAACAAACAATTTACTCGTTTCTCTGGGGATAAGACACATGTGGAGACTAGGCTCCTGAGAATTAAGGCCAAAGTTTCACAAGTAAACGTGATTTGCTATTTCAATTACACACTTTTCACACAGAAATCCCTAACATAACACAACCTGCGTTATAACCAAAATGAATTCAGACCATGTACCAAATTCCATGTGACTTCTCTTGCCACACGTGTTCCACTTCCTACATCCCAGAAGCGTGAAAACTTACATATAACATAACGTGACTCAACATATAGTGTTAGTCCTCAAAATAATCAATAATCAATAAACAATAATCACTAAACTAATCTATAGAAAACCATAACTCTGCTACCAAGAAATCTGATGCAGCGCGTACAATAAAAACTATTCTCCTCCCAGGTTACTTATAGGTCATCCAGGGGCAAACTATATTTCTCATATCCACATGACGATGGGGCCCATAAACATCGCCTAATACACACGCACACTCCTGGATTTCCTTTACACCTTTATGAAATTCTGTACTCCTAGGAGAAGCATGAGAACTAAATGGAGAACACCATTTTATGTACCGCTGGAAGAGCCAGGATATCTTATTACCTTAATTTGTCACTTTCTTTTATTTATTTCTTAAGATATTCCTGCTCATTGTTTTGTCGATGAATCATTCATTTAAGAAATTAGTTCATAGTGATTAAGACCAGCTGAATCACAATAACCAATTACTGATGTCACAATCATTTAGGAAAATAACCACTGAGTCATTTTGGGTTTAAAGAATCTTAAATTTTATATAATTTTTAAAAGCATGAAAAGAATTTTAATACTATATTCAATTATTCATTCTTAAATTCAAATATTTATTAAGCATAATCAATTTATTGCAGAAAGGAAATTTTGTCATGAAGCCAAAACCCTAATTACCTGCCTAGCTTCCTAATTTAGCCTAATGATTTCTAACCTAAGTTAGGAATTAGAAATAGCCTGATTCTCATACTCAACTGTAAAATTAAGACAGCAACAGCAACTTCAGCTCGTCAGCATCAGCTACCTGCAACCCGTCTCCTCTAACAGTCTTTCAGCATCTCCCGCTCAGTAAGGGATCGATCAGGACCACCCAGCACTGGAAGCCACCAACGCGACTCTTCAACTCCTCTCCTGACTGTGACTGCAACCACGACTGACCCCCTCCCACTAAGAGTAGGCCCTCTTATACCCTAATTCTAACTTTGCTAACTAACTGTTGCAACATTAATATCACGCTTTTCTTTCATTGGTCCATGCATGTCAGCTTATTCATTCTTTTAATCAAGTTCTCTTGGATTCAAGGGTCCTTGGATCATTTCCTTTCCCATACGCTTAAACATTTCCATCCGATTCGATCAGTTCATTTGTAACTTCTTTCGACACATTCGAGAACTCCGCAGTCATTGTCCTTTCTCTTAAACTTGTTTCCCACGGGCCTTCTGCTGATCATCATGGCACACTATCAGTTCAATTAGGTCACACCAGCCTTGACCATTTCTTGCCTCCAAACGTCTCAGAAACCTCACGAGGTTTTAGCTTTTTTCTCCGTTTTCATCCCATATCACGTGTCCCCTTTGCGCCTGCGCATCTTCCCCACTGGCGGCCATTTTACATCGCCACTCGGTTATACTTTTAGAAGCACTAATTTGAGGCAAACAAAACATAATTAAAATAGAGAAAAATATCCCTTTTGTTTCCCTCCCGTCGTCTACGTACCCCAATTAGTTGTTACCTAGCAGAAAGCAACATTTAAGCTGTTCCTTACTTACCATCACTATTGTTTTTGCAACGACACGTTTTATTTCTATGAAGCACAAACATGCATTTACTTTTATTTAATACGCATTTATTTTTTCATTATAATTAGACACACGGACATCCATTAATAGATTATTTAGCACATACATTGGCATATTACCATTCCCACACATACAGTGTTGATTAATACATATAAACGAACATTTTATTTAATTAATTATAAAATTTTGTTAGGGGTTAAATTTTTTTATTTTCCCTGCTCCATCACAACCAAGTCTTGATCAACACGAGACTTGGAAAAAACAAAAGGGACAGCTCTGCCGCCTCCCCCACAGCCATAGAACAAAAATAATGGCTGCGGGAGTCAGATGCCGCTAGCAGACTCCATCACCGGAAAGGCCAGAACGCAAAGGAAAGCTCCCCGCCCCAGCCAAGCACATGGCGGGGAGCGCGATCTGGCAATGGAGCAGGAACGCGACCAACCGGAACACCGGTGCGGCAGCGTGCCAAGTAAGCAACACAAACATTAAGTAAAAGAAAACTCACGTCACCGTAGATCCCCAGCAAGATAGCGATTGCAGAAACAGGAAACGCAGCACAGTATACCAGCGTTCCGACCAACGTGTCGGACAGCAAAAAAAGCAGGCATAGCGGTGGGTGGGAGGGGCTTATATTATAAAAAATTTAAAAATACTAGCGTTTCTATTGGCTATCGTGAGGCAGGATTACCTCACATGGTAAGGACTGGGACGAGTAGGATATATGAGGGGTAATGAAGACAGTCCACTCACTGCCTCCCATACCTACAACCTGGGAAGTGCCACGATCAGTGCTTTACTCACTTCCATCATCAACACCTCCCTCAAAACAGCCACCTTTCCAGAAAGCTGGAAACAAGCCAAAATGCCTGCCCTCCTCAAAAAACCCTCAGCCGACTCCGAACTACTCAGCAACTACCAACCCACTTCTCTGCTCCCCTTCCCAGCCAAAGTTATTGAGAAGACCCTCAACAGACAACCCACGGAACACTAAAACGTCACAAATTCCTAGACTACTCTCAATCAGGATTATGAAACAACCACAGCACCAAAACAGCCCTAATCGCTGCCACAGACGACATACGCACCAGCCTCGACCGTAGACAGACCGCCACCCTCATCCTCCTCGACCTCTCCACCGCCTTTGACACAGTCTCTTGTAAAGATGACTTCAGGCAAATGCAGCACATACACAGGAGTCCGGGTCCACCTTCATCCCCTTACACAATGCCTGCCCAGCGCTGAGTGACCTCATATCGTTCCATGAGCTCAGGCAAGGACTTGAGCTCTAGAACACATATGAGTTCACAACATAACATCTCCCACAACAAACTCATCACCAGACTACACACAGTGGGAATACAATTACCAGCACTCAAATGGATAGCTTCCTTCCTCTCCTGAAGAACACAACGGGTCAGGCTCTCGCCCTTTACATCAGAACCCAAGGATCTTACTTGCGGAGTCCCACAGGGATCATCACTCAGCCCCACATTTTTTAACATATACATGACTCCTCTGGCAAACACCATCAGATATCGCAGAACTAACACCACCAAGACAAACTTCAAGCAATGCATGACCAGCGTGGGCAATTGGATGAACGAAAACTTCCTAAAGCTCAACACAGACAAAACTGAAGTTCTGATCTTCAGGAATAAGAGCTCACCTTGGGACCCTGCCTGGTGGCCTACCGATCTTAGACCCACACCCACCCCAACTGACCACGCTAGGAACATCTGCCTTGTCCTGGACACCAACCTCACCATGAAGTCCCAGGCCAACGCCATCATCTCTGCATGCTTCCACATTCTCTGCATGTTATGTAAAATCTTGAAGTGGCTCCCACTAGACACCAGACGTACATCACGTAGGCTCTAATCACAAGTGGGACTATGGCAGCACACTGGACACTGACATCCCAACCCATCTCCTTCACAGACTTCAAACTATCCAAAACGCCACAGCCAAACCCGTCCTCTTCCCTCCCCCCCCCCACCACCAAAGCCAAACCCACACCACATCACTCCTCCGATAGCTCCTCTGGCTCCCCACCCAGAAGCGTTGCCAGTTCAAACTTCTCACACACACATTCAAGTCACTACACAACACAGGGCCCATATACCTTAATCACTGGCTTCACTTCCATCAACCCACCAGACAACTTTCCTCAGCATCACTCTCACTCGCATACACACTCTGCATCCACAGAAGCAGAACGGGAGGTCGATCATTCTCCTACCAAGCCGCCAAATTCTAGACAATCTCCCCCAGCACATAAGGGCCTCCTCCTCACTTCTTAAATTCTGCAAAAAGCTGAAGATATGGCTATTAAACTAGTCTTCCTGTGAGATCATCAAAACTACCTGTATTCAGGCCCTGCCTGAACACACGCCTACACTCACACACTCAGCGCCAGAATACCCTCATGGGTAACAAGCAGTGCTCTATAAACCCACCTTACAATATTTTACATTTCATTTGTAGAAGATTACGGTCTACAAGTAAATAATCAATTTTCAAGTATGAATGGTGATGAAAAGGGTAAGAAAGTGAATTCTTGCCTTGTGGGATGATCTTCCTATGGTCCTTTACATTTTGTACAAACATACTCCTGATTTGTGAGTTTTGTGGATTTAAAACTTACTGTATGTTTTCTCTCCTGGGCTGGATCTAAGAACAGATCAAAGACATAAATACAGTGTTTACACTCAAAGAAACACACAACTTTTCACAGGTGGCAGCACACATCATGGGCAACCTCTAGTAATAGTCTTTTTATTTCTTCTATGATTATTACTAGACTGACCACTGCCCCTGTTCCAGATCAGCTGGTCATGCAGTTGAAATCTACCCTGAATAGAAACATAAATGAGCTAGTTGGTTCCTGAATAAGATATTCAGTGTTCCCCACAACCCCACTGGATTTAAGACTCATGAAAGGCTCATCTTGAGGTTTACATGCTATCAGTTTGGGACTCACCCTTAGTTAGTGGAATTCTAAAAAATGTAACACAATAAGAGAAAAACCTTTAGCTGACCATCTCCTATTCTACAAAAAACAATGAATTATTTTCCTTTCCAGTACTGAAGCTTTTGTAATTCATAATGACTGTGATAATTCCTTGATATTGCTGACCTTCAGGTATTCATTCCATCTCATCCCTGATGCAGACCTCGCACTTCCTTTAAAGAATGGGATGTAGCTTTGTAAGTGATCCTCAGGCGAGATGCACCGACCAATCCTTATCAGATGTTTTCTGACACGGTAAAGGATGAAAATTGGTCACAACTGTAATTCTGCCCTCGCGTGGAATCCTTTTGTTGTTTCTTTACAGTGCTTCTTGTGTGGCCTGATCTCTGCTCGATAGCTTCTTTCCTGTAGGTTGACCACGAGAGAGTTAGCTTGTTTATTAAATTCATGCTGTTTGTACAGTTTCTTCGATAACAAACGAACTGGCCTGCAAGTAGGTTGTTCTTCAAGGGCTTCATGTGGTGGAATCCATACTGCAATAGAGAATTCCTACTAGAGGTGTCCCTAATAATACCGCTGTTTAAACCACCTGCCTCAGGTTTAATACACAGGTCAGTAAACATGACCTTGCGATCACTATAGGCTTAAATAAGAGTACATTAGGGTCCTGCGACTTAAAAGCCATGCTAGATAAGGCTTGAGATCTCTCTCAGAATTGTTTCATATGCAAAGGATGTCATCAATAAAATGACAACGTAAACAAATCATAAAGGAATACTGCCTTCGTGTAAGAGGTGCTGCTTGAACTCTTATTTGGTTGCTCCCATTAGTGTGTCAGACATTTGCCAATATATCTGATCCTCAAATTGTAAAAAATGGTTTCATGTTAAACCAATTCCAAGCACCAGAGTAGAAATGTTTGAATTTTCTGTATAACCTTGATTATTTTTTAACTCAAAATCTGAAATTCATGTTTGCGTTTTTATTTTTTTTAAATGCAACATCTGGCAAAACAGCTTGTTAAAAAACCCACCATTGAAATTGAAGAATTGACACCAGAGGGCACATGAAGTCCTATGTGACAGGCCTAAGGATAGGTAGGTTGTGATCTGGATATATGTTCTATTGTGTGAGTTTTCTGTGGAATTTAAAGTGGAACAGGAGAGCATCATGAGAGGGAGCTGGCACAAATCTAAGTCCTTTATTAAGAACTGTCTCCTCAGACTCTCTTTAAATAGATTCACAACTAGATATTTGGGTTGAAATGACCCCTGCCTTTATGTCCAGTCACCCCCAGCAAGCTTTCTTTCCAGTTTTAGTTCTGCGTTTGGCCCACGTCCTGCTCTAAAAATGCTTTAGCAGTGGCCTGCAGAAGACTTGTTCTGGTGTAAAATGTTCCTCACGTGTAGATGTGCCCGATGCTGCTGGATTTTCTCACTACTAAAAGTTGTAAAGGACTAGTTTTGTGGTTGACCCTTTTGTTCCACTTCTAATTATGTTGTGTATTTTGGTGATCCATCTATTTTGTGCATTTGATGTGTAATATGCCAACTGTGATTTAAAGAATGGTCCATTCAAGATTAAATTAGTCTGCCTTTTTTCATGCTGGTTATTTTAAGATACCATTTGGTTCTTATTTTCAGTTGCATAAGATGTAAATACATTACAATCAGCAAGTGGCAACGTATTTAGATAAGATCTTCCTATTGAAGAATTTCTTTATGGCGACTTCTTTTACTGTTACTGTTCCTCAATACAGAACAGAAGACATGAGTTGTTTCACTTGAGATTTAACCCTATTTTATGAGGCAAATTCACTATTCAAGGAACTGTCTCAGAATCTTGGCAGCATTGTTAAATACTCTATTCTGTGGGAGAAGAGGAACCCAAATTGTTCCAGTGCTCTCTTTACAATTAAATTTTATTCCAGTTTTCACTCAGCCTGGTTTAAAATCGGAAATAATATTTTTGTCCCTCAATATAAATCATTATTAATTTGATTTCTGTATTTTTATTTAATTCTGTCTTTCTTTTTAATATCATGCAGGTGAAACTAATGCAGTAGGAACTAAATAATGGATCAAATGGATAAAAGTCTTGTGGATGAACGGCTTTGAAAACTTTGGAGAAAGAAAAGCACCTTCCTAAGGCAGCACCAATGTGACATCAAGGAATCGAAGCTGCACAGATGAGGTCTGTGATTGTTAACATTGTCACAAAGGTTTTCAATTCACGCAATATCAATGCGCAGCGGATACTGCACGCCAGAGGCGATATGTGTCTAAGAAATACTGCGACACACATGGAGGGCACCGAATCAAACACACAGAAGACCGGCCTCTCAATATACTGAAACACTCACTGAAAAAGGCCATATAAATGTACTGTAGCATGACAAAGCTTTCATTGGAAATGGCTGTCCATGGCATATCAAAAAGTCGATATTAGTGAGAGAACATACTGAAAGTAACTAAGGATTTGATCAAAAGAAAAGCTCTGTTTGAACACAAAGTTCACATAATGGAGAAATGTTGTTCATGCTCAGAATGTGACAAAACTTGTAGTGGAAAAGAACATCTAAAGAGGCATCAGGAGGGCCACAGAGGGCAGAGACCATATGAATCTACTGAATATGACAAGGCATTTATTGCAAGAAAACAACTGGTGCAATATCAGAAAGTCCACACCAGAGAGAAATCATATTTATCTACTGAATGTGATAAGGCGTTCATTACAAAAACTATATCCTTGGAATATAATAAAAAACACACTAGGGAGAAATCATTTGAATGTGCTGAATGTAAAAAGACATTTGTTAGCAAATGGGGTTTCATGCAGCACCAAAAAATCCACACTGGCGAGAAACTATATCAATGTACAGAGTGTGACAAGGCATTCATTGCAAAAGGACAACTAGTGCAACATAAGAAAGTCCACACTGGCGAGAAACCCTATCAATGTCCTGAGTGTGACAAGGCATTCATTACAAAGGGACACCTAGTGCGACACCATCAAGTCCATACCGGGGAGAAACCATATGAATGTGCGGAGTGTAACAAAGCGTTCATTACAAAGGGAGAGCTAACACGCCATCAGAAAGTCCACACTGGTGAGAAACCCTATGAATGTACAGAGTGTTACAAGGCGTTCATTACAAAGGGAGAGCTAATGCGTCATCAGGAAGTCCACACCAGGGAGAAACCATATGAATGTACAGAGTGTGACAAGGAATTTGCTACAAAAGGAAAGCTAACACACCATCAGAAGGTCCACACTGGGGAAAAACCATACGAATGTACAGAGTGTGACAAGGCATTCACAACAAAGGGCGCACTAACACACCATCTACATGTTCACACTGGAGAGAAACCATATGAATGTACTGTATGTAAAAAGAAATTCATTACGAAAAGTAACCTATTGCAACATCAGAATACCCACCTGCGAGAGAAACCATTCAAATGCTCTGAATGTGACAAATCGTTCACTTTAAAAAGGAGTTTCTTACAACATCCTAGAGTCCACACTGGAGAGAAGCCATATGAATGTACTGAATGTGAAAAGGCATTTGCTTCAAAGAACAACCTAATGCGACATCTGAAAGTCCACACTGGAGAGAAACCGTTTGAATGTACTGAATGTAAAAAGGTATTCACTAGGAAAAGTAACCTCTTGCAACATCTGAAAGTCCACACTGGGGAGAAACCATATGAATGTACTGTATGTAAAAAGCCATTCATTACAAAAAGTTATCTCTTGCAACATCAGAAAATCCACACTGGGGAGAAACCTTATAAATGTCTTGAATGTAAAAAGGCATTCAGTAGGAAAGCGTACGTCATGCAACATCAGAAAGTACACTCAGGCGAATAGCCATATTAATGTACTGAATGTACAAAATCGTTCATTAAAAAGAAAAATCTGTTGAAATACCAAATAATCCACAATAAGGATAGGCCACGAGTGCACTGAATGTAAAAAGCAATTCATTACAAAATTTTACCTCTTGCAACATTAGAAAATCCATACTGAGGAGAAACCACACAATTGTGCTGAATGTAAAAAAGGCATTTATTAGGTAACGGGAATTCATTCAAATTCAGAAAAAACACAGTGGCATGACCCCATATGAATGTACTGAATCAAAAGGAAATCTACACTAGGGAGAGAACATATGAGAGTACTGAATGCTTTTTTTTGCCATTTATTACAAAAAATACGCTCTTGTCACTTCAGAAAACCTATACTGGGGGGAAACCATTTGAAAACACTGAAGGTGAAAAGACATTCATTAGGAAATGGCAACTCATGCAACAACAGAAAATCCACATTGCAAAGAAACATATGAATATACTGAGTGTAAAGGCATTTATGCACTACAGGACCCGTCAGCGGCTGGGGAACATCGCTGCTGCCTCATAAGCTGGGATTCCTGGACTGTGCTACAGTCTTGGAGCTCCACCGGCTACTCCTCTGGAACTGACGGGTGCGACTGCCATCTTAAAAGTAGCACCCAGCCAGAGATTTCTGCAGCATATGGTCTGCGCCCCGCCATGATCTGTGCGTTGAGCCTCCACCTACTTGTGGCAACCTCTGAGCAGCACCAGCACTTTTAGACTGCATAAAGCTGTATTCTGGGGGAAGGGGATCCTTCTAGCGAGAGGACTGTGTTCGGCGATGCCACACCAGCACCCCTGGGGGCTATGAGCCACCTGACCCCACCCTGAGGAGCCACTCCTCCCTTTGTGTGATCTAGCAAACAACTCCCGAGGAGAAAGAGCCCATTGTGGCTTCAGCAACGACACCTATACAGGCCTTGAAATTGCACCTGTTAGCTAAAACCAAGAAATGAAGTGCATGGGCACAGATAAATATCAGAAAGGATGCCATTTTAAGCAATGAGAAGCTCTAAAAAGATCTTAAAACTACTGCAAAACACCAGAAATGAATCACTATTATCACAAGTCTTGTTTTTTTAAAAGCCAGGTGTGCTTTGCATGCTGGGATTTGTATGCCCATACTGTACGATAGAAAAACAGCAAACTACTAGTCCCAGCATGCAAAATGTTTAGGATATAACTGTAAGGATTCACAGTGTTACAATGCACATGAAGGGCACAACAGGTAGCAGAAGGGTATTACCCACAAGACAATGCTAGTGTCATGTGACACTCCGAGCCTCCCGCTGACACAAATGCCACCTCGAAAGTAAGAAGCTCTAACCAGGCCTGGACTGGTTCAAATGCTGCAGCAAATGCTGTTAAGTCTGCACATTCACACTTCTGCCAATAATAAGAGACTTTGTCTGCCCAGGGCTGGACTGGCCTCTGGATTATTGCTTTTACTAACTGCACCAGTTCACAAGTAGGACCTTCTGATCCGGCCACTTACCAGTTATCCCATAGGTGTTTTTTACTGGCATGAGCAGTATTTCATTTTCCTGCTGAAACAAAAATTGTGAAAAGCACCTAAAGACTTTGTTTTTACTATTTAAAGTATGTACTGATTAACATAAAATGCAAAGAATGCACCTTCACAGGTTCTAGAGGTGTTAACTCAATGATCACAGGTTGATTATTAAAGTGAAGAATGACAGAAAGGCCATCCTAAAAATGAATAAACTTTATAAAGACAATTTTTTAAATAATATTCTATATCACGTTTGATACTTTACGAAATCTTAAAATGATATGAGCCGGTATTTCTTTGGGAAAGGTGGCAACCGTACATACCAGAGAGAAACAGTGGAGGTGACAGAGTGGCCTCAGTGCTGCTTGTTGCCTTGTTTCTATACTCCTCATGCATCCACCGCGCTGTAGGCAGCGGCACTGGCAGAGGCTCTCTTTCGGTGTCCTGTGGCCTGATGGACGGTGCTGCAATGCAGGCATACATCCGGTTGGAGGAGTTAGAGTGCACGCAACTGACTGCTGCCAGCCTGCAATGTCCATTTCTGATGGCAGAGCTGAGTCCAGTCAGCGAGCCGTGTGACTGTCTTTTAGAGACAGTAGCTCTGCAGGGGCCTCTGGCGTGACCATACAAGTGTGTGCTGGCCCCGCCCCCCCCCCCCCCATGTCCCAGCACGTGGGCAGGTGATGTTTTTTTGTTCTGGTGAGTGGCCAGGCAATCTTCCTCAGACCATTCCCCCAACACATGGAGGGCTGGGCAGGTGAATGTTGTTTTTTTCATCCGGATGAACCCCGGCCACACACGGCTTCTGCTTTGTAGTCCTGTCTGCTGTCATCTGACTCACTGAGTGCGACTACAGTTCCTGAGGTTGCTATTGGATAAAAGGCACCTGAGTGTCTGCCTTGCAGCCTAGGGAGCAATCACCATGAGTGCTGTGGTCACAGGGCAAGTGCCTTGCAGCAGAAAATAACAAGAGGCAAGGCTGTACCCCAGATCCACATAGCACTCTGTTTCTGACCCTGGGATAATTGTTTATTCTCATGACAGTGACCTCCAGCAAAGACATAGACATGCTGGTGATTATTGATTTGCAAGGCGGCGTACTTCACTTCATCATTGATGCATTTTTATAAATATCTGATACAGTCACACGCTCTCTATAGCGCAGCGTGCTTGGTGCTGCAGCTCATCATAGCATGCTTGTGGTAATCAGATGGTGCTAATTATGCGTGACTAATGCATTTTAGTGTGGTGATGCGGACACCAGCACTAAAATGCATTAGTCTAACCCCTAGTGCGTGGTACTTGGCAGGCCTGGGGAAATGCTTCACAGCTTTTACCAAACCCTTTACAATCAAGAGTCCGATAACTCAGCATATATACAGGAATACTTGCACAAATGCGACTTGTCATCTATGGGCCCAATTCACAAAGGTAAACTTAGACCAAAAGTCTAAGTTAAAACCGGAAGTCTAAGTTTAGACCTAAAGTCTAACTTTACTGTTAGTAAAGTTAGACTTTTGGTCCAAGTTTACCTTTGTGAATCGGGGCCTATCACTCCCTTGCCATTGGGAGTTGCTTGAACACCCCTTAGACTCCACTGAACTGAGACAAGCACTCATATCAGTGCTCACAGGAGGGTCCCGAGACCCCAGTGACCTCACCCAGGAGTTTTATAAAATCTTCCTCTTCTCCCCTGCATATTCTCAATGCAACCGGGCTCTCTCATTCCAGGGCTAATAAATTCCGATCAGTTTGGCTTTATTTGCAGCCACCGTGGATCTGAAAATATCCGCTGCCTCACTCACCTGTTTGAAAAAGTTCACAGATGCAATATCCCCCCCCGGCTCTGCTGCTGTCTCTCGATGTTGAGAAACCATTTGATCAGGTGAGTTGGGCTTTTCTTAGAGCAGTGCTATACAAACTTTAACCTGGCCCCTTCTTGACAGATAGAATCATGGCAACATACACCTCCCCTACCCCCGGGTATTCAGATAAATGGGCAAAGTATAAACCCCTTCAAACTCACTACGGGCACTAGGCAAGGATAACCCCCTCCCCGCTCTTCTTCACTTTGTGGTGGAGCATATAGGTTATCCAAACACAAATGATAACTACCATCCAATTTGGGGGGCCTCATAAAGATAAACTCAACTTATTCTCCAACGATATCCTCCTCAGACTCAGGGGCGTTGGAGACACTAAATTTCTGTGGTGGGGACTAGGACAACAAATGTGGACTTTCCAGTGACCCTATACAAATCGCCCATTGTGTGAGACCCTACGCCTGTTAAACGTATACAATTGCATAGTTATGAAGAGAAATATTGAGAAAGGCAGGCATTTAGTCACAGTTTGCAAGTATGCTTTATTGTTATTTACATTCACAAAGTAATTAGACCCGGGGGGGCGCTAGTGAGCCCGAAGCAAGATGGCCGTACGCTAGTGCAGCTCTGCTGGTCGGGGCTTCTATCCGGTTAAAATCCTGCATTTCTCCCTATCAACCAGCGACCAAAAACGGCAATTCCGGACCCCCTGCCTGTGCTGAACACGGAATTGTAAGTGCGGAGAAAGGCAACGGCGTCTAAACCCCCATTTCCACGATCTGATGACCAGCTGCAAAATGGCGGCTCCCGTGGGCCGCTGTTTCACTGAGGGGGCCGGTGGCGGTGGCAATGAGAAGCGATGCTGAGGCTGGGCGGCTGACGCCGAGAGATAAAGGCGGATAGGCGCAGCAGGGGTGAAGACTGGCCGGAGAAGCGGCAAAATAAATAAGCGGTGAGCAATAGAGGGTGCTCTGTGTACCGTGCGAGAGAGGCCTGGCACGCACGGCGGGACTGACGGCAAGATGGATGCGGGCACTGTATCGGAGGCATAGAGTGCTGCCCTTCCCCTAACACGTGCCTCAGGTACAATGCTGTGACATAGAGCGCGGATCTTGCGGGCATCGACTGGCTGCACAACCTGCAGACCAGGTAAGTAGCTGAGGTTGCTGAGGGGTGGTGCGGGTGCCCCCCCCCCTGTGAGGGGGACACGCAGAAAAAAAGAAAACAAAAGCAGCGAGTTCCCGTGCGGATTTGCATCTCTGGGACGGCGCTGGCGGAATCTTTGCGCCCACCGGCTGATTAATCAGAAGTTATCGTGCGTAAGGAATAAGGGCGGATTACAGGTCAACTGATAACTGGCGTGACAGCGGAGTAACTGCGCCCGCTATTTTGTGCCTGAGTCGCCCCCTTCTCGGCTCTGGACGGTTAGATAGCCGCCGCGGAGGGTGTGTGGAGTGAGGCGATTGGAGCTATACTGCGGCAGGGTCCTGACCATTATGCCATACGATCTGCGGAATCGGCTGTGAGCGCCATCATTTCAGGAGACTGCGGCTGGGGCGCACACTGGTCGTGCGTGGTGGAGACTGAGATCCCCCCTAGTGAGTGAGGCTCCTAGACATACTGTGGCTGGAGCGTGTGCTTGCATCATCAGGGCATAAAGGAAAGTGGATGAGGGAGAAGACACGGTGGACCCTGCCCGCCTGACACAGCGATGCGAGGCTGAGTGGCTGGAAGAGCGAAGCAGTGTGCCAAGGATTTCAGACGCGCTGAGATAGCCTGTGACTGCCGTTGAGCTGTGGCTGAGTGGTATCATACTGCTATATCGTGCCGTGAGTGCTGCGCGCCAGGCGAATCTGCAACTGACCCCTTGGATCTCTGACGCTTGAGGAGATACCACAGTTGTTGTCGGTGGAGACTTTCTCGACGCCCGGGAATCGTGGCGCAGTGTCGTGATTCGCTGAGATCAAAGTGCGCAAAGATGGGTAAAATAGAAAAGCAACAGCAGGCCAAACTTACATTTGAATCCAAACGGCTAACGAAGACTCAGATGCAGGCTGCTTCGGACACCGAGACGGACTTGGAAGCTGGCAGCAGTAGCAAACTTGAGCGCATGATGCTGGCAATGCAGCAAAGTCTCCACTCAATTGACAGTAAAATAGACACCTTGAATCTTCGAATGGATAATATGGCGGCAAAATTGGATAAGCACGGCTCGCGGATAACTGAGGCGGAGCAGCGCATCTCCAACACGGAAGACAAGGTGGGGAACATCACTGACTCCTGTAACCAAATGGAGAAACTCTTAGCGGTAATACAGGCGAAGAACGAGGACCTGGAAGCCAGGTCCCGGCGTAATAATCTTCGCATTACGGGAGTGCCTGAGTCCACCAATACAGGCAAGATGGAGCTGTATGTGGAGGAAATGCTTAAAAGTATGCTGGGAGCAGAACATTTTTCGACCATGTTGGTGGTGGAAAGGGCGCATCGCTCGCTTGCGCCTAAACCAATCCCGGGAGCGCCGCCGCGTCCTATAATAGCCAGGCTGCTAAATTATCGGGACAGGGACACAGCACTGTGTCTGGCAAGAGAAAAGGGCGTCACTACGTACCAGGGGGTGGAGGTTGCACTGTTCCCCGATTTCACGACTGCAGTCCAGCAGGCCAGGCGGGAGTTCCATCAAGTGAAGAAAAAGCTACAGGCAATGAAACTGCAGTACACCATGATGTACCCAGCGCGACTCCGGATACAGCACAGAGGCAAAGCCAGGATTTTCACATCCTCCAAAGACGCTATGCAGTTTGTGCGACAGCTAGAGCGACAGGAATCTTCTAGAATGGCCGGTGACGAAGCGGATAATGAAGATTAACCTTATACGTGGGAAAAACACGTTCAGACTGGTACTGTTGCTCCTTCTTGACTAAAACTGTAAAGGCGTGAAAGGGAGAAGTCCTCTACTATGTAGATGTTGGGCTCCCGACACCCCGGAGTCCAATTGGTGGTAAAGTATATGACACGCAAAAATTGAGGCACTGTGTCGCTATGCTACTATTTTGCATTTGAACCATGGGACTATGCAAATGGCGGGTCGGTGGGCCATGGGACTTGCAGTGGCGGTCTTGCTCGACGCCGCTAAGGCATTCGACTCTATCTCCTGGAGATATAGGTTTACAGTCCTGCACCGCATGGGTGTACCCTATATCTACATAAACTGGATCAAACTGTTATACACAGATCCAGTAGCACGTGTGCGTATAAATGAACAGACGTCTGATGCATTCCAGATCCGATGCGGTACGAGACAAGGCTGCCCCCTATCGCCCTTATTATTTGCGGTGGTTCTTGAACCGCTGGCCTGTGTAATGCGCTAACGATATGCGCAGGCAGCGCTGCGCTTCTACCAGAGACCGCTGGCAGTATCCATGTATGCAGATGACATGGTGTTATATGTGCGGGATCCTGCAATGTATCTAGAACAGCTTATTCGGGAGTATATCCGCTTTGAATGGCACTCAGGGCGCGGAATAAATTGGAATAAATCAGTCGTGCTCTCCTTGACGGAATGCACATCACGGGTAGAGTTGGGGTATCCACTGGAGTGGGGTTCAGACCCAGTAAAGTACTTGGGTATTTGGATCCACAGAGATCCGCAGGTAATTATACAGACAAACTATGGGACGCAATCACGCGACTCACGGAGCAAGTGTCCCGATGGATAAAATTACCCTTAACGTTTGCGGATAGAATAGCATTAATCATAATGGTCGTACTCCCGAAGTTTTTATATCTATTTGTAAATATCCCCTTTAGACTAACGCAGCATTTCTTCAATACACTTCGTACCTCACTGATCACGCTGGCTTGGGGAGGTAAAAAGCCAAGAGTAAAATGGGAGGTACTGACACTACCGTACGAGATGGGTGGATTTACAGTGCCAGACTTACAATTATATTATCTATGTGCGCAGGCACAATATCCCTACTATTGGCAGCACGCTCCGGCATACACCCCACATGTTGCGGTGGAGGCCGGCGCTGTTCACCCAATACCACTTAAAGCCATGATTGTTAACACCAGCACGGTATTGGAAAGGGAAGAAGTGGATGCGGTGCGCTGTACAGCCAATGCATGGAAGGAGCTAGGGAAGAGGGCACAGAGATTGCCGCTATATGCTCCGGCAATGCCGCTGCTACATCACACAGAGCTATCTGTCACAGGCGAGGCAGGCTCACTCAAGGCCCTACACGCAGCAGGAATACACACAATGGCAGATATATATCCTGCAGGGAAGTTTATTGGGCTGACGCAAATTTGTGGGTGATAGGGAGGGGTCAGTGATGCTAACATTTATATACAGTAGACTGCGAGCAGCCTTGCGGGCGTTATGCCCATGCTTTCCAGAGGAGCCTCCAACGCTGGGAGCATTGCAACTAATATACACAACGCAAACACGGGTCAAACTTGTTACTCAACTCTATAGAATTTCACAAACTGATGTGATGAACGTTGGATTGAGCTCCATGGAAAAATGGAATGCTATTCTTTCTCAGCCCCTGACGGATGATGAATGGATGGCATGTTGCAAATGGGAACCTCAGACTCATACATTACAAATATATACATCAAGTGTACTACACGCCTGCGCAACTCCATAGATATGATTTAAGAAACTCTGCCAGCTGTGTGAGATGTGGCGTGAGCAATGCAGACTTTCAGCATTTGGCATGGGGATGTCCAAAGATATACGGGTTTTGGGGGAAGGTCACACACACATTAACAGAAATGGTGGGTGAACTGGTAGAATGTGATATGTAAGTCTGTTTATTAGGGAATGTGATGAAAATTAAAGCCGCTCAACGAAGATTGGTGGCCATAGCTTTGCTATTGGCAAAGCGTAGAGTCTCAATTCACTGGGGCGGCAGACCTGCACCCAAACAAGAGCATTGGTTAAAAGATATAGCATATTGTCAAGACCAGTTCACATGTTATGCTGAAGATCTACCCAGTACGTCCCGACCGCGTGAGATATGGGGTCCATTCACTGCATATATGATGGCTAGGAAGGAGGACTAAAGATATTTTGTGTGAAACTACTACTTCCACTGTATATTCTGGATATGAAATGTGTACGCTATTTGCACTGAAATGTTGATGAAATGTATCCAAACAGTACTCTGTATTCCGTAACTCTGCGTAAATGCTGATGACTTTATGGTTGTTATACTATGCAAAACCAATAAAAATAAAAATGTTAAAAAAGTAATTAGACCAAATGGGAAAAAAATATGTATATGAATCTTGCACCTTCATACACCAAGCAAACAAAGGTGGGATGAAAAAAGGAAGAATAAACTAAATGCTCTTAGCGACATTCCTACATCTCAAAATGCAAATGGACTAATTAGAAATTGTTTTTCTTGCTGCAGGAATCTATAATAAAATTATGAACTTAATTTTGAAAAACAAATAATGTCTTGCGCCGTTCAGTGCGGAGGACAAATTCTTTCGCTAATGTCTGTAGGTTAACTGAGTCCATCATCTCTTTATGTATGTTGCATATGGCAATATGATTCAGTTTTTCTGAGACATTGTTGATCTTAACCAACCTTTCAGTCGGCGGAGACCACTAAAACTTCTCTCAGCCTCACAAGAAGATACTGGTATAACTAAAAGAATCTGTAGTAGCTTCTCAACCTGTGAAAAGAAAGCCATGTCTCTTGGAAGCATTTTTCGGAGTATGACAGAAGAGTACTTGAACATACTTGATAATATAGTCAATTGAGCAGAGAGCAACAAAGGGTTAGTTTCTTTGTACTGAGCAAGAGTCAATGCCACTGCCTGTTAAAAGCACCTGTTCAAGTTTTTCATATGTTCGGATGCCTTCCAGGTCAAAACGCTGAGAGAGATGAAGAGAAACAGTATCTAAATTTCAAAATACTGTGGGCGATAGTAGTCCCTGACGGTTGAAGAATGAAAGGTTTCTGCTGCTCCGTCATCTATCCGTTTAGGGATTTAGTGCTGTCCTGGCACTTCAATGGCATTAAGATGGTACTTAGCAGTAATGTGGTTATTGGCATTGAGCAGACTGTCAAATGACTCATCACTACGGAGCTTTAGTACTGTACTTTTTGCTACATTAACAGCAGCTAGTAGCCCTGATATAGTTTGCAGGCGTCCTTGCAAGGCAATATTCGACCATTCCAGAAGCTGCAGTACTTGGAGAGCAATCTGAAGACCTAGGACTGTTGTTCCTCTCTGAAACTGTACCAGCATACCACGAGCAGACACATCGCCACTGGACTTGGATGTTGATAATTGTTCTAGGGTTCCCAGAACAGGTTCATAATTATCCATTACTTTTTTGACAGCTTTTACACGGACCGTCCAGTGCGTTGGAAACAGTGGCTTTGTTTTTAAGACTTTTGCAGGGCCTTCTACACTGTGCTGGATGAGGTCTGAGAATATTGCACGGCATGTCATAGATTGCCCAAAAAGATTACCAAGTTCTTGGACATAAAGTAGTGCATCTTCCATTATGGAACATTAATGTGCTGCAGCCTGCATCACCAGAGTTGTACAATGTGCTCCACAATGCACATATAAAGCAAGTGGTTGTTCTTGGCGTATTAATGCTTCTGCACCATGGTATTTCCCTGCCATATTTGCTGCACCATCATATGTTTGTGCTCTCAACTTTGACAGAGAAAGACCATGATGGCATAAAACAACTTTGACAATTGTAGCAATTGCAGTACCAGTGGTATTATCAGCCTGATACAGTCCAATAAGATCCTCACGAGGGTACAGATCTTGGTCAGTGTAACGAATACAAAAGCTTTCTTGTTCCTGACCAGATATATCCTGTGTGCCATCAACAATTACTGTGTATGGATTGTCACCAATATTTTCACGGATTTGATGCAAAATTGCATGGGACAATAACTGAAGATCTTCATTCTGGATGTCTGGGCTGAGATATTCTTCTCAATTTGCTGTAATCCACCATTTCAAAGAAGGTACATACTCTGCTCGTGCACTAAGAAATTGAGGGAAATTCCCTTTGCGGTCATCATGACCTCAGAGTGCAAGGCCTTGTTTTGCCAGAAGAGCTGTGGTATGAATAATTTTGTTAAGACGAAGCCAGGCTTCTTTCTGTTGTTGTTGGACTTGTTGTGATAATTGTAGATTGATTGATTGGCCTCCTCTATACTCTACTAGTTGACTCAGTGCATATGAATGAGCATAACTGTTCTGGTGCTTTTTGAACCTTTCTATTGCCTTCTTCCAGTTGGTGTTCTTGGAAAGCTCAGTTAATTTCAGTGACTTAGCCTTCGCACAGTGAAAGCATAGCACTCCTGCTACTCTATCGCTGTAATGCAGCCAGGGGAAATCCTGGAACCACCTTCCTTGAAAATGCAGAATGCGCTTTTTCTTCATTTGTGACTGTTACAATGATTTGAATGGGCAATGTGCTCTCGTGCAGTTGGTTTGGTGCCACTGTGCTTCCAAGTGTATCCTTGATATCCTGAAGACTAGTTGTTGTTGTATAAGAACTGTTGCTTGATTCGTCTGAGGCAGTGACAACTCCACACAATGTTCCTGGGACCGGGGTGTGATCAATTTATATTTCTAAATCTGCGACCCCAACTCCATATTGAATTGCAGCCTGCAGCTCCGACATATCATCGCAATGAATCGTGTTAATTTCTGAGTTGTCTGAATATAGGTTCATTTCACTTGGCTGTTTCTTTGCAAAGATTTACCAGAGGTCCATTCTAATAAAAAAGGAACAAATAAGATTGTAGCAGTTGCTATTTGGGAACATACAGAATAATTAACTGCAGTTTGAAAGTTGCAAACAGTCTTTTGTGTGCACTCTCACATGTAATCAGCACAGGGAGTGCTGGGGGCAAAACCTGCCTCCAGTATAAGGATCCTCTCCCAATGTAGTGCGACAGTGAGGGGAAGTGATGCGTGTGCAAAGGCTTCCTAGAAGGTCTATCCAGCTGCTTTATAACACCTTTAGGTTTCCACAGCAAGAAGATCGTTCTAGTCGGCATCTTACATGACTAACGTGTTTCAGCAATACATAAGACACTGCAGTATATATTTTATAGTGGCAAAGGAACCTACCTGAAAAATGTTTTAGCTGAAGATGACAGACAATGTAGCCACTCTTGCGATGCAGAGCTACAAGGTTAAGATTTATCTTTTCTATGTGTGAGATCGTGTTGACCCACATTTGGATAATAAGGCCCGTATGTACATGCTTGGCCATACTTCTCACATCGTTTAGAGCTCAGTGGAGCCCCATCGTATTGACTGCCCAGCTGAATTTCAAGCGCTGGCTAAAAGATTAGGTGCTCTCTATTTACTCAGTCCTGATGAAGACCCCACGCTAAGGCTTGAATCACCTTGAATTCTCCAAGGGGTCGAAACGTTGACCATTATTTCTTCACAAGCTACGACGACTGAGATTCAGTATCAGTGTCAATATAATGTTATGTGAAATCATAGTAACAATGGACCTATGTTAGGCCGGATTGGTCCTATTATGTATATTGGATGTATATATGTCACAACACCTTTCCCTTGTCCACCACCCTCACTTACTCACCCCTACCTTCAAATACCTTTTCCCCAGCACATGAGCACCGCAAATATCTGAATCATAATTAAATGGAAGAGCAACTGTGTTGCCATCACCAAAGTGAATATTTGGTTTGTAAATAAATTGCATTTAATGCAGACTTTGTTAAACATTGGTATTGTGAATGCTATTTCTCATTTCTTTTGTTTTGAAAAATTCTGCTACTGTGACCAATGGTTTTCAAAAGCGAAGTATTGTTGTACTTGTAGGAAAAAGAAATCTGTTGGGGAACATAATATGACATTGTAAGGCTTTTGATTTTGGTCAGAGTAATAAAAGTACAGTACTACAGAATTGTTCAGTACATAGCATAGAAAGAGATAATGCACAAATGATGTGATGCTGACAAAAGGGAGTGCATTATCACAATTTGACCAAAAGTATCCAAACACATTGGCCAAGAAATCATTATTTTTTATGCTAGACACAATACTATAGTACACTTATTAGCAGTAGTAGTGGCAGCCGCAGCCCTCTTTTGCGATTTTCTTGATCCACTCACTGGCTGTAAGTTGCTGGTCGGACTGACTAAAGGATTCCGATGGCTGGTGGTGCTGCGTTTCTTTCTGCTGAGGGACTCTTGAGACTTACCACCAGATAATGGTTCAGGTGAGCCGGAGCTCAGTCTGTGGACTTGGAGTTGGAAGAGGTGCAGGCTACTCAAATGTGGTACTAAGATGGTCCTGCTCAGTTATTAAATGGTGACACAAGTACATAGAAATGAAACTGAGGGACTTGAGACCTAATCTTCATTAGCAGTACCCTGAGCCAAGCTACCATCAGGTGTAAAACTCCACATAGTTTTAAGGGCAATAGAGAATTGTGAAACACAGAACTAGGAGAGTGAGTGTGAGTTTGTGTGAGATGCATGAAGGCTCAAACATGGTGCAGGGAACCTCTAGCCTCCATTCCACCATTACTCTGCCTGAGCCTTGCTCCCAAAATATATAAGGTAGTGAGTACCAAATTGCCAGTTCCCGGACTTAAAAATCAAATAAAAAATAGTGCAAATACTTTGTTCATTTTTGTACGATAGGTGAAACCCCTGCAGGTGGAAATTTTGCACACTGAAGAAACACCGCTTCAAAGAACACTACTTCACAAAGCATTAATAGCCCAGAAACCAGCTAACTCTGCCACCACTTGTTGACTTTCAGCTGCACTTTGTAAGGCTAGATTTCAAAGTCCATGCCTATAGTAGAAAACGTAAAACTACAAGTACCAGAATGCAAAGGGCTGCTGGCTACAGAGGCCTGACTGGCTGATGACCTCATCTATGATTCTTGTCCACTTGGAGCTTTAAAATTTAAAGTCACTCTGCTGAGAATCTAATTTGTACAGTCTTCAAAAGCATTGTTTTTCCTTGAAATCCCACTTGTGTCCCTAATTCAAGAGGACCCACAGCTGTCACATAAAAACACAAAGAGACAGCACAGATGGCATGTGTTGATAAAGCACTTAGCACATGCTTTATCAAGAAGATGCCCTAGCAAGCCTGGGATTGCTAAAGGTGGATGAGGCGCCAACTGGTGCAGTGGGGTCTTAAGGGCCACTCACATTTCAAATGTTGGTGCAATAATGTGAGTAAATCTCTTGCACATTTTGTGAATCACAAACACAAGCACAAGAGACCTAAGTGGGAAAATCAAGTTTTAAATTGTGAACATTGTCAGGCCATTAATGGTACAGACTTGATAATGGGGCCACTCGGTTTACACTTGGCGTGCCTGCAAAAAGGGCCCTCGTGTTTCTATCCGGGTTCATAGTGGTTCTGCCTGAAGGAACGTGGCTTACCTTTAATGTTACCAGAGGACTCCATAATATCATTAGATACACAGTGGTCAAGCTATGGGTCTTCCCGTTTCCTGACATTGCTCTCAGGTGTATTAGTCCACTTGGTTAAGCTGATGTAATGCAAGACTACATATCCCAGGATGCATTATTGTGCTTAAGGAAAGTCAGGGACAACAAAATAGCATTTTCCCTGATATGGTGTCATCTGGTACCTGTACTAGGCTTCATTAGTAAAGTGGCAAGGCACAGGGAACGAGCCCTATGCAGCCCGCGATTCCTAATTTCAAGCTCCAGCTCCCACCTGAGCCAACCGTGATCTGCGACTGCCGCGCTTAACCCCACAGTCAGACTCCGATAATACTCCAGTTTGTGGGGCCTCAACATTCAAAACATAATAAGCTGGAAGCAGTGGTCAGAGTCGGGGGGGAAAAAAAGTCGGAGAACTGTGGGCGGAGAATCAGAGGGCCAGAATAACCTGAGGACTGGATTAATGGGCTGAGTCAGAGGTGTGGCCAGAAAGAGCAAAACTCCCTTATTTTTAGTATTTGTTTGGCTTTTTACTGACCAGTTACAAACTACTATGCTATCTTTTTCAACCAATAGACACACATGCTTATTTAAGGTTTAATATGAATTATTGACATTAAAATACATCACAAAGTGGGATATGTTTCCAATCACAGAATGTGCCAAATACTCATAAAAGTGGAATCACAAGCCATTTGACTCCGAAACATGCAGTTTCTGTCATCAGTTCTCCTTTTTCAGCAGTTCAAATATGAATAGCAAAATATCCTAGTTTGCAAATGTTTTGCACATAATTATGGCTGTACCATATTTGCCACATAATTCATCATCTGCTGCATAATCTGACGATTTTAACAAAAAAATGGTTTGTAGCTCACACGGATCAAACATTACTAATAAAATGTGACTTATGTTGCTGCAAAGTGGAGTGCCCTTCGCAAACGTTGGCTGGTCACCTTTCTCATTGCTGCATTTGTATGCTACACAGGTACTAACGAGGCAAAATCTTTGCAGAGACTGTAGGTATGTGTAAAAATGTCAAAATAATAAAGTATCATAAAATGTATTGCATTACACTGCAGCCTTTTTTTTGCTGCACAATTTAGTCAACACTGCGAAATAATTTTGTCCTCCATTGCTGCATAATTCCAGTGGCCCGAAAACAGGCAGCACATGTTAAAAGTGCTTGTGCATAAAGCAGAGAGACCGTGAAGTTTGCGAACTTAGTTTGGTGTGCATGCAAACCATGCATTGCCGATCCCTGGTGAGTTGCACTATTACTGCTGAAACAAGGCCAATGGAGGTACCAATGGGTGAGGTGGACTGCCTCAAGGGTCTTGTGACCTCACTGACAGAGTCACTGTCGCTCTAGGGTGCGCTGCTTCCTAGGCTTGCTCGCAAGACTGGAGCTGGAGGTGAACTTCAGTATGGATTGTGGTGGACAGGCCTTCAATCACCCACACTTGCCACCTCTAGGGTCCACCTGCTGGTGCTGAGACACCAGGGGCCGCATTATAGATGCCGCTCATTTCCCTTCATTGTGCTGGGCGCACCTTTTAGATGGTGCGCCCAGCACAATGAAGGGAAGTGCGCCGCATTATGATGAATGCACTGCCCTCAGCCCAGCTGTGAACAGCATTCCTGTGAAAACCAGAATGGCTGCTTTACAGATGCTATATGTTTTCACAGTACAGGCAGCAACCCGCCTGCACTTTCAAAGGGGATGTCTTGGGGGTTCATAGGACCACCTTTCCCCCCTCCAGAGGGCTGCTCCCAGGAGGCGCACTGAGAGTGCGCCATATTTTAGGTGCGCCTCCTGAGACCTCCTTTGCCTCTGCGCCCACGTCTGTTATACAGCGCGGGTACAGAGGCAAAGGAATCCCCTCATTTCCATGGGACAACACCTCCATGCAAATGAGGGAACGCTCTCTGGAGGTAGCACTGGCGCTTTAAGTGCTCCAGCACTATTGGTATTACAGAAGGTGCCGCACAAGTGTCTGTGGCCCCTTCTGTAATACCAAAGTGCACCGTGGGCACACAAAGCGGACACGAACGCCTGTTGTGCCCCCGGGGCACTTTCTGTAATACGGCCCCTTGTCTTCTAAGGTCTATTGGGGCCTTCTAAGGTGTACCATGGGAATGTGCTCCCTCAGGAGAGTGGACTAATCATAAAGGCTGAACCTGGTTCCCCAGTTCCAAATTCAGCAGCTCTGGCCAGAGTGCCACATCCTCTCTCCACTGAACACCATACTGCCCCATTGAGAGAAACTCGCACTGCCTTCAACTACAACCCAATTTTGCCCCGCTATAAACACCTGGATGTGACTCAATTCAAATTATGCCCTAGACAAGAGTAAAATGCTGCCTGAAAAAACAAAGTAACAACATCCTGGAAAAAGCAAACTCTCAAAGGGAATGCAAGTTTAAGTAAAGCATGTGAATGCAAGCATGAACATGGTAACCTTAACGCTTTTACACTCATTATTCAGAAATCGGGGAGTGATTTTTCCTGAAAAGTTAGGGACATGACTACAGGGCCCAGAAGGGACCCTTTACAATGTGCATTGCTTATATCCTTACCAAACGTAAGCAGTTTGGTTTAAAAAGGCCACATTCCTGAACACAGAGCTGCATTACAAATTTTATAAGCTAAAATAAGGAAAAACCGCTTAAAAGGATCACATTAAACGTTTTCCACTCCAGGAATGGTGCACTTCCCCACCCTGGGAAAACAATGTTGTGCAAAGAAAGAAGATAAAAAGAGAGTAGCGCTTCACTGGTAAACTTTGTAAAGTGGCGCTAATGTGTGTGGTTGCGAATTAAACCAATCTGGCCTGTCTGCGTCCACTCTGTAAATAAAGGACTTTCTCCTAGCAGCTGTTCCAGGCAGGACACGAGCAGCGCTGATGCTCAGCTGATGGCTGCCTTTCCTGTTGTAACCGCGCTGCAATCGCAGTAATGGTGCTACTTCCCTGGACTTTTCTTTATTAAATGCACCACAATGGCTTTTTTGCTCCACCGTGTCCATGTTAATTATCCCCGTCCTTCCGTCCTTATGCACAGACCTTCATTTGCATTAAGTCACGGCAGCGCCGCAGTGATTTTAGGCTCAATGGTGTCCGTCAGTGTTACTTAGCTCCGCCCTTCCCTCCTCCACGTAGGGCAAAGTTCTGTTGTTACACACCCCTGCCTTCTGCCTGTACATGCCCTCTTGTTTATTTATGGTCCTGTAGGGTCAACATCACATTTTATATCACCCTCTCGGCGCTTAGTGCAACACTTAAAGGCAGAAATAGGGCGCTGTGAGGTCTCGGTTTACTCTAAAACACCGAATTGGGTAGAAGGCAGAATGCAAGTTGTGGCATTTATTGTTGGCCGTAGCTTTCTTCCCTTCTAAGCTGCACACGAAGCACATTTAAAATTCAAATTTTTTGTTTTTACAATTCATTTTGACAGAACATTGCTGTACGTTATATAAGCGAAGTCTCAGACAGCCAAGACAATTCTGCATTGTTGCTGGTACAATTCTTTAAACAGCACATCATAATTAAATATATATGAAACCCCCGCTCCAGACAGGCCAACCATTCACGTATAAACCTCTCGTACCAAGAGCAGATATAAAAAAAAATAAGGTGCCTTCAGGGCATAAGGTAAATTTGTTCCTTTTTATTTCCACTATTCCTTGGCTGGGCAGTATTTTTCTGGCCACTGTGTAGCCCACTTCCAGGTTTGGCAAGGACAAAAAAGGGCAATACGAGAGTAGCTTGGACTAATAAATCAATGGCCCCTCGCCTCCTCTGAAGTCACCCAGGTAACCAACCCGACTGAGAGCCTGCACTTTCTAGCAAAGGTGGAAAACAGGAGAAGGAGAGGGGAGACAGTAGGGGCTCTCGGCACGGGCATCGGAGGAGGGAAAACATGAGCAGTAACGAGACTAAAGCACCAAGTGAGAGAAGTGAAAGATATCTGTAGTAAGGAACCAGGAAACTGCAGGATGTCTTGAGTAGATTTATTGAAGGTTACATGGAAGAGGAGCTGGCTTGGGAGCAGCCAGCTCCAACAGACACCAACTCAAGAATACCTATGTACATTCCAAAGTAACTAAGCAGCAGGAGAACATTCTTAAAGGGACCGATACATTACAATATCAGATAAACATATACCTAGAGAATGCTTTAAGCAGAGTAAACATTTTCTAACTAAACGGATTACTACATTACCTTCCCTTCTTCTAACAAAAAAAAAAAAAAAAAAAAATAATAATTTTTATCTCTATACCTAACAGGTTTAACAACATTACGGGAACTCCTCCTGGCATTCCCTGGGACAGGTTCAGTCCCGAGCGAAAAACTAATATCATGATTGGGGGATACTTGTTGAGCAGGATATGGAACTTTGGCAACCTTGCTTAAGTTCCACCAAAACCCGCCTTCAACTTGAATAGCATTCCCCACTATCTTAATAACCTTGACAGGTGGACCGAATTTGCTTTCACCTTTATTAACATGAATAGACTTCTTGATTTTAACCGTATCCCCAACTTTGAGGATAGAGGTCTTTGAACCTTTCCTAGTGTCAAAACATTCTTTCTGCTTGGCTTGGGTGAGAGAAACATTTCCTTTAACAATCGACATCAATTCTTGTACATTTGACTCAGCATTAATCCATTTAGACATCCACCCTGGACGAAAGGAAGTATTAGGCTTCCTTCCCCTCATCAATTCAAAGGGAGACACTTTGGTGGATGAATGTGGCGTGGTTCTGTAGAACCATATCATGCTCTTAAGGGATTTGACTATATCATGGTTGCTGGCTTTAGCCCATTTCACGCACTCCCCAATCACTCGATTCATCCTTTCCACGAGTCCATTTCCTTGAGGGTGATAAAGGGAACTTTTTATATGTTTTACACCAGAAACAGACAAGAACGATTCAAAATCCTTACTGACGAACTGTTTCCCATTGTCTGAAACAATTACTTCAGGAAAACCTTCTCTAGACCAGACCTCGCTTAAAAATCAATAATGCTTCTAGTGTCAGCTTCTCTAACCAGTTTGTACTCAGGCCACTTGGATGCATAGTCCACCAACACCAAAATAAATCTTGAATTCCCATTAAGTGTCATATAAGGTCCCATAACATCAACACCAAGTTTGGCCCAAGGACGGTCAGGACACTCAACAGGTATAAGAGGGGGAACAGAAGTTTTAAGGGACTTGTCTGAGGATTTGCAAATACAACAATCCTTTACAAACTCGTCAATATCTGAGTCCATTCCTGGCCACCAAAATGTGTCACGAATGCGACGCTTGGTGAACGAGGAACCCAAATGTCCTTCGTGAGCTCTAACAATAATTCCACCCCTGAATGAGTGCGGAGGAATGAGTTTGTCATTACGCAACAAAATACCATCTTCCAAAGAAATCTCGTCCTCAATCTTAGAAAAAGGTTGAAGTGAAGGAGGCAGAACCTTTTCTCTTGGCCACCCACTCCTAACAAGATTACACACATCTTGGAGTATACAGTCATTAGAAAATGCTACTCTCCATTCATCCTCAGAACAAAACTTGAGCTCAGGAATGTCCACACCTGCCACCAGACAATCCTCTTCAATGAGGTCAGAAAAGAAAACTTCATCCTCTTGAAGATCTGTAGGAGGAAAACGAGAAAGAAAGTCTGCTCTCCCATTCTTACCCCCAGAAATGTGTCTGATATCGAATTGATATTGCAACAACTTGGTAACCATTCGCATGATTCTGGGAGTGCAGCATTTACTCAGACTTCCACCCAAGATATTGACAAGAGGCTTGTGATCAGTCTGAAGTAAAAAACGCTTTCCCCACACATATGGGCGAAACTTCTCAATTGCCCATGAGCAGGCCAACAATTCTTTCTCAATGACTGAGTATTGCAATTCAGGTGACCTCAGTACTCTAGATGCAAATCCTATAGTTTTCTCGACTCCATCCTCCACTTGTGTTAGGGTGGCACCTAACCCTACTTGACTAGCTTCAACGGTTAAACAGCAAGGTAAACTGGGGTCAAAAGGTTTGAGTACAGCACTTTTTCTTAAGAGATTTTTGACTTCCCCAAATGCGGACACACATTCATCACTCCAAACAAATCTTGTCCCCTTTTTAAGAAGATTGCTGATGGGGCGGACTATTGTGGCATAATGGGGAATAAATCTTGAATAATATTCACAATGCCCCAAAAGGGATTTGACTCCAGTTTTATCAATGGGAGTGGAGGCATTGGT
The DNA here is from genome assembly GCA_963921515.1 of Calotriton arnoldi. Classification (NCBI taxonomy): domain Eukaryota; kingdom Metazoa; phylum Chordata; class Amphibia; order Caudata; family Salamandridae; genus Calotriton; species Calotriton arnoldi. The sequence goes on from CAWUFW010010269.1 coordinate 194,995, forward strand.
GATGGCCTCCAGGAGACCAGGTCTAGGTTTAACACCATCTTGAGTCAGAATATGACCTAAGTATTCTACTTCGGTACAAAAGAATTTACATTTTTCTAATTTTAAAACAACTCCATGTTGCTGAAATAAACCTAATACATTGTGTAGAATGAGGGCATGTGAAGAAACATCCTTGGCAAAGATCAGTACATCGTCTTGAAAAACTAGCACTCCGTCAACTCCCCTAAGGATGTTCGACATCACCCTCTGAAATACCGATGCAGCCGATGCTAAGCCAAACGGCATGCGTCGATATTGAAACGTGCCTAGAGGGGACACAAACGCAGTGAGGTGACGGGAATCCGGATGCAACTCAACCTGGTGATATGCGCTGGCCAGGTCTAGTTTGGTGAAGAATTTTGCACCTTTGGTGGATGCAAACAGATCATTAATTTTCGGAAGAGGATGTGAGTCAACCCAGATCTCCTTATTAAGGGACCTTAAGTCAACACACACCCTGAGTTGACCACACCTCTTCCTAGCAACGACCAAAGGTGAAAGCCACAGGGAGGACTCAGTTGGCTCTATAACACCTTTCTCACACAATTGCAATAACTCCTTCTCCAAGTCATCTCTGACACTATAGGGAACACCCCTGAGTTTGTGTTTCACGGGTAAAGACCCCTCTTTAACTATGATTCTGTGTTTAAAACCCTTAATTTTACCTAAGTCAGAGCTGAAAACAGAAGGAAACTTCTCTTTAAGTATTTGGACCTCATCAGAACACCCAACAACAAGGACTTGCTCTTTGGTTCCAGGTCTAAGGATCATTCCGAAAAGTCCTTGGTGGAACCACCCTAATATGTTCAACCCCTTAACAGCAACATAGATCTTCCCTTTTATTCTCCTACCTTTAAAGCACAACTCTTCTTCAAAGAAACCCAAAAGGTCAATTTTGCGACCTTCGTATGACACAGGTGTGCGATCAGGGGGAAGAAGAGCTTGAGTACCTATCCAAGTTTCATCAAAAGTTTTTGGGTGATCATGGTTATTTTGGCACCAGAGTCAACTAAGAGTTTGATACACTTGTTTCCTACAGTGATATCAACAACAGGGTCAACGCAGGATTTGGGATCACCTTCAATGACATTACCTCCAGTATAATCAGAAACAACAGAGACTACTTCAGAGTCAGAGGAGGACTCAGAGTCAACTATACACACAGCAGGTTTCTTATAACTCTTTTGTCCCTTTAACTTTAAACAGACTTTTGCAAAATGCCCCACTTTTTTACAATAATTGCAGGTGACGTTGGAAGCAGGACACCGTGATCCCTTAGAATGAGGTGGGTTACCACATCTTAAGCATACAGTAGGCTCAACATTACTTGATATACCAGATTTAGTAGACTTGCTGAAATTATTTGAATTGCTTCTAAAAGTTTTTTTGACAGACTTACCAGATGAATTGAGGTTAATAGCATTAACAGGTTCTACAACTTTTTCCTCTAATTCTTTTAGAGAAACCATAGAAATTTCTATACTCTTGGCTAATTTAATAGTATCATCTAAGGACGGATCCCCCATGGTAAGTAATTTCTGTCTAATAATTTTGTCCCTACAATGACACACAAATTGGTCTCTGATGAGTTGGTCTGTAAAGTTTTCAAACCTACAGTCTGCTCCCAACCTGCGCAAAACAGAAATATATGAATCAACATCTTCACATTCAGATTGCTTCCTCTTAAAAAATTTATGCCTGAGAACCATAAGGCTTGGCTGCTTGTCAAAGCGAAGTTTGAGTTTTTGTACAGTTTCACTGTATTCATCGTTCGGTGCGCCTTCAATTTGAGGTAGATCTGGTAAATGCTTGAAGACAGACCTCCCTCAAAACCTAGAGAATGTAAGAGTAAACATTTCTTTCTATCTGCGCTGAACCTGGATGCGCCTATGGCTCCTAAATAGGTTTCAAAGGCGTCATGCCAAACCTCCCATCTGATTGCTGGTTCTCCAGGAGTGTCAAAAAATGGTGGAGGAGGATTGACTGACTGCAGGGTACACATGGTAAGTGTAAAAAACGAAGAAGAAGCTATAAAGTAGGAATTAAAATGTTGTGTATTGCAGTGTGGAACACACAGCTAGAATTATAGTTTTAAAACCAAGTGTACATAAAAAGATGTGTGAGAATCACCATAAAATGCACACTGAATAGAAGCTGAAACGTTGAAGCGTTGAGGCGTTGAAGCGTTGAAGCGTGGAAACATTGAAGCGGTGAGTAGGTGTGTACATCACCGTGTGAAATACACAAATAAAGAAGCCAGGTGTGTGTGTCACCGTAGAATGCACACAGAATATAAAAGAAGGTGTGTGTGTATCATACGCGAACACACAATGTGAAGAGCACGAGCTGTGTGTACCAGCGATGTTAACTACATCATGAAGAAATAACAATCTTTAATATGTGAGGAGACAAGCTGTGCGCATCAGCGTTGAAATTTGCGGTCTGTGCGCGATGTAAGTATTAAGCGTGGTAGCGCGGTTCCTAGTAAACTGGACACGCTTATAACAGCATTTTCATTTCTATTTGAACAACAAATGTGTTCAAATGTGTGGAGATAAGCTGTGCGCATCAGCGTTGAAGATTTCGATGTGTGCGCAACATCGGGTAGCGTGGTTGCGTGGTTGCCAGGAAACCGAACACGCTTGGAGGGACAAAGGCGTGTTGGCGGTCATGCGCAGACGTGGGCGAAGACGTCAAGGCATCGAGCCAGAAGGATAGAGTGTCTTCACGCACGCATTGGCGCCTGCACGCACGCAATCAAGACGTGCTGATGGTGACAAAGACGAGGAGAGAGCTCGCGCATGGATGGCAGCGCTCCACGAACAGAACACAGAGGATGCCAGGTAACGGAATGCACGGTGGAGCGAGGCACAGTTTGAAAGATGCGCAGGCAGAGCGCAATGGCGCAGCAGCGATGGAGAGACCAAAAAAAACCTCACTGGGCTCGAGACAAGGTCTTTAGCAGTAAAGTAAAGTCGTGAGCAGTAAAGTCAAGTGGTGGAGAAACACCACGGAGTCGTTGAAAATAGACGTAGTAAAGGAAATAAAAACTCCCTACCGTTGGCTGGGTAGAATTTGTAGTAGTCTGTTGTCGGCAGGCAGGTCAGGGAGGGTGGAGTAACACGAGAAAAGGTGAGCTGGCTCAGAGTCTTTGTCAGAGGTTGGAGGCTGGATGCTGGAGGTGTCTTGAAAGTAGTAGTAGAATTCTTCTCAAATAGGAAGAAACTTGCACGCTGGGTGGTCCATGTAACCAGGATCGTCGCCAATCAAATGTAGTAAGGAACCAGGAAACTGCAGGATGTCTTGAGTAGATTTATTGAAGGTTACATGGAAGAGGAGCTGGCTTGGGAGCAGCCAGCTCCAACAGACACCAACTCAAGAATACCTATGTACATTCCAAAGTAACTAAGCAGCAGGAGAACATTCTTAAAGGGACCGATACATTACAATATCAGATAAACATATACCTAGAGAATGCTTTAAGCAGAGTAAACATTTTCTAACTAAACGGATTACTACAATATCCTTAGAGGGTTCTGGGCCGGAGTGCTGGGTGACAGGAAACATCTTTTTAAAAAACGGAAAATTGTGTACTTTATAGCACAATATTTTAAAGATTTTTCCCAAAGCGAAATGCTTTTCTTTTTTCCCCACCTTTGCCAAACTGCCTTACCTTTTTTGGTATTCAAATCGTCCTGCTGCCCTTAGGGTTCCATCTTCAAGCCGGCAGCAGACACGGGGCAAGGTCAGACAGCAATCAGTGCAGACTACAGGCAGCTGCTTCAGGGAGGTGAGAAAGAATTCCCGGAGCCTCAGGGGTGCAACAGTTCATAAGGGCAGAGGGCGAGTAGCCTCTGTGACCTCACCTTTATGCTGTGACTATCGGATTGGTCACAGGTAACTGGAGAGACCGGTCATAGCCAGGTCAAGTGCAGGACCATTAGGTCTCGCTTTCGCTCGCTAATGGCCTGCCAATCTCAGAAGGGAGAGGGGAAATTCTTTTGTCCCCTCGTCCCCCCCCACCCTTGTCCCCTGTATCCCCCCCACCCCAAACTCTGGGGGGGATCTATCCCCCGCGTCCCCCACAGTTCCTACGCCCATGCTCAGACTAACCAACCCATTGGGATTATTACCCTGATCAGGGTGTTAAACAAGTTTGAACAGGGGTTGGGTTTCAAAATTTAATGAAGAGAAATCACATGTCCTTAACCTATTTCTACCTGTGGACGATCCCCCCCCTCCAAACAACTGATCCACTTCCAAAGGGCTACAACTTCAATCTAATACCTACCTCTCAACATTACGAACTGTCTTGAAGGATGAACCAGGGCTAACTGGGCAGACTATCGCAAAAATACTTTCGAAGACCTTAGGAGATGGTGTCCATTATACTAATTATGGCTTGGACAAATCGACGTTAAATTAAAATGAACATACTTCCCAGAATTCTCTCCCAGGCCCTCCCAACCCCTATACCTTCACTTTATATTACCAAGTTACTGTCTAAAATACTGTCTAAAATACACTGATTCATATAGGGTGGTGAAAACCCGTGCATATCCAACACACTTCTTATACTTCCTAAAGAAAGGGTGGAATAGCATGCCCAATCCTCCTGGAATACTACTGCGTGGGATGCCCATTCCAAAATATTTCTCGAAATTGGTTTTGAGAGAGTGAGAAAAACTGATTTCTCATGGACCAGGCAGTTGCTTGCCACCCACAGTGGGACTTAGCTTGGCTTTGTCAGCATGCTTGGCCAAAAAGTGCATACATTGCTACCTCAGTTAAAACTGCTATGGGACCACTTAGCTATTAAAAGAAAAATCCTTAACACCTATGCCTCTCTGAATAGGCGGAGGGAGATTGTAGAACCCTGAGAGACCTATTTCACATAGAGTCCATTAACTCTTTTGACCAGTGTAAGCGAGGCTACCAAATTACTGACAAGTCTCTCCTTCAATACTATCAGCTTAGACATTGGGACCTATAGCCGTCAAACCTTCTCGCTGCCACAGGACCACTCATGCATGTTAAAAAACTGGTCCACACCTTCTTGGGCATGAAAGGGCTCGTCTCCAGAATTTACTGAGTCATCCAAGACTCCAAGCCTGTGACTGCCCACCCATATTAATCCCGCTAGAAGGGCGATCTGGGAAGGAAAACCTACACCAAGAACTAAGAGCAACTATGGCCATACATACCTAAAACTTTCACAAGCATGTCCCAAAGGTAGTCAGAGTACAAAGTTATGTACCAACGGTACCTAACCCCTATCAGACTACATGGAATTTAATCCCCAGCATCAGCCGTGTGCTGGTGCTGTGACCTCAAGGTAGAATCTTTCCTGCATGTATTGTGATTTTGTGCACTTATCCAAACATTTTTGGAAGGAAATACTGGGCCACATCAAAGGGACCTTGGATTTCCCATCCCCCTCTCAGCTGATCCTGGTGTCTTAATCTTAGGGATAAGACCACCAGAGATGGTCGGCATAACAGGTTCAGGTTGGACTCTTATCCGGCATATGATGGGAGCAGCTAAACAGCTCACAGCCATTTTCTGGGAGACAAATGACCCCACTACCCCTATAACTGGTTCACTCTGGTTCCATAGCTCATGGCACACACTCGCCATGTAGCAGAAAACACATAAAATATCTCATTCTAAAAAGCAATTTGTTGGCAAATAGTAACCCCTCATAGATGACATGTCCAGGTTGGAAAATCAGTGCTTCACACCACTGATACTTGGAGCACTGCAGCTTTTTGACTGAACTAAGAGAACTGGAACTGCCCTCACTGGGTGGCCTGACTCCCGTTACCCCATTTTACTCATAACACAACAATGGTAAGAGGCTAGCGAGACCCCCTAGACATGAACTTGGGCCTATCGGACCGTTTATATACCCTCTCTTAGGTATGTTCGTCATCCATATCATGAAGTGGCTTATGACTCTTACTCGAAGTGATATCCAGGCCCCCCACTTCTATCATCTGCCACCCTCTTTCCTCTATATTTCCTTTTTGCGTTCCCTTGCATACAGGATTGACGGGATGTGGGCAGGGGAATCGTTTTCATGTTAATCCGATTTTGTATTTTGTATTTCCTCTTTCTAAATTATGTTTGGGCAAATGATAACTGTTGTTATGATAATATGCAACTGTGTTTAATAATTTGCTTAAAGGACATAAGCATGATTGGTAGACCTATGTTCTATTCTAACATTTAATAAAAAGATTTGAAAGAAAAGTGCATTCACTACAAAGAGGCATCTAATCAACACCTGAAAAATCAACACTGGGAGCAGATCATTTGAGTGCACTAAATGTGAAAATGCATTCACCATAAAGAGTAACTTTGTGCAACATCAGAAAATCCACAGCGGGGAGAAAGCACATGAATGTACTGAATGTAAAAAACTATTAATTGAAAAGATACATCTGAAGCAGCACCAGAAAATCAACACTGTGGAGACACCATTTGAGGGTACCGAACGTGAGCAGGCATTCATTAGTAAATCACAAATAAAAATCAAATCTACACTGGGGAACAACCATATGAATATACTGAACATAAAAACTCATTCATTAGTAGAGGTGTGCAATTTAATAAAATATCTACTTGTCCATGGGACAGGTTGCTTCATAAATCTACCTATCCTGTAAAAAAAGGTCCAGTTGTCCTTTGGTGCCGCGTAGTGTGGAGACAAATTATGGTCGCAATCTCATTATATGAGAGCTCTGATAATAGCCTCTCTGATTATGCCAGGGCTCATAGTATAGTAGTGTTTGAATACTAACAATTCCCTTATTTTGCCTTCTTTCCACAGATCTACATAGTGGAGCTGGAGGTAGCGGTAAGCAATAGTTCCAGGGTTGGAATACCCTTTTGAGCCTAAGCAAATGAACCAATTTGATGTTTTAGGGGTTTTCCCCAGCTCTTCAGTCTTTTTCTATACTGAGAAAGGTTGGAAATCCGCAGCTACTGGTGTTTTTTGCTCAGGTTGTTCACCGAGCCAGTGCCAAGACACCTTATTGGTATTCGAGCGCTTTAGAAAATGTTATAACATAACATAATCCTGACAATGGCAGGAGTAAAACTGTTTCCAGGGTTGGGAAAAAAGTGGTTGAAGGGAAAAGTGAACTTTTAAATGCTTAACAAACTTTCGCATGAGCAAATCTATACACACATATTTACTCGTGCTAAAATGCAGTTCACAAATATTTTCTAGGAGTAGGATTTTCTGTCCTACCTCTGTAAATTCTTGTGAACTCATGAAAGCCGTAAATCTGCACTAATGCAAGAACAAATACCATGGGTACACTTTTGCGACTTTCTTTAAGAATTGAGCCCCTAATTAGGTCTGGTGTTAACCAAGACCTTTTGTTTTTATTAAAATTCTATCTCTCTCTATCTATCGACTGGCTTCACTGTCGTTTTAGTTATGTGTCTGTAATGTATGAAAAGGAAAATCTTTCCTCTATCAAGGAATATATACAGAAGTTATTGAGGGGTTCCTCTTTTTTAGGGGTCACACCTATTCTTATAGACAAGGCTCTAAATCTGAAGATTGAGAAATTAGAAAAACTCAATAAGAAACTTATCCGAACCCAGTTACATGGCCATCTTATGACCCAGTACTTGCAATTGAATACTATCCCTCTAGGGACTATAAGTAAGGAATGAACCTGTCATCTGCACAGATGACCCAAAATATTGTGAGGGGTTCAACTCTGTAGGCAATAACTGCTCGCACCATTGGATGGTACTTGGTGTTGACACTGCCCTAGAACATGTCAAAAGACTAGAAAAAGAGATAGTGGAATTGGTCAAACAAATTTTAAATAATCAATCATTAATTATTGTCAAAGAACCTCTGACGACATTAGAAAGAAACAAATCCGTATCTCGCTGATGAATATTACCAGCAGGACAGTAAAGGTAGATATGTCAATAGAGGACGGCAGTCACAAAGATAGAGACCTCAGACACTGAACCAAGCACCAGTACTGCTTATCTGTCGGCAAGGAACTTCACACCGAATGCATGTGCACAATCTGCTTTTTTAGGGAGACGGGAACAATGGCCCCCTTGTCAGAATTATCGAACCCAGAGAGCCAGGACGAGGCAGATGCAGAGGCCGGGGATGGGGCATCTATCAGTCAGACATACACGGGGAGAGACAAACACTGAGACAAAGGTACCAATGGTGAATCATACATCAATACTGACCAATCGCCCCACTTTACCAATTTTCAGCCTTACTGATATGAGACTCCTGAGTAAAGGTTTGTCCCAACTACTAGACCCGACCCCTTTTTTGTATTTTTTTTTTAACAAAGTTTTATATAGCGCGAACTTGACCTGAAGGTATCGGGTATCAGAGTGCTTTACACGAGCACCAGTTGCCTTACATGAGGACACATTCATTTTTTTTGTTTGTTAGGCACGGGGAGATTAAGTGATTTGCCCAGAATCATAGGATGTTGCGCATCCTTGCCGAGACTTGAACACAGTTCCCCAGATTTGAGGTTGATCCAGCGCTATCAATAAAATTTCTTCTCCTATATGCGTTGGACATCCAGGTACAAATATCCCTCTTAAACACGGACTATATCCATATGACGGTGGGGCCCATAACACCGCATATACATTCACTCTCTCATATATTTCCTGGATTTCATCCGTCCTTACCTAGGAGAAAACAGTAGAACGATTCGCTGGAAGGAGACCGGATACCTTTTTAAAACGACATAATACTTCTCATTGCTTTTAAGGTATTCCGCTCATTGGTCGATGGACCAACTAGTTGGAATCAGTTGATGGTGATTAAGACCAGCTCAATCACAATAAACCTTTAAACATTTACATTTATCATTGAGCTAAAGAACCACTGACTCATTGTTTTAAAGATAATAAAGTTTTATGTAAATTTTAGAAGCATGAATAAGTTTCAGATTTATTATTCAGGTTATTACATTTAGCATCATTATAAGAAATAATTGAAATTGCAATGCATACCTATTAGATGGAAGAATAAAGTTTGTCACAGCAAGAACTCCCAAAGATCTATCTATCTGTTCTGGAAAACAGGCCTTCTCGTTCCTTTCCCCTTCAGTATTTTAAGAATAAAAGTCTAATAGTTTTAAATGGAAAAATCTATTAGGAGCAAAAAGGTTCTCCAAAAGCAGCTTCTCATGCTCAATCAAAAATATAAAATAGCAGCAGCAGCATCAGCTCGTCGGCCATCAGCAGCAACCCTAATAGCAGCTCGTCCCAAAAACAGCTAACCCCAAAAGCAGCAGCCAGCCCAAAAAGCAGCTAACAACAGCTAACCCCTCCCCTCCAAGAGTAGGTCTTCTTATACCCTAAATCTAGCTTACTAAGTGAAAATGTTACATCTTTATGGCGAGATTCTCTCTAATTGGTCCACTCGGGTCAGTATACATCTCATTATGAATATCCTTGTTCCAACCAGTTCTTTGTGGAAAGTTCATACTTCTGTCGTTTCTCACGGGTTCATGACATTACCCATCCGCTCTTGCAGTTCAAACTGTATCCTTTTCTGATACTTTTAGGTTCAACAGTTCTTTGTTCATTCATTTATTCATTGCGACTTCTCACGCTTTTCACTGTTCCTCTTTGGCACACGTTATTCAATAAGGTCATCGCAGCCTTGACCACGCTTCCATCCTAGGCTTTGGAACGATCACATGATCCCTCTCGTTCACGGCCTTTCTCTCTTTTCATAACCCACTCGCGCCTGCGTATTCTAGCTCATGGCGGCCATTTTATATCGCGGCTCAACAGGCCTAAGCGCACTATTATAAAGATAAACAAAACATAGTTAAGAATAAAGAATATAAACCCTTTCGTTTCCCTCCCGTCATTCTACGTACCCCAATTAGGTATTACCTAGCAAAAGCGACATATAAAGCCATCCCTTACTTACCAACGCTTTACTTTGCCACTACACAGTTTATTTCCAAGCACAAATCATGCATTTTATTATTCTATTAGTACGCAAATATTAGACTTATGTTATCCACGTCAACAATTGTAAGTAAATTAGTTTGCACATAAATAGCGTGTTACCTTTAACCCTTTACATGTAACATACATGGTTGGTTATTTACTAAGACGAACTTGTGTGTTAATTATTTTACGTAAATATTAGGAGGTTAAAATGTTTCATTTACCCTGCTCCATCAACTCCCCCCTTTGGTGATTTTTAATATCACCACAAAAACCCATGTTACACAATTCTATTCGACAGCATATTTCTTTGTCCATTTGTTTTGTTAGTTTACACAACTGTATCCCTTTCAACTTGTCTCTTTGTTTTCTTATACATGTTCTCTTTTATTTCTTCTAGCTCTATTTCACCCATTTCTCTCTCTCTTTGTTTATCTTGTTTTCTTTTTCTATTTTATTCTGTCTTTTTCTTCTCTTTATACATGTAATTATTAGCTTCAGTACTAAAATTATTATGATTATCATGGTTGCTACTATTATGACTTTCCCTATTATTAATCCACTCATTCTAGTAAACCAATTTATTACTGAAGAAAAACTTTTACCAAGTTTTCCAAACGCATTTTCAACCTCCAGTGGAACAAGTTCTTTGTGCAAATTTGTAATATTCTTTATATACTTTTGTATATTTTCACTTTTATCTGGAATGTAAGTGCAACAATGTTGGACTTTCAGCATTCCACAGACTCCACCCTCTTTTGCCAAAAGAATGTCAAGGGCAAGTCGATTTTGCATTACCATAGCTCTCATGGCAACCATTTCGGTATTCACCATCAAGAACCCTCCAGCAGTATCTGTAGATAAACGATCTACTACTGTGGATAACTTCCTAATTTTAAATGCATTCAAAGATATTCCCACTGCTGGTATCAATGCTCCAAAAATATCACCTACTATTTCTGAAAAACTTTCCCTTTTTCTACGTGTAAATGTCTTTACCATTTCGTGTGCTCCCTTTTCTGCTCTTTCCACATGAAAAATCTTTGGAAAGACCAGGCCTAAATAACATGATCCATACCAATGGTCCGGCAACCTGTAATAAGCTCTGTTACCGCAAATATAATAGATCCCAGGAAATATTGGATCTTTTCCCCCTTTGAATCCCCATCCACCTAAAATTTTATAATTGTCATGGCAATCACTGGAACCCACGAAATAATTGTCATATCTTGTTCTATTTCTTCTAATGCACAACCTTCCCTGTTGGGGCCAATCCAGAGTCATAGCTGCATTTGTCTTTTTCTTGTCATGATTTTCTTCCTCAAATGCCCAAAGAGGTGTTTTTGTCTGTTCTATCACTTTTCTTTGACATTTCGCTCTTCTATCCTCGACCATTTCTAAAAATTACCTTTTCTTCCTTCTTTAACTCACAGGTAAGGTTGTTTTTAACTATATCATCTAATGTTAGAAACTTATCTTCTATGAAAAATTCTCCAAATATTCTTCCCTCTTTCACTTTGTTTAGTTCTGAAACTACAGGAATCTTTGCAAAAATCTTATCTATATTAGTGTAATAATATTCTAGTTTTCCTGTCTTATAAAATAGACTTGCTAAAACACTACATGTTATTCCATACGTCAAAGGAAGGTGATGATAGGTCACACCCTCTGCAACAGACGCAGGCAATTGCATACAAACATAACAATCTCTTACATCCATTGTTTCTACATACTCATATAATAATTTAGTAAAAACATTCTTTGAAAAATCTGTTATTGATTTGTCTTTATGTAATTCTGCACTACTTTTTAATATAGCTGTTTCTTGAATGTTAGCTCCTTTTTCTTTCTCTGTTATTAGACGTTTCTATCTACAGCTAAGCTAATTGGAATGGTGATTGCTAAAATCACCCATACTGTCATTAATAATCCTGTACAAAAGAAGCACATCTTACACCACCTGCTTAAGAACTCACATCTACATTTTCTATCTTTAGTATCTTCCATTTTGTTCTATAACCTATTTATATTATGTACAGGAAAAATGTGTCACCACACCTCAGAAATGACTTCTTAGCCACTCTGCACTCTATTTTTGTCTTTGTTTGGTACTTTCTTTTAATTCTTTTCAGAACTCTTTCTTTGTCAAATCCAGTGTTTCGTCAACTCCGGTAGAAATTCGTTCACATTTCTTCAAGTTTGTTGCACTTCACCTTCACCCATTAAGTTGCAGCTTTGTTCTGGGTTTTCGTGAGTGTTCTCTTCTTCTTTGATATCAGTCAAGGCAATGTACAGCCATTCAGGCGATTTATACTTCAGATTTACTTTCTTTACTCTTTTTGTTTTCTGCAAGTGTTTTCCACCTTGTTTTTCTTGTTCTTTTTGACTTGTTATTTCATTTACTTGTTCTGCACTTTTTCCATCTAGCCTTATGATCCTGTATCTCAATTTTCTAACGTCGTTGGGCCAATTGTCTCCTTTTCTTGGCCTTTTGGTTCACTTTCTTTTTCCTCTCTTTCTGTTCTCCAAGTTCTCTTTCTTGACTTTAGTTTCTGGTTTCTTTCTTCTCCACTTTCTTCTGACTCTGTTTCAGTTCTTTCTTTATTGTCTCTTATCTTGAATTTTATAATTTCACTTCTTTCATCTATTTGTGGTTTCTCTCTTGTTTGCCTTCGATCTCCTACTTCTGTCCCTCCTCGAGGTTCTTCCGAATTTGTATCAATCTCTCTATCTGCTTCTAAATTTCCCTGTTCTTTTGTTCGTCGATCTGTCCCTATTGCTCCTCGGGGATCTTCCGATTTTTCTATCTTTCTATTTGAAACTCTCCCTTCTTCGTCTATTAATATTATCTCCGAAGGATTTTTACCACAACTTGTACTTGGTTGCTCACTATTGCTGTCTTTTTGCTCAGTTTCTTCTTTTATGCTATCAAATTTCTAATTTCCTTTCAGATTTTCCTCACAATCCGAATGTTCTGTATCAGATGCTGAACTGGTGTCTGATATTTCCAGATGTCGACTCACATGTCGATCTTAAAATTCTGGAACTTCAGCTATTTCCTCCACTCCTTCTGTCGTTGCACTTGTGGTTGGGTCTTCCAGATGTCGACTTACAGGTCGATCTTCAGGTTCTGGAGCCCTGTTCGTCTCCTCTTCTGCGTCAGATGCTGAACTGGTATCCAATACTTCCAGATGTCGACTCACATGTCGATCTTCAGGTTCTGGAACTCTGATGGTGTGACTGGCATGTACCCAGTGTTTCACTCCTGCACATTTGACTGCAGTTGTTGTCACCAGGATCACCTGTCGTGGTTTGTCCCAGCGAGGAACCAAACAGTTTCTTCTTCTGTGGACTTTTATGCGGACCCAATCTCCTGGATTCAAATCGTGGGCTGGTTTTCTTTCAAGAGTGGTCGCATCCGGTCCAACCTGATGAAACACAGAACGTACCACATCAGCCAATCCTTTGCAATAATCCAGCACCAGATCATCAGTTATAGTCAGTAGTTTGTTGACAGGTACATGTGCTTGTCTCATTGCTCGTCCCATAAATATCTCGTGGGGACTGAGTCCTGTTTTTCTTTCTGGTATACTTCTGATTGTCATTAAGACTAATGGCAAGGCATCTGGCCATTTGAGTCCTGTGGCTTGACACATTTTACCTAGCCTGTTCTTAATTGTTCCATTCACTTGCTCTACTATTCCAGAAGCCTCTGGTCTGTATGCACAATGCAGTTTCTGTTTAATACTAAGTGCTTCACAAATCAGTTGAATCAATTCGTTTTGGAAATGTGTTCCTCTATCTGTTTCAATCGTTACTGGAAAACCATACCTTGGAATGAATTCTCGCAGCATAAGTTTTGCTACCGTGATTCCATCATTCCTTCTGGTTGGGTATGCTTCCACCCAACGGGAAAACAAACAGACGACTACAAGGACATACCTTAGTCTATTGCTCGGAGGCATTTCTATGAAATCCATTTGCATTCTTGTGAACGGACCTCCCTCTTGTCCTATTGTTCCTAGATTCACTACTGTCTTTCTTCCTGGATTTAACTGTTGACAAACAAGACATCTTTGACAAAGACTCTCAGCTATGGCTCTGAATTTTGGATTATACCATGTTTGTCTAAAAAGTCTGATCATTGAATCTCTCCCAATATGAGCTTGTCCATGGTACATCCGTGCCATGTCAGAAATCATGCTATCAGGCATAACCGGTCTTTCATCCCTGTAAACCCAAACATCATTATCCTCATGTTTTCTACATCCTGCTTTTATCCAGGTATCTTTTTCCTCATCATCTGCTGCTTCCTGTAATTGTCTCACCTCATCCCATGTCTCAACAAGGTTAGTAAAAAGCAAAGGACATGAAATATGCTCTCGTTCTCGGTTTCTGTTCAGTGAGACCACATTCTTTGCACAGTACTGTGCAATTTCATCAGCAAACTTATTGCCGACAGTTATGTAGTCTTCCCCATTTTTATGTGCATTGCACTTAACCACTGCAATCTATTTAGGCAGCTGTATCGCCTCAAGCAACTTTTTCACAAAATCTCCATTTCTAATCGGTGTTCCTGCAGACGTCAAGAAACCTCTCTGTGACCAAATCTGTCCAAAATCGTGGACCACCCCAAAGCCATATTGGCTATCCGTGACAACTGTGATTCGTACATTCTTTCCCAACTTGCATGCTTGAATTAGAGCAATCAGTTCCGCTACTTGGGCAGAACGTATCCCTTTCAAACAAGATGCTTCCATTACAGCAGCTACTGTACAAACTGCATACGCTGCACTTAGAACTCCATCATCCGTTCTCAAACATGAGCCATCCACGAACAGAATATAATCTGATTCCTTTAAAGGCTCATCCCGTATGTCGGGTCTCGGTTTTGTACAATATTCAAGTACATTCAAACAATCATGATCAACTTCATCCATTTCAATCACACTCTCTTCATCTGGCAATGATGTCGAAGGATTCACATTCATGCATCTGTCAATGGTCACATTATCTGCACTCAAAATTACCTTTTCATACCTAGTCAGCCGACTATGTGTCATGTATTGGGTTTTGGTTCTTGTCAAGAGAATTTCCACAGAATGTGGGACATATACTCTCAGTGGATATCCCATCACTATGCCTTCACTCTGTTCCAGACTTACACAAGTAGCAGCAACTGCTTTCAAACATCCAGGCAACGCTTTCGCTACAGGGTCTAAAACAGCTGAAAAATATGCAATGGGTCTTTTCATGTTTCAGTGTCTCTGCACCAGGACTGAAAACGCACACCCATCTCTTTCACTGCAATACAACTCAAACTCTTTTTCATAGTCAGGCATTCCCAATGCTGGAGCTTCACACAATTTCTTTTTCAGTTCTCTGAATGCTTTCATTTCCTCATCATTCATTTCAAAAGGATCTTTAACATCCTTCTTTGTTAATTTCTGTAACGGTTTTGCAATTAATGAAAATCCACTTATCCATTGTCGACAATATCCAACCATTCCCAGGAACATTCTTACCTCTCTTTGTGTCATTGGAGCTCTCATTCCTTGAATTATTTTTATTCTCTCAGTTGTTACCTTTCGCACTCCTTTTTCAATCTTATGCCCTAAATATTGGACTTCTTGTTGACAAAACTGCAATTTTGATGGGGACACTTTATGTCCTCTTTTTGCTAAATGATTCAGCAAAGCAATTGTATCATTGACACATGCTTCTTTCGTTTTTGATGCCACCAGTAGGTCATCAATATACTGAACCATTACTGACTTTTCTGGCATTTTTAAATCTTCCAAGGATTTCTTTAAAATCTGATTAAAGATCGAGGGGCTTTCTGTGTACCCCTGAGGAATTCGGCACCATGCCAAAATACGCTCTCCGAACCTGAACGCAAATAATGGCTGGCTATCTGGATGCAATGGAATAGAGAAAAATGCATGGCATAAATCAATAACTGTGTACCATTCTGCTTCACGTGGAATCTGGTATAGAATTACAGCAGGGTTCGGTACTATTGGGCAACAAGGCACAACAATTTTGTTTACCTTTCTCAAATCCTGTACAATTCTATATGTTCCGTTCGGCTTTTTCAATCCCATTATCGGTGAATTACATGGACTGCTCAGTATTTCTTTCAGAATCCCTTGTTCAATCATTTTATTTATTACTGGTGTTATTCCTTCAATTATTTCTGGTGTCAATTTATACTGGGGCGTATTTGGGTAACTCGTTCCCTCTTTTACAGAGATTTTAACAGGGTCTACTCCTTTCATTAACCCTATATCTTCTCCCGTAAAGTCCCACACTTCCTGTTTCACTGTTTCTTTCAGTTCAATTGGGATTTTCTCTACATCAAATACAGGAAACAAATCATTCACTTCTGGTTCTAAATTTACCATTGTCATTTTATACAATACATCTTCATCTGGGGTCTGAAATGCAATTCCATCTGGAGTACAATAGATGGTGCAGTTCATTTTGCAAAGTAGATCGCGTCCTAATAGGTTCACAGGACTGCAATCACACACCACAAATCGGTGCATTTCACTAAATGGTCCAATCTTTACCTCCACTAATTTAGTAAGAGGCGCCTTAATTTGCTGATTCGATACCCCTACTACTTGGATATGTTCACGTGAGAGAGGAAGGTTTGGAATTTCCACTGACCTGACAGTAGAACGGGTAGCTCCAGTGTCCACAAGGAATGTTACATTTGCACCATTCACTTCTCCATCCACAAATGGACCTGCTTGATCTACCTCTAGAGTTGCGCCAAGCACGCACTCTTCCTCCTCTCCTAGGCACCGTCATAAACTTTCATCCGACTCATCACCATCCTGTCGTAACCAGTATTGAGATATGGCAGCTGCGCGCGGCAATTGTGTTACCTGCTCTCCTCCGTAGAATCCTGTTTCTGCACTGTATTTCTGTTGATTAACACTCTTGGGAAGTGGTGGTTGTGGCACCTGACTTTGTTGGGTAACTACCTCACTCTGCACCTGTGGATTTAATGATTGATTTTCCGTATTAAGTTTTGGAGGAAATTTACACTCGTTTCTCCAATGCCCTAGCTTTCCGCAGTTGTGGCATGGCCACTTTTTCTTTGCCTCTTCTATGCTCATTTGTCCTTTTCCTTTGCCTATATTTGGTCTAAATCTAGTCTGTCCTGCTTCATTAACTGGATTACTCAATTGAGCTTCTTGCTTCTCTGCAACTTTCACTTGTGCCCACATTGCTTTCTCTTTCAATTTACGCTGTCTACTCTCAATATCATCACTGCAATATTTAGCATATCTCAAAACTTCGTCAACTGTACTATTCTGCCAACAGATCATATGCTGTTTAATCATTTCACTTATCTCCGGTTTCAACCCATACACAAATCTATATACAAAATGACTCATATCCTTCTCATTTAGTGTCTCATAACCACTATACTGTTTAAAAACTAACAGTAGCCTTTCGTAGTAGGCGTGTACTGATTCTTTACTCTCCTGTGTGGTTCTGTCTATTTTTACCCAATCCGTTTCTTTGGGTGGAATCTTATTCTTCAAAAAGGTAATTACTTGCTCATATTTCCTCATCACTTCTGGTCCTGGCGCTCCTGTTTTAGCATCCCTTGGATATTCTACAGTTGGCCAATCAATAGTAATCTTACATTCTGTCCACAAATCAGCTGGTACTACTATATCAAACAATCCATCCAAGTCTATCCACAACACCTTTGAAACTTTAACAAATCTCTCCACTTGCCTGTACCATTCTACTGGCTTCTCTCTCAATTTTGGGAAGTCATTTGTAAATGACAGTATATCCTGTCTAGACCATGGAACATGCACATAACTACCTCCTGGAGTTTCTCTCATCGGGTACTCCCTTACAATTGGTTCCTTGTCTGTCACCGAAAAAGCCAAAGACGCTTTATCTGATATTTTCTCATTCCTTTTAGTCCATCTGCTTCGCCATCTATCCACATCACCCCATTTTCTCAGCAAAACAATGAATTCTTTTATTTGGGTCAATCGTCCTGATGTGTTCAAATTCTCTATATCTTTCTCGCAAAAATCTACTCTATATGGTTTCTGCAACGTTGTCACTTTTACAAATTCTACTCCTAGTTCATTCGCAGTTTCTTCTAATTTGTCATGTAAATTTCTAGCTCTCCATGTAATGCTCTTACACTAGAACATAATCTCGTCATCCTGATAACTTTTCAGTTTTTCTGTGCCAATCGTCCCTAAGATCAATTCTTCCATGTCTATTTTTAACCTAATTACATCTAATGGTTTTGATTCTGTCTCTTTCGTTTTTAGAGTTTTCATCCATTCATTCAATTCATCTGGAGTCGGACCTACAGGCGTACTATTTAATTCTATCAATTTTTACTTCTTTCTGGTGTCTCTGATGCAGACTCAGTTCCCATAGGTATTCTCCTGAACTCATTCTCATTTATCGTCAAATTAGTAGGTGGACTTGGTCTATAGGTACTAACCAAATTGCTTGTACCTTCATTGTCAAATTCCATCCCTTCTCTCCTTCTTTGCAAATGTGAATTCATAGGAATGACTAAAGAATGCTAGTCAATTTTCTGATTCTCAAAAACTGGTATTACTGGACCTATTGTTACTGGTACAGTTACAGCTTCCATATTCATCGTTAATTCTCTTATCTTTTCAGTTAATTCTCTTGTGGTTTTTGCTAATTCAGTTGTATTGTCACTTTCTATCTTCTCATTTTGTGGAGTTTTCAATTGATCTTGTGACCTATTTATCTCATATCCTCGTTCGGGATTTTTATTCCTCCCAGTTTCCATTGGCGGTGCATTAGGTGTTACCACCGCAGAATTCTATTGATATGGAGGTGGGTTTCTGTTTAAAATATCTTCCAGCAATTCATCTTCCGTCTCACTACCACCATACCCATACTTTTCAGTAACCACATGTTTCTTTTTCTCTGTACACTTTCTCTTTGCTTCTTCCTCAACTGTAAAAGCTGGATACAAACCTCCTGTCATATTTGCATATCGCCAACGCTTTATTCTGTCCTCATGATTCACTCCCCATAACCTTCCGGGCACAAACTCATGATTCTTTAATCCTCTGAATCTCTCTCTTTCATACATCTCATCTTCCCATTCACTTAAAGCTTCAAACTGTGTCGGTCTAGGTTTAGGTTCTAGCATTGCCATCTTCTCCCTCAAATTCCGAAGTACAGCTACACTAAATGAACCATTCTCAGGAAAAGCCAATGCTCCATCAGTCTTAGTATATTTTGTCCAATTTTCTAACCATATGCATGTATGATATCCGTACTTCAGCATCATATGCGAAGCTGGTGATTTCGGCGGCGGAATTACTTGTCCCTCTCTAGTCACTACCTTTTTGTCTTTCTTAAAGAAGTTCTTAACTTTCGATATCCACGACGTTTTCTCTCTACCATACTCATAATAAGCCATGATTCACAATCTCTTTCCCTTCTCAGAAGTCCGCAATTCAACACTGTTCTCTATGCGTTATTCTAACCAATCCCTGCGCGACTCACACCAACGCTCCAATCCTAAGCTTCCACGTCACTGATCTATCCGACCAATCCTAGCGCGACTCACACCAACGCTCCAATCAGAGCGGTTTCTGTATAACAGTGCACTGTCCAATCCCAGCGCGGTTTTTGTCTACGTCAGTTCTGCTCCTGTTTCTGTATGACTAGCGCACTGTCCAATCCCAGCGCGGCTTTTGTCTACGTCAGTTCTGCTCCTGACCCCTCCTTTACAAAATTTATCGGCAATTTATTTTTCAACAGTTCTTCGTTAGTTACAACAGTAAAACCACATTTCCATTGTCTGATTTCGCTAAACAAAAGTGACAGTATATTCTAGCTCGCAAGAATACAGTTTTGTTCAATAAGTGTAGCACTTCCCTCTACCTTACCCTTCTTTCAAGCAAGGGGTAAACCCGTTTCTCTGGGGATAAAACACATGTGGAGACTACACTGCTCCTGAGAATTAAGGCCAGAGTTTCACAAGAAAACCGGTTGCTATTTCACTCACACACCTTTTATACGGAAAATGTCCCTATCATAACACAACCTGTGTTATCACCAATATGAACTCAGACAATGCACTATTCCATGTGACTTCTCTTGCCACACGTGTTCCACTTCCTACTTCCCGGAAGCGTTAAAACTTCGACTTACATATAACATAATGCGACTCAACATAAAGTGTTAGACATGAAATAATCAATAATCAATAATCAATAATCACCAAACTAATCTATAGTAACCATAACTCTGCTACCAAGAAATCTGATCCAGCGCTATCAATAAAATTTCTTCTCCTATATGCTTTGGACATCCAGGTACAAATATCCCTCTTAAACACAGACTATATCCATATGACGGTGGGGCCCATAACACCGCATATACATTCACTCTCTCATATATTCCCTGGATTTCATCCGTCCTTACCTAGGAGAAAACAGTAGAACGATTCGCTGGAAGGAGACGGGATACCTTTTTAAAACGACATAATACTTCTCATTGCTTTTAAGGTATTCCGCTCATTGGTCGATGGACCAACTAGTAGGAATCAGTTGATGGTAATTAAGACCAGCTCAATCACAATAAACCTTTAAACATTTACATTTATCATTGAGCTAAAGAACCACTGACTCAGTGTTTTAAAGATAATAAAGTTTTATATAAATTTTAGAAGCATGAATAAGTTTCAGATTTATTATTCAGGTTATTACATTTAGCATCATTATAAGAATATAATTGAAATTGCAATGCATACCTATTAGATGGAAGAATAAAGTTCGTCACAGCAAGAACTCCCAAAGATCTATCTATCTGTTCTGGAAAACAGGCCTTCTCGTTCCTTTCCCCTTCAGTATTTTAAGAATAAAAGTCTAATAGTTTTAAATGGAAAAATCTATTAGGAGCAAAAAGGTTCTCCAAAAGCAGCTTCTCATGCTCAATCAAAAATATAAAATAGCAGCAGCAGCATCAGCTCGTCAGCCATCAGCAGCAGCAACCCTAATAGCAGCTCATCCCAAAAACAGCTAACCCCAAAAGCAGCAGCCAGCCCAAAAAGCAGCTAACAGCAGCTAACCCCTCCCTCCAAGAGTAGGTCTTCTTATACCCTAAATACTAGCTTACTAAGTGAAAATGTTACATCTTTATGGTGAGATTCTCTCTAATTGGTCCACTCGGGTCAGTATACATCTCATTATGAATATCCTTGTTCCAACCAGTTCTTTGTGGAAAGTTCATACTTCTGTCGTTTCTCACGGGTTCATGACATTACCCATCCGCTCTTGCAGTTCAAACTGTATCCTTTTCTGATACTTTTAGGTTCAACAGTTCTTTGTTCATTCATTTATTCATTGCGACTTCTCACGCTTTTCACTGTTCCTCTTTGGCACACGTTTATTCAATAAGGTCATCGCAGCCTTGACCACGCTTCCATCCTAGGCTTTGGAACGATCACATGATCCCTCTTGTTCACGGCCTTTCTCTCTTTTCATAACCCACTCGCGCCTGCGTATTCTAGCTCATGGCGGCCAATTTATATCGCGGCTCAACAGGCCTAAGCGCACTATTATAAAGATAAACAAAACATAGTTAAGAATAAAGAATATAAACCCTTTCGTTTCCCTCCCGTCATTCTACGTACCCCAATTAGGTATTACCTAGCAAAAGCGACATATAAAGCCATCCCTTACTTACCAACGCTTTACTTTGCCACTACACAGTTTATTTCCAAGCACAAATCATGCATTTTATTATTCTATTAGTACGCAAATATTAGACTTATGTTATCCACGTCAACAATTGTAAGTAAATTAGTTTGCACATAAATAGCGTGTTACCTTTAACCCTTTACATGTAACATACATGGTTGGTTATTTACTAAGACGAACTTGTGTGTTAATTATTTTACGTAAATATTAGGAGGTTAACATTTTTCATTTACCCTGCTCCATCAACTCCGCCCTTTGGTGATTTTTAATATCACCACAAAAACCCATGTTACACAATTCTATCCAACAGCATATTTCTTTGTCCATTTGTTTTGTTAGTTTACACAACTGTATCCCTTTCAACTTGTCTCTTTGTTTTCTTATACATGTTCTCTTTTATTTCTTCTAGCTCTATTTCACCCATTTCTCTTTCTCTCTCTTTGTTTATCTTGTTTTCTTTTTTTATTTTATTCTGTCTTTTTCTTTTCTTTATACATGTAATTATTAGCTTCAGTACTAAAATTATTATGATTATCATGGTTGCTACTATTATGACTTTCCCTATTATTAATCCACTCATTCTAGTAAACCAATTTATTACTGAAGAAAAACTTTTACCAAGTTTTCCAAACGCATTTTCAACCTCCAGTGGAACAAGTTCTTTGTGCAAATTTGTAATATTCTTTATATACTTTTGTATATTTTCACTTTTATCTGGAATGTAAGTGCAACAATGTTGGACGTTCAGCATTCCACAGACTCCACCCTCTTTTGCCAAAAGAATGTCAAGGGCAAGTCGATTTTGCATTACCATAGCTCTCATGGCAACCATTTCGGTATTCACCATCAAGAACCCTCCAGCAGTATCTGTAGATAAACGATCTACTACTGTGGATAACTTCCTAATTTTAAATGCATTCAAAGATATTCCCACTGCTGGTATCAATGCTCCAAAAATATCACCTACTATTTCTGAAAAACTTTCCCTTTTTCTACGTGTAAATGTCTTTACCATTTCGTGTGTTCCCTTTTCTGCTCTATCCACATGAAAAATCTTTGGAAAGACCAGGCCTAAATAACATGATCCATACCAATGGTCAGGCAACCTGTAATAAGCTCTGTTACCGCAAATATAATAGATCCCAGGAAATATTGGATCTTTTCCCCCTTTGAATCCCCATCCGCCTAAAATTTTATAATTGTCATGGCAATCACTGGAACCCACGAAATAATTGTCATATCTTGTTCTATTTCTTCTAATGCACAACCTTCCCTGTTGGGGCCAATCCAGAGTCATAGCTGCATTTGTCTTTTTCTTGTCATGATTTTCTTCCTCAAATGCCCAAAGAGGTGTTTTTGTCTCTTCTATCACTTTTCTTTGAAATTTCGCTCTTCTATCCTCGACCATTTCTAAAAATACCTTTTCTTCCTTCTTTAACTCACAGGTAAGGTTGTTTTTAACTATATCATCTAATGTTAGAAACTTATCTTCTATGAAAAATTCTCCATATATTCTTCCCTCTTTCACTTTGTTTAGTTCTGAAACTACAGGAATCTTTGCAAAAATCTTATCTATATTAGTGTAATAATATTCTAGTTTTCCTGTCTTATAAAATAGACTTGCTAAAACACTACATGTTATTCCATACGTCAAAGGAAGGTGATGATAGGTCACACCCTCTGCAACAGACGCAGGCAATTGCATACAAACATAACAATCTCTTACATCCATTGTTTCTACATACTCATATAATAATTTAGTAAAAACATTCTTTGAAAAATCTGTTATTGATTTGTCTTTATGTAATTCTGCACTACTTTTTAATATAGCTGTTTCTTGAATGTTAGCTCCTTTTTCTTTCTCTGTTATTAGATGTTTCTTCTACAGCTAAGCTAATTGGAATGGTGATTGCTAAAATCACCCATACTGTCATTAATAATCCTGTACAAAAGAAGCACATCTTACACCACCTGCTTAAGAACTCACATCTACATTTTCTATCTTTAGTATCTTCCATTTTGTTCTATAACCTATTTATATTATGTACAGGAAAAATGTGTCACCACACCTCAGAAATGACTTCTTAGCCACTCTGCACTCTATTTTTGTCTTTGTTTGGTACTTTCTTTTAATTCTTTTCAGAACTCTTTCTTTGTCAAATCCAGTGTATCGTCAACTCCGGTAGAAATTCGTTCACATTTCTTCAAGTTTGTTGCACTTCACCTTCACCCATTAAGTTGCAGCTTTGTTCTGGGTTTTCGTGAGTGTTCCCTTCTTCTTTGATATCAGTCAAGGCAATGTACAGCCATTCAGGCGATTTATACTTCAGATTTACTTTCTTTACTCTTTTTGTTTTCTGCAAGTGTTTTCCACCTTGTTTTTCTTGTTCTTTTTGACTTGTTATTTCATTTACTTGTTCTGCACTTTTTCCATCTAGCCTTATGATCCTGTATCTCAATTTTCTAACGTCGTTGGGCCAATTGTCTCCTTTTCTTGGCCTTTTTGGTTCACTTTCTTTTTCCTCTCTTTCTGTTCTCCAAGTTCTCTTTCTTGACTTTAGTTTCTGGTTTCTTTCTTCTCCACTTTCTTCTGACTCTGTTTCAGTTCTTTCTTTATTGTCTCTTATCTTGAATTTTATAATTTCACTTCTTTCATCTATTTGTGGTTTCTCTCTTGTTTGCCTTCGATCTCCTACTTCTGTCCCTCCTCGAGGTTCTTCCGAATTTGTATCAATCTCTCTATCTGCTTCTAAATTTCCCTGTTCTTTTGTTCGTCGATCTGTCCCTATTGCTCCTCGGGGATCTTCCGATTTTTCTATCTTTCTATTTGAAACTCTCCCTTCTTCGTCTATTAATATTATCTCCGAAGGATTTTTACCACAACTTGTACTTGGTTGCTCACTATTGCTGTCTTTTTGCTCAGTTTCTTCTTTTATGCTATCAAATTTCTAATTTCCTTTCAGATTTTCCTCACAATCCGAATGTTCTGTATCAGATGCTGAACTGGTGTCTGATATTTCCAGATGTCGACTCACATGTCGATCTTAAAATTCTGGAACTTCAGCTATTTCCTCCACTCCTTCTGTCGTTGCACTTGTGGTTGGGTCTTCCAGATGTCGATTTACAGGTCGATCTTCAGGTTCTGGAGCCCTGTTCGTCTCTTCTTCTGCGTCAGATGCTGAACTGGTATCCAATACTTCCAGATGTCGACTCACATGTCGATCTTCAGGTTCTGGAACTCTGATGGTGTGACTGGCATGTACCCAGTGTTTCACTCCTGCACATTTGACTGCAGTTGTTGTCACCAGGATCACCTGTCGTGGTTTGTCCCAGCGAGGAACCAAACAGTTTCTTCTTCTGTGGACTTTTATGCGGACCCAATCTCCTGGATTCAAATCGTGGGCTGGTTTTCTTTCAAGAGTGGTCGCATCCGGTCCAACCTGATGAAACACAGAACGTACCACATCAGCCAATCCTTTGCAATAATCCAGCACCAGATCATCAGTTATAGTCAGTAGTTTGTTGACAGGTACATGTGCTTGTCTCATTGCTCGTCCCATAAATATCTCGTGGGGACTGAGTCCTGTTTTTCTTTCTGGTATACTTCTGATTGTCATTAAGACTAATGGCAAGGCATCTGGCCATTTGAGTCCTGTGGCTTGACACATTTTACCTAGCCTGTTCTTAATTGTTCCATTCACTTGATCTACTATTCCAGAAGCCTCTGGTCTGTATGCACAATGCAGTTTCTGTTTAATACTAAGTGCTTCACAAATCAGTTGAATCAATTCGTTTTGAAAATGTGTTCCTCTATCTGTTTCAATCGTTACTGGAAAACCATACCTTGGAATGAATTCTCGCAGCATAAGTTTTGCTACCGTGATTCCATCATTCCTTCTGGTTGGGTATGCT
Organism: Calotriton arnoldi; assembly: GCA_963921515.1. Taxonomy (NCBI): domain Eukaryota; kingdom Metazoa; phylum Chordata; class Amphibia; order Caudata; family Salamandridae; genus Calotriton; species Calotriton arnoldi. The sequence continues at coordinate 220,671 of CAWUFW010010269.1, forward strand.
TCCACCCAACGGGAAAACAAACAGACGACTACAAGGACATACCTTAGTCTATTGCTCGGAGGCATTTCTATGAAATCCATTTGCATTCTTGTGAACGGGCCTCCCTCTCGTCCTATTGTTCCTAGATTCACTACTGTCTTTCTTCCTGGATTTAACTGTTGACAAACAAGACATCTTTGACAAAGACTCTCAGCTATGGCTCTGAATTTTGGATTATACCATGTTTGTCTAAAAAGTCTGATCATTGAATCTCTCCCAATATGAGCTTGTCCATGGTACATCCGTGCCATGTCAGAAATCATGCTATCAGGCATAACCGGTCTTTCATCCCTGTAAACCCAAACATCATTATCCTCATGTTTTCTACATCCTGCTTTTATCCAGGTATCTTTTTCCTCATCATCTGCTGCTTCCTGTAATTGTCTCACCTCATCCCATGTCTCAACAGGGTTAGTAAAAAGCAAAGGACATGAAATATGCTCTCGTTCTCGGTTTCTGTTCAGTGAGACCACATTCTTTGCACAGTACTGTGCAATTTCATCAGCAAACTTATTGCCGACAGTTATGTAGTCTTCCCCATTTTTATGTGCATTGCACTTAACCACTGCAATTTATTTAGGCAGCTGTATCGCCTCAAGCAACTTTTTCACAAAATCTCCATTTCTAATCGGTGTTCCTGCAGACGTCAAGAAACCTCTCTGTGACCAAATCTGTCCAAAATCGTGGACCACCCCAAAGCCATATTGGCTATCCGTGACAACTGTGATTCGTACATTCTTTCCCAACTTGCATGCTTGAATTAGAGCAATCAGTTCCGCTACTTGGGCAGAACGTATCCCTTTCAAACAAGATGCTTCCATTACAGCAGCTACTGTACAAACTGCATACGCTGCACTTAGAACTCCATCATCCGTTCTCAAACATGAGCCATCCACGAACAGAATATAATCTGATTCCTTTAAAGGCTCACCCGTATGTCGGGTCTCGGTTTTGTACAATATTCAAGTACATTCAAACAATCATGATCAACTTCATCCATTTCAATCACACTCTCTTCATCTGGCAATGATGTCGAAGGATTCACATTCATGCATCTGTCAATGGTCACATTATCTGCACTCAAAATTACCTTTTCATACCTAGTCAGCCGACTATGTGTCATGTATTGGGTTTTGGTTCTTGTCAAGAGAATTTCCACAGAATGTGGGACATATACTCTCAGTGGATATCCCATCACTATGCCTTCACTCTGTTCCAGACTTACACAAGTAGCAGCAACTGCTTTCAAACATCCAGGCAACGCTTTCGCTACAGGGTCTAAAACAGCTGAAAAATATGCAATGGGTCTTTTCATGTTTCAGTGTCTCTGCACCAGGACTGAAAACGCACACCCATCTCTTTCACTGCAATACAACTCAAACTCTTTTTCATAGTCAGGCATTCCCAATGCTGGAGCTTCACACAATTTCTTTTTCAGTTCTCTGAATGCTTTCATTTCCTCATCATTCATTTCAAAAGGATCTTTAACATCCTTCTTTGTTAATTTCTGTAACGGTTTTGCAATTAATGAAAATCCACTTATCCATTGTCGACAATATCCAACCATTCCCAGGAACATTCTTACCTCTCTTTGTGTCATTGGAGCTCTCATTCCTTGAATTATTTTTATTCTCTCAGTTGTTACCTTTCGCACTCCTTTTTCAATCTTATGCCCTAAATATTGGACTTCTTGTTGACAAAACTGCAATTTTGATGGGGACACTTTATGTCCTCTTTTTGCTAAATGATTCAGCAAAGCAATTGTATCATTGACACATGCTTCTTTCGTTTTTGATGCCACCAGTAGGTCATCAATATACTGAACCATTACTGACTTTTCTGGCATTTTTAAATCTTCCAAGGATTTCTTTAAAATCTGATTAAAGATCGAGGGGCTTTCTGTGTACCCCTGAGGAATTCGGCACCATGCCAAAATACGCTCTCCGAACCTGAACGCAAATAATGGCTGGCTATCTGGATGCAATGGAATAGAGAAAAATGCATGGCATAAATCAATAACTGTGTACCATTCTGCTTCACGTGGAATCTGGTATAGAATTACAGCAGGGTTCGGTACTATTGGGCAACAAGGCACAACAATTTTGTTTACCTTTCTCAAATCCTGTACAATTCTATATGTTCCGTTCGGCTTTTTCAATCCCATTATCGGTGAATTACATGGACTGCTCAGTATTTCTTTCAGAATCCCTTGTTCAATCATTTTATTTATTACTGGTGTTATTCCTTCAATTATTTCTGGTGTCAATTTATACTGGGGCATATTTGGGTAACTCGTTCCCTCTTTTACAGAGATTTTAACAGGGTCTACTCCTTTCATTAACCCTATATCTTCTCCCGTAAAGTCCCACACTTCCTGTTTCACTGTTTCTTTCAGTTCAATTGGGATTTTCTCTACATCAAATACAGGAAACAAATCATTCACTTCTGGTTCTAAATTTACCATTGTCATTTTATACAATACATCTTCATCTGGGGTCTGAAATGCAATTCCATCTGGAGTACAATAGATGGTGCAGTTCATTTTGCAAAGTAGATCGCGTCCTAATAGGTTCACAGGACTGCAATCACACACCACAAATCGGTGCATTTCACTAAATGGTCCAATCTTTACCTCCACTAATTTAGTAAGAGGCGCCTTAATTTGCTGATTCGATACCCCTACTACTTGGATATGTTCACGTGAGAGAGGAAGGTTTGGAATTTCCACTGACCTGACAGTAGAACGGGTAGCTCCAGTGTCCACAAGGAATGTTACATTTGCACCATTCACTTCTCCATCCACAAATGGACCTGCTTGATCTACCTCTAGAGTTGCGCCAAGCACGCACTCTTCCTCCTCTCCTAGGCACCGTCATAAACTTTCATCCGACTCATCACCATCCTGTCGTAACCAGTATTGAGATATGGCAGCTGCGCGCGGCAATTGTGTTACCTGCTCTCCTCCGTAGAATCCTGTTTCTGCACTGTATTTCTGTTGATTAACACTCTTGGGAAGTGGTGGTTGTGGCACCTGACTTTGTTGGGTAACTACCTCACTCTGCACCTGTGGATTTAATGATTGATTTTCCGTATTAAGTTTTGGAGGAAATTTACACTCGTTTCTCCAATGCCCTAGCTTTCCGCAGTTGTGGCATGGCCACTTTTTCTTTGCCTCTTCTATGCTCATTTGTCCTTTTCCTTTGCCTATATTTGGTCTAAATCTAGTCTGTCCTGCTTCATTAACTGGATTACTCAATTGAGCTTCTTGCTTCTCTGCAACTTTCACGTGTGCCCACATTGCTTTCTCTTTCAATTTACGCTGTCTACTCTCAATATCATCACTGCAATATTTAGCATATCTCAAAACTTCGTCAACTGTACTATTCTGCCAACAGATCATATGCTGTTTAATCATTTCACTTATCTCCGGTTTCAACCCATACACAAATCTATATACAAAATGACTCATATCCTTCTCATTTAGTGTCTCATAACCACTATACTGTTTAAAAACTAACAGTAGCCTTTCGTAGTAGGCGTGTACTGATTCTTTACTCTCCTGTGTGGTTCTGTCTATTTTTACCCAATCCGTTTCTTTGGGTGGAATCTTATTCTTCAAAAAGGTAATTACTTGCTCATATTTCCTCATCACTTCTGGTCCTGGCGCTCCTGTTTTAGCATCCCTTGGATATTCTACAGTTGGCAAATCAATAGTAATCTTACATTCTGTCCACAAATCAGCTGGTACTACTATATCAAACAATCCATCCAAGTCTATCCACAACACCTTTGAAACTTTAACAAATCTCTCCACTTGCCTGTACCATTCTACTGGCTTCTCTCTCAATTTTGGGAAGTCATTTGTAAATGACAGTATATCCTGTCTAGACCATGGAACATGCACATAACTACCTCCTGGAGTTTCTCTCATCGGGTACTCCCTTACAATTGGTTCCTTGTCTGTCACCGCAAGAGCCAAAGACGCTTTATCTGATATTTTCTCATTCCTTTTAGTCCATCTGCTTCGCCATCTATCCACATCACCCCATTTTCTCAGCAAAACAATTAATTCTTTTATTTGGGTCAATCGTCCTGATGTGTTCAAATTCTCTATATCTTTCTCGCAAAAATCTACTCTATATGGTTTCTGCAACGTTGTCACTTTTACAAATTCTACTCCTAGTTCATTCGCTGTTTCTTCTAATTTGTCATGTAAATTTCTAGCTCTCCATGTAATGCTCTTACACAAGAACATAATCTCGTCATCCTGATAACTTTTCAGTTTTTCTGTGCCAATCGTCCCTAAGATCAATTCTTCCATGTCTATTTTTAACCTAATTACATCTAATGGTTTTGATTCTGTCTCTTTCGTTTTTAGAGTTTTCATCCATTCAATTCATCTGGAGTCGGACCTACAGGCGTACTATTTAATTCTATCCAATTTTTACTTCTTTCTGGTGTCTCTGATGCAGACTCAGTTCCCATAGGTATTCTCCTGAACTCATTCTCATTTATCGTCAAATTAGTAGGTGGACTTGGTCTATAGGTACTAACCAAATTGCTTGTACCTTCATTGTCAAATTCCATCCCTTCTCTCCTTCTTTGCAAATGTGAATTCATAGGAATGACTAAAGAATGCTCGTCAATTTTCTGATTCTCAAAAACTGGTATTACTGGACCTATCGTTACTGGTACAGTTACAGCTTCCATATTCATCGTTAATTCTCTTATCTTTTCAGTTAATTCTCTTGTGGTTTTTGCTAATTCAGTTGTATTGTCACTTTCTATCTTCTCATTTTGTGGAGTTTTCAATTGATCTTGTGACCTATTTATCTCATATCCTCGTTCGGGATTTTTATTCCTCCCAGTTTCCATTGGCGGTGCATTAGGTGTTACCACCGCAGAATTCTGTTGATATGGAGGTGGGTTTCTGTTTAAAATATCTTCCAGCAATTCATCTTCCGTCTCACTACCACCATACCCATACTTTTCAGTAACCACATGTTTCTTTTTCTCTGTGCACTTTCTCTTTGCTTCTTCCTCAACTGTAAAAGCTGGATACAAACCTCCTGTCATATTTGCATATCGCCAACGCTTTATTCTGTCCTCATGATTCACTCCCCATAACCTTCCGGGCACAAACTCATGATTCTTTAATCCTCTGAATCTCTCTCTTCATACATCTCATCTTCCCATTCACTTAAAGCTTCAAACTGTGTCGGTCTAGGTTTAGGTTCAAGCATTGCCATCTTCTCCCTCAAATTCCGAAGTACAGCTACACTAAATGAACCATTCTCAGGAAAAGCCAATGCTCCATCAGTCTTAGTATATTTTGTCCAATTTTCTAACCATATGCATGTATGATATCCGTACTTCAGCATCATATGCGAAGCTGGTGATTTCGGCGGCGGAATTACTTGTCCCTCTCTAGTCACTACCTTTTTGTCTTTCTTAAAGAAGTTCTCAACTTTCGATATCCACGACGTTTTCTCTCTACCATACTCATAATAAGCCATGATTCACAATCTCTTTCCCTTCTCAGAAGTCCGCAATTCAACACTGTTCTCTATGCGTTATTCTAACCAATCCCTGCGCGACTCACACCAACGCTCCAATCCTAAGCTTCCACGTCACTGATCTATCCGACCAATCCTAGCGCGACTCACACCAACGCTCCAATCAGAGCGGTTTCTGTATAACAGTGCACTGTCCAATCCCAGCGCGGTTTTTGTCTACGTCAGTTCTGCTCCTGTTTCTGTATGACTAGCGCACTGTCCACTCCCAGTGCGGCTTTTGTCTACGTCAGTTCTGCTCCTGACCCCTCCTTTACAAAATTTATCTGCAATTTATTTTTCAACAGTTCTTCGTTAGTTACAACAGTAAAACCACATTTCCATTGTCTGATTTCGCTAAACAAAAGTGACAGTATATTCTAGCTCGCAAGAATACAGTTTCGTTCGATAAGTGTAGCACTTCCCTCTACCTTACCCTTCTTTCAAGCAAGGGGTAAACCCGTTTCTCTGGGGATAAAACACATGTGGAGACTACACTGCTCCTGAGAATTAAGGCCAGAGTTTCACAAGAAAACCGGTTGCTATTTCACTCACACACCTTTTATACGGAAAATGTCCCTATCATAACACAACCTGTGTTATCACCAATATGAACTCAGACAATGCACTATTCCATGTGACTTCTCTTGCCACACATGTTCCACTTCCTACTTCCCGGAAGCGTTAAAACTTCGACTTACATATAACATAATGCGACTCAACATAAAGTGTTAGACATGAAATAATCAATAATCAATAATCACCAAACTAATCTATAGTAACCATAACTCTGCTACCAAGAAATCTGATCCAGCGCTATCAATAAAATTTCTTCTCCTATATGCGTTGGACATCCAGGTACAAATATCCCTCTTAAACACAGACTATATCCATATGACGGTGGGGCCCATAACACCGCATATACATTCACTCTCTCATATATTCCCTGGATTTCATCCGTCCTTACCTAGGAGAAAACAGTAGAACGATTCGCTGGAAGGAGACGGGATACCTTTTTAAAACGACATAATACTTCTCATTGCTTTTAAGGTATTCCGCTCATTGGTCGATGGACCAACTAGTAGGAATCAGTTGATGGTAATTAAGACCAGCTCAATCACAATAAACCTTTAAACATTTACATTTATCATTGAGCTAAAGAACCACTGACTCAGTGTTTTAAAGATAATAAAGTTTTATGTAAATTTTAGAAGCATGAATAAGTTTCAGATTTATTATTCAGGTTATTACATTTAGCATCATTATAAGAAATAATTGAAATTGCAATGCATACCTATTAGATGGAAGAATAAAGTTCGTCACAGCAAGAACTCCCAAAGATCTATCTATCTGTTCTGGAAAACAGGCCTTCTCGTTCCTTTCCCCTTCAGTATTTTAAGAATAAAAGTCTAATAGTTTTAAATGGAAAAATCTATTAGGAGCAAAAAGGTTCTCCAAAAGCAGCTTCTCATGCTCAATCAAGAATATAAAATAGCAGCAGCAGCATCAGCTCGTCAGCCATCAGCAGCAGCAACCCTAATAGCAGCTCGTCCCAAAAACAGCTAACCCCAAAAGCAGCAGCCAGCCCAAAAAGCAGCTAACAGCAGCTAACCCCTCCCCTCCAAGAGTAGGTCTTCTTATACCCTAAATCTAGCTTACTAAGTGAAAATGTTACATCTTTATGGTGAGATTCTCTCTAATTGGTCCACTCGGGTCAGTATACATCTCATTATGAATATCCTTGTTCCAACCAGTTCTTTGTGGAAAGTTCATACTTCTGTCGTTTCTCACGGGTTCATGACATTACCCATCCGCTCTTGCAGTTCAAACTGTATCCTTTTCTGATACTTTTAGGTTCAACAGTTCTTTGTTCATTCATTTATTCATTGCGACTTCTCACGCTTTTCACTGTTCCTCTTTGGCACACGTTATTCAATAAGGTCATCGCAGCCTTGACCACGCTTCCATCCTAGGCTTTGGAACGATCACATGATCCCTCTCGTTCACGGCCTTTCTCTCTTTTCATAACCCACTCGCGCCTGCGTATTCTAGCTCATGGCGGCCAATTTATATCGCGGCTCAACAGGCCTAAGCGCACTATTATAAAGATAAACAAAACATAGTTAAGAATAAAGAATATAAACCCTTTCGTTTCCCTCCCGTCATTCTACGTACCCCAATTAGGTATTACCTAGCAAAAGCGACATATAAAGCCATCCCTTACTTACCAACGCTTTACTTTGCCACTACACAGTTTATTTCCAAGCACAAATCATGCATTTTATTATTCTATTAGTACGCAAATATTAGACTTATGTTATCCACGTCAACAATTGTAAGTAAATTAGTTTGCACATAAATAGCGTGTTACCTTTAACCCTTTACATGTAACATACATGGTTGGTTATTTACTAAGACGAACTTGTGTGTTAATTATTTTACGTAAATTAGGAGGTTAAAATTTTTCATTTACCCTGCTCCATCAAGGTCGACCCTTTCTAGTCAAACTGGAATTACAGAACTTCTTTCACAAAATCTGGCATTTCTTTTTGCAAATAAGGAATATCCAGGGGACCAAAGTATCACCGGACTTAGACCAACCTCCACCTTTTGCCCTCCTCCCAGTAGCATGCCCTCTGAGATCAGCACCTATGAAAACATCCTCAGAGACATTGACAAGGTTATGAACACACGCAGATATATCAAATACAACATATCCAAGGGGGAGAATCTTGTACTACGAGCCTTATCTGACAACCCTCACATTGTAATCAAACCAGCCCACAAGGATGGGGGGATTGTGGTCTTGGACAGAGAGCACTACAGTATTGAACTTTTTAAACAACTTTAAGTAGAAGAACACTAAACGAAGCTTCCTTACAACCCTAAACCTGATAAGCATGGTTACCGACAAAGTACTAAAGGAAGGGTATCTGAGTGAGAAGGAACGCGCCTTCTTGAATGTCAAATATCTCAGGACCCCTGTCTTTTATTCTCTACCCAAGATACATAAAAATCTCACGGATCCCCCCCGGCCAGCCCATTGTCTCAGTCTGTGGTTCACTTTTAGAGCCTTTATGTCAATACATTGATCTCTTCCTCAAACCTTTTGTCCCTCTGCCCCGGTCCTATACCCGAGACAGCATGCACTTGATCCAACAGATAGAAGGCATGCCTTATGACAACACACAAGCTCTCCTTGTTGCTTTGGATATACAAGCCCTCTACACTAACATTCCACAGCTGGAGGCACGACGGGTTACCACTCGCACCCTAGACCATAGGGAACAGCCGCATTCAGTCCCTACGCTACTCATAGTTGAACTCGCTGACATTGCATTATCTAAAAACGGCTTCCAATTTACGAACACTTTATTCTATCAGAACAAAGGAGTGGCAATGGGAGCCGGATTTGCTCCAGAATCAGCCAATTGGTTTATGGATGATTACGAGCATACACCTCTATATAAGGACCAAAGTCCGTCACACACAGTATCCATATGTGGCGCCGGTACATCAATGACGTCTTTATGATCTGGGAAGGTGATACTATATCATTTAAAATATTAATTTCATGGATCAACAATAGGTCACCCGATATACAGTTCACTATGACACCGCCAGTATTGCCTTTCTTGACCTAAACAAAAAAATTGGTGATGCTCTCCTGTATTCGACCTTATACAGAAAGCCCACCGGAACAAAACTCACTCCTGATGTACTCTAGTCACTATTTGAGAGCACTTCGGGATAACCTGCCCTATAGCCAGTTCTTGGGACTGTGCAGAAACTGTACTCTGAAAAAATGATTTTTTCTAAGAATCAGAGTTATTGATATCTTGCCCACTTGAGAGAGGCTGTCCTCCAAGATTACTCAAACAAGCATGTAAGAGGGCCTGGTACACCATTAGGGATGCTCTCCTTGTTCCCAAGACCGGACAAAATAGCCAGGAACGTCTGATCTTTGTGAGTACCTTCAACACTGCCAGCAATTAAATTAAAAAAGTAGTACTTGCATTGGCATTGGCATTAAATTCTACAGAACCCCCACTTTGCTCTTTCCAAAGAAGGCCCAACATTAAAAATAAAATTGTGAAGGCCGCCCTCCCCTACTTCTGGGGCCTCATCCATGCATTCCCAATGGGAACTCCCATCTGTAAAAGGCCACCACAATCACGGCCATAGGCACCAATATCAAGCAGCCAAATCGCGGTAGCGACCGCCTGGGCCCCGCGGTGTGACACCGCCAATGCCCATGCCCTTACAGCCAATGGGAACCGCAATCGCGGTAGACAAATGCACTTTTGAAAATCGTGGTAGGCGTGCTCCGCTACCGCGGGGCCAGTCATTGGATGCAATTGAAAGATGCACGATCGCGGTAGCGACCGCCTGGCCCCTGCGGTGTGTCACCACCAATGCCCATGCCCTTACAGCCAATGGGAACCACAATCGCGGTAGTGATATACACATTTGAAAATCGTGGTAGGCGTGCTCCGCTACCGCGGGCCGGTCATTGGATGCATTTGAAAAAAGCTGACCTGGAACACCAATTGCAGCAGCTGAGTACCACTGAAACAACCCCAGGGGGCTATATATGTGTGGGAGAGAGCCACACATTTCCACTGCTTCCAGACACCGCTGACTGACACTCTTCACCACCAACTGCTGCTGTTCCTGTCTCCTGGACCCAGTGATGGCGACAACTGAGAACATCAGGGCCCGTCCCTTCACCACAGAGGAGCTGGAGGTCCTGGTGGACGAGGTGCTCACACAGTATGGGAGGCTATATGGTGCTCCAGATGTCATGGTAAGTGTTTCAGATTGGAAGTGAGAGTGCAGGGAGTGCACACATGAAGTTGATCTGCTGCAGTATGTGCCTGAGAGTGTAGGTTTGTGTGATACACTGCCTAGCATGCCGACTTCAGGAAAATTGGGTTTTTAGCCTATTTTACACATTTCCCGGGCTGCATATCAGAATGGGAGGGACATGCAGTGTTTGTGCAGACATACAGTGACACTGCAAGTTTGGAAAGTGGGAGTCAGGACAGACATTGCCTGCGCTAATGGATGTATGAGTCCATGAGGTTTTCACAGGCTCATTTGTGACATTACAAAGACTTTCCTTCCAGAGGGTACTGATGGAAGTGTGTTTGACTTTGTATTGCCACCATGGATCTGTGAGCAGTATGCACAAGAGTGAACTGCCTGAAGGTGACACTCTTGGTGGAAATTCCCATATGACACAGCAGATTGTTGTACTTCAGAAACATCCCCCTTCCATTATTTTCATTATGTGTACTGACTCGCATGTGTAGGCACTGTTTTCCCTCTCATATTGTACATGCATGTGACAGTTCTGATGGCCCACGTTACACCTCAGTGTGAGTCCCCCTAGCCTGCACAGTTACTGCCCAATTTGTCAGGGAGCCATCACTGAATGGACAGAGTGAGACATATGGGTTGTCTGCTACCCTAAACATCAAAGAGCTATCTCAGGCCTGTGGACTGCACAAGACAGACCTTGTGAGAAGGGTGTGAGAATGTAAGATCATGTCCCTAAATGTGACCTCCATGACACAGTGAGCCATTCACAGGCCAAGGACATTGAGGGGTGTGCAGTGTTGGACACAGTGAGTCTGCCCCGCCACATCATTTACAATGTAAAGTATGTCTTGCTCACTCACATACTGCATCACAGATGAGGGCCTTCTTCACATTGCTTTCTGTGCTGGCATTCTGCATGTGCATGAGATGGCCAGGTACTGTGTCCATCCTCATACCTGCATGCATTTAGGTACGATTGTATTATGCTAATGTACTACGTGTCATGCTGTATGGCCTCTGCTAAACATGTCTGAATAGCTGTGTTAAGTTTGTGCATGCTCCTGTACTGAGACACAGTGATACAAAACCCAGTGTTACTGATATTTCCTCCTCTTGTCTCCCATGCCTGCAGCTTAAAGTCCACCAGCGTAAGGCCTTATGGATGGCCATAGCACGCAAGGTGCGGGCTCTGGGCGTCTCCAACCGACGGCACACACACTGTCACAAAAGGTGGGATGACATCTGCCGGCTGAGCAAAAACATGGCAGAGGTGACGCTGGGGCTGCTCCCTCAGACTGGCAGGTTGGCGCGCAGGAGCATGACACCACTAATGGCCCGCATCTTGGTAGTGACACAGCCAGAGCTGGATGGACGTTTGAGGGCCCATCAGCAGCAGGTTGGGGGTGAGTATTCTGCGAAGTGTGAATTTGGGTGTGAGTGACTGCATGTATCCCAACCCTGAGCCAATGCGGAGCTCTGTGATGTTGATAGTGTGATGCTATGGCTTGTAAGTGGCCTCTGTGTTGAGGCCAGCTGTCATGCATTGACGCCACATGTACTTTCTCATGTGTTTAATGTAATTGCCCTTGACATTGCATGCTGAGATGTGGCCTTATGGCATCTGCTGCATTAGGGGAGTCATGGACATCACTGGGCAGTGAACGGCAGTGTGCCTCATCTTGGTGTGCTTTCGTCGATGTGTGCAGTGCCTGACCTCGAAATTCTGAGAACTACACATCTGACACCAATGGGCAACTGTAGTTGTGCTTCAAAGCACAACATGGTGGTTAGCAGGAGCTTATGGCCATTGCAAAAGGACATTTTAGAGTCTGTATCTGTGTTGTCCCCTTGAAGTGACTCCATATGTGACTGTAACAACAAGTTGAGATAGACATCTTTTTCACCTACAGGCACGTAGGTATGCTTACAGAGATCAGTATGTCAGGTTACATGGAGGCACGGGCAAGCTATTTGGCTGTGTGAACATCCGATGGGTCATTAATGCCAAGTATGCATGTTACCATGCATCTTTTGATTTTTGCACTTTTGCATTTTTGCATCTCCCAAGATGGCCGACAGGTGAGGAGCTCCGGCCGGGAGCTCCCGACGAGGGATGGCCTTTTTGGCCTTAATCCCCCGATATCTACCTCCTACCCGGACCCCTTTACTCACCTGGGGTCATGCTTCGACTGCGGTCCTTGTCCCTCCAATCTCCGGCTTTGTGGATCAAGATCCTCAGATGAAGGCATGATCGAGGTCCCGACCGCGGAGACCGAGCCATCTTGGCCGATATCCGGTGGAGCTGCTTGATCGGCTATAGGGGAGACTGGCTCCGGCTTTTGCCACCTCAGCCGTCACCTACCCAGCCGGACTTCGGGCACAGCTCTCCTCGTCTTCTCCGCTGTGTCGCTTTCTTCCTCTGCCTCCCTGATGAGATACCAAGATAAAGTGGATCTTCTTTCTTCCTGGTTGGCTGCTGGAGTTATGGCGGAGGATCTCTCTCTCCTCTGACCGTAGCCTGACTTTCCGGAACTGAGTCGCAGTTTCCTGTTGTCCCGCTGCACTGGAACGTGAACCGATGTGAACGCAGCAAAGATTACCACACGACGCTGCTGTACTGCACCATTGAACCCGCTTTCTTTTTTCTCCGAGTTCTCACCCTCCTGGCTCAGCAACTGCCTTCCTCTTCCGAGACGATTGTCTCAACGCCCGTGCTGACGTACCCGGAATTGGAGGACTCTGAGAGTGATCTGCGTCCCTTTACCGTTTCTCCCTCCCGAACCGACGGCTGTGTTCTCCATTCATCTCCGCTTTTGGGGTAGGTTCTTTAATGCTGGCTTCTTATTATTATTCGGACTTTTATCGACCAGCGATCCCGCCATCTTGTCCAGGCAGTTTATGGGGTCTTTGTCCTGGCTCCTCCATTTTGCGGATCCGAAGGTCCCCCTAATTGTTCCTCGCCACAGGTCAGCGCCCTTTACCGCCAGATTGTCAATTCGCCCTTTGCTGACCCCCTCTGAGGCTCCGGTCTTGTATGACTTACTTACTCTAACTTTATTGGTATCCACGGAAGTTTTCATTGCCATGACCGGTCTTCCTAGACTCGATACGTTTTCCTACCCCCTTGCTTTTCTCAGTACCTTCTGTGCTTTTCAGGACTTGTCTTCCATGTTATTTTTGGCACCATCAACGAATGTTATTTATTTAACACTGTCTTTCTTTTATGCTTTGTTATGCTCTTGAAACTACTGTAACTATGTAACACTGTTCTTTTGTAAACATTATTCCTCATGTAAAGCGCTCTGATACCTCCGGGTCTAGCCAGCCTTATATAAAACTTCTCAAATAATTAAAAATAAATAAATAAGGTTGCACATGCAGACTGCACAGGGGTGTGCAACATGGGGGTACCATCATCTTGTTTTGTGCTTTGTTTGCATATGATGTTTGTGAGTATGGCACTAAACTGAACCTACGTCTCTGTCTCTTGCAGCATCTACCGAGGGCACAGAAGGACAGGGGACGGACACCAGTGGTGAAGCTTCTGGCATGACTGCTACACATGATCTCACTGACACTGATGTGACCAGCGCCTCGGAGGAGGACAGGAGTGTCCTTGAAGAATCACACCCAGAGACACCAACCTCTACATCATCTGACGCCAGCGGTGACTCCTCGATGTTGGCGGGCACAGGGAGTGGGAAATCTGCCTCTTCCTCCAGCACACATCATCCAGTGCCCACCCTCCCGGCTAGTTCCACTAGTGCTGCCTGTGCCCGCATCAGTAAGAAGGGTAGAGTGTCCTTCCCGCCAGGCACCGCTGCCCCTGCCCCAGTCTCCCCTGCTGTCCTCAGTGTTGAGGCGGTGGACCTTTTGCGCCAGCTGTGTGTGGGTCAGACTACTCTCCTGAATGCCTTCCAGGATCATGACAAGAAGTTGGCACAGGTAGTTGCCTTCATGGAGGGCATTCATTCTGACGTGGGTGGGCTACACAGAACTGTCCAGTCTTTGTTCTCCACAGTGACGGCAGCCATTCAGCTGTCACAGGCTCAGAGTCCAGCTCCAGTCCCTTTAGCAACCACCCTGCCAGTGGCAATATCTGACGAGAGTGACCACACACCACAGCCCTCCAGCTCAAAGTACTCCACACGCAGCACAAAACAGCAGCACTCCAAGCGGCCCAGAGCGCAGACACCATCTCCAAAAGAAAGTAAAGTCACACATGAGCGCAAAGGCAAAAGCCCTTCAGGTGACACTCAGGGGCATCAAGCCAAGAAGCAGGCCTCAGGCTCACATGCCTCAAAATCAGCCCCATCCAAGGACACTCCCGTCCCAAGACCTGCTCCCAAAGACAGGCAAACAGTTTCCGTGCCTGCTGTGAAGCTGGTGCCTGCTAAGAGTCCGCAGAAAAAGCCCTCTAAGGCAGATTCACCCACAACCTCAACTCCCACCCACATCCCTGTGAAGCTGGGACAGGAGGGCACTGTGGGGTGTTCACCTGGTCAACAGGGGATGGAGGGTAAAAGGCAAGGCCAGGCCAAGCGTACCACCAGATCCAGCAGATCACCAGAGGGAGGGCCACCGCCTGCACCTGATGCACCTTTGGTGGAGAGTGAGGCTGTTGTGCCTGCCCCACTTCCCACTCCTACCAAGACAATTATTACCTATCGAATCCCCAAGAAGTGGAAAGGCACCCCTCCACAATCTCCCTCACACACTGTGTCTCACGGCAGCATGTCTCTGCCTCCACATGCCACCACACCACCCGGTCCAAGCAGCCCTCCGGCTCCCGAAGCCACTGATGCCTCTACCTCTGCGTGGCCTCTCTCTCCCAGGTCCAGTTCTCCAACTGGCCCTGACAATCAGCCACCTCCCAGTTCAACTGACAGCCAAGTCTGAGGCAAAGTCCCCCTCCCAAACCCATCTCTCCCACAGCGGTACCTGGACTGCCCATTTGTATCCCCGGAGCTGTGGTGATTCCCATGGCAGTGTACGGTGTTACCCATTCCCTGTGCAGTTTCTCATGCACATATGTACATACTTTGAACTATGGACTGGCCAATGGCCTTGCTGTTTGTCACTTTGGATGCCCATTCCCTATGCAGTTTCTTATGCACACATGTACATACTTTGAACTATGGACTGGCCAATGGCCTTGCTGTTTTTCCACTTTGTTTGCCCATTCCCTGTGCAGGTTCTCATGCAAACGTGCCTACTTTGAACTATGGACTGGCCACTGGCCTTGCTGTTTTTCACTTTGTTTGCCCATTCCCTGTGCAGGTTCTCATGCACACATGCCCCTCCTTTGAACTATGGACTGGCCAATGGCCTTGCTGTTGTCTACTTTTCATGCCTATCTTGGTGATGAGTAATAAAGACAGTTACTCCTGTTGTCTGATTTGTCAGTGTCCTTGCTAAATAAAAGTGTTTTCTGTATGAGTATGGTTTCATGTGACACATACTCTGTATGCCACTTTAACATTGCCAATTGCTTCTCTTACATTTTCAGGGTTTGCCAGTGGTGAGGGGCACTTTAGTTCATCTTCATTCTGAGGCTTGAGGGTGCAATGATGGGTGCTTGTGATGATCTACTCTTATCATACTCATCATATGGTCATGTTTGCTAAATTTTACACATGTCATGTTATGATGCAATACCAGAACAGAGGTGAATTCTATCCACAGGATTACTTGCGGGCTGGCCAGGGTCCATCATATCTGTGTGATCTTTCTTGATGTGTGAACAGCAGTGTTGATGTATGGTCATCTTGTGGTGGCCTGTCTTCCTAGTCACATGGGTACATTTGGATGTGTGCACTTGTGTGGTCATAAAGTGTGAAGGAGGTGACTTTCTCAGTGGTGTTGATGTGTGTGGGCCCCTGCACTGCCAACTGCACACATGTATGACACATAAGCTGTGTGCCTGTTTGTTTCAAGTGTCTGCCATGTGCTTCATATTGTGGGCACATGTGGGAGTTGTGGGTTGTGCACTGTGCAGTGTGTGGGTGTGTCCTTGCACTCCTGGGGGACACCTACTTGTTGTTGCTGCCAGTTGTGTGTATGCAGAGTGTGTGACTGCCAAGTCTGTGTTGTGTTTTGTTGATCAGCCATGCGTCTTGTTACTGTTTGTGCACACTGTGCTGACCTGCTCAGACACACTGACATTATTTGTGAGTTTTCTCATGCATTGCTGTCACTTGAGCCATTTTTAGCTCCAGTATGGTATATGGTATGTGGAGTCATGCCATCCCCTATAGGTGCATCTGATGCATACACATTGTGAGTAACTCCTCTATGTGTTTGTGTATTGTACACTGCTCACCATGCCACTACTGAAGTACACACCACTTGAATCTCATGTCTTCCACCCCATGGCTTGCCAGTGTGTAAGCCTCCCCACCACTTCATAGTGTGACACTATGCTGTGTGATGCTGATCTGTGTACAGGACCAATGTGCTACTCAGGACAGTTTCCCAATTAGTTATGTGTTATTTTCTTGTACTTGTTTGCTGTCATGGTTGCTCATGTGCAGTGCAGATGTTTGGGAAGCACAGTCCTCTGGTCATGTTGTTTGCACCTGGATGTCCCTGAGTTGTGCATCTGTGGGTGTTATGTAAGCTGTATGTGTGTTTGCTGAGGTACTGCTACCCTTCCTGAGTGTGATGTTCTCTGTGTGCTGTGATGATTAGTGTTGTGGGAGTACATGGTGTGGCACTGACATGTGTGTGCTACTGATTTGGTTGGTGTGCACACACTGCTTTGTGTGCAAGCAGTGTTGTCAGTGTATGTTGCCTTGTACTTGCCTGGTGTGCATCCCCCTGATGTCCAGCTGAGTTTGCAATGTGATGGATTGGTCTGTGCATCTGTTGTGTTTTTGTTGTGGATGTATGCAGTGTTTGGAATGTGTTGGCTCTTTCTACTGACAGATGCTATGTGTGTGTGTGATGTTCTATTTGCATGACGTTGTGTGTGAGTGGTTGTTGCTGTGTGATACATTCAGATGTGTGTTTCAGGTGTGGTGTGCATTACTTGTGTGCCTGTCACATGCAGCAAGGTGGATTCTTGTTGCTGGGCTTGTTTTGAGTGCACATTGGTAGTTTGTCATCCTATTCTTGACCTGTCACTTTTCAGGATTGTGCATGTACATGCTTGTGGTCCAATATGGCACCTTGTCCACTTGATGAGTGGTGTGGTGTCTCTGTCTGTGTTAGCTGATTGTCCCATTGATCCCAGTTAGTGTTCATGGTTGTTTTTTGATGATGCACCTCTTGTTTGTGTTGAGGTATGGTGTCTGTGCATTGGCCCTGAGTGACAATGTTGTGCATTCCTGTTCTGTCTAGGGTCACATTGCCTTTCCACTGTTTGGCGTGTGGGCTTGTTGTACTTCTGTGTATGTTGTTTGTGAGCTTTGTGTTTGGCTATTGTTTTGGTGTCAACATTGGTTCAGGCATCCCTGAGTGTGTGTGTGTTGTTTGTGGATGCACCACAGGGAGTGTGATTGGTTGTCAGTGAACTCACAGGACATCATTTTGACCATTATGTATGATTCTCACATTGTTGCAGGTGTGAGGTGGGTAGAGGAGGGGTATGTGTGAAGGTCCTACTTGTGTTTGACAGTCAGGGAGTGTGACAATGAGCCATGTGTGTTGTGCTGATGACATACACATGTCAAGTAAGTTGAGACAGATGTGTGATCTCAATTTGCATTTTGAAGAAATAACCTGTGCCACTAGTGCGACATTCATCTCAGACTTTGCTGCAGTTAATCTGTTGCTCTGTAATTCGAGACCCACGCATGTGGCGGGCCATCTACTTGACCCCATTTTCTCGAACCTGCATAATATTTACTGCTCCCCAACTTTGCCTGTACTGTGGTCTGATCACTTTCTAGTTGGCTTCCAAGTCTCTGTTCACTCTCGCGATCCTCCTCCAACGATCTCTGGTCTTACAGCCAAATCGAGGAAGTGGGGCAAATTGAACACTGATGTGTTCAATAATATGTTATCTAAAACTGCCCCAACAGTTTCATTTGCAGACGATGTTGCTGCTGTCCAAAGCTGGATTTTTAACTCTGTAGAGGCCTGCCTTCCTCTATCTGCTACCAAGGCTAACAACCATCGTCCGCCTGCCCCTTGGTTTACAGAGATCTTAAAAGCGGAAAAAAGCAAATGTAAAAACTTGGAGAGGCATTGGAGAATGACATATGCTCCAGAGGCCAAATCAATCTACAAAATGGCTCTAAGGCAGGGGTCTTCAAACTGTGGGGCGCGACCCCCAGGGGGGCCGTGGAGCGATGCAAAGGGGGTCGCGCCTTCCCAGTCACACTTCTGCAGAGGCCCAAGGGCTTCAGCCCCCTCTTCCCCCATCCTGCGTCTCAGCCCGGGCTGCTGCAGTGCAACTCGAGCTGCTGGGGGCTCAGCTGGGCAGTGTCTGGAGTCTTATCTCCGGCACGCCCGAAGTTTTTCACAGGTCTTTAAAGACCATTTGCATATTTACATGCCTTTGTAAACTGGTTACAGAGGCTTAGTTTTTTCCTGGTTCCAGTACCCCCGGGGTCCCACTCTGCCTAGTCCTTACATTTGTATTTTACATTTACTGCAGTAGTGTGAGAATGCATTTCATGAAAAGGAATATAAAGTAGGGTTGCCAAAAGAAAAATGCCTGCCGTGTTTTGTTTAAAGAGCCCGCAAAGAACTCGTCTTGACACTAAATAGACTTATAAATAAAAAAGTATGTATTCATTCGTTATGTGACTTTTCTGTCTTTGTTCTTAACCCAATTAAAAGTGCTTTCTATTTATATTTGCTGTTCGAAGTATGCACAGATAAGTGCTTAAAATACAGCTTTAGGTGACAGCTTATTTTTGTACCGACTGGGCCATCAAAATAATCTGCTGGCAACCCTAATCATAAAACTGGAAGTTTGTTGCAAGATCAGCACATTATTTATTTCCTCGATCCCCGATTAATGCCATAATAGCAATAGTTTAACTTAGATCTTAAACCCTACGCCGCCGTCCATAACATGCTGAGTTACTTCAAGTGTCTGGGAATGCACTCTGCATTCAGACAACTCACTCGTCATTCTCGCCCTTCACTTTCACACTCACCCTGCATTCACAGCGATCACAATGCACTCACACCATTCACCCGCTCACCCTGCACTCACAGTGATCACTCTGCACTCACAATGCACTTGCGCTGTTCATCCTATACCTCACCCTGCAGTCACACGAGTACACTACTCATCCTGCACTCATGTGACACTTCACTCACCTGTCCCCCTCACTGCTCAATATGCAACTCACTCAAACAAGCCCATCAGTAATCATACACTCATTCGTCCCATTCTGAACTTGCATCCGCACCTAAATTCATAAGCCACCTCACTCACCCTGCAGTCACTCCTCTTACCCTACTCTCACACTGTTGCATCGCTCACCGTGCACTCACATGGGCACTCTTGTCACCCACACAGTGCAGAGGGTTAACGTTCCTGCTACAAAGAATATGTACCATGCAGATCACAGAAATGAGTGTGAGTAAACTATGAGTAGCGCTATAACAAAATGAAATGTTTGTCAGAAAGGTGCTATAGAGAGATGAGGTGAATTGTTGGTGAGTGGCAGTGAAGGAATTCATGGAGAAGGAGGAAACGGGGGTGGGGCACCAAAAAGACTGTTGCACCGTATGCGACCAGTGTTAGGACCAGCCCTGGCTGGGAGTGTTAAAGGTGAAGTGAGAGGTTGAATGGGGAGAGTTCAGAAGTTGTAAAAGGGGTGAAAGAAAATGGCCTGCAAAGTGAGAGAGGGATCCGGGGTTAGGAGAGGACAGAGGGATGGAAGGGAGGGGGTGAGAGGAAAGCTGCATGGGTAAACTGCTTAACTCTGCACAAAACCGCCAGGGTTTTAAGGGACCCCTGCTTCTCCCGGCCAGGGCCAAGTGAGCTTCTAATGTGGCAGCACGTAGTCCTGCGGAGTGGAAGGCCCTTCACAAAGGTTGACTAGAAATCTTTCTGATGTTAATTGCTGTATTTTGGTTATACACTGGTACTGATGGGGTGAAATCTTTCCTCAGTGTTACTGTGTACGCGGCATCACATAACATCATGTACCTTTTCTTCCCACACAATTTAGTCAAGCCTGTCACGTAATTTGGTCCTCACCTGCCTCATAATTCCAGTAGCCCTGCCTACAGGTTTAGAAATTTTTGTCAGGAGGGGGTCCTTACGCCTCAAAATGTTGACAGGGGGGTCTCGGCATCCAAAAGTTTGAAGACCTCTGCTCTAAGGGCTTATCATACACTTTGCAAGTCTGCACGCTCTGATTATGTGACTTCAGTTATGTCCAGAGCACATAATAATTCTAAGCAATTATTTAAGCTTGTAAAAAATCTGTCTGGGGCTGATTGCCTGCCTGCTTTGCCTGACTTGAGCGCCCCACATTGTGAGGAGCTTGCTACTTTCTTTTTGAGGAAAGTTGAATTAATTTATGACTCATTTCGGGAATCTACGCCTAATAATGCCTCACAGCATTCCGGAAATTCCCTTTTTCCGACTAATGAGGAGCCCGCACAACCTGACTGTCAGGCTCTCACCTGTGTTTCTGCAGGAACGTCATGACACGTCAAGAGGCTTAAGCCTTAGAATCCCTTCTTCTTTCAATAAACTGGTAATGTGAATATATATACAGTGTTTTGGGACTTGCAGCTGATGCTATACTTCAAGTGTAGCATGTAGAACAATCCCCCTGTAATGGTCTGGAGCAACTGCCATTCACAAATGATATGACCTTTCATTCAGGTAATTAACTGTTTTTCTCTCTTTACCTAGTAGGTCCTGTTTAAGCGGAGCGGACCCCCCACAACGCCCAGAGCACAGGATCAGGTAAGCAATAACCAATATAAATGCTTAAAATAGCATGTCAGCGCGAGAGCGCTGACAAGTATCGACTCAGCTTTTTTTCTCTCCGTGGTTCTTTTCTAAATTCAGGAAACCGGAATGAACGCGCCGAGGCCCGCCAAGGAAGGACGAACCGACAGGAGGAAAACGCCGCAACACGCAGAGATCCACACGAGGAACCCGACAACCCGGAAGAGTACAGGTAAGGACGGAAACCGGAACTCTGACACCTCTAGAACGCGAAGCGCGTTTGATTGAGGGAAGCCAGGCTTTGACTTGCCTGACCCATCCCCGCGCCTGCGTGGTTGAAGCCGGCGGCCATTCTGGTAGTTCGCTGCTCCCCGTTCGCCCGCGCGCAATCCTGACACTGGCTTGCTTGATAAACATTCTGATAACCTTGACTGCTGGACACCCCCAGACATTGATTCCTTCAGGCGACTATTGGGCAGCCTGAAATCTGGCTCCCCTAGAGATCCCATCCCTGTTACTGTGCTTCAGAAATTTGCACCATCATCCTTGATGTTGATCATGGAGCTGCTTAATGCCTCTTTAGCAGAGGCTATTGTTCCATCCATTTGGAAACACGCAATGGTTTTGTCATTGTTAAAGAAGGCCACTGCTGACCCCACGCAATTATCTAATTTTAGGCCCATTTCCCTCCTTCCTGCGTTTTCCAAAATTTTGGAAAAGCATGTCAATTCACAATTGACATCTTTTGTGACCTCCCACAATTTCCTCCATGGCTCTCAATCTGGCTTCAGAGCGGGCTTTTCCACTGAAACCGCTTTGCTCGGGGTCACAGATATGGTGCACCAGCAAGTTGACGCGGGTGGTACTGTGGCACTTATACTCTTGGACCTAAGTGCCGCATTTGACACTGTCTCACATTCCGTGCTATTGCAGGCGCTGCAATTACTGGGAGTGACTGATAAAGCACTCAAGTGGCTTGCTGACTTCCTGACTAATCGAACGTTTCAGGTTTTCTCGCCGACAGCATGTTCCGAGATTCATAATTCCCCTTATGGGGTTCCCCAAGGCTCTATCCTCAGCCCATTACTATTCAACATTTATGTTAGACCCATGGCGAGGATTGCTGAGGAAGCAGGGTTGTCCCTTTTCTCATATGCCGATGACACCCAGATTGTGTTCTCCCTCTCTGCTGATGGAGCTCTCAATCCTTCCTTTCTTCAGGCCGGCTTGAGGAATATTGCAGGTTGGATGCATACCAACCTGTTGAAACTTAACGGCGAGAAAACAGAAGTGCTGATTGTGGGCCGAAATAAAGACCTGTGGGGCCCCCAGCACTGGCCCACTGAAATGGGTCCTTTGCCCCAGTCTAAACATCAAGTTCAAAACCTGGGTGTCTTAATTGACGACCAACTGTCCATGAAGCAGCAAGCAGTGAGAGTAGCCTCGACTTGCTTCACAATCCTTAGATGGCTAAAAAAAATCTTATGGATGTTGCCTTCTGCTACCCAACGTACGGTGGTCCAGGCTCTTATCACCTCAAGACTGGACTACAGCAACATCTTGTATCTGGGTGCCGCCAAGGAGGTGTTACACAAGCTACAGCTAGTGCAGAATGCTGCTGCGAGGCTGCTTTGCAAGATACCTAAAACTGCTTCCATTTCCGGTTCACTTCGGGATCTTCATTGGCTCAGGATTGAAAGCTGCATTAAGTTTAAGGCACTGAGTCTTATGTTTAAGATAAAATCTGGAAAGGCACCCCCTTACTTGAAGACTCTTGTTCATCCTTATGTGCCATCTCGTGCACTTCGTTCAGTCACCCAGGCCAAGTTTATTGTTCCTAGGACGAGACTAGTGCGCATGGGCGATCGTTCTTTTTCCCATCTGGGCCCCTCCTTATGGAACTCCCTTCTGATTGATCTTTGAATTGAACCTTCGTATGAGAACTTCCGAAGGGGCTTAAAAACCTGGCTATTTAATATGTAGATCCCTTCTGTCTGCGTTGGCTCCTTTCAGGCGGCGCCGGGAAACCCTAGGGTAGCTGTGCGCCTTATAAAATTAAAATAACATAACATAACATAACATGTGTGGCTGGTCACTGTATGACTTCAGACACTTCCTATCCTTCCTGTGCCTATGCATGGCTTGCGTTGATGTCTCCCTGAGTTGTTGCACGGAGGCCACTTTGGTTTAATTTCACTCACTGTGCCACCCATGTCTGATTTGTTGGCCTAAGGGTGTTGTGATATGTTCCTTCTCTTGCATGTGATGTACAGATGCTATGTGGCTTGCTCCATGGTTTTCCAGCACTGTCCACTTCACTTTGGGCTGGCCCATTTATTGTCCTCCATTGCTGCTGACCTATGGTATGTGTATTTGGCTATGTGTCAGTGTGGGGTGTGTCAGAGTGACTTGACAGGCAGTGTGGACAGTTCAGTGGATGTTCATATGCAGTGTGAGTCTTCCTTTTATAATTAGACTCAGTTTGCTTCACATGAGTGGAAGGTAGGTGTGAGGAGGAGGGTTGTCCATCCCCTGGGCTTCTGTGCAGGGTGTTCCTCTTCACCCCAACCTTCAAAGACAGGCTCCCTGGTTGTTTGGTGTGTGAGGTGCAAGGTCTGGCTACACCTGTCAGATGAATTGTGCAGGGGGGGCACAGGAGGGGCACACAGCATGTCCTCAAATGGGTGTGTGCAGCGTAGTGTGTGAAGGGTGGAGGTGGAGCCCTGTAAATCTTTGTGGACTGCCCATGCCTGCCGCTGGCCCTGCCTACTGCATTGTGCGCAGGTTTCCCTGCGTCTTCACCGCTGTGGTGAAGTGACCGGGACATTGCAGTGATTTCGCGGTTGATGGGTGACCCGGATGCGGAGGGGTGATTTTCTTACAGGTAGGACATGTGTGGGTACACTTGGGGATGTGTTCCTATCCCCACCAGAGTGTCTGATGTGGACAGGAACTGTATATCAGCACAGGAGTTGTGTGTTGTGGTTGTGTGCGGAGTTGTGTAATTGCGTACCTGCGGCGTTGTCCGTGACGGTCCATTATTTGCTGGTAGTGGATGAGGTACAGCACCAGTATGGCTTGTAGAGCTGGATCCATTGCGGTCCGGACCGGGTGGAGGGGCCCGGGAGTCTGGTTTCGCGCTCCGCAGTTGTGCTTCCGCCGTCTCTGGTTGAGTGGATTCTCCGCTGCGGTGTGATGGTCTTTTTGCGGCATCGTAATTTGTACGGCGGACGGGGCGTCATTCCGCACGGCGGTGGGTCTCTATTGGCTCCCTACGCCGCGGTGACGGGCGCATTTTTCTGGCGGTTCACGTCGCTCCGCGGTGGACGGGAAATGGGCTATGTTTGCCCATTGTAATATGGCGGACGCGAGGACCGCTTCTGGAGTGCGGAAAAGGTCATTTTCCGCCACCGACAGCACTGCGGTTGTGCCTCCACCCGCCATCGTAATGACCCCCTTAGTTTGTCGCAGAGAGTTACACAGAAGAAACAGTCGGGCGTGTTACAATAAGAATTTATTGCACAGTTGTTCTTCTAGTGTAAAATAGATGTGCTGTAACAACCGTTAGACAGTAGCAGAGATATATGATTAACAGTACAGTGAACGTAAAGGGATGGTACAGTTCTACCATATTGCAATAGTCATGAGTACATACGAGTATATAAAATACATGACAGTAAGAAGATACGTACTCCTACGATGCCTCCTAACTAGATGTACCTAAGTGTACCTAGCATCTGTGTAAGTGGTAAGCCAAGAATCCCTCTAGGATTTAGTCTAACCCCATTACCTGAAGTGAGAGACTGTGGGACCCCGTCCTGGTCTCGAGTTGGACACCCCGCAAGGGATGTGTTAGACCACTGCGAGCTGGAGTGTCTGCATGCAGGAGCTTCAGAGTCTCTGGTCAGTGTGTCGGCCGGGAAGTCTCGGGCTCCTCTGTCTTTCTAAGCAAGATGTGTTTTATATATACCCATAGGTCTCCCCAGGGGTCCTACCTTGCTGTGTTACTGTGTCGGCCTGAAGGGTGACGTCGGACCTGAACTTTGTACAGAGATATTATACAGGAGATGGTCGTCCTGCTGCGCTTCCAAGAAACCTCATGCATAATGTATGAGATTCGGACTTAGGAAAAAACCAGCATTCTGGATGCAATGTCGGGTCTGGTGGCTCAGTGGACTAATGCATCCACTGCAGGGGCCTGTGTTCGACCTCATGGTCACAGGTTCGAATCCCGGCGGGTCCACTCAGCCTTTCATCCATTTGAGGTCGATAAAATGAGTACCATTGAGTTGGGTAACAATAAACATCTGTTACTCAGCGCCAAGATGCCCCGTTGCTGGTGTGAACGTGCGCTTTACAAATACACATGTTAGTGTCGTATCTGGGTAAAAGGTCAGTCCCTGTAAACTGTAATGTAGGGAAAGGTATAGGTGAAAGGTTACGATGTTACCTGTGCCTATTCTAGGGTACCTATATGGAATATAACAAGTCGACTCTGGACAAGAAAATAGACACAGTTGACATAAACATCAACCTCCTGTAGACAGATGTACAGAAGATTGCGGCCCCGGTGCAGACAGCAAAGAGAATGCTTTGAGAACATACCAAGGCAATCAAAACCCTGCAAACTGAGGTTTGCCAGCTTAAAGCCGCATATCTGAGCAGACATAGAAGGGAAGTCGCATAGGAACAATATTTGTTTGGTGAGATTCCCTGAAACAATTGAAGGCAGAAACAATTGTCCTGAATATGATGAGGCATAATAATCTCTTTGCACACTTTGTGGTGGAGCAAGGACACTGCATACCAGGGGCCCCACCATGGCCTGGGGTAAGGCCCCCGTACGATTATAGCACAACTCCTCAACTGTAGCGACACGCACGCCATTCCCTGAGCTGCAAGACTACCGGGCCGTTGAGATATGAAAATCACACCAGTATGGTATTCCCGGACTTAATGCAAGAGGTGCAAGCACAACGGCTTTCATTTGACAAGGTTAAAGGGCAGCGTTGCAAATGTGAGCTACAATATGCCATGATCTTTCCAACAAAACTGCGGGTCCTGGCTGGGGGGGGTCATGGTTCTTCACCACTCCTGCTGAGGTGTGGGACTGACTGGATGGCTGGCAATCTCCTCAGTCCAGACGTCACAAAGAGAGGCAGAGACTGGATCCAGAAATACGCCAGACTGAGAAGGCATTGATAGTGGGGATGGACACTGATGCTTGTAGCGGATGAAGAATGAATGAAAAAGATTTATAAAGTGCAACAAATGCCAGAAGCCGTCAAGGCGCTAATAGCAGTTAGTCTTCGGAAAGGAGAAAAATAAGAAGGAGCTGGCTGAGGGCTGTTATAGAGTGAACAGCTAGGTCTTTAAGGCCTTATGGAACGAGGTATGAGATTGAAGACTGGAAATTGATGGGGGAAGAGTCCACAACGTGGATGCCTCACCTGAGAAAGCTCTACCTCCCCATCTTGATCTCCTGTACCTAGGCGTAATTAAAAGATATTTGTCTAAAGATCGGAGCTGTCTAGAGGGAATGTAGCATTGAAATAGATTCCTGAGTTGTTGAGGCCCTCAATTGTTAAGGGCATTGTGAACCAGGCAGAGAGCCTTAAAGGTAATTTGCTTGTTAATAGGGAGCCAATGAAGTTTCCGAATCCCTTCAGAGACAGACTGGGATTTTGGGATGTGAAGAATCAGTTTAGTAGCTGCATTTTGGACCAGCTGCAATTTAGCTAGGAGGGTCTTATTGATGCCCAGATAAAGGGCATTGCAATAGTCCAGTCTGGACATAAGTGCCAGGGCCACCTGTTTTCGTGCCTGAAGAGGAAAGAAGGGAAATTCTTGTCTCAAGGATTTAATTATCCAAAAACAGGTAGAAACGGTCCTGTTTGCCTGTAAATCAAATGATAATTTTGTGTCAACCAGTACTCCAAGATTTTTTGCAGAATCAGTTGGAGTAGGTAGGGCCACCACAGATTAGACCACATGGAGGGTTGCCCACCAAAAATCAAGACCTCCGTCTTACCCCCATTCAGTTGTAGGTAATTTCTCTCCATCCAAGTGAACACTGCCTGCATGCAGTTTTTAAAATTAGAGGCAGTCGCATTGAGATCCTTTGAGATAGACACAATGATTTGGGTGTCATCAGCATGGGATAATGCTTGAAACCCAAAAGATCTAATAAGTTTCGCTAGTGGGGAGACATACAAGTTGAATAGGGTCGGGCTCAAAGAAGAGCCCTAAGGCACCCCACAAGGCAACATTATGGAGTCCGAGCAAAACTGATCCACCATTACCATCTGAGATCTATCATTTAGAAAAGATGCCAGGAGTTTGAGTGCCAAGTCTGTGACTCCCAGCTTCTGGAGCAGCTCTACAAGCAGGGTCGGGGAGACGGTATCAAAAGCTGCAGATGGGCCAAAAGGACGAGCACTGCGGCCTCCCCAGCATCCACCACGGAACTGATGTTATTGACTGCAGATACTAATGCCGTCTCTGTCCAATGGTTACTCCTAAATCCAAATTGAGAAGCATATAGGAGTTGGAATTGTTCAAGATTATTCATAATCTGGGAATTCATGTGCTTCTCAAGGATTTTGGTGGGCACAGGCAGCAAGGAGATAGGGCAGTAGTTTTTCAGTACTCCAGGTTCCAAATTAGCTTTTTTAAGCAGCGGCTTGACTACTGCCTTTTTCCATATTGAGGGAAGAAGAGGAGGCAGGCAACTTATCACAAAGCCAAATAAGGCCAAAGGCTCTCAGCTGAACTCACGGACAAGTTTAAGACCCAACCATTGGAATGAACTGATTGGCCTTAAGCAACAAGTAACTACGTAGCAGAGGCACACAAATTGATGTTTATGTTGGGGGGGGCTGACAGATACATCAAATGTTGGGGGCAGCAGGTAGGTTCGCAGTATGAGAATGGAGGGTGGTTATTCAAGTTGGGGCACATGTTTTACTATACTGACCAAACCAGACTCAACAGACATAGCGGGGTGCAAACACTCCTACAGGATCATACAGATAGTGTTTTAGTTGGTACACCCCAAACAGAACTCTTCGCTCCTTGGGAGCGAAGACGGTGATAGTGCCTACTTTCATAAGAGGCAACTGGGGAGGCAGAAGCTTCGTTACCTGCACCTCTAGGGCATAGAATGAACTTCCGTTCCATATCCGAGCCTCCCCCGACTTGTTGTCATTTAGGAAGGCACTGAAAACATGGCTATTCAGCAATTAGTTTCTGACCGAGGTCTTCTTGCTATCCTGCTATTCCGACTGTTTTAGCTAAGCGCCAGGACACCTTTGGTTAACCGTTGTGCTCTATAAATGCATATAACATAACAAGACAGGATGGGGTGGGGGGTGATGTACAGAGAAGAGGTCTCTCCCTTCGGTCCTGGACTGTGTAATTTGCTGAATCAAAAAGTGGTGTTAAGTTCCTGATGTGAGAAAACACCAACTTAATGCTCCTAGAAGAGACCCACTTGGAGGACAACAACTGTAACATCCTCAGCAGGTAGAAATACAAGATGTTGGTACATTCGGGTTTCACATCTCTATCACACGGGTGGGGATCTTGGTCTAGAAGACGCTCCCCCTGCCAGTCACAAAGACATGGACTAATAGCAGGGGCTGTTGTGTAGCACTAACTAGAGAATGGAATGGATGTAGATCGACCGTGGTATCCTGGTACTTCCCACCGGGTCTTCAAACCACGATGCTGGTAGAATTGTGGAACTGGATCGCTGAGACCTCAGACTCCACGTTGATCATTGGGTGGGGACTTCAATTTAACTATGGATGTCACTCTGGACAGGGTCACTGGGGCCACGTTTAGGAGCAGCCGTTTGTACAATTTCACAGAGGCAATGGGGCTGTCATCCAAAGACTAGGCAATACTCATACCAGCTACCACCAGAAATGTAATGGTGACATTAGATTATATCTTGGGCCCGCCTACGAAAGGGGAGCACTTTATAAATATATGCTATTTGGCACGAGGGATTTCTGACTTTTCCCTGATGACCACAAGATTTGCATTTCAGGGGCACCAGAAGGGCAGGTAGCTGCTGATTAGACCAATGGGAACTCACTGAAATGAAACAAATCCCGATGGATTTTACTGAGTGGTACTTCCAGGAAAACATGGGTTCAGTAAGGTCCCTGGTAACAGTCTGGGAAGCATATAAACCCACTATTAGGGGGTCCTTATCTCCCATATTACTGCTAAGAGATGAGAAAAGTAAAAGGAAGTGAGGAACATAGAGGGATCCTTGTTACACATGGAAAGGGATTATGTTGGGTCCCTGAGCCCGGACCTCATGTATCAGCAAGCAGTCACCTCAGAGAAATACAGACACCTAATTGAACATGAGGCAAAAGGGCATTATAGAGGCAAACAACATAGATTATATGAGCTGGGGAACAAGGAAGGGAAGCAGCTGGCCTAGTTGGCAAGGCGAGAGTAATGCCAGAGGTGGGTTCACAGTGTCAACACCACGGCTGGATGTATGTCAGAATCAGTGGAGGACATAGCCAAGACTTTCAGAGATTTCCTGGTAAGCCACTATCAGTCCCAAGGCCAGGTTCCTGGGGTGGAGATGCTGTGGTTCGCAAGGTTGGATAGTGAGGTAGGGATTTTGTCTACAAATGACAGGGTCTCGCTTGAGGCCCCTATAGAAAACAGGAGATTTTGGAAGTGATCACTCAGATCGAGAGTGGAAAGACACATGGGCCCATTGGTTTCGCCCCTGAACTCTTCAAGCAAGTGCGGAGTAATATGTTCTATGGGGCACAGACAGAAAGTTGCCTCCCGAAATATCTTAGAACTATTTCGGGAGTGGTCCTTATCCATATAAAGGGCAAGCCAACAGAGGAATATGGTCTTTTAGACACATTTCAGTGCTGAACATTGAGGCCAGGGTGCTGGCCAAAGTACTGGCATCCCTCCTTAGCCAGATCATTGACAGTTTGATTGTCCCTGACCAGTCTGGCTTAATGCCGCAGTGGGCCACCTGACACAACATGAGATGACTGTTCGGGTGCCTAGCCTATAGGGGCCTGATGGCAGAACCAACCGTAGTGCTGTCATTGGATCCAGAAAAAGTGTTTGATTCCCTTGAGTGGGCATATCTGCACACTATCCTATAGAAGATGGGCTTGGTGTGGAATTCCGTTCCTAGATCCGTCCACTGTACACCAATCCAGTGGCCAGGGTTAGGATCAAAGAGGTATAGTTTGATTAATTTACACTGCACATAGGAACCAGATAGGGATGCCCACTGTCTCCCTTGCTATTCACCTTGGCAGTGTAGCCCCTGGCATACTGTGTGAAGAGCGACGCCCAACTATGGGGTATTCAAAGGGATTCCACTACGAATCCCCATGAAATTATATGGTGTTCTTCCTTATTAAGATTAGAAAGACTTTTTTTCCCTTATTTTTTTTTTATTAATCTTTTTATTAAACAGAGAAAAATGACATTTCTGAATACAAAAGGAGGAATAACACAGCATTCTGTTACATTGACATAATTTTGTCGATGAACCACAGCGGTATTACAGGTAAAGTAGGGACTCAAGGCGTTAGAGGTTCTTCAGGGGTAGGGACAATAGGTGGAATACAAATGTTCCCTCTGTGTACATTCCATTTGTCCCAAATTGCGGACCACTTTTTGGGACACCCTTGTGCAACATACACTGTCTTTTCTCTAAGCATGCACCAATCCATGTCTGCCTTCCAGGTAGCCAATGTGGGCAACACTCCAGAGCCCCACAGCCGGGCGATGTTTCTCTAAGCCACCATCAGGCCCAATGTGACCCAAATTTTCCCTTTGCTGTTTAAATCGGTAGGTTCCCAGACATTCAATAGACATCGTTTGGCTTCAGGTCTGAGTCTTACTTCGAGCACTTCATTCATACACTCATGTATCCCCTTCCAGTAAGTCTGAATACCTGCACAATCCCATATTATATGCATGAATGTACCTTCCTGCCCACATTGCCTCCTGCACAACCCATCAGTCACTCTCCCCATGCTAACGAGTCTGGACCCTGACACATAGACTCTATGTAAGATCTTCAGCTGAACCAGGCGGAGCCTGGAGGAAATCGCGACTTCTCTCGGGGATGCTACTGCCTCCTGCCACTCTTCGTCGTCGAGTTCTAATCCATCTCTCTCCCACCGCCCCCTTATCAGAACGAGAGGATCGGAAGTGTTATTTATTAATTTCTTGTTGGTGAGGGAGATCGCTTTTGTGGGCATGTAACCATCTAGCATCCTGTCTTCCAGCGGCGATGATTCTGGGGGAGATTCCTCCTTGGGCAAATTCGAAATTAGTGCATGTCGTACCTGTAAATACCGGAAATATTCTTTGCCAGCTAATTCGTATTCTTTTTTCAGGGCCGCAAATGACACCATCTCCCTCTTCTGCCACAGATCTCCGATCTTTGAGATCCCGATCAGATCCCATTTGTCAAACCCTTTCGATGCCCGCAGGGTTCCTAGCTGCTCAGTGTCCCACAAAGGAGTGGCCCGCGTGAGCTTCTGGTCCCACCCCAGACTTCTGTTCGCTGCTTTCCAGACTTGTACTGAGTGCCTGGTTGGCCCAGTGAGTGGAAACTTTTTAGTTTTGGAATATATGGCCCTGTTGAAATTGCCTCCTGGGAGCAGCCATTTGTCCATCCTATACCCTGGATCATCCCAGTACCGATATGTACTGTGATTGATTGCGGCCAGATGAGCAGCCCAATAATATTTTTTGATGTCTGGGAGAGCTATCCCACCGTCATACCATGACAGTACTAGCTTTTGTAAGGCTATACATGGCCTGCCCTCCCAGAGTAGCTCTCTTTGGAGGCCTTCAATTTCTTTAAAATATTGCGCTGGGATTAGATTGGGGTGCTTCTGCAGAACATATAGGAAATGGGGCAAAGCCATCATTTTAAAAAGCGTTGCTCTTCCCAGCAGAGACAAAGGGAGTGCCCTCCAATGCGCCACATCTCGTCTCAATCTCTGGAGGGGGAAGCAAATTACGGTCGTATTGCGTCTTTGGGTCTGCTGATATGAAGATACCCAGGTACTGGAAGCCGTCCCTGGCCACCTGGATTGGGCAGTTCTTGGATGGGGGTGGAGGCTCACCACTGAGGACATATATTACGGACTTGGTCCAGTTAATCCTATAACCGGAATACTTCCTGAAATTCGTAAATATGTTGATGACTCTAGGAAGCGAGGCCTTTTGGGAGGCAAGATATAAGAGAATGTCATCCGCATATAGGGAGATGCGGTCCTCCCATGTGTCCGCCCACTTGAGGCCACGGATTATCGGATCTTTACGAATCCATGCCGCTAATGGCTCAAGGGACAGTGCAAATAACAGTGGTGACAGCGGACAGCCCTGACGTGTCCCACAACCCAACGCAAACACCTCCGACTTCTTGTTGTTGACCACTACCTGTGCCATGGGCTCGGCATACAGCAGCCTTACCCAGCCAATAAATTCGGGTCCGAAACCTAGCTTTGTCAGGACTGCGAAAAGATATGACCATTCGATGGTGTCAAATGCCATTGTGGCATCTAATGATCCTACCACTGCCGTTTCCTGAATCGTTTCGATTCTGCCCAATACGCCATGTAGCCTCCGCAAATTCAGTGCTGTATTACGATGAGGCATAAAGCCCGATTGATCAGGG
The DNA here is from genome assembly GCA_963921515.1 of Calotriton arnoldi. Lineage (NCBI taxonomy): Eukaryota > Metazoa > Chordata > Amphibia > Caudata > Salamandridae > Calotriton > Calotriton arnoldi. The sequence goes on from CAWUFW010010269.1 coordinate 253,657, forward strand.
TGCACCAGTTTACTAAGAACTTGGGTCAAGCGACTCGCCAACAGTTTGGCCAAGATTTTGGGCTCTGCATTCAACAGGGAAATAGGTCTGTACGACGAGCACTTATCCCTGGGCTTACCTTCCTTATAGATTGTCACTAAGGTAGCTACCCGCTGGTCATAGGGAAGCATTCCCTTCTCTTTGCTCTCCTCAAACATTGCCCGTAGATGAGGGGCGACGGAATCAGGCTTTAACTTGTACAATTCTATTGGCAGGCCATTTGGGCCTAGCGCCTTTACCGGACTGGAGGTTTCTTATCGCCTGCGCAACATCGTCATTTGTGAGAGCACTATCTAAGGACTTCTGTTCATCAGATGACAGAGCAGGAAGTCGTATGTCCGCAAGCAGCGCCCCCGAGTCATCATCCGACAAGATAGAGCTTGTGCGGTATACTTGGTGGTAATGTTCGGCAAACTCATTGACAATTGCCTGCGGATCTGTTATTACCCCCCCCCTGTGCATCTGTGATTTCTGGAACAAGGCAACTCGCCAGTTCCCTCCTATCAAGCCAGGCGAGGAGCTTGCCGGCCTTGTCACCCAAGTCGTATATCCTGTCCTCTTTTTCCCTGCCCAATGTTTTGGCCATGTCAGTGGCAATGGACTTGTATTCCTCCCTCTTGAGCCTGAGCTCATGCAGTTTATCACCTACAGCCTCCCCGTCGCTCCCTTCCTCCAGCCGGAGGATATCTGTTTCCACTTGAACCAGGTCTTTTACCTTTTCTTTCCGGACTCCTGCTATAAGCGAGAGTGCTTGTCCCCTAAGTACTGTTTTGAAAGCCTCCCAGAGAGTTTGTTGCGATGTAACTGTTCCTATATTCTCCGAGAAGTAGCAATCCATGGCCTGAAGGAGAGCCTTCTTGACCACCGGATTACGCAGGTACCAGGGGTTAATCGGTGCACTTTTACCGACCCTTTTCTCGTTCAAGACTAATTCAGCCCAGACGGGGGAGTGATCAGATATTCCCCTCGCTAAATGTCTAACTACTCGGACGCAACTAACCTGGGATGCTGGTACAAGAAGGTAGTTGATGCGGGAGAGACTGTTGTGCGCCCCTGAATGGAAAGTATATTGGTGACTGGTAGGGTGATACGACCTCCATACATCCACCAGGCCCATTACGTAAATGAAATCTGGGAGTCATCTCTGCGAGGGGCCAATATCATGTGGAGGATGGTGGACAACAGCGCCCAATACTACTGAGTTGAAATCTCCACCCGCAACGAGGTGACCCTCTGGGAACGACAACATTATGGTCCCTAAGTCTTTGTAAGTGCGGCCCTGTAAGCCAGGTGGGACGTAAATTGTCATTAGTGTTAATGTTCTACCCTCCCACTGCCCAGAGATGGCTGCATACCTGCCCAGCTCGTCCATCCAAATGTGCTGTACCGAGAGTGGAAAAGACTTCTTAAGCATAATGCCCACCCCCCTGGAGCCTGAAGTGAAACCCGAGTGCACCATCAATCTATACCCCCATCTATTCATGGCTTGACAGGAGTTACCTACAAGATGGGACTCCTGGAGGAACACTATGTCCGGGGAATGCCTTTTAATGTGCTGTAAGACGATACAACGCTTCACTTTGTCCCCTAGACCGTTGACATTCCAGCTCAGCAGCCTAAGGCTTTTATCCCATTACGTGGTCATCTGCATACCTGTGGATTATTAATTCCTCCCCCTGCTTACGGAGAAACAATGCCTTCATCTCTGAACTTTGAAAAAACAATAACAATCCCCCCCAACCCAACTCCCCCTCCCTACTCCCCTGCACTCTGGGCCTCGAACTGCCCATCAAACAAACAATGCAGAGTGCCTGTCGCCCGAACAATGAACTAAAGGAAGTAAAGTGTGGGGGTGAAAGCTCCGCCACCCCGACCCCGACCCCCCCTCTTGTTCAATGCTCTGTACTCTCCCAGTGTCGGGCAATGCATCAGAAGTAAGACACCAGCGGATAGCATGTGCCGCAGCACAAGATAGATATTAGAAGAATATCCTCCCCACACACCCCCCATCTGCGGAATGTGCATAAATAGTCAAGGCAGGCTGATCAATAGTACCACACACCCCAAGACAGAGCAGGCGATACGCTTAGTCCTGGACGCCACTCATCTGGCATTATGTTCTTTCGCACCTCTCCAGCCCTCCAACCAGTCCGCATCTTCCTCAGGGTGTTCAAAAAACCACGCCTTACCCTCTGCCTCCACTCTTAACCTGGCTGGCTGGGAACAGCATGGCATACTGCACCCCTTTGTCACATAGCTACTTTTTCACCTCGATGAACGACCGCCGTTGTTTTTGTACTCGCAGGGTGAAGTCCAGAAAGAAGGAGACCTCTGCGTTCTGATAGCGAAGAGGTGGGGCCATTCTGGCATTCTGGAGTATCACATCCCTATCTCTGAAATTCTGCAATCTGGCCAGTATTGGGCGCAGAGGTGCACCAGGTCGCGGTCGTCCACCAGGTACTCTGTGTGCCCTTTCCACCACAAAGAATTTGGAAAGTCCCTTGGGTTGCAGGTGGTTAAGGACGAGGTCTTCTACAAATAGGTCCGCTGCCGGCCCCTCCGCCTTCTCGGGCACCCCAATAATGCAAATGTTATTTCTCCTGGTTCGACCTTCATAGTCGTCGAGTTTATCTTCAGCATATTTCCGAAAGTCTTGGAGCTCCTTAACGTCTTGCTGCAATTGCGAGGTATCTCCCAGAACACTGGAGTTGACAATCTCCATTTGCTTTACTTTCTCGCTGATTTTTGCCATGTCTGCCCTGATAAGGGTTACGTCAGTCGAGATCGTGTCCATTCTCAGTTCAAGGGACGTGCGGACCCCCGAAATAGCCTCCATCACATCCTTTAACGTTAGTTCAGGGTGTTCAGTCTCAGGTCCTGCTGCCACTTTGCCCTTAGGGTGAGACTCCATGTCCGTGGGCTTTGGTAGGACGAATTTGTCTAGCTTCGTCTGCTGGGTTACTTTTGAGCTCTTCGGGCTCGACTTGGCCCCGATAACACTTGTCTCTGTTCTGACCGTACACTGAATCACCTTTCCTGACGGTGGCACCCAGGACCAGAGCCCTACTTCAGGAGTCAAATGACGTGATGCGGCGAGTGAGGAGTACCTGCAACTGCGCCGAAGGGGGCCCCACAGTGCCCCACGAATGGATCACCCCCACTGCACCCACTGCAGTCACAACTCTCAATTCTCCAGGCCTCCAAGCCTGACTGACGGCCGGGCAGAGCGGCGGTGCATACAGGTCTTTTCACCGGACCTGGGGTAGAAGGCTGTAGTAGGAAAAATAGGTATCAGGTATATATTGCGGTTAATACCAGAAAATCATTCAGTTCTGGGCCATGGAAGCTGCTAGGTCAACTGGTGACTTCGTTTGCGCAGTTAACGCCACCAACGATTGTGCCGATTCCCGTGTTGCAACAGGCACCCACGATCCACTCCCAGTCTGCCTGTCAGACTAGCGGTTATTGCGTTATGCGTAGGGCCCAAGAATATAGGAGTATTCGTGCCCAACAGTATCGCGACCACAGAGGCCCAGCGGGAACCAGTCACGGGGGCAATGGACCCTTAAGTCGTTTATGGGACGGGCCCCTAGGTCCTTGATTCCTCCTCAGTCTGGGCCACTTCTTGTTTCTATTGGCCCCTCTACGCCCACGATACAGGGCACTGGATAGCTCAGCCCCCCGGGGGGTCGCCGCACTCACCGCCTTTAATTTGCCGGGGAAAAGGTATGACGCTGACCCTCTGGGCTCAGTGGCACTGCGCCTCACGTTGTTGTGTTGTGCCCCCTCTGGGGAACCCGCGGCGGAGCTCGGCGCCCTCTGCACTCGGCCAATCACCCGACTCGCTGGGGACCGACTGTCCCAGGTTCTTTGGTTTGAGCCGAGGACTCAGCACACAGCCAATGGCTTCACTCCGCCAGCAGTTCTTTCGCCACTGCCGGTTCCGGGCGCCCTCACAGCGGTTCCGTCTTCGCCGAGTTTTCACGCCGGCAAAGGCCTCAACCACGGCCCTGCGCTGGACAGAAGCCGGCGCCGGGACGCTGCCACGCCCCCACCTCTACCACAACAGGGCCCGGCTGCAGGCCTCCCCATGCCCAATGTCCTCACGGCTGTGGCTGCGATCTGCGGGGGCCGCCGAAGCCAGATTTTTCAGCCGCAGGTTCCCAACGACTTCCGATGCTACCCCCACCTCACAGGAGTCGGATTAGTGTAGCGGATTTAGGGGGGAAATCGAGGCGCTAGCGGAGCTCTTCTAACTCGCGGCCATTACGCTCCACGACATAGCCACACACCCTTTTTTTCCCTTCTTAGTACATGGAACACTGGCATAACATCGACAGACATAATATCGACCTACCAAATTATCGACACACAAATATCGATAACATTAATATCGATATACTATACTTATTTAAAAAAGTACACAAATAGACAATAAAATATTGTTAAATGTTTACATCGATATCACTAATATCGACACATAAATTATCGTAATAACTAATATCGAAAACATTTAAAAAGCATACAAAATAACACAAATATCGATAACCAAAATATAGACAACACAATTATCGTTAAAAAAAATATCGACACCTTTAAAATAAATATAATAACACAATACATACCCCAAAAAATATAAAAAATGTCAATAACACACACAGCATATCAAATAAATATATTAACACATAATTCAATTACATTTAAAAATAATAACTTGAACATTATTAAATACACAAAATTAATTACTCTTTTGAACATTATATATAAAATAAATAAATAGTATTTAACATTAAAAACAATATAAATTACATATAATATACTATACCACTTTTTAATAAAGAAAAAAAAAAGCTCTAACTAAACCTAAATTAGTGTTTCCCATATAAGGAAACAACTGCCAAATTAATTAAAACAATAACTAGCAACCAATCAAATAAACATACAATTAAAATAAACCAATAAGATTTAAACAACAATTAATTAAACACTATATAAACCCAAGAAAATTAAACATTATTTTATACTACAACAAGAAAAGCAAGAATAAGGAGAATCTCTGCCGGATTGCTTCTACAACATTGGACTTTATTATAGAAAACTCTGATTCAAGCTTTACAAGTAAGTAAAATTTCATTTTGTAACTACACCTATTTAAAATGATCTAAAAGCACTTTTTATAATAACAAAATAATTAATATATATTTTTTAAATTATATCTCCTCTTTAGATAATTCAGAAGACACTCAACCAACTACAGAAAAGTTTAAAATATCAACTTGCAAACAAAGTAAGTATAAATCTCAAATAAACTAATATAAGTGCTAAAAATCCCAAACAAAAGCACAAGCTAAGCACAACTACCCCCCCCCCCAACTAAAAACACAGTTAAACAAATTAATTAAAATTACTCTTTTTTTCTGCAGGAAATATAAAGAAACACTAAAGGCAAAAGTCAAAGAAAAACCATCAGCATTGAAAAAATTCATCAAATTCAACATTGTAAGTATAAGTTTGAAAATGTAAATGTTTTAGACAATAAAACAACATAGAAATACTTTTAATACTTTTTATATACATTTCTCTTAGCATTTGAAACATCATCATGATTGAAGGGGCCAAATTCATTACTTCCCAGAAAGGAAATTTTTTATTATGTTATATGGGATATGTTTACACCCAAGAAAAGCAAACAGGCGACAAAGTTAACTGGAAATGCAGCAAATATTATTCAAACAAATGTCATGGGAGGGCTACAGCAAACGAAACAACTGTATTATATGTTAGAGAACATAACCACCCCCCTAACATAGCTGAAATTGAAGTTCGAGATGCTTTAGATACTCTAAAAGAAGCTAGCACTAGCTCTCAAAAGGCTACAACTGAAATACTTAAAGACATACTCCCCAGAGTCCCACAACATGCAACTGGTCAAATGACCTCAATATCATCACTAAAAAGAATAATAGCTAGAACTAAAAAAGCTACTGCTACCACCCCACCTGCCCCCAAAACTTTTAGTGAAATAGAAATACCACCTGAACTCACTGTAACTCATAATGAAGAACAATTTCTTCTTTATGACAATAAATCAAATGACAAAAGAATAATAATATTTGGAACTCCCACAAACTTACTTAAACTATAGATTTTTGAGACATGGATGATGGATGGGACTTTTAAAATATGTCCCAAACCATTTTACCAGTTATATACAATTCATGGACTTTATCAAAATACAAACATCCCCTTTATATATGCCCTGTTACCAAACAAACAAACCACCACCTATATTGAACTCTTAACCAAAGTAAAACAAGAAACTAATAATTACTATCCTCAAAAAATGATCATTGACTTTGAACAGTTAATGATACAAGCCATACTAAAAAACTGCCCTCACACAGCAATCCAAGGTTGCTATTATCACTTTAACCAATGCATATGGAGACACCTCCAAAAATCTACACATAGGGCCCGATTCCGATCTCGCTCGGAAAGCCTTCCCAACAACTCGGATCGGGAATGCCTTCCGAACGACTCATACGCATGCTGTCCGACCATCGGAGTACGATGCAATGAGTGTCAAATACAAACGACTCGCACGGAGCACAATACGGATGACCGACTCGTATGGGAATCAATCCGTCCGAGCGAATCGTCTGGAAAAGAGCCCGATGCGACCGACTGATCGACTCGTACGCGAACACTGCAACATAGCTTAGCATGAATAGGACAGACTCGGACCACCCCGCAAATACATGAACAAGCATCCGGTGCGATCAACGGAACGTTTCGGTTATGCTCAACAAAATACAATAGAAACAGAAAGAAAAAGTCCAAACAACCATTGTCAAAGCCCCCAAAAAAAGCTAAATTAAGCCACACCCACAACTCCACCTATATAAAGGGCAAAAATACTTACCATGATCCTTTGCAACTTCAACAGAACTGCCAGCACATACCACTATTACACTGCACTGATACATACACTCACAACTCACCCACCACACAACCTGTACACTACTAGCACCTGTCAACTACTACACTCACAAACACACACCTTTACTCATACCCACTCACCCTCACCTTCACACTCACCCACACATCCATCTCTACCACCACCCATCACCATGCCCCCAAAGAGGAATCTAAAGTTCACAGAGTAGGAATTGAAAGTCATGGTAGATGAAATTCTCAGAGTAGAGCCACAGTTATTTGGGAACTTGGTCCAACAGACCCCCCTGTCCCAGAGAAACAAGATGTGGGAGAGGATTGTCAACAAGGTGAACACTCAAGCACCTTGCCTGCGCACAATGGAAGATATCAGGAACAGGTACTATGATGTGCGAAGGAGGGTCAAGAAGCCCATTGGCAAAGAACATGTCCTGAGTCAGCGGACTGGTGGGCGTATATGGAATATCAGGAGTACCAGAGCTTGGTGAGTACTTACTAAAATAGCCAATATTGTCAGCAAATACACAGCCACAGACATCACTGTCAAGGACACAGTGATACAAATCACTGTTAGCAAAGCCATAACAATATGAAGCAAATGAGCATGTGATGTGTATGCCACTTTAACAAACGAAATACCTGCAATCTCAGAGTAATATGTAACTATTTTATGACATGTACCAACTTACAAAAAAACACAGCAAGGCTTTGTGCTCAAAACAGCAGCCACCACTGTCAGCCATCTTGCCAGCACTGTTTCACTCACTCACAGGGAAGCTGAGTCACAGGAAGGAAGTTTGGGATTGCTTCGAAGGTGGGTGTAGCTAAAAGCATGATGGGAGTCGTAGTCACAGCCAACAGTCCTCCTCCCACATGGCCCAACAAGCCCACCTTGAACTATGCTCATCTCACAGGGAGTGGAAAAGTACTGGCAAGATTGCTGACACTGGGCTCTGTTGTGGGGATCACAAGGCCCTGTTGGGAGTTGTGCTCAAACAAACACCAGGCACCACTGTCAGACATCTTGAATGTACATTTTTACTCACTGTCATGGAAGCATGGTTCATGGTGGCCTATTTGGTCTGGGTGGGAGGAGGAGAGCTAGCTCTGACAACATCTACCAGCAGGCCCTGTCACACACACACCCCTCCCACCAACACCAAACACCACACCTTGGACTATGCTGTCCCTGAGAGTGAATGAGAATGTACTGGCAAGATGGCTGACACTGGGCTCTGGTGTGGAGAGCACAAGTCCATGATGGGATTTGTGATCAAAAATAGGTTTTTACTAACAAAATACCTGCAATGTAACTGGAAATCTCACCATTTACAAAGATGTACAAACTTAGCACAAACTCACGGCAAGGCAATGGGATACAAACACCAGTCACATGCATCAGCCATTTTGTTTGCACACATTCACTCCCAGGAAAGCTAAGTCACAGGAAGGAAGGTTGGGATGGCTGGGAAGGTGGGTGTAGCTAAAAGCATGATGGGAGTCGTAGTCACAGCCAACAGTCCTCCTCCCACATGGCCCAACAAGCCCACCTTGAACTATGCTCATCTCACAGGGAGTGGGAAAGTACGGGCAAGATGGCTGACATTGGGCTCTGTTGTGGGGATCACAAGGCCCTGTTGAAAGTTGTGCTCAAACAAACACCAGGCACCACTGTCAGACATCTTAGCCAGTACCTCTCCATTCACTGTCAAGAAAGCATGGTACCAGGTGATCTGGTTGTGCTATGTGGGATGAGGATTATTAGCAGTAACTGACAATACCATCATGCCCTGCCCTACACACACCTTCTCAGGCAGAACAAATAGCACTCTTGTGACTAGGCAGTCCCTGAGAGTGAAAGGAAATGTACTGGCAAGATGGCTGACACAGGGGTATTATGTATGATTTGGCCACAAGTTACATCCAGTCCTTGGGCTTCTCACACCACTACCCACTCTCAGCCATCTTCACAGTACATTTCTACTCACTGTCAGGGAAAGCATAGTCCCAGTTGTGCTCCCTGGGCTGGCTGGGAAGGTGTGTGGAGGACAGGACATGATGTGACTTACAGTCATACCACATATCACTACCCACACCCAAAGCAACCTGTTCATCAGTGACAATGGCTACCTGACAGTGAACGGAAGGGCCACAGCAAGATGGCTGACACTGTTGCATGATGTCATGTGCACAAGGCATTGTTGTGAGTTGCATTCAACTCCTACATCATGCAGCGGTGTCAGCATCCTTGCCACTACACTCCCCTCACTGTCATTGATCCTTTGTCTACGAGGAGTAAGCTGGTCTGGGTGGGAGGAGGGGTACAAGTTCCAGCAGCATAACACAAGCACACAAACCTCTGTACCTCACAGCTCTGAGCATGAAAAAGCAAGAAAGCAGCCTTGGTTAAATCATCTGTCCATGGAGGACAAGGACAATATACATGATGTGATCAGGCACAAAGCTAAGCAGCAACACAATTAGCTACATGTGTGCAATGAGATGAGAACTAGGAACACTTCATCAAAATACTATATACAAAATGCTCACATACATTCCGGACTGTGAGTGTGTAGGTAACCACACCAATGTGACTGAAAAATACATGCAAAAGTGCCAGCACACATGCACAAATATTGCAACACATCCTAAGAGGAAGAGTATGTATGTCATTGTAAAAGCACAGATGTGGGAAATAACAACACACCTGTCTCATGCACAGGGTGTCACTTGACAGTCAATGTCTATGTACAGTCAAAGAAACAATACATGCCCATTAAAGCACAGAGCTGGACATGCTCAGCAAAACACATCTTGTTAAAATTACAATGTTCTCTTAAAAAATAGGCCTGTGTCTGTGACGATTGAGGACTATATAATGTACATACACTCATCATAATGTACAATAGCAAATATAATGTGTAAGATACATTGACCCGTGCAAAAACACAATAAACATTGTGTCTCTCTTCTACCCACAGGGCCTGCTGGGGACACTGCAGGAACAGAACAAGAATCCCAGGCCCAGACTCTGGTTGACCCTGAGCTCTCCAGTGTGGATGTCTCTCAGCCCTCTTCGGATGAAGGAGAACAACCTGGCCCCTCCGGTGTGGGTCAGCATGCAGCACCAGCAGCTGTAACATCAGCACCCCCTGCAACCACTCCCGCAACATCTGTCAACATCCAGATGACCACTACCCACACGGACACACCAAGGCAACCAAACACTGGGAGCACAGCAACACAGGGCACTCTGGAGTTGGCTGACAACAACACCACTGTCAAAAATGAAGGAGGCCCAATGTTGTCTGTGTCTGCAACAACAGGTCCTGCTCGTGTGGGTAGGGGTGGTGGGAGGGGGCGTGGGGAGAGGTCACGTCAAGCAGCTGGTGCTGCTGATCAAGCTGACCCACAGATGGGATGTGTTCTTGATGCATATCAAGAATGCACCGGAGACTTTGGCCAGGTAGTTGGGATCCTCAGGGACATGCAACAACAGCAGGCTGCCCATTATGCCAAAATGGAACAACATATGGAAAGGATGGAATCAAACATGTCCAAAATTGATGACCTGACTGCGGTGCACAGGGACATATTCACCTGCCTCCGCCAGATTGCTAACAACATGACCCCACCTCCCTGTATGCCCACTACATGAGTTGCCTCTACACCTGCAACTGCCACAGGGAGGGATGAGGACTGTGGCGGAGAGTCCCCTGCACCGAAGCAGCCTGCACCTGAGGGTCCCCCTCAAAAGAAGAAGAGGGGTCGTCCGAAGAAGGACAAATGAGAGACAGATGGCCATGCATACCCCCCAGGAAGTGAAAACTTGCTCCTGATATCCTTCATTGTGTGCGAAGCGTTCACCTTGTTGACTGTCACTGAACTCTTCCACATGGGATGGAGGGTCTAAGTTGGATCAATGGCTCAAATGACTGTGGACTTGGCTCTGAAAATTTCATCTACTACCACTACCAACTCCTCTGTGAACTTTGGACTTCAACATTTTGTACAGCACTATCCCTTTCTTGTCAAATTTCACACATGCACTGCAATAAATTTATATTAACACAATACTTGCTTCTGTCATGAATGAAACACTGTTTTTTAGATAGAAATGATGATCAAATAACACAAGGAATTGGCTGAAAAACTAGAACAGGAATTTACCTACTGTCTTGTGAGTAAATGTAACCTGACACATATGAGAGATACACACAACAAGGTTAACACAACACACATAGTACACGGCATAGATCCTCATTGCCTACACTGTTGTAAAATGAAACAACATTTAAATGCACAAACACTAATCATTGTCATATAAACTGAACATCAGGGCATATATACAGTATGTAAATGAATGTTGGATGTGTGGAAACAGACAAGGCACACCACAATGTGGAGCACAGGTTTATTCCACAGGCACAACCTGTTGCCTTCACAACAAATGCAAGCAGATAACACTGTGACAATAAGCAGGAATTAAACAAGATATTTCATTATGTCTGAAGTGAGTGTGTTTCATAGATTCCTGATCCCATTAAACTTCCAATCTGTAACTGCATTGTGGGTCTGGGAGGTCACATGTATCCATACAACAGCCAAAGGACCCTGTGAAGGAGAGACATAGAACAGTCTTGAAATCACTAATTATTTTCATACATCTCCAAGAGACATTTCACATTTATAATTTTGAACATGTGAACACTAGCTAGGAGTCATGTCAACACTGTACTGGTGACCATACTATCTTAATAGACACTAAACAAATCCAAGAATCATGTTAAGTAGCATATACTCACACCTATACAAACATATTGTACAACAGACACATATCATGCTTAGAAAGTGTTTTGTCAACTCATCATTGCATACTTACACTCATGAGAAAAAGTTGTTGATGAGCTGTCTCCTAACATCCTCCTCCTCCTCATCATCATCACTGGCAACGTGTCCCAGTCCAGGATCCTCCCCTGCTGGAGGATGCTGGTCTCCATCATCTTGTATGAGAGGTAGCTCATTCCTCACTGCCAGGTTGTGTAGCATGCAACACACAATGATGATCTTACACACCTTAGATGGTGCATATTGGAGGGCTCCTCCTGTACGGTCCAGGCAGTGGAATCTGGTTTTCAGTAGGCCAAATGTCCGCTCAACCACTCACCTGGTCCGCCCATGTGCCTCATTGAAATGAACCTCAGCAGGGGTGACAGGGTTCCGGAGTGGTGTCAGAAACCACGGCATGTTGGGGTATCCAGAGTCTCCTAAATTGAACACAGAAAATACCTCTGTTGTCTGAAAACAGGGTACAACCTAACATACAAGCAACACACAACAAAAACAGACAACATTATCCCCCAACAAGCCAGGCACGCTCATTTGGCAGCTGAGACATCAATTGTGGTATCCTACTATTTCTCATTATGTAGGCGTTGTGTGCTGATCCCGGGAAACGCACACAGACATGGGAGATCATCATGTCAGGCAGACATACCACCAGGGCATTTATGGAGTGGTAATGTTTGCGATTCCTGTATGTTTGTTCATTGGCTTGTGGTGAGATCAAAGCCACATGTGTACCATCAATGGAGCCAATGACATGTGGCATTTGGCCCAAAGCATAAACGTCACTCTTGATGTCAGCAAACTGTCCTGGTGTTGGGAACTTGATATAGAGGTTCAGAAAATGTAACAATGCCTCACACACATCATGAAGCACACGGCTGAACATTGTCTGGGATATCCCACCAGCAGTAGCAACAGTATACTGGAAGGATCCTGGGGCAAAGAAATGTAGGGCCGCCATCACCTTCACCTTGGGGGTCAGCGCAAAGAGATATGTGCGTCCAGGTTGCAAATGTGGGGCCAACTGGTCTGCCAAATCCTCAATGAATGATCTGGTTAAGCGGTATCGTCTGATGCTATCCCATTTTACCATGGTCTGGAGGTCGGGGAAGGGTATGTGGACAGCTCGTCTCCTGCGGTACACAGGTAACAACAGGAAAAATATTTTAGGACATTTTCCAATGTAGTAAGGAACATGCAATTACACACATACAAATTAAAATAAAGACACAATGAAGTCAGATGTGTAAGGTTGAGCATAGACACAGAGCACAGCTATGTGACCCTTACCAGACATGTCATATTAATATGGCTTGTCAACTATTACAGTGCTGTACTGTGACTACTTATTGGTGTCTGTCACTGTCCATGTGATCAAACATCACATACTCAACACACACCTAATAAAGTATCAAAGACATAGGTTTGTCACAACTATCATATGGTTGAAAGGTACACAGACCTGGATCATGTAATGCCACCTAGGTGGGAGACTAGATATAGACAGCGTGTCACCATGCACACCACTGTCACAGTGTGGACACTGTCATGTTGTCATGTCTGACATACATGTACTATCACATACACCTAAATTTTATAATGTGTGGCACATTTATATTTGACAAGCATCCATGTATGCCTGTGACACATAGACACAACAGCTACTCACATGGCAAATACAAGCTGATATGTCAGATAAATATCATTTAAAAAAATCTACAATGAAGTGTCTGCGTTGTACAAGACTCAGATACTGTGTATTTACTCACAATAAGTTAACACAATGCACTTTCTAAAACACAGTCCAACAAAGCAGTGATTATATGTGGACATTACCTGTGTTAAGACAATGATCCCCTGGGACTGTGTCAAAACCTAGGAGGGTAATCTGTGAAGTTGTCACTCACAGTTGTGATGTTCCTCACAAACAATGTTTAGTGTGCCCATGAAGCTTGTTTCATCATGGGAGTGTGAGCTATCAAGTACTATGTCCAATATGACATGTCAATCACTGTACCCACACAAGTAATGCACCAGAACATCAAGATTTGCTATGCTGTCTGCACTGCTGGCTGATTATTGTAGGGCGCATGAGCCTCACCCAAAACGTGTGGTTCGCATCCCTTGGCTGTTTACTGTTATGGTGAACAATGCGGGTGAGTATTGTATGGACGCGTGAGCCGCATCATAACCGAGCTGGACGCATCCTTTGGCTGTTCACTGTAATGGTGAACGATGCAGGTGAGTATTGTATGGACGTGTAAGCCGCATCGTACCCGAGCCGCACGCATTCTTTGGCTGTTTACTGTAATGGTGAACGATGCGGGTGAGTATTGTATGGACGCGTGAGCCGCATCGTAACCGAGCCGGACGCATCCTTTGGCTGTTTACTGTAATGGTTAACGTCGCAGGTGAGTATTCAAAGGACGCGTTATCCGCCTCGAACCGTGCCGGATGCACACATTGGCTGTTGGTCGTCATGGGGACAGACGCGCATTTCGCTAAGTGTACAAATCGCGTGCAATCCGAATCGGTTAGCTCACAACACCAATGTATCAAACTCAATCGTTTTAGGATGCGTATATTTTGAACGTCGCGGTAGGTGTGTCCGATGCGTGCAATGTTATGGATTGGAGAAATTCGGATAATGCGAATGACTCGGACCTATCGCTTTGGAGGCATGGAACAGAGTCCGCCTCTGCTGCACAGATATAAGTCTGTCTGTTCCCAAGAGACTTCACTTGCCTGCACTACATGCAACTTTACTGCATTTTGACATCTCTCTGCTGCTGTCTCTGCATCCTCAGGGAGCTACAATGGCACGTACTGTGGAGAGGGCACCTGCTTTCACAGAGGAGGAGAACCAGGCCCTGCTGGACAGCCTCCTTCCACAGTACAGCAAGCTGTATGGCAAACCAGGGGAGCAGGTGAGTGTTGATTACACTGCATTTTGCATTAGCCATGTGTAAAACATGCACTACTAGCATTGGGCTACCCAAGGGCAAGCATGCAAACATAGTTAATATAAGTCTTACAGTGTGTAGATTTAGGTTCTGGACAGGTACAGTGATCTAGAAGTGTGTGTAGTGTGTTTGACTATTCTGCACTGTTCTCTTGTTTCTGAGGGAGATTTTCACACTGGACAACTGCCCATGATGATACTTGGCTACCCCTTAGACATTATCTGCCATTCTGAGCATGACCTATATGTCCATGTGTGTGATGCATAAACATGTAGCATATGGAGTAATGGTGTGTCAGCATCTCATCCTTACAGGTCGACGCCCATCAGAAGAATGAAATATGGCAGACCATCGTCCGGGCAGTAAGATCCGTGGGGTCTTCAAATGCCGCGTCCGCCACTGCCAGAAGAGGTGGCAGGACCTCCGTGGCTGGACCCGGAGGATTGCAAGGGTCCAGCTGAAGCTGTCACCTCCTCGCCAAAGGGGTGGACTACGGTCCCTGACCCCCCACATGCTCCGGATTGTGACGGTGGTCTTCCCTGACCTGGATAGGCAGTTGAAGGCCAGACAGCAGCAAGGAGGGGGTGAGTATGTGCCATGTTGCAGAACTGTGTTTAAAATGCATGTTGTTGCACTCCCTCAGCCTCATACCCTTCTCACAGGTCGTATGTCTGCTAAGACAACATTTCTGTGGCAAAATGTAACTATGCACCATTAACAGATGAGTGCCAGGTGTGTCCCTTTTCGTCTGTGAAAGGTGTGTCACTTAGGTCCTGTATATTGGCTGTAGTCCAATGTTCATGTGCTCAGCACTATATACAACATGTGCCTGGAGTTGACCATCATGAGTGATGTAATTGTCTGACATGTGTCAGCACATTCACTGATGTATGACCTGTATTCAGTGTGGTACATACATATATGTTAAAAATGGTGCTATTGGTGCACACAGATGTGCATAAACAATGCTATACATCCATGCAGCAGGTGAGACCAATGTGGATGCCTCAGACAAATCATATTGATAAGTGGTCAAAATGTATTGTCCCATACATAGTGCTCCTTGTAATCACATGTATCACATGGACCAAGGACAGGTATGCCAACTCAGCCCATCCGAGACACTGACACATCAGATTTTTGTGTCAGGCAACACTTTCACCATTGTAATGTGAAAATCCATGGGTCAGACTCAGTGACAGTGAGTACATGTGCCAATCTTTGAAATACACAGGTGGTCAATATAGAAATCATGGACATACATCTAATGTATGGCTTTTGGTTCAGATACACAAGACAAGACATGTGTGTATCATCCCTTGACTGTGCATACTGGTGGCTTGACATCTATGTGTATGCTGCATTACTTTCTTCTGAAAAATGTTCATGTAGACAGACATTTTTATTCACATACTTCGATGGCTAAGTAGAACAATGTAAACTTGTAAAAGTTTTAAAATTGTGTTGAGCACGTAGTGGACATGTATAGTTGACACTTACAGATGTTACCTAAAGCAGTAAATATAGGATTGTGACACAGTGCTGACTGTAAACTTGAGATGTACCGTTCCTGTACCAAGAGTCCATACAGACTGTTCAGCCAGACAGGCCAGTGGCATAGTGTGTGACATGAATTTATTAGAGGATGCAGTATTTGTACTTAACAGTTGTCATTCATGCAGACCATTAGAGCATTGACGTTCAAGACATAGGTGCACATCATGATGACTGGGGATGGAATTATGTTTAACAGGTAAAATTTTAACATGTGTGCATACCATTTGCTGTGTCAGTTCCAGTCTCCCTTGCAGGAGATGAGACATGTATGTAATGACACATGACCCTCATGAGCATTACAGATCAGACAACCTGCCAAATAGTGTCTTATTTGACATGTCTTTTGTGGTATTTGACATACATCTAACAAATGTTTCACATGCCATCATGTGTCTGTGAACCATAGTTTACTGGCAGACTGACAAGTGCCAAGTTCACATATGTGTAAGGATTTAAAACCTGCTGTGAAAATGATGCATAGGCTTGCTCTGTGATGTGTTGTGATGATACTCATGTGTCAAGATAATGCAGATGACTGATGTGAATCTCTATCTCATCCTTGTTCACAGCATCATCAACGGCTACTGGAGGAGACAGTTCCACGGACCAAGGGGAAGCGGCTAGCCAGACTGGGTCCAGTGTGGAGGAGGAGGAGGGATCCAGTGGCACAGAGGGTGAGTGGAGCCACACTGAGGGCAGGTCAGAAACATCTACATCTGCCGAGGACCAAACAAGCTCCAGTGATGACTCCCTTGTGTTGGTGGGTGTACCCATTTCAGAGCCCACAGCATCAGAGTCTGCCCCCACCACCACCACCATCTCCACCCTCACAGCTGCTCCCATTTCAAGTGTCCGTGGACCCTCCCGTGTTAGGGAGCATGTCTCCTTCGGGCCAGGCACCACACCCCCTGCATCTGTCACCCCTGCTGCCCTGAGTGTAGAGGCCGTGGATTTGCTAAAACAGATCCATGTGGGGCAGACATCCATGCTGCATGTCCTCCATGCACATACCAGTCTTTTGACACAATTGGTGTCATACATGGAGGGCATCTCATCAGACATGTCTGCCCTACAGCGATCAAATCAGGCCATGTGTGTTTATGCATTTTGGATGGTCACATGTTAAATTGTCCAATTGAACATTGCTGGTAGTGTTAGCCCCCAAAAGCACTGATTGGCTGCACATGGCTGAGGGTATGTAACACACACAACAATGTTTGCCTCAACAGTTCTGTTGTTGTTTGGCACACAACCACTACATTATCACTACATTGCTTGTGTGTTTTGGCCCAAAAAAAACATAATTGCTTGAACATGCTGGGGGTGTGAGACCTACATTCACCTTTTTCTCACTACAGTGATAGGGGGGTTATCCCCCCCAAACCCTATGTGCTTGACAATGCTGTGTTCTTGAACCCCACATTCACCTTTTTGTCACTACAGTGATTGGGGGTTATCCCCCCCAAACCCTATGTGCTTGACAATGCTGTCTTCTTGAACCCCACATTCACCTTTTTGTCACTAAAGTGATTGGGGGGTTATCCCCCCAATTCCTATGTGCTTGACAATGCTGTGTTCTTGAACCCCTATGTGCTTCACAATGCTGTGTTCTTGAACCTCACATTCCCATTTTTGTCACTAGAGAGATAGGGGGTTATACCCCAAAACCCCTATTGGTTGACAATGCTGGAGGTTTGAACCCCACGTTCACATTTTTTTCACTAAAGAGATGGGGTGTTTGTCCAGCATATCCCTTTATGTGTCAATTTTGCCGGAACTTTGCACACATAAGAAAATGTTGGCATGACAACACTGGGGTAGTGTTAGGCATCCACCCCCCTATGGGGTGGACAATTATGGGAGTGATAGGCATCCACCCCCTATGGGTTGGACAATGCTGGTAGTGTTAGCCATCCACCCCCCTATGGGTTGGACAATTATGGGAGTGATAGGCATCTACCCCCATATGGGGTGGACAATGCTGGTAGTGTTAGCCATCCACCCCCCTATGGGGTGGACAATTATGGGAGTGATAGGCATCCACCCCCCTATGGGGTGGACAATGCTGGTAGTGTTAGCCATCCACCCCCCTATGGGTTGGACAATTATGGGAGGAATAGGCATCCACCCCCCTATGGGGTGGACAATGGTGGGAGTGATAGGCATCCACCCCCTATGGGGTGGACAATGCTAGGAGTTTTTGCCATCCAACACCCCCCTTGCCTCTACATTGCTGCAAGAATTGACACAACCCCAATATTGACTGTGTTTGTCACAAGCTGTGTATTCCGTTGCCTATCGCGGGCTTGTTACTTTTTTGTGTGTGGTAGGTGTCTGACTTACCGTCTGTGATGAACGCGTCGGTTACGGTTGTTGAATCGACCGTAGGCTTACAGTATAGGGATGAAATGCGCGATCGGATACATGGCTGCTTCGTCTCATACGCAGTGATCGTGTGGTGGGGCGAATCGGAGCTGAAATAAGGCTCTTCCGCATGCTCTGACGTGCTGGAGGTGGCGACCTGTTCGGCGCGTAGGAAGTACGCATCGTACCTGGCCGGCCCGGAAACAGCTCTGGAAATGCCTCCGGCGACTCCATTCAGCATTTACGGAGCCGGCTCATACGGGAAATGGTGCTGGATTCGGAGCGTACGTGTCGTTTGGGAATTGGAGACATTTGCGCATCGTACTTCGTTGTTTGGATGGACTGGCTCCCGGAATGAGTCGGTCGGAAGGTAAGGCTACGGATGGCTCTGGGAGGGCCTTCCGGATGAGATCGGAATCGACACCTAAGTGTAGAATATGCAACAAATAGCAATTTTGCATATGAAATTAGAAAGCTAATCGCACTAGTATACGTCCCAATCACTGACGTAGCCGAACACTACAATTTATTAATAGAAAACCCCTACTACCAAACAAATGAACAAAAACTAAGTCCCCTACTCGACTATTTTGAAGATACCTAGGTGGGAAGGCTACACAGATCTGGACACAGAAGACAGCCCAAATACCACATTCCATGGTGGAATGTATATAACAGTACCCTAAACAAACAAGCAAAAACTAATAATACTGTGGAAGGATGGCATAACGCTTTCCAAGCCACAACAGGCAGAACCCAACCAACTCTACATAAACTATTACAATCAATCCAAAAAGAACAAAGCTACCAACAACTAAGAATGGAACAGTCTGTAACCCAACTAGGCCCAAAACTAACCAAACAAACAAGGCAAATGTTCGAGTACTTACAATACAAAGTAAGACTCTACCCAAACACTAAAGGGCTAGAATATCTAGAAACAATAGCTAAAACCCTACTTTAAATAAATATAACACAAACACAAAAAAACTCGTAATTTAAAAACAAGTAGGCAAATAATTTTTTTTTCAAACTTCAAATATATAATTATTTTGTCAAATAATTTAAAATATATTAAAAAAATTAATTGACATAATAGTTATATTTCATATAATAAAAAATAGCAATAACAATTACAATAATAACATTTTCCTCCCAGTATAAATAATTTAAAATTACTTACTTTTTTCGTAGCTGAAGAAATGTAATCCAAACTGCCATAAATAAATCCAAATGTGTAAAAATCCCAATAGGTAGTGAAAAATCCCCCCCAAAAAATGAAAAAATCCAATTGTATAAAAAGTAATCCACCGGCAATAGGTCATAGACAAGAAACCATAAAAAAACCAAAAATGTATTTAAAAACAAAAACACTCCAGGAAAACCCGAAAAATAAAGGAACTGTAAATTAATTATTAGTTTACTAAAACTAATACACAGTTCCTTTTTAAAAAAAAAAAGAATACTTCTTCCAACGACAACTTCCAATCGACAAAAACCTGTTGGAAAAAAAAACAATCCCTCCCGCACAAATATACATTAACATCATATCAAAATACACATAAATATAGCACTAACACCATACTCTAAACATAATAAAACATATCTTTCAAGCTCTAACACCGACTGATTAACAAACTAACCGCATTTTGCAAACGCAAAACTAAAACCTAAAACTCACCAAAAACACAAAATCCTAACACTACATAAACTATATACTACTTAACTACCTTCAAACTACCCCTAAATTAAAGATTAAATAAAGAAAATTGAAATTACCTTAACTGATGCGACGCAGCTTCCAACCGCGAGCTTCTCTCCTCAGAAATGACCTAAAACAAAACCGATAGCCTACAAAATAGAACTTATTAAAAAAAAATGGCTGCCTTAAATAAAAAAGATTTATATTAAACTTAATGTACATTACAAATGTATTACTTAAACATTTTGTAAAAATAATACAAAATAATAGTGATGTATAAAAAATAGTTTTACATATTATTTCAAATGTTAATTTATAATAAATATTATAAAACAAATAATATTTATTTTTGTGATTTTAAAAATATATATTGAATTACCAATGTATAATAAAAACATTTACTATTTGTAAATAAATTGAAAAAATGCATAAATGTTAAAAAATGTTTTTGTTTGCAAAATGCCTTATTTACTTGAGAATATTATTTATATATAAAATATAAATAATATTGCAAAAAATATAACATTATGGGCCCGATTCCGATCTCGCTGGGAAAGCCCTACGGCCGACTCGTGCCCGTAGAGCTTTCCGAGCGACTCGGCCTGCTGGGCTCCGAGCGACCGAGTACGATGCAATTCAGCACTGACGGACTCGGGTCGCTCGGAGCCCCATTGAAGTGAATGGGAGCCTGTTGTACAGAGCGTACATAGGATCCCATTGACGAAAAAGGCACATCTCGGAAAAGCGCATCCCCTGTCGCGGGGTCACCTCGGTGCACCCCGCACCATGACTGCATGTGAAGGGGGACCCCTGGGTCCCCCCCACTGGCTGAGTCGTAGGGCCCCGGGTAAAAGGGGGTCCACCGCGGACCCCCGAAGTCCGCTTCCCGGGGCTTTTTCGAGTCGACTCGCTCCAGCTGCTCGAAGCGTGCATCGCAATTGCTCGGAAATCGTACCCACTGCGCTGTACGCGTCGGCCATTTTGGAGTCGCTCGGAAGGCATCGCTGACGGGTACGAGTCGGTCGTAGCACGAGGCTTAAAACGCATCATACTTGCTCGTTCGTACAGCGGTACGAGTCGGTCGGAAATCGGGTCTACAAATCGGACTCGCGCTTGACGGATGCGATTCGTAGCCCTTTTTTACACTGAAAAAATTGTTAAAAAATATATGTTATTAAAAATGTACACTATGGGGCTGATTCCGATTTCGGACGGAAGGGCTCCGACCGATGGTCGGAGCCCTTCCGCCCGCATTGGAACGTGCCGTTCGGATTCCTTTCCGACCGAGCCATTCCGATGGGCTCAGTCGGAAAGGAATCCGACTCAAATTTCCGGATGGCTTACGACCGGCTCGGAGAGCCCGTCCTCCATCCGGAAACCCTTCAGTACTCCCCCGGCCGCCTCTTTCCGACCGAGGGAGTATGATAGCAGTTTCCCACTGCCTTTTCGTGCCGGTCTTTCTGGCACAAAAAGGCAGTCGGAAACTGTCTTTGGGGGCCTCCAGTAGGGACCCCATGGGTGCGAGGCCGCCGAATGGCGGACTGGGGGGCACCTATGGTGCCCCCCTGTTGATCCCTGTACTCGGTGGCAGGCACCTTGGGGTGCCTGCCACAGGGTGCAGGGATGAACTCCACCCCTGCATTTCACAATGCGAGCATGCATTCCATTTGGAATGCATGCTCCCATTGTGAAGCATACGAGTGCGACCGAACAGGGTTCGGTCGCATTGTACTTGCAGGTCTGTAACCGACGACAGTAGGTCGGTCGGTTACGGTTCTTGACTGATGTCGGATGGACTCCAGTCCGTCCGACATCGGAATCGGTCCCTATATGTAATAATGTAATGCATATTTACATTATAAATAAATAATGTATAACTGGTACCAAAACATGATATGTTTAAAAATTGTATAAAAACCAATGAATAACTAGATCTTTTTTTTGTAAACATGTACATCACTATTATATAAAACACAAAAATGTTTAATGCTGACTATACTAAAAAATTATATATTAATGTATAAATATCTACAAAATATATAATGCATCCAAAATAAAAAAATGCATTTTATTTTCTCTGTATAACAATATATATATGAAATATTGTAATTAAAATAAAATGCATATTCTTTCTGTTCTTGAGTGTTTGAATCAAAATAAAAACATAAATAAAATATGAACATGCTTCTGTGTTTAATTTATATTGTTTTAATTCCTGTATGTCAAATAAAATAATTATGTAACATTAATTTACTTTAATAATTGTTTTGTTTTAATACACATGTATAATTATATCAGTAACCTTACTCAAAAATAAAGTATTAATTTTCAACTATTCCCACTATAGACTATAGTAACCCAGGGAAGGTGCAAAACACTAAACATATATAATTTACTATTCTCCCTCCAATTAAAAAAAAATTCAGGAAAGGTGCTGGACACTAAACATATATAGTTTACTATTCCCACTCCAAACTATATTAACTCAAGGAAGGTGCTGGACACTAAACATATATAATTTACTATTCCCACTCCAAATTATATTAACTCAGGGAATGTACTGGACACTAAACATATATAATTTACTATTCCACCTCCAATTAAAAGAAAATCAGGGAAGGTGCTGGATAATAAATATATATAATTTACTATTCCCACTCTAAACTATGTTAACTCAGGGAATGTGCTGGACACTAAACATATATAATTTACTATTCCCACTCCAAACTATATTAACTCAGGGAAGGTGCTGGACACTAAACATATATAATTTACTATTCCCACTCCAAACTATATTAATTCTGGGAAGGTGCTGGACACTAAACATATATAATTTACTATTCCCACTCCAATTAAAAGAAAATCAGGGAAGGTGCTGGACATTAAACATATATTATTTACTATTCCCACTCCAAACTACATTAAGTCAAGGAAAGTGATGGACAGTAAACATATATAAATTACTAATCACAATCCAAAATATATAAAATCAATAAAATGTATAAACAATATACACATAAAATTATAATACCCAAAAATTAAATATCATAAACACATATAAATTAAAACTTTATAAAAAAATATATATTAACATATTCTTAACTTAACAAAAATATAAACAACATTTTTTTACATTATATTTCTCCCCAGAAATTAAATATATTAATTATAATTTTTTATTCATAATACATTATAAATTTAATATAGAAATATTAACATAAACATTTTTTTTATTTTTTTATAAGATTATTAAATAAAAAAACACTTTAAAAATTATTACTGTTAAAATTAATGTATACAACATTTATATTTTTTAATTATTATTACACAAATAAATTTTAAAAACTATATATATGTACCATATCAACACAAAACACCTCTACATTAAACTCATTTTATAATTTATCATGTTTTAATATTCCCTAGTATATTATCAATTCATAACAATTAATAATATTATAATATTTAATAAAAATATTTTAGTCCCTCTCAAAATTTGTTTTTTTAAACATATTTTAAATATAATTACAAACATTATATTCAATGCACAGAATGTTTCCCAAACCGTGCCGTGCAATGGAGGCGGTTTCCGACCGAGCAAGTACGATGCACGAATCGGACGGCCGGATTGAGTCGAAGCCTCCGACACGTAAACGCTCCGGGAAGCGGACTTCGGGGGGCCCCCCCTTCACCCGTAGCCTTACGAGTCGGTCACAGGGGGGACCCAAGGGTTCCCCCTACACATGCATGTACGGTGCGGGTGGCAACGATGCGTCCTCACGACAGGGGGTGCCCTATTCCGCAACGTACCTTTTTCGTCAATGGCAGCCTATGTACGCAACGTACAACAGGCTCCCATTGACTTCAATGGGGCTCCGAGCGACCCGTGTCCATCAGTGCTTAATTGCAACGTACTTGGGCGCTCGGAGCCCCGGAGCACAAGTCGGTCGGAAATCCCTCCGGATCCGAGCCGTACGGAGGCTTTTCCGAGCGTGATCAGAATCGGCTCCTAAATTACACTCATATATGTTAAAAAATAAAAATTAATTATAAATTTAATTTTATAAATATTTTTTTTGTGCAAAAATCAAAAACATTATCCC
Organism: Calotriton arnoldi; assembly: GCA_963921515.1. Taxonomy (NCBI): domain Eukaryota; kingdom Metazoa; phylum Chordata; class Amphibia; order Caudata; family Salamandridae; genus Calotriton; species Calotriton arnoldi. Next base: position 278,187 of record CAWUFW010010269.1, read on the forward strand.
CTTTAAGACCAAAAATTACTCTCACAAAAAAAAAAAAAAAATTTCATAAATATTACATTTAAAATTTTAAAATTTTAAATTCTAAAAAACTACCCACCCTTATCCCCTATAAACCCAACATCCCGCTCCTAAAAAAAATATTACAATTTGATTTAAATAAATTTTAATATTGTAAATGTTAAATTATAAATTTTTAAAACACTCCCCACCCTTATACCCTATAAACCCAACATTTCATTAAAATTATTTTTAATAGTTACATTTTTAAATTAGAAAATTTAAAAAAACTCCCCATCCTTATCCCCTATAAACCCAACATCCCGCTCCTAAAATAAAAAATAAAAAATATCACATTTATTAACAATTATTATAACATTTACAAACATATACTATAATAAAAAAAATACAAAAACGATATATTTTAATAACGATATTTTAGTAATCGATATTTATGACAACGATATTTTAAACAACACATTAAATCGATATTATTAACATCGATATTATAAACAACGATATTTTTCACTATCGATATTTAAAAATCGATATTATGACATAACAATATTAAAAAATCGATATTGTGTCTACTTACCCTTAGTACACACGTTTCTGATGATATGGAGCCGACTTGTGTGGAATACACGTAGTGGCTTATCTCTTCGAGTACTCTTGGACTCTGCCATAGTTTGGTTGCCAACTCTACTATAGTATCATTGATATTACACATTGTATCTTAATGAGGAAGAACACTGCATATTATTTCATGGACTTAGGACAAGATTGATACTTTAGTGCCCTGAAGAAGTCCCTATGTTTTGGGACGAAACGCATTGGCTGTGTGGCTGTGTGAAATGGACTATGAGGGGCTAAGTAAATACACTCTCAAACAGAGAGTACAGTTAGTGGCTAATGAAATACAATGTTTCCTTTAAGCAACAGAGAAAACAGTAGCAGAGTTCATGGCTATGCAGAGAACGGTAACATTAGTAGTTAAACAGTATAGTTAAGTAGGCAAAATGAAAGAAACAATCAGCTGGAGGCGAGCGACACGCAGCAGCAAGGTGGAGCTGGCACGAGGACCTGCTCAATGGGACTGGGCGGTGGCCTCCATAAAGTAGGTCCTAGGAGGAGGGAGGAGGTCTGGGAGGTGGTGGGCAGGGCTGGCTGGAGCAGGAAGTGGAAGGGAAAGAGCAGGAGAAAATGGCAGAAAAAGCGAGTGAGCGTGGGCGAGCGGCAGAAAATACAACAACAATTGTAAACAATGTGAAACGGACTATGAGGGGCTAAGTAACAGTAACATTAGCAGTTAAATAGTATAGTTAAGTTGGCAAAATGAAAGTAACATCCATCTGGAGGCACGAAACTGAAAGGACGCAGGTAAATGGTGAAAGTCCTTTATTTAATATGAAGGGCGACAGGACGAGTCGGACCTCCGACTCCGAGATAGTCAGCTCCCAACTGACTACAGTTCCGTACCCCAGTAACAAGGAGGTTCCATAGAGAATGGAATAGAACCTAACACATCTTCCCCCCTTACATAACAACGCAGAAGAGTACAATGATGCACAATGAATGAAAACAAAATAACAAAATCAAAAACAATAGAAGCTAACAAAATATTAACAAAATGTACAATCAATGAATGTAGCAAAAAGAAGAAAACAATTGAACACATCTTCCTCCTAGCATAACAGAGAATATATACGAAAGTACAATACTTGTAGTACAATATAATTTAAGCTATAAAACCACGAAGTCTAGAAGAAGGAAATCTGGTTCTAGTAGATACGCGTCTCTCACATTCACGGATCATAGAAGATGGAACACTGATGCGGGTAGACACAGATTCCTTATCGCCACCCATGGTAGGATTATTACTGTGAATATCATGAGCGATGGAAACCTTGTCCTTGTTCCACCACTTACCATTTTGTAACTTGACCACGTTTTTTTACAACTACCACTTTTTGTGGAACAGAAAATTTGGAATCCTTCATGGCAATGACTCTAGGTACTTTAATTCTGACAAAATCACCAACTGCAACCTTAGATTCCTTCCCCCACACACTCACATACTTATTCTGAGCAACAATTCTTTTCCTGATCACATCCTCCACCTTTTGCCTGGAAGAAGAAGAACATCCCATCCAATCTCTAATTAACTTGGATGCAGGTAATCTCCCTCGTAAAAGAGAAAAGGGGGAAAGATTAGTGTCAGCATTAGGAGTAGTGCGAACAGCCCACAACAACTTGCGCAACTCCTCTTTACTGTTCAAACCACAAGACTTGGCCAGCTGAACATTGTCCTTGATGACTCTGTTAAAACGTTCTACCAATCCATTACTCCTGGGATGAGATAAAGAAGTTCTGGTGTGCTTAATGCCTAAAAAGGTGACAAAGTCAGAAAATTGAGAGGAAGTGAACTGACAACCACTATCCGATAAAATTTCATCCGGAATGCCTTCCCTAAGGAAAATAGACTCCAAAAATTCAATGACACTGTAGGTATTAGGAGATTTAACAAACTTAAACTCTGGCCAACGACTGTAAAAATCCACGACAACAATGCCATACTCCTGTAAACCACCAGAAAACACCATGGGACCAATAATATCAATAGCTATCTTGCCCCATGGTTTGTTGGGAACTTCAATAGCCTCAACAGGACTGGGCACAGTTACTTGACTCTTGTCGCTTCCAGCACAATAGATGCAATCTCTAACAAAATGCTCAACACTTCTATCAAGCCCTGGCCACCAAAAATGCTCCCTAATCCTCCTCTTCATGGCTCGCATACCAATGTGTCCCTCATGAGCTAAGGTAAGGACTCTAATCCTCATGCTTTCGGGCACAACTAATAAACTAAAACGGTAAAGTAGACCATCAATGATAGAAAGTTCCCCAAAAACATGCTTGTAGACATCACTTTTAACACCATCAGACTTCCATTCCGACCAACCTTGAAGAATACCATTTTTAACTTCTGATATTTGGATATCAATATCACAAGCCATGAGCCATTCACTTTCTAGTATGGCACCATTGCACCTCTGTTCCACCGCACATACCAAATCAGAATCAGAATTTTCAGGTAACTCAACTTCATCCACTCCATTGCAACTAGGCAAACGAGACATGCAATCTGCTAAGACATTTTTAGCACCTGGAACATACTCAACAGCATAATCATATTCCTGGAGCCTATACTGCCATTTGGCAATTCTAGGCGTAGCACGTTCCATACCTTTGGTAGTAAATAGCTGTACTAAGGGCTTGTGATCAACACGGACAGTAAAATGTGAACCCCACAAATATATTTTGAAGTGAACAATGCCCCACCAACACGCTAAGGCTTCTCTTTCTATTACAGAATAGGATGATTCAGCACCCTTTAAACTTCTTGAAGCGAAAGCTACAACTTCATCTTTGCCTTCTCTGCGTTGCATGAGGACAGCACCTAAACCCATCTGGCTGGCATCAGTCATAATGATAGTTTCATCAGAGGTGTTGAAAGGCTTAAGAGGTATAGCATGCACGAGTTCTTTTTTGACAAGAGAAAACTCTTGACTACACAGAGTACACCAATTAAAAGAAACATTTTTCTTAAGAAGATTTCTCATGTGAAAAGATTTTTCAGTACACTTAGGAATAAACCTGGAATAAAATTCAACTAAGCCTAAGAAAGACCTTAGTTGATCCTTATTTTTTGGGGTATCAAAATCATTGATGGCTTTTACAAGACTGAGCTTGGGTTCAATGCCCTTTTCAGAAAGTTTGTAACCTAAGTACTCAATTTCGGCAAGACCAAATTTACATTTTTCTGTACTGAGAGTTACACCCTTGTTTTTCAAAATCGACAAAACATGACGCATTCTTTTGTCATGTTGGTCTTGATCGTTACCAAAAACCAAAACATCATCCTGAAAAGCAATGACGCCTTCAACATCCTTAAACATGCCTTCAACCACCCGTTGAAATACTGCGGAGGCTGACGCTAAACCAAAAGGCATGCGCTTGAATTGAAACAGGCCCTCAGGAGTAATAAAGGATGTCAGGTGTCTGCAATCAGGATGAAGATTGATCTGATGATAAGCTGAGGTCAAATCCAGTAAACTAAAAATTTTACCACCTCGCAATATGGAAAGCATCTCAGTGATGTTTGGTAAGGGGTGTCGATCAATCCAAATTTGTTTGTTTAAGTCGCGCAAGTCCACACACATGCGGACAGAACCATTAGGTTTACGCGCTAAAACAATGGGGGCAACCCAATTGGAACTTTCAATAGGTTCAATGACACCTAGTTCGCAAAGTTTCTGTAACTCAGCTTTCAACTCGGAACGCATGGCTAAAGGAACCCTTCTTACTTTGTGGGCAACTGGGCACGATTCCTCAACAAGCTTGATTTTATGGGTGAAGCCCTTCAAGGTACCTAACCCACTGCGGAAAACTTCAGGAAATTGTAATTCCCACCTGTTGGAATTTATGACAGGCATAACAGGTAAGTAACTGTCCCTTAACACACATTGAGCAGGATTATTAGGGTCGAGTAAAATGCCTAATTTCTTCTGATCATACCAACCAAATAAACAGGAATCATCCTTGGCTATGTAAACCACCCCATCGGAAGAATTGGATTGGAACTTAAGAGTGGCAGCAAATTCACCAACAACATCAATAGTTTTGCCACCATAACCCACAGGACGCAACATGGAATTAGATAATTGGGTGCCATTGAACTGATTGTGCCAAACTTCCTCACTCAGTAAAGTATAAGGTGAACCCGAATCTGCCAAGACTTTCACATCGATGCCATTAATACTAATTGTACAATATGGTCTTGTAAAATTATTCAACCCAATGTGACATACAGAATCATCAGCAGCAGGGTCCTTGATCAAGAGTATTTCATCATCGTCACCTGAATCTTGATCATGCTCAACACCATTGCTTGGACTTACTTCCATCACTTTTTTCTTATATTGGACTCTATTGGAGGCTCTACAAACCTTGGAGAAATGACCCTTCCGCATACACTTGGCACAAGTACGATCCTTAGCCGGACAAAAACAGCATTCCCTAAATGAGACGGGCTACCGCAACGGTAACACTCCAAATGCCTGAAGGAAGGTCTTGTAACCTGGTTACCCAAACTTTTCGCAGTCTCTGAAGTGTTTCCAGAAGCGTCCTTCTTTTTAAACTTAGAGTATTTGGATTTGACTGCCAAGACATCTGAAGATTTGTTATCAGATAGTTAGTTGACTCATGAAGGACGTGGTGCTTTCAATTCTAGAAGCAATTTCTACAGCTTTCTCTAACGTTAGATTGGGTTTAGATAGTAAGGCTTCCTGAACCTTCTTATTGTTGGTTTTCTCCACTAGTTGGTCACGAATCATTTCATCTTCAAAGTTCTTATATTCACATGAAACAGCAAGAATTCTTAAGGCTCCAACATAACTGGCAGCTGACTCACCAGAAATTTGAACCCTTCTATAAAATTTGTGCCTTTCCATGATGACATTTTTCCTTGCCTTGAATCTTAAATCTAATGCTTTTAAGGCTGTGGCATACTCATCAACTACAAAATCTCCTTCTCTTTCACCATGACTAACCAAAACAGGTTCAGAAGGAATGTGCTTAAGAATTTTTCGACCCTCGTTACCCAAACAATGTCGAAGAACAGCAAACTTTTTTATGTGTAAAGGTATCGCCGTCTAAAGCGTCTAAATATGCTTCAAAAGCTTCCTTCCACTGCTCCCAATCAGATTCCGGAGTAGTGGGATTTGGAGAAAAGGCAGGTGGCGGTACTAATGAATTTTGCATTATGAAGACAAAAAAACAAAAATATGTTGAAAAACATAAACTTGAAATGCACGTGGACATACACTGTGTGTATCAGTGGTAGGAAAAACACTGTACACAAGTAGATGCACAATGTAGGAGGCTTATGCAGTGTACGAGAAAATAAACTGTGTGTATCAGTGATAGTAGAAATACTGTACACAAACAAATGCACCAAATTGCATGAATTGTCAATTAGGTCTACTGACACTGAAGTAAATGCACAAAAACACCCTAAAACCTGCGCGTAATTATAATGCAGAGATTATGCACAGGCAACTGAGGGTTAATAAATATGAGAACAGTAGTAAGGATACTGAAACTCATAAATATGTGGAAGAAGAAAATGCAACGATAAAGTAAGCTGTGTGCATCAGCGTAGAGAATTTTGCAGTGCACGTGGATTAAACTGTGTGTATCAGTGATATGAGAAATACTGTACACAATAGATGCACAATGAAACGCAAAATAAGCTGTGTGCATCAGCGTAGAGAATTTTGCAGTGCACGTGGAATAAACTGTGTGTATCAGAGATAGGAGAAATACTGTACACAATAGATGCGCAATGAAGCGGAAACTGTAGCACTGGCAATAAAGTGAAACTCCTGATGCACAGTAACACCCTCGGTAAACTGCATGTATTTGCAATAGGAGAATGAAGAGATTCTGCACAGGGAGCTGAGGGTTAAAAATATCCCAGGAACAGCTGAAGGAGCTTCCGTTGCTATGATACAGAGATACAATGGACTGACGTAACGTAGAATGTGAAGACAGTCAGGAAGGAATGCTCACACAGGCAGAATGAAGAGCTGTTGCCAGGATACTAGGGGCTCAATGGACTGACAGCGTGGAACCACTGAGGCATGTCAGGAAGGGAGTTGGAGGCTCGCACAGGCAGGCTCGAGACAGCAACTCAAGACCAATTGCCAAATGCCCAATTTAAACAGTACTCACGGCAGAAGAATGGATGAAAACCGGAGTACAGATGACAAAGCCGTAAATCAGCACCAGATGAAGGTTCCAATGCCCCGAGAGGATGTTCTTCACGAAGACAGCACAGCAGGAGACAAGGTGAAGAAACCGGAACACTGCGTGGGGGACTCGTCCTGTCCCGGTAACTCGTCGCCAGTGAAAGGACGCAGGTAAATGGTGAAAGTCCTTTATTTAATATGAAGGGCGACAGGACGAGTCGGACCTCCGACTCCGAGATAGTCAGCTCCCAACTGACTACAGTTCCGTACCCCAGTAACAAGGAGGTTCCATAGAGAATGGAATAGAACCTAACCGCAACATGCAGCAGCGAGGGGGAATACGCACGAGGACTTAGCATAAATCAATATTATTTCCAATCACCCAATGGGTGCCGCCAGAGGGATTTATGTATCAATTAAGGAGACGATGCGTCTTGGGACCCTGGAGGGGAGATAGATTCCAGCGATGGACGCTGAGGCCCAGCTGCTCCTGGACTCAACATTTGGGGGATGGGGTAAATATGTGCATCTATGTCAGGGACTGGGAGGGTCGGTATTGGAATTTCTTTTAAGAGTTGTGTCACTTCCTGTCCAGGGAAGCAGTTGGAGAAAAAAATAAAAATGTTTATTTAAAAAAAAGTATTGCATTAAATGAAATAGATACAACCAATGCTGTCAGGTAAATACAATTGTAACTACACAAAATGGTCATTTCATTATTCATACCAAATTAATTATTATTAGCTCTGTGCACTTTACTACTTCTAACCATTGCTAAAGTCCTTGTGCTCTCTACCCTAAACATGATAAAATTGGCTTACACCTGATTGACACATTGATTTACTTATAGGTCCTTTGTAGAGTGGTATATCATATACCTAGGGCCTGCAAAATAAATACTACTAGTGGCCTGCAGCAATTATTATGGCACCCTCTTAAGTAGCCCCTTAAAATATGTCCCAGGCCTGCAGTTGCAGCGTCAGTGGAGTTTAAAGCTGCCATTTCAACATGGCAATATAACCCCTTGCCAAGCCTTAAACTTTTATTGCATACGTCACCCCAAGGTATGCCCTAGGTAGCCCATAGGGCAGAGTGCATCGAAATTAAAAGGTTGAACTTATGCTTTTACGTTTTATATGTCCTGGTAGGGTAAATCTCCCAAATTCATTTTTCACTTCTATAAGGCCTATCTTACTCATAGGATAACACTGAGTTGCCTTATTATATTTAGTATGTGCTAAAGTTTGATTGGGAACAGGTAAGCATTTCATGTTTGGTGTCTGAGAATTTTTAATTAAAAATCGTCTTTAATTGCAACGTCAGATTTTAAGTTACATTGGCATTTTCCTTCTTTAACTATTTGATGCCTGGATGAGCCATCAACTGGCAAGATGGGGAGGAGGGCGGGGCTTGGCACAGCCCCACTTGTAACAGAAGAGGTTGTGCTATGCCTTCACGCAAAGGACTTGTCACTCCTGCATTGTTCATGTAGCCAGCTTGGGTAGGGAAGTCAGAAAACTTCAAAGGAAATCCTCTAGAAATTTCTTCCACTGCAAAGGAGGCACCATGTATAAAAATGGGACCCTCAGGCCCCCTCTTCATTACACATCTGGACCTGTGGAAGGACCTCTGTGCTGCTCTCCTACAAGAAGGACTGCCACTCTGCTGCTGTTCTGTGCTGCCCTGCAGCCCTCCTGCCTGAGTAAGAAGGACTAGACCTGGATCTTGAACCCAGGACCACCAGAGTGACTCCAAGGGCTAGTTGGTTGGCCTCCTGATCAGAGCCTCAGGGACAGAGCAGGCTCCAACCTTGAACCCAGTACCTGGACCAGTAACAAGTCCTGCCTTCCCAGGAAAACTGACACATCGCCTCCCAAAACTCTGCATTGGAACCAATGCGTGACCCATCTCCGAAGCATGACTTTGCACCACAGCCCCTCAACTCATCAGAACCACTGCTGTGCAACACTCCCTTGATGCAGGCCTTCACATTTTGACGACAACGTAGGGCTCCACTTCACAAGCCCCGCAACTTCTTCGGAACCAGCCGGTGCGCCACGCATCCCCAATACAGGATTTTTCATTGCAACCACTTGTTGACGGCATCCTCAACGACGATGCAGGACCTCAAATCGCAGCCTCACAGCTTCCCAGAACCACCTCCTCATGAAGCATCTCCAAACCAGGACCTCACATTTCCTCTGCTGCGTGTACTCATCCTCGATGCCGAACTCCGCATCACTGCACAATCAGGATTTAAGGTACTTTGTTCAGCGGATTTAACTGGATGTCTGTAACTGGTCCATGCCCAATTACAGTTGGCCTGAACTTATAACTTTGTCCAGGTCTAGGGCGACCAAATAACCACAGTTGGCGCTTTTTTTTGTTTTTGGCACTATTTTCACCTAAATCTATAAAATTGCATATCTCTGGTTCTACTGTTTGAATTTTTGTCATTTTGGTCTTAAATTATTCATTAAAAAGTACTCTATATTCTAAATTGGTGTGGGAATTTTATTGTGATGTGTTTCACTTTATTGCTGTTTCAATTGCTGCATAAATACTTTGCACATTGCCTCTAAATTTAGCCTGGCTGCTCTGTGCCAGGTTACCAAAGAGTCAAGCTCAGGTTATTTTAGGATTCGCTTGTGACTTCACCCTGACAAGGATTGGAGTTGCTGGCAAGAAGGGTCACAACCCTCCAACCAGTAAGCCAGTTTCTTACATCAATCTATTATATTTTCTGTCATGTGGTGTATTGATGTTATCTTCTTTTCCTGTTCTACTATGTAAAGGTTTCAGTCTGGTTGGAGGGTGCACCGCCACAAATCCATGTTCCTTCACTTGTTTCCTTGCTCACTCCACTTACTGATCCTGACCCTTCATTCATCAAGAATTCCACTCTTGGACTGCGGATTGCTTGTTTTTTCTATCTACTGAAGTCTTCTTCCAGCACGGAGGGTTTTATGCCTTTTGCTTTTTCCTTCTGACAAGATAGAAGCTTCTCAAGGGCACTTGCCTTTCACATATGCCAGTGGGTGGTGACATTGTGGCTTCCAGAAATAGTAGCTTTTGCACCGGACAGTAGAAGACCTGGACCTGTATTACTGGTAAGCGTCCAGACATGTGCAAAAAACACAGTTGATGGACAGAATGCAGAACAATGTCATACATTCACCCCAGTACAGAGATTTGGGCCTAAATCCATCGTTTTTTTGCTCACCATGCCATTCCAGTTTGAACCCAGCCATATGCAAATCAGTCTTGACCCTGTGCCTCATGGGAACAGTCCAGCCCGAACTGCCAAGCCAGGTCCTCCCTGGACTGGAAATAAGCATCCTAGGACCGGTTTCGGGGTATCACCCCTCTTCAGCCAGGATAGCTTGATTCCAGTGGCATGGAGAGCACGGGACCCACGTCTGGGCATACCCGTCCCACTCGGGGTGACAAATGCAAAAAACACAGTTGATGGACAGAATGCAGAAAAATGTCATACATTCACCCCAGTACAGAGATCTGGGCCTAAATCCATCGTTTTTTTGCTCACCATGCCATTCCGGTTTGAACCCAGCCATATGCAAATCAGTCTTGACCCTGTGCCTCATGGGAACAGTCCAGCCCGAACTGCCAAGCCAGGTCCTCCCTGGACTGGAAACAAGCATCCTAGGACCGGTTTCGGGGTATCACCCCTCTTCAGCCAGGATAGCTTGATTCCAGTGGCATGGAGAGCACGGGACCCACGTCTGGGCATACCCGTCCCACTCGGGGTGACAAATGCAAAAAACACAGTTGATGGACAGAATGCAGAACAGCGTCCAGACATGAACAGGTTGCGACACCCAAAAACTCCCAACTGTTTCCGGCATGGATCCTGGTATTGATCTGGCCGCAGTTGTCCTCCAGCCACAAACCCTACCAATTGAGGACCTAGAAGGCTGCCCTCTGTCAAGCAATGAACTCCAGATCTTGCAATTTGCTCATCATCAGCTCCACAACATCAATACATTTTTTAAAAACCTATGGGATTGAAAGAGTTTTTGGACATCATGGTGGATTATTTTGCCTTCTGACCCATATCATTTCCCTCTGGCTGTTTCAAAGTGGGATATTTGACTGGTTCCTTGATTGGTGCAGCTCTAGCTTGGGCAACCCCTTTGGTTGTTGCTTCAGATCCTTGACTGAATAAGTATGCAAATTTTTGGCAAAGTTCAAAGAAGGAATTTTAGAGACTAGATCTTGAAGGTTCTGCCGAGGACACCCTGTGTGAGATCTCTCAGGAAAATTCCAAAGTACTCGTCTACTGCACTCAGTTTCGTGAGCGTGCTGGTCAGACCACTTGGGTTGAAAGCACTCAAATGAAAGCACTCTGGAGAGGGTTAAAGGAAGAATTAAAGGAAGAGCTGGCAAAAGTGCCCCAAGCTGAACCAGGATCTCCTGATTGGACATTGACTTAGGAAAGGAGAATGGAAAAACAAAGAAGGCAGAGGTTCACTTCTCCTTCTGCTCATGTTTTTAGGTGGAGAGAGCCTACTACTTAACCTACTGAATCTTCACTTAATGTGTCTGGTGACCCAATGCAGCTCGGGTCTGATAGAGGCCCACTGTCCAATGCTGAAAGAAATCAAAGACATAAAAGAGGCTTGTGTCTCTATTGTGCAGGTCCAAATCACCTGCTGCAAGACTGTCCTGTTCAACCTTCTAGGCCACCAGGAAAATTCAAAATTCTCTCCTCTATAAGGGAGAAAAGGGAAGAAGATTCTACTCTCCCTAAGGTTTCCAGGTCCTCCGGTGGTTCAGGTTCATGCTTATTCATGTTGCATTTAGTTATTCTAGTCCACCCCAGCCAGTCTGTCTCTGTTTCAGTTCTGCTGGATTTGGTGCCTCCAGAATGTATATGGATTTGAGTTGTGCCAGAAACTCCAAATTCCAGCCAGCAAGAAGTCTTCTCCGGATCCTGTAAACTATAGACAAATCTCTATTGACATTGGGTCTCGTGAACTTCATCACGGTTCTTTGTATCGTTAGGCAATCATAAAGAGATGATTGCCTTTGATTTAATTACGACTCTTGAATTTGCCATGGTGAATGGAATAAGCTAGCTGGAACGACACAACCACTACGTAATTTGGGAGATCAAGGTTGTCTATTTCCTCCCAGTTCTGTAGTGACATATGTTATTTTGATGTGAAATATTGGACTCCTGTGGTACAAGAGCTTTCTGAAGAAACGTCTCAAGCTACTATTGGTCAGACTTTGTTCATTCCTATGACTTACCAGGAATTTTCTGAAGTCTTTCAGAAGCTTAGCTCTGTGCCTCTCCCTCTTCAGAGATTTGTATTGTGCCATCCCAACTGCACCAAGAGCCATAATTCCCTATGATAGAATGTACTTTCTGTGAAACATATTCTGAAAGAAGAAAAGTGGAGATTCACTTTTTTATTTCGTCCCTAAAAAGTCCAAAGAGCTGAGACCTTGCAACAGTTTTTGCAGGTTAAAAAAGGCCACGATTAAGGCCTGTTATCTGCATCCACTCAAAGACCTTGAGTCAATTCGTGGTGCACGGTATTTCACAAAGTTAGATCTCCATGCAGTTTACCATCTGCTCCAGATTACGTGAGGTGATGAGTGGAAGACAGCCTTTTGGACACCCTTCGAATACTACGACTATCGGGTCATGCTCTTTGGTTTTACAAATTTCCAGCAGTTTTCCAGAGGTTCATCAATAGCTTCCGCTCAGGGAAAACCATAAATCCTGTAAGGCGGAGAAGTGTGAATATGAGAGAACAGAAGTGGAGCTTCTGGGGTATCAGGTCTCTAAGGGTGGATTACTAATATACCCTCTTAACATCTTTTAGTTTCTTGTGTTGTAACTGGACCATAGTCTCATCTCTCTACTGGCCTCCAATTTCCACCAACTGTTTTGTAGATTTACTCCTTCAGATGGAAATCGAGTGATCATAGCCACATTAGACCATATTTCCTAAATGGCTGATATTTCAGAAGCTTCTGACCGCCAGATTGGTGTCTAGAAAATTCCTGACTGATATATTTCGTCTGCATGGGCTTCCTGACACCATAATCTCTTACAGGGCTCTCATTATAGTTCTAGATTCTCGTGATAAATCTGCTCTAATCTGGGTGCCCATCAAGCTCTGCTCTCAGGTCACCATCCATGGTCAAATGGTCAGACAGAAAGGGTCATTAAGAGCCTAGAGCAATATTGAGGTGTTTCTGTAGTGCCACTCAAAACAACTAGGCAGGAAATCTATCCCTGCAGAATTCATGTATAACAACTCTGTTCACTCTGCTACTAAAGTCTCTTGTTTCTATTGCATCCAGGATTTCTATCCTGGTTTATTTCCCTATTCTCCAATGTGTAATCCTCTTGCGTCTGCTGCTTGTTATGTTTTTTACAGAAACTCGACTTTGAAATGAGAATAATTGCTCAGACTTTTCAGGATTCAAAGACGGCTATCAGGGTTAGGACTGACAAGTTAAGACGACCAGTTAAAAACTTTAAGGTGCGAGATAAGACTTGGTTGTGTTGCAGGTTCTTGCCCACTCAGAAGTTGCCAGTCCGGTTTTGTCCTTGGTCTTGTTGTCCCTCTGTAATAACTAAGCAAATCAATCCCATTGCCTTTCGGCTCCATCTTTATAACTGTCGGAAGATTCACCCTGCTTTTCATGTCCCTCAGCTGAAGCCTTTTGTGCCTAACCCGCTTAGTCTGAGATCTCCTTTGCCTCCTCTTATGAAAGACAGAAAACCAAAATACTAAGTTAGTGAGATCTACGATTTCCGGAACTTCAGAGGTCAGATGCAGTTCATCGTTCCCTAGAAAGGCTATCCTGCTAGTGAGGGTTCTTGAGTTCCAGCCTTTCAGTACATGCCTCAGCACTGTTTTGTTATTTCATTCTGGCCTTTCCTGACAAGCCTGGGTACCCGAGAATCATAGTGGGGGGCTTCAGTGTTTCCCTAGGTCATACGATCCTGCAAGACGCCTGCAGCTGCTGGCTGTGAGTCACTCTCACCTGGGATTGTTTCCTCTCAAGCTCCTGGGCACCGAGCTGCTGCCCCTGCTCCTTCAGCTCCAACGTGGCAATCATATCTGAGGGTTTGCAGCCGCCATTTACAGCTGCTCCACAGCTAGACAACTTCAGGTTTACATTCTATCTTACTTTCATTTTTTATTATGATTCCTGTCATGTGATGTATTGATGTAATATCCTTTTGCTGGTCTTTTATCATATAAAAGGCCTCAGTCTGGTTGGAGGATGTGTCACAACAAAGCCTTGCTCCTTCGCTCGTTATCTCACTCCCTCCACTTGCTGATCCTGACTCTTCATTCTTGAAGAATTCCGCTCTTGGACTCCGGACTTCTGTTTTTCTTTCATCTAATGAAGTATTTGTCCAGCAAGGATGTTTTTTACAGCTTTGTCTTTTTTTCTCTCTTGAGAATGTGGCAGCTTCTCAAGGTCAGTTGCCTACCACATATTCCAGTGCGAGGTGAAACTGTGCAGATCTCAATCATAAAAATGTCACCAGACCTGTAGGTCTAGTAACTTGAAAAATATACTTAACTTAACTGTCATACACTTGACCCATAAACTCACATATTTTATTTCACTCTGTTTGATTTTTCTTGATTATCACAAAAGAGAGCACCTTCAAATATGTGAGTTCAACATGTCAGCTGTACAAAAACGAATTTGTCTGATTTAATAGACTAAACCTTTGCTCCAGGTATAATAGAAATCTAGTTGAGATATAGGGTACACATAACCCCTGACTTGCCTCTTAGTTCACTAATAGCATTGTCCTCAGGGCGGGGACAGGAATGTTACTCAGTTCAAACTTAGTAACATTTAATAAATATATAGCTAAAGCATGATGTGGTAATACCCTATCATTTACAGACAGACGTTTCCCATTGAAATGGCTACAAACTTTCCCACTGACATGCAGTTCTTCTGATAAAACTGTGGGAATTGGGTTGGAGCAAATATTTATCATTTGCACATCGCTAAGTAAAGTATTTTCCAATTTGTTTTGATCCTATTAAAGTCTTTGTTTCCATTTCCCTTCTGAATTACAAAAAGTGCTTTCTAACTGCTGAATTATATTTTGGAATATTTGTACAGTTCATTTACAAACTATTTAACTGTTGTATGTCCAGCATGATTGTCAAGATAGTTTACTTACAAAATCCTCTAACTTTGCAGTCAAAGAAAGTAAAGTAAACACCAATCTCTAGGACATAATAAGCAGAAATATGTAAGAAGACATAAGCTGACAACTGACTTCTGTCTTTCAATGCACAGCAAATGTGACCAGATAAAACCAAGATTGAAAGGCATCTTTATTGCACATTCACTTTCTTAATGAAAGATCACCTGTTCTTCGCCAGCTCAACAGTGGGCCCTGATAATAGGTCGCCATGATAAAATCTGACTCGCCTTAACAAATAGATTTCTCAAGGCCTGTATTGTGCTTCTGGCAACCTACATCAATTTTCTACAGAATAACAAGATGCATAGGGGTGGTCAAACTGCCACTAGGAATTGAGGCGCACGCTCAGAAAACAAGCTACGCAAAGCAAGACTTCAATCAGGGAAAGAAAGGAGATGCGCAGATGCACCTCTTCACCCATCTCCCTGACATCAGCATGTAAGGACGTAGCACGCACATCCACCCGCAAAGGGCGCATCAGCGAAAAATTAAGAATGGTCTTGGTGCAAAAAATGAATAACAGGTGAAAGCAACCTAAATGGACAATACACAAGGTTGTAATTTATATGGTATCTGTGAATGATCAAGCATGAACCAATACCAGCGTGGTATTGATAGAAAGGGAAGAAAATACTGCTACTGACACCCAGCTAAAAATACCTTACATGGGACAAAGAACAATGAATTGAAGACTAGACTAAGACATGGTGATAGGTAGTTTGTATAAGCTGAGAGTTTGAAATGATAAATCCCTAGCATTTTAATCCAACAACATACCTAACAGACAAAACACATTGCAATGTCAAAACAACACAAATAATAGCATGAAACAGGCCAGAATGGAAAAAATAGATAACCTTTTCCATACATTAGCCACCTGCCATTGCGCATAATACTTTGTTTCATTCTTCAAATTCATTGAGTCCTTGGGTGACAGGGTCCATGGTGTTGATCCATTTGCATTTGCGCAACTTCAGTTTGTTAGAAACGTCATCGCTCCATTCGTCTTGCATGATGCATTCAACAGCTTGCCAAGTGATGTCATCAGGAGAGTGTTGTGCTGACCAAAAATGCTCCCCCAAAGATACCCCAGTGGTCTGGCACCTCATTCGACTGCAGTGCCGGAGTATGCTCCTTAACGTTTTGTTTTGTAGGTGTCATATGTTACCTTTGTAGAGTTACAGTTACTGAAACTGCCAACACAAGTTTCCTATTTTCATGTTCAAAATACTTGGTTTCTTTACCCAGTTTGCTCGCTTTATAGTCCCCGCATTTGCAAAGGCCAGAGATGAATTGTCAGCATAGTGCTGCAGGAGGTGGACTCGGTAGAAGAGCTTTCACTGCTTTGTCCCTCGTTTGAAACCATATTGGGCTTTGTTGGGGTACCCAATGTCACCCAGAATGAGATCCAAATGCTCGTTATTGATTTTTTAAATTTGATTGCTTTTTGTGTTGATTGCCAAAACTCACACCAATGTGTCAGCACTGGCTTTTTATGTTTTTTAGGTGTCCAAAGGTCCTCCAATGGGCAAAACCAGGCCCTTTCACAAGATCGTTTTAAAGTAATCTACAGGGCTAACGCAGGGCATAGCATTGCGGGGGGGTGTTACACCCCCTAATAAATTTATTTTGTGATAAATTTATTTATTGTAGAGTTTTGTATAGCGATAGCCAGACCCGAAGGTATCGGAGCGCTTCACAACATGGGTTAAAGCAACATATTTAGGCGGTTGTACACACATTGATTCAATTGGAAGTCCTGTGTGTTGAATAACAATTACAGGAAAGGAAGACACAGAGAGTCGCAGTAATGAGCACATGCAAGGAGGGGAAGAGGTATAAGTCTTGGTGAGGCAGTGATTATGTCCTGTAAAGTGCAGGCTTAGGCTTTTCGGCAGCGGCTATCCATTCGGGAGAGGACGGTTAAGGAAGTGGTCTTTGAGTTGTCTTTTGAATTGTAAGAAGGAGGGGTAGTCCTGATATGAACTGGGATGGAGTTCCAGATTTTGGGGGCATTTCCAGAGAAGGATTGTGAAGCGGTTTTTTGTTTGCGGATTTTCGGCGGGATGAGGAGTAGAGTGTTGGAACTTCTGAGGCTTCTTGTCTGACCGGCCTTCTTGAGTTTGGCGGCCAGGTAGGCGGGTTTCCCTGTGTGAAGGGCTTTATGCGTGAGGCAGGCCGTTCTGAAATTTGCACGCATTTCAATTGGGAGTCATTTTAGCTCTCTGAGTGCGGGCGAGATGTGATCAAACTTCTTCACTCCGGTGACCATTCTGGCTGCTGCGTTGAGCGTAGATCTGAGGGGGCTAGGTGGGATTTTGCTGTACCTGTGAGGAAAGCATTCCCGTAGTCTAGTCTTGACAGCACCAGGGATTGAGTGGCTTGTTTTTAGGTCGTTAGGCGGGATGAATGGTTTAATTTTGTTAAGAAGCTTCCAGGTTAAGGAGGGCGCTCTTGGCGTTGTTCTTAATGTGTTTGGTCATGTCAAGTTTGGGGTCAAGGGTGATTCCGAGCGATTTTACGGAATCCGCCAGGGTGAGATTGTCGTTTAGGGCGTCGATTGCTTTTAGCCATTCTGCGATTTGGGGGTTCTCCTCTTTGTTAGAGATAAGGAGGATTTCCGTTTTGTCTTTATTGAGTTTCAGGTGGTTTTGTGATAGCCAGTGTTGGACTACTCTTAGAGTGTCGTTGAGTCTGTGAATATCCTCAACAGAGGATGTTTCAAGGTAGATCTGGGTGTCGTCCGCATAGAGGTGGAAGGGGATGTTCGACTTTTTGAGTATGGTGGTGAGGGGTTCCATGTAGATGTTGAACAGTTGAGGTGAAAGAACTGATCCCTGGGGGACGCCTCTGCTGACGGGGTGGAGGTCTGAAGAAAAGTTTCTAATCTTTATTCTTTGGCTGCGGTTCTGGAGAAAGGAGGAGAACCACTTTAGGACCACCTCTTCTGCTCCTACCCTATCATGAAGTACCTTGATGAGTAGGTTATGGTCCACCGTGTCGAAGGCAGCCGATAAGTCCAGGCGAAGGAGTAGGGAGCATTGGCCTGCATCGAGTGATTTGTGTAAATCGTCGATGACATTGAGGATCGCTGTCTCTGTGCTGCAGCCTTTTCTGAAGCCTGATTGGTGGCTGTCTAAGAGGTTGTTGCTGTCTGTGTGTTGAGTCAATTGGAGAAGAACACACCTTTCCAGGATTTTGGCTAGGAGAGGAAGATTGGAGACGGGTCTGAAGTTGTTCAAGTCATTAGTGTCTAAGCCCGGTTTTTCAATAGTGGCGTGACTTGGCCGACTTTGAGGCAGTCCGGTATGACTCCGGTAGTAAGGAGCCATTAATGATCTTGGTCCAGAGCGGGGCTAGGGAGAGATTGAGCTTTTTGGCTAACTGGGCCGGTATAGGATCAGAGGCGTGAGAGGAGGGTTTGGCGGTGGAGATCATTTTGGCTATCTCTGCTTCGGAGATGGGGTTGAAGACTTTCCAGTGTATTGGTGGGAGCTTGTGAGTGGTAGCTCCTGACCCTAGGGATGCACTCTTGTGTGGGGGACTGCGGTTGACATAAAGGGAGAGCTCAATCTTGGAGATGTTGTCGTTGAAGAAGTTAGCGAAGTTCTCACACAGGTCTTTGGAGGCCAGAACTGAGGGTGCAGGGAGTTTGGAAGTTTGTTGGCGAATGAGCTTGAAGAGCTCCTTAGGCCTGTTTTTAGCATTGTCTAAAGCGTTGCAAAAGTTAAGAAGTCTTTTCATTCTTGATGTGTTTTTTGTACATCCCGCGTATTGCTTTGAGTTGGTCTCGGAGGATTGGGGACGGGTTGTTCCGCCAGAGTCTTTCAGCAGCTCTTAGTTGCCTTCTTTCAGAGTTTATGGCTGTGTTAAACCAGGATCTGGATGGGATGTTTCTGACTCTTTTTTGTTTCAGAGGCGCTATTTCGTCTAGAATGTCAGTCATAGTTGAGTTGTAGTGGGAGGTGAGTTCAGTTGTGGTGAGATCCTCTGTGGGGATGGGAAGGAGAGAGCTTATCCTGACTTCCAAGTCCGCCAGGGGGATCTGAGTTAGATTTCTCACCCATTGAGGGGGGTCCCTCGTGGGGGGCTGGCCTAGGAGCACTTGGTTGATGTTGAATAAGATGATGTGGTGGTCGGACCAGTCAACGGGCAGGATGTGATCGATCGTGACTGAGTCTGGATGGGCAATAATGGCATCAAGGGTTGATCCTCCGTTGTGGGTTTCCTCTGCGCAGTGTTGGGTGAGGTTGTTGTTGTGTAGAAGCTCATTCAGGGTTTGGATCAGCGGGTTATTTTCATTATTCCAGTGAAGGTTGAGGTCACCTAGAATTAAGTTGGTGTTGTCACGGAGTGAGCAGTGGGTTATCAGGTCGGATAAATGATCTCCGAATGCGGCGGTGTGGCCAGGCGGGTGGTAGAGGAGGTGGCAGAGTAGTGGTTTGTTATCTCTTATCTTGATGTTAGCGGTTAGACATTCAAAGGTGTTGTAGTTGAAGGTGTCGGTTTCCGTCACAGAAATGTTGGTCTTGTGTATGATAGCTACACCCCCACCTCGCTGGTCTTTTCTGTCTTTATTGATGATTGCAAAGCCTGGGGGTACAAGTATGTCCATGAATGGGGAGGAGTACTCATTAAGCCATGATTCAGTGATGAAGGTGATGTCAATGTCATGAGTAAGGATGGTTTCTGCCAGTTCTGTTGCATGTTTGGTGGCTGATCTGCAATTTATGAGCATGCACTTGGTGGAAGACAGCCCATTTTTAAGATTCTTAATTATGGGGGCCCTGGGGATGTTCGTGAGGAAGGATGGGGGTCTTGGGTCTCTGGGAGGGGAGTGGTCTCTTCTAAATCCTGTGATGACTTGGATCTTGGCTTTAGGGGAGAGAGAGGAGGCAGTGTCATACGAGGAGGCAAGCTCCATCGCTTCGCTCGTGGACATTGCGGGTCTAGATCTTTTGGGTCTCTGTGTCTGGATTGGGAGAGGGGTTGAGTTCTGATTGCATCCCTGCACTTTAGCGGGCCTTTGATGATTAGAGCTGGAGATAGTGTGGGACGGATGCGGGCAAGGGTTGAGCTCTCGAAGTGTGTTGAGGTTCAGTAGGATATCTTGGAGGCCCAGGATTATAGTTTCTAGTTGGTTTTCTAGTAGAGCGAGACGCTGAGTCATCTTCCCAGGGGGGGGGAGGGGTGGACTGGGCGGGGCGGTCCCGGTAGGGGGAGAGCTTGTCCGAGGTGGGCTGCATTATGGTGTCGGTGGTGTCCATGTTGCCACTGTGGGTGACCATGGGAGGGGGAAGCGAAGAATCGCACTGTGGTGTTGGCGTTCTCTTGCGTATGGGTGGCGGGAGGGTGCAGGGAGTCATAGCTAGTGGGATAGGGTCGGTGGTTTCTGGTTGGGGGTGGCATTGTGAGGGGTAGGGGGTAGGCAACGGACAGTCTGGGGTTGGAGAACCTCCGCAGTGTCATGCCACTGGCTAGTATAAAGGTGGGGGTAAGAACTGTGCGTGTTGGGAGCGAGGGGGATGGAGTGGGGGCAGGTGTTAAGGGGAGGGAGGATGTCGATATAGGCGACAAGCGTGGGATTGGATTCCGGAATCCCATGGCAGTTCGATCTGTCCAAGGATAGGGAGTGAGTCGGTCGGGAGGCGGCGTGAGAGTGGGCGTTGCGTAGCGAGGGGAAGAGGGAGTCGAATGCCTCTAGGTTGTCGTTATTGGCTTGGATCAAGACTGTGCCGTTAGGGTAGATGGTCACCGAGGTGTTACCACTGCGCAAAGGGCGATTAGGGGATGCGAACGTCAGTTTGCAGCTGTGGGGGGTGTTAGTGGTTTTAGAAATGAGGAGATGCGATCTGAGAATGGAGTTCCAATTTTCCGGTCTGTCCGTGTGGAAAATGAGATCCATTTTCAGCTGGCCTCTGGAGGAGCAGTGGTAAATGTCCGCAAAGAGTGTTTCTGGGTGTTGTTTGATCAATTTGTGTTTTAAGTTTCTTCTGGCTTTAGGGGAGAGGTTAGGGGGGAAAATGATGGCGAAGGAGCTCGCGCCATGAGGTTTGAGGAGATTGAGAGCAGGGGAGCTGAGGGTGGTTGGTGTGGTAGAAGGCATTATGTCTGCTGCGGGGGGGGGTAGCTCCTTCGAGTTCAGCTCTGCCTGTTGGGGTGTAAACAGGACCAGCTATTCTATTCTGATCTGAGAGAGCGAGTTCGGCAATTTGGAGGGGCTGGTTCGTCTGTGGGGATGGGCTGGGGATGCAGTTGAGTGCAGTCTAGGGATGGGCATCACGCTAGTGACAAGTGGCGGAATCGGGATTGCATCAATTGAGCCACTAGATGCTGGGGCTCGAATCCTCGGAAAGAGGTTAGCTGGGGGCGAGGAGTAGTAATAAGGAGCGGCGGGACGTTGATGAGAGGCTGGAGTGTGTCTGCTATGTGGGAGTAATGGGTACTCGGTCCCTGATTCAGCGTGGTTGTATGGTCGATCTGGGAGGCCTTGGGGAAGTTGCTATGGAACAGGAATGATTGCGATCCCATGGAGGGAGTACGTAGCTTAGTCCTAGGGATGAGAATTAAAGCTGAGAGGAGGTCATCATCCTGGGTACAGGAATCAGAGAGATGGGGGGATGACGAGTGCTGTGTTGCGTGACTGTGCGGAGTTGATGCCGGGTTCAGAGAGACACAATGGAGGAGTTGTAAGGCGTGAAGGAGATTGGTCAGTGTTATTAACTGAGTAGGCATAGGTTGAGAACCGCCATTTTAGGGTCAGGCATCGCAGTCACAGGACCATAAACTCTTTATCCTGGGACAGCGCTTCCAAAGGGACTGTTTCAGGAGCAAGGAACCAGCGAGTAGACCCCTCCTCCGGAGTTGGCTCGGGTACTCACCGGAATTGCTTGCTGGATGATGAGGTTAGGGCGCCGCCATTTTGAGTCAGGCAGTGGATCCTCCGTGATTGCTGCCTGTTGAATTTGAGTTGCGTCTGGGTCTGGTGGGCAGCCGGAGCTTGCCCGGCTACAGTGAGACACTGTGAGCGGAGGCGGATTGGCCAAACGAGGCAGAAAGTGGTCGTCGGTTAGGTGGCTTGATGTACTTGCTCGGCGATAAGGAGGTTAATGGGAGCAGGGCGCCGCCATTTTGGGGACAGGCAGAGAATCCTTTGTGATTGCTGTGATCGCTTCGCGATTGCGTTTAGAGCTACTGTCTGGAGCTGCTGGGCTTCCGAAAATCAGAGATTTGCCCGGATTCGGAGGTACGGTGTGAGCGAGGACGGAAAAGGCTCAGGCGGACGAAATTACTCGGCGAAATAAATAGTTGGGTACGGGTGCTTTCAGCAGGGTATGGTGAGGTGTCTGTTGTATTTCTCCAGGAATTTTTACAGACAGAGACAAAAACGCACACACACTCTCTCCCTCTCTCTGTTTGTAAAGACTTCAAAAATATTGGTTATTTAATAAAGTAATGTGCTTTATCTCACTCAATCCTCCTAGCAGTCCTCATTCCTCTCCGTTTTCGCTGCCCCTTAAGCCCCTCGCGTGCACCCTGCTTGTCCTATATTGTATGTTAACATTATGTGCCAGTGTGATTGTTGGGAAACCTGAAGCCCCCCCCCCATCTCACTGACCAAGCTACGCCCCTGGGTGACCCCTCTCTCTTCTATAGTTTGTCAATCAGTATGACAGATTCCTTAAAGTAATCAGATTTAAGGGCATCATTTCTTCTTATCATCAAAAGCTGCTTGAAGGGTCAGATATCCCCTGGTTATGAGGATGGTAACTAGAGCACCTCAGTAAAGTGTTTCATTCCATACTGGCTTGCGGAAAAGGGTAGTGTACAGTCACCCTTGCTCAAACCTGAAGGTTAAATCAGGAAAGTCCATTGCAGTGTGGCAGCAGCACATGGTGAATTGTTTGCCAGTCCACCTCTCGTTCAGCCTCTGCAAAACAAATCCAATAATCCAATTGCACAGGGATATTGGCAGTCAACCAGCTCGTACTATTTGTTAATCCATCTTTATCTTTTTTAACAACACTGGGATTATTCACCCTTCTACCATTCTTCCCTTTCATGTAAGCCCAGGCTTGTCTACAGTTTCATAGTTTACAAGTATTTCATGCAACCAAGAACAGACTTGCACACTATTGTGTCCGAGCACCAAGGGGACTCTGTCTACTGATTGTCTTGTGCTTCACACCACACCCTTCGGGACCTTTGGGACATTCGGTCCTACCTGCCTCCTCCCTTGGATAGGCCTATTTCCCAACACCCCATGTTTTACGCATCTTTTTGGCAATTGATTAATACTGTCATATGTAACACTTTTTTACAGAGAAATGTGCATCATTTACTGTGTCCTGATGAAGATACTACCCAAGCCGCCTACAAACTAGGGGTCAAAACGTCAACATGATTTGATGAATGCACTCCCTTGCTGTGGATTAAAAACATTTAGGTAGACTTTAGCAAGATCAATCTTCCTATAATGTATACAGATTATAGACGACGCGGGCCTTCGTATATCTCGAGCGCATCTGAGATATTTTGAACCTCTGTCTATATGTTGCCATTGTCACAAGCACTGCGTCTGCACCCAGCAAGATAGTGTCTGAGCACTATGATCTTGTGTAGTCCACTCAATATTTATTAAAAATGAATAAAGCAGGGACCATTGAACTTACTTGACAGCACTGGCTGCATATATTTCATTTAATGCAATACTTGGTTGTTTGAGAGAATTTTGAACTCTCCCACTTTCAGGACTTAAAACAAAATCAGTTAGATTCATATTGTCATTTATATGTGACATATGTTTTTCACAATATAAACACAAGATATTCTAACAATTTTTGACATAACTTTCCAACTCTGTACATAGTAACTGTGGTAGGTGAATACCTAGAACCTAGCCTGTCTGCACAGGGACACAGGGTCTTAGATAAAAATCTACAAGGACGCGCATTAGTGTGGACAGGCCATAATGCCACTCCATTTGAAGAACATGATGCTGTGTTAAACGTGTCATTTTCATTAATTCACTCATCTCAGACAAAGCACCTCCCCATTTCTAATCTAGTATGGGGATATATTTATCCTCAGGGGTTAAGGGACTCTATTGACCGTACTGGAAACGCAAAACCCAGGCATGGAGTTTGCTGAATAGTTTCATAAGGGAAAATCTACTCTCTTTGATATAGGCATGTAGGAAATAACGCGCCAAAGGCCTTCATTTGCAAGTAGTTTGTTCTTGATTAATATCATGCAAACATGCATTACCCTTGTTCTAAAATAAATTCAAGGGAATAGATAACCTTATGTTGTGTAGAGAATTTCCTCTAAAATGCCCAAGAGCGCTGTCAGCCCAAGCATCTCTCTGTGTTCCTACTGAGTGAAATTGTAACATCCACAGCACTGTTGACTGTGGAAAGGATAACCTCAGCGTAGGCCCAAATTAGATTTTGTTTCATGCATGGGGTTTTGTGTACCCCACACAAGCTACATCAATTATGTTTGTCAACACCAATTATGCTGAAATTGTTTCAAGGAGACTGGTGGTTCATAACATAAGTCACTTGCTTGCAGCTATACTCATCCCTTCTAGCATGAAATGAGTTCTTATATAAAGAATCTGTTTCAAAGGCTGTTGCTTCCCTACCCATCCATCAACACAGTTGGCAAATTTGCATTCAATCCTTTGCCCAAATTACGACACTCTGACTTACTCCTAAAAGACTGCGAGACAGCTCTGGGCACCTAATCAATTGTGTCTGAATTGAAGATGTCTAAACAACCATCATGTCAAACATTGTGGATGAGTCTATGCTTCCCTAAAGGATACTGATCACATCCTGATCAGTTCTTGAAATAGGTTTCAGGTATCAAGACATCTATGAGATAGAGTAGATATATTATATTCTTCCTTGCAGCAATCTTAACCACCTTGACCTGTCCCTGGGTAGGTGGCCACATCTGACATGACTCACTTCTTTGTGCTCTTTGTAACATCACATCTCGCGTCCCCAGAGTAACAGGAAATATCATCGACAATGTATGTGTGAGAGGTATCCCACCTGCCTATTGTCTAGGTCATATTCCTTCCCGGCCTTCTCCTGGTTGAGAGGTTCATACATATTTCTATCTTTTCATTCTCTTTTAACTTTATTGCTGTTATTGCTCTCATCACTAGCGTTACTAAAGGCAGAACACTCTGAAATTGGGATGTCTACTTTAGATTAAAATCTCATGTATTGTTATCTCCCTTACATCGTAACTACAGACCCTACTGACCATATTAAGGAAGAGGAAAGTAAAAAAACACATCCTTGCTGCTAAACCGGTTTTTGTCCAATGAAAGATCCAAAACTTGTTACACAAATGAAAGAAACGCTTTAATTGGGTAAAATCCAATTCCTATTGCTCAGTAACCAACCACTAACCTGCAACCCATCAAAAATGTAACAATTATCTAGATATCTTTCCACAAACATCATACACATCAGGAAGTCCCTCCCCAGAAAACAGCTTCACCTGAGCCTCTGTCATATATTACACAAACCCCATAAGCAGTTTCTCATCAGTTTCCAATAATAATCGAACGAAATCTGAGAAATAAAATGACACTATCACAATGACATCATATCTGGCAAGATTCTCAAAGAAAACTTTCAACTGTTCTCCAATATCAGGTGCAGACTAGTAACCACATCGCTAAGGAAGAACACATTTCCCAACTGACTGAAAACTGGACAGATTACACCTCTCTACATGAAATTCAAATTGAACCCTAAAAATCTGTCAAATTATTATTCTGTGACCAACCTCCCTGTTGGAAATTTGCCTTTTCTGCAGTGTTAAATGGTTCTTACGAAATAAGCAGGACTGTGTATTAGGTCAACAAGAACTTCGGATTATAGCAACTCGGTCTTCAAATACCCTCAGAAAATGTTGGCCGTTTCCTAGCTAGCTCACAGTGATCCATCAAAACCCCTAACCTTACCAGGGTACCAGATGGGGACAGCAACCTAGAACATGCCCACTCTTTTATCCCAAAGGGTTTCATGGAAACAGATCCTACCCTTGTCATTGTTGCTCTGTACACACATGGCAGGCAGAAGAAAGACGCAATATGGCTTTTCAAACATTTATTGAAATGAGCGTATTCTTGTGTAGAAAGCATGATCCGCGATCATAAGGCAGACAAAACAAAGCATTGTTACTGGCATTATTAGAATGGTGAAATAGATAAACAATCCAACCAGGGTAACGATGCAGTGTTACAACACTCGCTATCTGCCCCTACCTACACTACCACTTGTGAGAGCATAGCAGGGTGCCCTCTGCCAGAACCATTGGGATAGTCTAACCCACATACCTGGTATCTTGTGCCAGGAGGCCAGTAAGTTGTAGTGCGGCTATCGTCCTTTGCAGGATGGAGGTCAGAGTCAGCAGGGCTGCATGTTTATCACAGTGCACGGTGTTCCAGGACAATCCCAGCAGAAGTGCTCCTGTGCTGAATGTAATGCAGAGGTCGTTCAATCCCAGCAGAAGTGCTCCTGTGCTGAATGTAATGCAGAGGTCGTTCAATCCCAGCAGAAGTGCTCCTGTGCTGAATGCAATGCAGAGGTCGTTCAATCCCAGCAGAAGTGCTCCTGTGCTGAATGCAATGCAGAGGTCGTTCAATCCCAGCAGAAGTGCTCCTGTGCTCAATGAAATGCAGAGGTCGTTCAATCCCAGCAGAAGTGCTCCTGTGCTGAATGTAATGCAGAGGTCGTTCAATCCCAGCAGAAGTGCTCCTGTGCTGAATGTAATGCAGAGGTCGTTCAATCCCAGCAGAAGTGCTCCTGTGCTGAATGTAATGCAGAGGTCGTTCAATCCCAGCAGAAGTGCTCCTGTGCTGAATGCAATGCAGAAGTCGTTCAATCCCAGCAGAAGTGCTCCTGTGCTGAATGCAATGCAGAGGTCGTTCAATCCCAGCAGAAGTGCTCCTGTGCTGAATGCAATGCAGAGAGTCGTTCAATCCCAGCAGAAGTGCTCCTGTGCTGAATGCAATGCAGAGGTCGTTCAATCCCAGCAGAAGTGCTCCTGTGCTCAATGAAATGCAGAGGTCGTTCAATCCCAGCAGAAGTGCTCCTGTGCTGAATGTAATGCAGAGGTCGTTCAATCCCAGTAGAAGTGCTCCTGTGCTGAATGCAATGCAGAGGTCGTTCAATCCCAGCAGAAGTGCTCCTGTGCTGAATGCAATGCAGAGAATCGTTCAATCCCAGCAGAAGTGCTCCTGTGCTGAATGTAATGCAGAGGTCGTTCAATCCCAGCAGAAGTGCTCCTGTGCTGAATGCAATGAAGAGGTCGTTCAATACCAGCAGAAGTGCTCCTGTGCTGAATGCAATGCAGAGGATCGTTCAATACCAGCAGAAGTGCTCCTGTGCTGAATGTAATGCAGAGGTCGTTCAATCCCAGCAGAAGGGCTCCTGTGCTGAATGTAATGCAGAGGTCGTTCAATCCCAGCAAGAAGGGCTCCTGTGCTGAATGTAATGCAGAGGTCGTTCAATCCCAGCAGAAGTGCTCCTGTGCTGAATGCAATGCAGAGGTCGTTCAATCCCAGCAGAAGTGCTCCTGTGCTGAATCCAATGCAGAGGTCGTTCAATCCCAGCAGAAGTGCTCCTGTGCTGAATGCAATGCAGAGGTCGTTCAATCCCAGCAGAAGTGCTCCTGTGCTGAATGCAATGCAGAGGTCGTTCAATCCCAGCAGAAGTGCTCCTCTGCTGAATGCAATGCAGAGGTCGTTCAATCCCAGCAGAAGTGCTCCTCTGCTGAATGCAATGCAGATGTCGTTCAATCCCAGCAGAAGTGCTCCTGTGCTGAATGCAATGCAGAGAGTCGTTCAATCCCAGCAGAAGTGCTCCTGTGCTGAATGCAATGCAGAGGTGGTTCAATCTCAGCTGAAGGGCTCCTGTGCTGAATGTATTGCAGAGGTCGTTCAATCCCAGCAGAAGGGCTCCTGTGCTGAAGGTAATGCTGAGGTCGTTCAATCCCAGCAGAAGTGCTCCTGTGCTGAATGTAATGCAGAGGTCGTTCAATCCCAGCAGAAGTGCGCCTGTGCTGAATGTAATGCAGAGAGTCGTTCAATCCCAGCAGAAGTGCTCCTGTGCTGAATGTAATGCAGACGTCGTTCAATTCCAGCAGAAGTGCTCCTGTGCTGAATGCAATGCAGAGGTCGTTCAATCCCAGCAGAATTGCTCCTGTGCTGAATGCAATGCAGAGGTTGTTCAATACCAGCAGAAGTGCTCCTCTGCTGAATGCAATGCAGAGGTCGTTCAATCCCAGCAGAAGTGCTCCTGTGCTGAATGCAATGCAGAGGTCGTTCAATCCCAGCAGAAGTGCTCCTCTGCTGAATGCAATGCAGAGGTCGTTCAATCCCAGCAGAAGTGCTCCTGTGCTGAATGCAATGCAGAGAATCGTTCAATCCCAGCAGAAGTGCTCCTGTGCTGAATGCAATGCAGAGGTCGTTCAATCCCAGCAGAAGTGCTCCTGTGCTGAATGCAATGCAGAGAGTCGTTCAATCCCAGCAGAAGTGCTCCTGTGCTGAATGCAATGCAGAGGTCGTTCAATCCCAGCAGAAGTGCTCCTCTGCTAAATGTAATGCAGAGGTCGTTCAATCCCAGCAGAAGTGCTCCTGTGCTAAATGCAATGCAGAGGTCGTTCAATCCCAGCAGAAGTGCTCCTCTGCTGAATGTAATGCAGAAGTCGTTCAATCCCAGCAGAACTGCTCCTCTGCTGAATGTAATGCAGAAGTCGTTCAATCCCAGCAGAACTGCTCCTGTGCTGAATGTAATGCAGAGGTCGTTCAATCCCAGCAGAAGTGCTCCTGTGCTGAATGTAATGAAGAGGCAGTTCAATCCCAGCAGAAGTGCTCCTGTGCTGAATGCAATGCAGAGGACGTTCAATCCCAGCAGAAGTGCTCCTGTGCTGAATGTAATGCAGAGGTCGTTCAATCCCAGCAAAAGTGCTCCTCTGCTGAATGTAATGCAGAGGTCGTTCAATCCCAGCAGAAGTGCTCCTGTGCTGAATGTAATGCAGAGGTCGTTCAATCCCAGCAGAAGTGCTCCTCTGCTGAATGTAATGCAGAGGTCGTTCAAATCCCAGCAGAAGTGCTCCTGTGCTGAATGTAATGCAGAGGTCGTTCAATCCCAGAAGAAGGGCTCCTGTGCTGAATGTAATGCCGAGGTCGTGCAATCCCAGCAGAAGTGCTCCTGTGCTGAATGTAATGCCGAGGTCGTGCAATCCCAGCAGAAGTGCTCCTGTGCTGAATGTAATGCAGAGATCGTTCAATCCCAGCAGAAGTGCTCCTCTGCTGAATGTAATGCAGAGGTCGTTAAAATCCCAGCAGAAGTGCTCCTGTGCTGAATGTAATGCAGAGGTCGTTCAATCCCAGCAGAAGTGCTCCTGTGCTGAATGCAATGCAGAGGTCGTTCAATCCCAGCAGTAGTGCTCCTCTGCTGAATGCAATGCAGAGGTCGTTCAATCCCAGCAGAAGTGCTCCTCTGCTGAATGTAATGCAGAGGTCGTTCAATCCCAGCAGAAGTGCTCCTGTGCTGAATGTAATGCAGAGGTCGTTCAATCCCAGTAGAAGTGCTACTGTGCTGAATGTAATGCAGAGGTCGTTCAATCCCAGCAGAAGTGCTCCTCTGCTGAATGTAATGCAGAGGTCGTTCAATCTCAGCAGAAGTGCTCCTGTGCTGAATGTAATGAAGAGGCCGTTCAATCCCAGCAGAAGTGCTTCTGTGCTGAATGCAATGCAGAGGTCGTTCAATCCCAGCAGAAGTGCTCCTGTGCTGAATGCAATGCAGAGGTCATTCAATCCCAGCAGAAGTGCTCCTGTGCTGAATGTATTGCAGAGGTCGTTCAATCCCAGCAGAAGGGCTCCTGTGCTGAAGGTAATGCTGAGGTCGTTCAATCCCAGCAGAAGTGCTCCTGTGCTGAATGCAATGCAGAGGTCGTTCAATCCCAGCAGAACTGCTCCTGTGCTGAATGTAATGCAGAGGTCGTTCAATCCCAGCAGAAGTGCTCCTGTGCTGAATGTAATGTAGAGGTCGTGCAATCCCAGCAGAAGTGCTCCTGTGCTGAATGTAATGCAGAGGTCGTGCAATTCCAGCAGAAGTGCTCCTGTGCTGAATGTAATGCTGAGGTCGTTCAATCCCAGCAGAAGTGCTCCTCTGCTGAGTGTAATGCAGAGGTCGTTCAATCTCAGCAGAAGTGCTCCTGTGCTGAATGTCATGCTGAGATCGTTCAATCCCAGCAGAAGTGCTCCTCTGCTGAATGTAATGCTGAGGTCGTTCAATCCCTGCAGAAGTGCTCCTCTGCTGAAAGTAATGCAGAGGTCGTTCAATCCCAGCAGAAGTGCTCCTCTACTGAATGCAATGCAGAGGTCGTTCAATCCCAGCAGAAGTGCTCCTGTGCTGGATGCAATGCAGAGGTCGTTCAATCCCAGCAGAAGTGCTCCTGTGCTGAATGTAATGCAGAGGTCGTTCAATCCCAGCAGAAGTGATGCAGAGGTTCAATCCCAGCAGAAGTGCTCCTGTGCTGAATGTAATGCAGAGGTCGTTCAATCCCAGCAGAAGTGCTCCTCTGTTGAATGTAATGCAGAGGTTGTTCAATCCCAGCAGAAGTGCTCCTCTGCTGAATGTAATGCAGAAGTCGTTCAATCCCAGCAGAAGTGCTCCTGTGCTGAATGCAATGCAGAGGTCGTGCAATCCCAGCAGAAGTGCTCCTGTGCTGAATGTAATACAGAGGTTGGTCAATCCCAGCAGAAGTGCTCCTCTGCTGAATGTAATGCTGAGGTGGTTCAATCCCACGCAGAAGTGCTCCTGTGCTGAATGTAATGCAGAGGTCGTTCAATCCCAGCAGAAGTGCTCCTGTGCTGAATGTAACGCAGAGGTCGTGCAATCCCAGCAGAAGTGCTCTTGTGCTGAATGTAATTTAGAGGTCGTTCAATCCCAGCAGAAGTGCTCCTGTGCTGAATGTAATGCTGAGGTCGTTCAATCCCAACAGAAGTGCTCCTCTGCTGAATGTAATGCAGAGGTCGTTCAATCCCAGCAGAAGTGCTCCTGTGCTGAATGTAATGCAGAGGTGGTTCAATCCCAGCAGAAGTGCTCCTGTGCTGAATGTAATGCAGAGGTGGTTCAATCCCAGCAGAAGTGCTCCTGTGCTGAATGTAATGCAGAGGTCGTTCAATCCCAGCAGAGGTGCTCCTCTGCTGAATGTAGTTAGAGGTCGTTCAATCCCAGCAGGTGTGCTCCTGTGCTGAATGTAATGCAGAGGTCGTTCAATCCCAGCAGAGGTGCTCCTCTGCTGAATGTAATTAGAGTCGTTCAATCCCAGCAGGTGTGCTACTGTGCTGAATGTAATGCAGAGGTCGTTCAATCCCAGCAGGTGTGCTCCTGTGCTGAATGTAATTTAGAGATTCGTTCAATCCCAGCAGAAGTGCTTCTGTGCTGAATGTAATGCAGAGGTCGTTCAATCCCAGCAGAAGTGATGCAGAGGTTCAATCCCAGCAGAAGTGCTCCTGTGCTGAATGTAATGCAGAGGTCGTTCAATCCCAGCAGAAGTGATGCAGAGGTTTAATCCCAGCAGAAGTGCTCCTGTGCTGAATGTAATGCAGAGGTCGTTCAATCCCAGCAGAAGTGCTCCTGTGCTGAATGTAATGCAGAGGTCGTTCAATCCCAGCAGAAGTGCTCCTGTGCTGAATGCAATGCAGAGGTCGTTCAATCCCAGCAGAAGTGCTCCTGTGCTGAATGCAATGCAGAGGTCGTTCAATCCCAGCAGAAGTGCTCCTGTGCTCAATGAAATGCAGAGGTCGTTCAATCCCAGCAGAAGTGCTCCTGTGCTGAATGTAATGCAGAGGTCGTTCAATCCCAGCAGAAGTGCTCCTGTGCTGAATGTAATGCAGAGGTCGTTCAATCCCAGCAGAAGTGCTCCTGTGCTGAATGTAATGCAGAGGTCGTTCAATCCCAGCAGAAGTGCTCCTGTGCTGAATGCAATGCAGAGGATCGTTCAATCCCAGCAGAAGTGCTCCTGTGCTGAATGCAATGCAGAGAGTCGTTCAATCCCAGCAGAAGTGCTCCTGTGCTGAATGCAATGCAGAGGTCGTTCAATCCCAGCAGAAGTGCTCCTGTGCTGAATGCAATGCAGAGAATCGTTCAATCCCAGCAGAAGTGCTCCTGTGCTCAATGAAATGCAGAGGTCGTTCAATCCCAGCAGAAGTGCTCCTGTGCTGAATGTAATGCAGAGGTCGTTCAATCCCAGTAGAAGTGCTCCTGTGCTGAATGCAATGCAGAGGTCGTTCAATCCCAGCAGAAGTGCTCCTGTGCTGAATGCAATGCAGAGGATCGTTCAATCCCAGCAGAAGTGCTCCTGTGCTGAATGTAATGCAGAGGTCGTTCAATCCCAGCAGAAGTGCTCCTGTGCTGAATGCAATGAAGAAGTCGTTCAATACCAGCAGAAGTGCTCCTGTGCTGAATGCAATGCAGAGGTCGTTCAATACCAGCAGAAGTGCTCCTGTGCTGAATGTAATGCAGAGGTCGTTCAATCCCAGCAGAAGGGCTCCTGTGCTGAATGTAATGCAGAGGTCGTTCAATCCCAGCAGAAGGGCTCCTGTGCTGAATGTAATGCAGAGGTCGTTCAATCCCAGCAGAAGTGCTCCTGTGCTGAATGCAATGCAGAGGTCGTTCAATCCCAGCAGAAGTGCTCCTGTGCTGAATCCAATGCAGAGGTCGTTCAATCCCAGCAGAAGTGCTCCTGTGCTGAATGCAATGCAGAGAGTCGTTCAATCCCAGCAGAAGTGCTCCTGTGCTGAATGCAATGCAGAGGTCGTTCAATCCCAGCAGAAGTGCTCCTCTGCTGAATGCAATGCAGAGGTCGTTCAATCCCAGCAGAAGTGCTCCTCTGCTGAATGCAATGCAGATGTCGTTCAATCCCAGCAGAAGTGCTCCTGTGCTGAATGCAATGCAGAGAGTCGTTCAATCCCAGCAGAAGTGCTCCTGTGCTGAATGCAATGCAGAGAGTCGTTCAATCCCAGCTGAAGGGCTCCTGTGCTGAATGTATTGCAGAGGTCGTTCAATCCCAGCAGAAGGGCTCCTGTGCTGAAGGTAATGCTGAGGTCGTAAGTGCTCCTGTGCTGAATGTAATGCAGAGGTCGTTCAATCCCAGCAGAAGTGATGCAGAGGTTCAATCCCAGCAGAAGTGCTCCTGTGCTGAATGTAATGCAGAGGTCGTTCAATCCCAGCAGAAGTGCTCCTCTGTTGAATGTAATGCAGAGGTTGTTCAATCCCAGCAGAAGTGCTCCTCTGCTGAATGTAATGCAGAGGTCGTTCAATCCCAGCAGAAGTGCTCCTGTGCTGAATGCAATGCAGAGAGTCGTGCAATCCCAGCAGAAGTGCTCCTGTGCTGAATGTAATACAGAGGTTGGTCAATCCCAGCAGAAGTGCTCCTCTGCTGAATGTAATGCTGAGGTCGTTCAATCCCAGCAGAAGTGCTCCTGTGCTGAATGCAATGCAGAGAGTCGTTCAATCCCAGCAGAACTGCTCCTGTGCTGAATGTAATGCAGAGGTCGTTCAATCCCAGCAGAAGTGCTCCTGTGCTGAATGTAATGTAGAGGTCGTGCAATCCCAGCAGAAGTGCTCCTGTGCTGAATGTAATGCAGAGAGTCGTGCAATTCCAGCAGAAGTGCTCCTGTGCTAGAATGTAATGCTGAGGTCGTTCAATCCCAGCAGAAGTGCTCCTCTGCTGAGTGTAATGCAGAGGTCGTTCAATCTCAGCAGAAGTGCTCCTGTGCTGAATGTCATGCTGAGATCGTTCAATCCCAGCAGAAGTGCTCCTCTGCTGAATGTAATGCTGAGGTCGTTCAATCCCTGCAGAAGTGCTCCTCTGCTGAAAGTAATGCAGAGGTCGTTCAATCCCAGCAGAAGTGCTCCTCTACTGAATGCAATGCAGAGGTCGTTCAATCCCAGCAGAAGTGCTCCTGTGCTGGATGCAATGCAGAGGTCGTTCAATCCCAGCAGAAGTGCTCTGTGCTGAATGTAATGCAGAGGTCGTTCAATCCCAGCAGAAGTGATGCAGAGGTTCAATCCCAGCAGAAGTGCTCCTGTGCTGAATGTAATGCAGAGGTCGTTCAATCCCAGCAGAAGTGCTCCTCTGTTGAATGTAATGCAGAGGTTGTTCAATCCCAGCAGAAGTGCTCCTCTGCTGAATGTAATGCAGAGAGTCGTTCAATCCCAGCAGAAGTGCTCCTGTGCTGAATGCAATGCAGAGAGTCGTGCAATCCCAGCAGAAGTGCTCCTGTGCTGAATGTAATACAGAGGTTGGTCAATCCCAGCAGAAGTGCTCCTCTGCTGAATGTAATGCTGAGGTGGTTCAATCCCAGCAGAAGTGCTCCTGTGCTGAATGTAATGCAGAGGGCGTTCAATCCCAGCAGAAGTGCTCCTGTGCTGAATGCTAACGCAGAGGTCGTGCAATCCCAGCAGAAGTGCTCTTGTGCTGAATGTAATTTAGAATTCGTTCAATCCCAGCAGAAGTGCTCCTGTGCTGAATGTAATGCTGAGGTCGTTCAATCCCAACAGAAGTGCTCCTCTGCTGAATGTAATGCAGAGGTCGTTCAATCCCAGCAGAAGTGCTCCTGTGCTGAATGTAATGCAGAGGTGGTTCAATCCCAGCAGAAGTGCTCCTGTGCTGAATGTAATGCAGAGGTGGTTCAATCCCAGCAGAAGTGCTCCTGTGCTGAATGTAATGCAGAGGTCGTTCAATCCCAGCAGAGGTGCTCCTCTGCTGAATGTAATTAGAGGTCGTTCAATCCCAGCAGGTGTGCTCCTGTGCTGAATGTAATGCAGAGGTCGTTCAATCCCAGCAGAGGTGCTCCTCTGCTGGAATGTAATTTAGAGCGTCGTTCAATCCCAGCAGGTGTGCTACTGTGCTGAATGTAATGCAGAGGTCGTTCAATCCCAGCAGGTGTGCTCCTGTGCTGAATGTAATTTAGAGGTCGTTCAATCCCAGCAGAAGTGCTTCTGTGCTGAATGTAATGCAGAGGTCGTTCAATCCCAGCAGAAGTGATGCAGAGGTTCAATCCCAGCAGAAGTGCTCCTGTGCTGAATGTAATGCAGAGGTCGTTCAATCCCAGCAGAAGTGATGCAGAGGTTCAATCCCAGCAGAAGTGCTCCTGTGCTGAATGTAATGCAGAGGTCGTTCAATCCCAGCAGAAGTGCTCCTCTGTTGAATGTAATGCAGAGGTTGTTCAATCCCAGCAGAGTGCTCCTCTGCTGAATGTAATGCAGAGGTCGTTCAATCCCAGCAGAAGTGCTCCTGTGCTGAATGCAATGCAGAGGTCGTGCAATCCCAGCAGAAGTGCTCCTGTGCTGAATGTAATACAGAGGTTGGTCAATCCCAGCAGAAGTGCTCCTCTGCTGAATGTAATGCTGAGGTGGTTCAATCCCAGCAGAAGTGCTCCTGTGCTGAATCTAATGCAGAGGTCGTTCAATCCCAGCAGAAGTGCTCCTGTGCTGAATGTAACGTAGAGGTCGTGCAATCCCAGCAGAAGTGCTCTTGTGCTGAATGTAATTTAGAGGTCGTTCAATCCCAGCAGAAGTGCTCCTGTGCTGAATGTAATGCTTAGGTCGTTCAATCCCAGCAGAAGTGCTCCTCTGCTGAATGTAATGCAGAAGTCGTTCAATCCCAGCAGAAGTGCTCCTGTGCTGAATGTAATGCAGAGGTGGTTCAATCCCAGCAGAAGTGCTCCTGTGCTGAATGTAATGCAGAGGTGGTTCAATCCCAGCAGAAGTGCTCCTGTGCTGAATGTAATGCAGAGGTCGTTCAATCCCAGCAGAGGTGCTCCTCTGCTGAATGTAATTTAGAGGTCGTTCAATCCCAGCAGGTGTGCTCCTGTGCTGAATGTAATGCAGAGGTCGTTCAATCCCAGCAGAGGTGCTCCTCTGCTGAATGTAATTAGAGGTCGTTCAATCCCAGCTGGTGTGCTACTGTGCTGAATGTAATGCAGAGGTCGTTCAATCCCAGCAGGTGTGCTCCTGTGCTGAATGTAATTTAGAGGTCGTTCAATCCCAGCAGAAGTGCTTCTGTGCTGAATGTAATGCAGAGGTCATTCAATCCCAGCAGAAGTGCTTCTGTGCTGGAATGTAATGCAGAGAGTCGTTCAATCCCAGCAGAAGTGCTCCTGTGCTGAATGTAATGCAGAGGTGGTTCAATCCCAGCAGAAGTGCTCCTGTGCTGAATGTAATGCAGAGGTCGTTCAATCCCAGCAGAGGTGCTCCTCTGCTGAATGTAAGTTAGAGGTCGTTCAATCCCAGCAGGTGTGCTCCTGTGCTGAATGTAATGCAGAGGTCGTTCAATCCCAGCAGAGGTGCTCCTCTGCTGAATGTAATCTAGAGAGTCGTTCAATCCCAGCAGGTGTGCTACTGTGCTGAATGTAATGCAGAGGTCGTTCAATCCCAGCAGGTGTGCTCCTGTGCTGAATGTAATTTAGAGGTCGTTCAATCCCAGCAGAAGTGCTTCTGTGCTGAATGTAATGCAGAGGTCGTTCAATCCCAGCAGAAGTGATGCAGAGGTTCAATCCCAGCAGAAGTGCTCCTGTGCTGAATGTAATGCAGAGGTCGTTCAATCCCAGCAGAAGTGATGCAGAGGTTTAATCCCAGCAGAAGTGCTCCTGTGCTGAATGTAATGCAGAGGTCGTTCAATCCCAGCAGAAGTGCTCCTGTGCTGAATGTAATGCAGAGGTCGTTCAATCCCAGCAGAAGTGCTCCTGTGCTGAATTTAATGCAGAGGTCGTTCAATCCCAGCAGAAGTGCTCCTGTGCTGAATGCAATGCAGAGGTCGTTCAATCCCAGCAGAAGTGCTCCTGTGCTGAATGCAATGCAGAGGTCGTTCAATCCCAGCAGAAGTGCTCCTGTGCTCAATGAAATGCAGAGGTCGTTCAATCCCAGCAGAAGTGCTCCTGTGCTGAATGTAATGCAGAGAGTCGTTCAATCCCAGCAGAAGTGCTCCTGTGCTGAATGTAATGCAGAGAGTCGTTCAATCCCAGCAGAAGTGCTCCTGTGCTGAATGTAATGCAGAGGTCGTTCAATCCCAGCAGAAGTGCTCCTGTGCTGAATGCAATGCAGAGGTCGTTCAATCCCAGCAGAAGTGCTCCTGTGCTGAATGCAATGCAGAGGTCATTCAATCCCAGCAGAAGTGCTCCTGTGCTGAATGCAATGCAGAGGTCGTTCAATCCCAGCAGAAGTGCTCCTGTGCTGAATGCAATGCAGAGGTCGTTCAATCCCAGCAGAAGTGCTCCTGTGCTCAATGAAATGCAGAGGTCGTTCAATCCCAGCAGAAGTGCTCCTGTGCTGAATGTAATGCAGAGGTCGTTCAATCCCAGTAGAAGTGCTCCTGTGCTGAATGCAATGCAGAGGTCGTTCAATCCCAGCAGAAGTGCTCCTGTGCTGAATGCAATGCAGAGGTCGTTCAATCCCAGCAGAAGTGCTCCTGTGCTGAATGTAATGCAGAGGTCGTTCAATCCCAGCAGAAGTGCTCCTGTGCTGAATGCAATGAAGAGGTCGTTCAATACCAGCAGAAGTGCTCCTGTGCTGAATGCAATGCAGAGGTCGTTCAATACCAGCAGAAGTGCTCCTGTGCTGAATGTAATGCAGAGGTCGTTCAATCCCAGCAGAAGGGCTCCTGTGCTGAATGTAATGCAGAGGTCGTTCAATCCCAGCAGAAGGGCTCCTGTGCTGAATGTAATGCAGAGGTCGTTCAATCCCAGCAGAAGTGCTCCTGTGCTGAATGCAATGCAGAGGTCGTTCAATCCCAGCAGAAGTGCTCCTGTGCTGAATCCAATGCAGAGGTCGTTCAATCCCAGCAGAAGTGCTCCTGTGCTGAATGCAATGCAGAGGTCGTTCAATCCCAGCAGAAGTGCTCCTGTGCTGAATGCAATGCAGAGGTCGTTCAATCCCAGCAGAAGTGCTCCTCTGCTGAATGCAATGCAGAGGTCGTTCAATCCCAGCAGAAGTGCTCCTCTGCTGAATGCAATGCAGATGTCGTTCAATCCCAGCAGAAGTGCTCCTGTGCTGAATGCAATGCAGAGGTCGTTCAATCCCAGCAGAAGTGCTCCTGTGCTGAATGCAATGCAGAGGTCGTTCAATCCCAGCTGAAGGGCTCCTGTGCTGAATGTATTGCAGAGGTCGTTCAATCCCAGCAGAAGGGCTCCTGTGCTGAAGGTAATGCTGAGGTCGTAAGTGCTCCTGTGCTGAATGTAATGCAGAGGTCGTTCAATCCCAGCAGAAGTGATGCAGAGGTTCAATCCCAGCAGAAGTGCTCCTGTGCTGAATGTAATGCAGAGGTCGTTCAATCCCAGCAGAAGTGCTCCTCTGTTGAATGTAATGCAGAGGTTGTTCAATCCCAGCAGAAGTGCTCCTCTGCTGAATGTAATGCAGAGGTCGTTCAATCCCAGCAGAAGTGCTCCTGTGCTGAATGCAATGCAGAGGTCGTGAAATCCCAGCAGAAGTGCTCCTGTGCTGAATGTAATACAGAGGTTGGTCAATCCCAGCAGAAGTGCTCCTCTGCTGAATGTAATGCTGAGGTCGTTCAATCCCAGCAGAAGTGCTCCTGTGCTGAATGCAATGCAGAGGTCGTTCAATCCCAGCAGAACTGCTCCTGTGCTGAATGTAATGCAGAGGTCGTTCAATCCCAGCAGAAGTGCTCCTGTGCTGAATGTAATGTAGAGGTCGTGCAATCCCAGCAGAAGTGCTCCTGTGCTGAATGTAATGCAGAGGTCGTGCAATTCCAGCAGAAGTGCTCCTGTGCTGAATGTAATGCTGAGGTCGTTCAATCCCAGCAAGTGCTCCTCTGCTGAGTGTAATGCAGAGGTCGTTCAATCTCAGCAGAAGTGCTCCTGTGCTGAATGTCATGCTGAGATCGTTCAATCCCAGCAGAAGTGCTCCTCTGCTGAATGTAATGCTGAGGTCGTTCAATCCCTGCAGAAGTGCTCCTCTGCTGAAAGTAATGCAGAGGTCGTTCAATCCCAGCAGAAGTGCTCCTCTACTGAATGCAATGCAGAGGTCGTTCAATCCCAGCAGAAGTGCTCCTGTGCTGGATGCAATGCAG
Organism: Calotriton arnoldi; assembly: GCA_963921515.1. NCBI lineage: Eukaryota > Metazoa > Chordata > Amphibia > Caudata > Salamandridae > Calotriton > Calotriton arnoldi. The sequence continues at coordinate 317,352 of CAWUFW010010269.1, forward strand.
AGGTCGTTCAATCCCAGCAGAAGTGCTCCTGTGCTGAATGTAATGCAGAGGTCGTTCAATCCCAGCAGAAGTGATGCAGAGGTTCAATCCCAGCAGAAGTGCTCCTGTGCTGAATGTAATGCAGAGGTCGTTCAATCCCAGCAGAAGTGCTCCTCTGTTGAATGTAATGCAGAGGTTGTTCAATCCCAGCAGAAGTGCTCCTCTGCTGAATGTAATGCAGAGGTCGTTCAATCCCAGCAGAAGTGCTCCTGTGCTGAATGCAATGCAGAGGTCGTGCAATCCCAGCAGAAGTGCTCCTGTGCTGAATGTAATACAGAGGTTGGTCAATCCCAGCAGAAGTGCTCCTCTGCTGAATGTAATGCTGAGGTGGTTCAATCCCAGCAGAAGTGCTCCTGTGCTGAATGTAATGCAGAGGTCGTTCAATCCCAGCAGAAGTGCTCCTGTGCTGAATGTAACGCAGAGGTCGTGCAATCCCAGCAGAAGTGCTCTTGTGCTGAATGTAATTTAGAGGTCGTTCAATCCCAGCAGAAGTGCTCCTGTGCTGAATGTAATGCTGAGGTCGTTCAATCCCAACAGAAGTGCTCCTCTGCTGAATGTAATGCAGAGGTCGTTCAATCCCAGCAGAAGTGCTCCTGTGCTGAATGTAATGCAGAGGTGGTTCAATCCCAGCAGAAGTGCTCCTGTGCTGAATGTAATGCAGAGGTGGTTCAATCCCAGCAGAAGTGCTCCTGTGCTGAATGTAATGCAGAGGTCGTTCAATCCCAGCAGAGGTGCTCCTCTGCTGAATGTAATTAAGGTCGTTCAATCCCAGCAGGTGTGCTCCTGTGCTGAATGTAATGCAGAGGTCGTTCAATCCCAGCAGAGGTGCTCCTCTGCTGAATGTAATTTAGAGCGTCGTTCAATCCCAGCAGGTGTGCTACTGTGCTGAATGTAATGCAGAGGTCGTTCAATCCCAGCAGGTGTGCTCCTGTGCTGAATGTAATTTAGAGGTCGTTCAATCCCAGCAGAAGTGCTTCTGTGCTGAATGTAATGCAGAGGTCGTTCAATCCCAGCAGAAGTGATGCAGAGGTTCAATCCCAGCAGAAGTGCTCCTGTGCTGAATGTAATGCAGAGGTCGTTCAATCCCAGCAGAAGTGATGCAGAGGTTCAATCCCAGCAGAAGTGCTCCTGTGCTGAATGTAATGCAGAGGTCGTTCAATCCCAGCAGAAGTGCTCCTCTGTTGAATGTAATGCAGAGGTTGTTCAATCCCAGCAGAAGTGCTCCTCTGCTGAATGTAATGCAGAGGTCGTTCAATCCCAGCAGAAGTGCTCCTGTGCTGAATGCAATGCAGAGGTCGTGCAATCCCAGCAGAAGTGCTCCTGTGCTGAATGTAATACAGAGGTTGGTCAATCCCAGCAGAAGTGCTCCTCTGCTGAATGTAATGCTGAGGTGGTTCAATCCCAGCAGAAGTGCTCCTGTGCTGAATCTAATGCAGAGGTCGTTCAATCCCAGCAGAAGTGCTCCTGTGCTGAATGTAACGCAGAGGTCGTGCAATCCCAGCAGAAGTGCTCTTGTGCTGAATGTAATTTAGAGGTCGTTCAATCCCAGCAGAAGTGCTCCTGTGCTGAATGTAATGCTGAGGTCGTTCAATCCCAGCAGAAGTGCTCCTCTGCTGAATGTAATGCAGAGGTCGTTCAATCCCAGCAGAAGTGCTCCTGTGCTGAATGTAATGCAGAGGTGGTTCAATCCCAGCAGAAGTGCTCCTGTGCTGAATGTAATGCAGAGGTGGTTCAATCCCAGCAGAAGTGCTCCTGTGCTGAATGTAATGCAGAGGTCGTTCAATCCCAGCAGAGGTGCTCCTCTGCTGAATGTAATTTAGAGGTCGTTCAATCCCAGCAGGTGTGCTCCTGTGCTGAATGTAATGCAGAGGTCGTTCAATCCCAGCAGAGGTGCTCCTCTGCTGAATGTAATTAGAGGTCGTTCAATCCCAGCTGGTGTGCTACTGTGCTGAATGTAATGCAGAGGTCGTTCAATCCCAGCAGGTGTGCTCCTGTGCTGAATGTAATTTAGAGGTCGTTCAATCCCAGCAGAAGTGCTTCTGTGCTGAATGTAATGCAGAGGTCATTCAATCCCAGCAGAAGTGCTTCTGTGCTGAATGTAATGCAGAGGTCGTTCAATCCCAGCAGAAGTGCTCCTGTGCTGAATGTATTGCAGAGGTCGTTCAATCCCAGCAGAGGTGCTCCTCTGCTGAATGTAATTTAGAGGTCGTTCAATCCCAGCAGGTGTGCTCCTGTGCTGAATGTAATGCAGAGGTCGTTCAATCCCAGCAGGTGTGCTCCTGTGCTGAATGTAATTTAGAGGACGTTCAATCCCAGCAGAAGTGCCTCTGTGCTGAATGTAATGCAGAGGTCATTCAATCCCAGCAGAAGTGCTTCTGTGCTGAATGTAATGCAGAGGTCGTGCAATCCCAGCAGAAGTGCTCTTGTGCTGAATGTAATGCAGAGGTCGTTCAATCCCACAAAAGTGCTCCTGTGCTGAATGTAATGCAGAGGTTGTTCAATCCCAGCAGAAGTGCTCCTCTGCTGAATGTAATGCAGAGGTCGTTCAATCCCAGCAGAAGTGCTCCTGTGCTGAATGTAATGCAGAGGTCGTTCAATCCCAGCAGAAGTGCTCCTGTGCTGAATGTAATGCAGAGGTCGTTCAATCCTAGCAGAATTGCTCCTGTGCTGAATGTAATGCAGAGGTCGTTCAATCCCAGCAGAAGGGCTCCTGTGCTGAATGTAATGCAGAGGTCGTGCAATCCCAGCAGAAGTGCTCCTGTGCTGAATGTAATGCAGAGGTCGTTCAATCCCAGCAGAAGTGCTCCTGTGCTGAATGTAATGCAGAGGTCGTTCAATCCCAGCAGAAGTGCTCCTCTGCTGAATGTAACGCAGAGGTTGTTTCTATAATAAGCAAAGAGTTCCTATCACACTGTATCCAGGGTGCAGAGTTGATGTGATGATATATCTGAGATTTAGGGATTGTCGCCAACGGGCAATCAGAATCCTAGGAGATCACGTTCAATGTTCCTAACTTTGGCACTAAGAGTGCAGACTGCCAGGCAGCAATGTTAACTAGAAATGCAGATGCGTGTGTGATACATTTCCAAGTACATTATCATACAACCGTAAAAATATGCAGAAGACATTATTTCTAAAATAAATGGAAAGTTAAAACGTGAAGCTACAATGGAGACTGCACAAGTCCTAGTAAAGTATATTACACCCTCCCTTTGGCCATGAGAGACTTAGAACTAGATTCAGGATAAACCATTGAAATCACAAGGGAATATGTATATACGTGACGTATAGGTTCTATATATTGGTTAAAATATAACTTTGATAATAAAAGAAAACCAAAGCCAGAAAAATGTTAATAAAAGCATGCAATCTAAAAACCTAGAAAAAAAAATTTAAATGCTTAAAACAAGGGCCCGAATTAAAAGTCTAGGAGGCTTATGAAAGATTTCCCATCTTCAGAGAGTCAATGAGGTCCAGAATGGAACCCGCATCCGCCGCTGACCAATCCACATAGGCATGTAGAACAAGTTCTAAAGAACAAACATGGTCATATCCAATCACACCATCCGATGCTGAGGGTGTGGCAGCCGGTAGCGCACCCGCAGGTTTAGAGCCAGATCCCATGAATCCAGAAGCCATAGCATCCACATCGATGGAAAAAATGGCTCATAATATGCATCCTGTAGCAACGGTAGACTCATGGGGCAGCACTGAAGGTGGGCCCTTAACGGACTCCCTTGCAGATTCCTATCCGTAGATTGAACTGATTGCGTAGCAAGAAACAAGTCTATTGTGTACTCAAAAGAATATAGCAGACAGCGAAACATGGCTGCACACATTTAAACCTCACAGGTCTAAAGGACAACGACCAGTTCATGTTCAATTCCTGGAGTAGCAACACTCCAAACAGCTGTACCTTGCGATCACGACTCAGCAGGACGTGTGGAAATTCCAAAACTATTTGGCCTTGAGGTGGAACATCCATTGCAGAGCAACAAAAATAGGACCAAAACAGCAATTAATAGGTACAACACGAGTGGTATGTCTTCAAAAATACTGGAAACCAAAAAGTGCAGAAAGGGTGGGATCACTCAGAACACAGTTTGGAAGGTGCTTATGAAGTGAGATCCAATTACTTTAAGAAAGTGTACCACACACTTAGGGGCCACTTCTGATGCGGTTTGGAAGGCCTCCTAACGGCATTTTCTCCGTCCGAATCAGATCGGGAACGTGTCTTTCCAACCGAATCGGAAAGGTTTCCAACCGACGCGAGTTAGGCGTTAGGAATATCCTAATCCGAACCCGACGGCACTCAGAATGACTGAGCCGTATAGCGGGCCCCCCTGCACCTGGAGACTTCCCAATCGGGTCCCCCTTACCAGCCATGCACAGTGTTGCAGGCACCAGGGGGTGCCCGCCACAGGGTGCCCGATTTTCCCCAGCCACCCCTTTCTTCAATGGGAGCCTATGCATTCGGTCGGAACATAGGCTCCCATTGAAGTCAATGGGAGTCCGAACCAATCATATCTGGAAGCATCCGGATGCATCGTAATCGGTTGGTTGGACTCTCCAGATCCGAGTCGGTCAGAAACCATTCCCAAACCGATTCGGTCGGAATGATTTCCAAACCGCATCAGAATCGGCGCCTTAGTGTTAGGAGCATTAAATATTTGGTATATAAGTTCACTAAAATATTCTGGCAGGTTGGTGAGCAATAACAACTGAATGTCAGAGGACGACATTGCAACTTGAAGATCAAATGTTTTCCCGAACAGATGTTTAAGCAAAGTCTTTCTGAAACAAAAAGGCTTTCAGTCTGCTCAACTTATCAAAGTTGATATTAAGATTTGGAATGGACAGCCAAATAGTAACTTCTTTAATCGTGTGTGTGGGTGGAAATAACACATTGTTGCAGCAGGTCACTACTTTGGAAACCGACACAACATATGGAATACCTGGTTTCAAACCACAACAACCTTGATCGTTCAGGATCAAATAGATTCCATTAAAAAGCAATCAGAACACTGGCTGAATCAAAGGCACTGGTACTCCCTTCAGATAACACGCTAAGTTAGCCATGGAGGCATTACGCGCCCCATGAAGTGTCACCTCTGTGCAAAGCAGTGAATGGGTAAATAAAGTTTCACATTCGTTTCCACTAATGAAGACCTCAGTTTCCCCACCCTAATATTTGTACTTAAAGGTGCAAGGCATATGTCTCATGGACAAAACCCTCTCCATTGATTCATATCTACCGACATCGTAATGTTTCAAACAGGATAAAAATTGAAACATTGAAACTGGTAACAAAATAAATCCATGGATTAACCGCACTGCAGATGGTGTCCCAGCTACTGTAAAGGGCAGTTTCTCTAAATGCTCAATCTTAAGCATGGTATAAGTTGCGTCTTCTTTCACCATAATTTTATGACTGTGTGTTCAATTGTATGGCAGAAACAAATTTGTAGCATTTAGGTACTTACCTGGCACACAGTTTGATTTAAAAACCTGCAGTGTTCAACTCAGTTGCATTATTGACCTCAGCTGACTTTGCCCATGCTGGAGAAAATACATGTTATTTTGAATATTAAATGCAGATGGAACAATGTTATTCATGAATAAATATGAGTTGACAGTGTAGTCATGCCATTATCAACGTCAGCCGACACTTTTTCCTAATTATCTCAATCAATTTGTCTCAGGCATTTTGCTGCTTCTTGTGGTGTAATCATCAGTTGCGTGCCTGAGGCATATTAAATGTGGTGATCATGGACCTAACAGGAAATCTTGAAAATCCATGTAATCAGAGATGAGATAAAGGTGTGCCTTAACTGTGGGTAAGGTTGAATCTTGTAACCATTGCGGGCATAACTTCCCTATGCTAAAAGTAGTAACCAACCCTAACTTTTGTGATTGCATGTACCGGGGGTCTGGTCTGCTAGCTTTGAAACCCATTCAGGAGTTTCGAAAAATGAGCACTACAACCATTAGTGTCAACTGGCCACACTAACCACCCACCTGAGCTTGAAATAGTAGAGTTTTACATGCCATTCTGAATCATGCTACTGAGCTGTTCCGTTGTGGAACTTGCAAAGTGTTGGCAATTGTCAAAACATGCAATGGAAGGAATGCTAGGTGAATTCATTTCTTTAATTTTAGCTAAACTCAGACAAGTTGTGTGCTGCACAGTTTAGTTCAGGAAAATCATCTGTCAAGGGATCAGACAAGCTCTGAATAAAGCATCCATGCCATGAACCTGCCAGTGTTGTGTCCAACAAATCGATTTCAAATTTATGTTTTCCATCCAATATTCGTAGCCCTGTCAACTGGGAAATGAAGGTGTCACTATAATCCAATTTAGTCTGAGTCAGCATATTGTTCTTCACTTGGGATGGGGTAAGTTTATAAAAATAAGAAATGGGGACTGAAAAATCATGACCAGAAAAATATCCAAACTTCTTCGAGTATGTTTTTGAACTACCCACTGGTGGTGTCAGGCAATGTTCTCATTGTGTGTAATTGAATACTGTAAGTGGTGTACCAGTTTTATGTAAATAATGGTGTGCATTGTGATGATAGCAAAACATTCCACCATAATTAGCAGAATTTAAATACAAATCTCCTGTTTCGAATACTGTATAAAATTCTAGTTCATTTAACATGTTATGAATAGTATCGACATTCCAATCACCAGAGTGGTACCAGGAGTAAATATTTCATCCATAGCAACCTTAAACACATATGGAATTTGTAATGTTTCAGTAGGACCAAAAATGTAAAATGGGACTTTATCCCACACAATTCCATCAGAGACAGGAAAAGCAGTAATGTTCACAAGTGACAGGTCTCTTCGCACCTTATTCGAACACAAGTGAGGAGACAGTACCTCTGTTACAAGTTCAGATGCAGAGCATTTTGGAAGGTAATGATCATTCAGAATTAGAAAGAAAGTTGTCAAATTCAATCCAAATGAAGAGGAAAAACAGTGAAATGGCAATCCAAAGATAGAGCCACGGTGGAATTATATAAGTCTGCTTCAGCCAGAGAAGAAATGAAGGTGGACCATGCAATAAAGTGTGCTACGAATCAGAAGATAAGTCATCAATGTTGACAAAATAACCAGAAGCAGTGTCTGCAAAAACAGGGTCCTCATCAGGTGAAGTAGAACTGGTAGATAGTTCCAAAGGTGGTTGGTAATAAACAATCTTATTGGCAAAAGTAGTAGACAATTGTAGACTCACATTTGATGTGCATCCTGTAGTTGTTATAGCAACAGGAATCTGTGAAAGTTCAGCTGGGGAGAATAGGATTACTCAATGCTTCTAGAGGGATCTCCTGCATGGTAGTGAGAGGAGACGGGTAACTAACCAGGAGCCTGTGTTTTTGCATACTGGCCACATGGTGTTGCCTGATTAAATCAATAGAAACAAGCCTTTTGTTGCGAGAACCAGTGAGTTGTGGCAAAATCACAATTCTTGAACGGCAAGATTGGCACCGGTACTCTATATGCTAGACCAAACTCCTGCAGTCAGTAATCTTCTCCTGGACCAGATACCCAACTTTTGGAATCCAGCCAGAAGCCGCTGGTTGCACCTGCACCTTCACTTCGTCAGTGGCAGAATGTTTGAGATTCTCATTTGAGTGCTCATTCCGGAAGTCCTGTAGTTCCTGTAAGACAGTGAAACATTTAATTGATGTCAATAGGCGTACCTGCGTCACTGTGCCGGAGTTATCAAGATCTGAAACGTACATCTAGATGCCGAATAGGACCTTGTATGGGGTCCGGCCTCCCAATGATGTTCTAGGCAGATTATTGAATGCTTTCTGGACTCCATACAGGTGATCGATCTAAGTACGACCTGAACCTAATACTCTAGTTGTTAAGGATTGCTTTAAGTCATGTTCTTACTTTTCACTATCACATTTCCCTCAGGATGATAGGAAGAGTTAATGCACAGAAACACCCAGAGTTTCCATAGCATAGCGGTAAGCCCTAGAGGGAAATGCTCTTCCCTGGTCCGAGTGGAATTCTGCTACTGCATATGTCCCAATAAAGACTTGCAGACAGTTTATAACAGTTCAAGCGTCAGCCGATTGCTGTGGCCAAACCCCTAGAAATGGAAAACAGGAATCTATGGCCAGGAGGATAAATTTGAATGCACTATCTGAGTTCAGCGGTCCACAATGATCCAAATAGACACACTGGGGTGGTTTGCTTGATATTAAAAGGGGTGGCTACAGTAGGTGGGCTGCAGTGGAAGTTTTCAATTGTTGAAAAATGTCACAACTGAGGACATATTGCTTAGTCTGTTTGTACAGACCATGCCACCAATAGCGATTTTGAAGTAAAGAAACTGTAGCCGCCACACCTACAAGGGCGGACTCTAATCCTTCATGAGCCACTATGAATAATTTGAGCCTGCGGTCCTGATTGGGTATCACTTGATCACCCACCCTGGGAATGCGTGCAAATGGGCACTTAACTGATAGGAGTATCTAGCGGGATATTTTCTGGGTAATGGGGTACTACTGCGCGAAGCAGTGACAATTGCCATCATTTCATCATCCACCCTCATATGAGAGCGAGTAATTGCAGCAACCACAGCAGTGTGAACTGCCGCCTTTGTGGCTTTATCAGCCAACAAATTCCCTGCAACGTGTATACTGACACGCTGATTCAATGTATGAATTACATGAGGCTGTGGCAAGCAATCCCTAAGATGTGCCACTTTGTCCCAAAGCAATTTATGCTTGATAGTGTTTCCTTTGGAATCTCTGAAGCCGTTCATGTGACAATAATGCAAATTTTCATGAAAGGATACAATAGTATGAATCACACACTACAAATGTGGGGAATTTGGGTTCTGTCTTCTCTGGTTCCAAAATTAAAGCTTTCAGTTCAGCCAGCTGGGCTGTACAATCCCCTAGGGATTCAGTAAATGTTTTTATGGACGGAATTCACCATCCCTCATGAAACCACGCATTGCAGCACATGCTGCTGAGTACTGTTGTCTGGTGTCCACCGCAGGCTGAGCTGAACCATCAATATAGATTATGAAATCATACTGATATAGAGGCAGAAGATCACTGGGCACCAGGTATACCTGTTCATACTGGAGGAATTCTTGTGTTTGCAAAGTAGGGTCAAAAACATAGTCAACAGCAGTAGCTGTCAAGGAAGTGGCCCACTGTATCCATCTTGGATGTAAGGCTTTCACTTTAGAAACGCTTGCCTTTGTGACAGCCTCTAAGGCTGGAATGGGAGTAACCACAATTATGCATTTTCCCTGAGCCAACGATCTTTCCCTCATGGCAGCTGTATGAACTGCAGTCAGTATTTTCTTTGTTGATATAAAACGCATTTCAGCATTAGAGTACAAATGCGAATTATATGCATTTGGCAATGTGTCTCCTTCATTGAAAGTGACACAAGTGTAACCAGTGGAACCTGCAATTAAGCAGACCACCAAGTTTGTTGCATTGGCGTGTGTGTAAGTGTCTGGATGCAAGCATGTTAGTTTGCAGTGGTCTCAGTATGTCAGTGTGTTCTAATGTCCAATGTGTACTGGAAAAGTCTGGACAAATTAATTCTTACAATGGTTTTACCCATTGTGCATAAACTGGTATGTATGTTTTCCCAAAATTTAGAAAGCCTAACAATTATTGTAGCATCTTTATGGTGTTTGGTGGTTGTAGGAGAGCACATTGTTCTAGAAAATGTGGACTAAAGGCTTCTGCCTTCACTAGAAAGCTCATATCCCAAAAATAGGACATTCAGCTATGCAATTTTGTTTTTTAGAAGTAAATTTAGAGCCATATTCAGCAAATTCCAATATTATGCAATCTTCCCTGGCCAAGTGTGTGTTTTAATCATTGTCTGTAATGAAGAGGTTCTCAACATATAACAGTGCATCTGCATCAATTTCTTGCAGCATCGATGTTACTTGGGTGCCGAACAGACCTGGGCTGTTCTTACACCCCTGGGGAAGTCAAGAAAACTGTCTCTGGACACCCAAACCGGTAAAGGCGGTGAGATCCCTGCTTTCAGGCGCTATATTTTGACAGAAAAAAACATTGGAAATGTCCAATGTTGTTATGTATTTTTTATTGACAAAGATGTTCATTAGGGCAGTGCTGTGTGCGTTCTGTATTGCAATTCTGCGTTTATGCATCTTTAGGGGTCTATATTCTAAAACGATGCTGTTGGAATACAGGAAAAAGTGGATTATTTATTGGAGATATACAAGGCTCAAAAACACCTTGATAATCTAGTTGTGAGAAAATGTCTCTTACCGGGCATTTAGCTTCATGTTTAATTGGCTATTGTGGATGCACTTGCGGGCTGGATTTTATGGGTAATATATGATAAGGGTAACCCTTATCCCAACCCACTTGATTACGATAGAATTTGAGAAGAGCCCATTCTGCGGCATATGCATCCTTAACTGTTTCGGGGACCAGGACCAAAAAGGTAGTTATTATAACCTCTTCTCCATGTTGGACTTTTATGACAAACTCTGGTGGCCAATATTTTTCAGCCGAAAGAATGTCATAACCGAAAGTCAAATTTTCCCAAAATATTACTCTAATAGTACGCAGGATGTTTCCCTCAATTAGAATGTCCAATTCGTAATGCCTGTTGGGAGCTGCCACCAGCTGATCTGGTGTCTCTACTTGAATGTAGTCGTTAGTTGCTCTCACAACCAGAAACTCTCTTCTTAAACTGTGATTTTTGTTGTGGAAGTTTTTCTTCCTTTTGTATGATGATGTCAGACGAGCGATATCAGTCGGTTTTTGGTTTCACATACTCTTTGTGCCTGCGTTCACTTCGTCCTCCCCTCTCTGAGCGTTTGTCAGGTGAGTCCTGAAAAAAGAACGAGTATCAGTATACTGATACCGGTTAGGCTATGTGGCCTAACGGCTAGGGCGGTCGACCTCCGAGCTGGGGAACCGGGTTCGAGTCTCGGCAAGGACACTCAACATTCTGTGATTCTGGGCAAATCACTTAATCTCCCTGTGCCTAACAAAAATGAATGTGTCCGTCTGTAACGTAACTGGTGCTCTTGTAAAGCGCTTTGATACCTTTGGGTCTAGTTCGGGCTATATAAAACTCCCCCCCAAAAAATTGTATCACAGTTACGCAAATTATAATGTATTCAGGATTCCAGTTGCGGAGATCCACCCCGTGTTTTCTGTTTCTCTTTCTTACCAATCTTATCCCAGTTCTTTTAATAAGCCTCAGTCTGCTAGATGTTATCTGTATCAGATTTGCTTTTCAACTGAGGCTTATTAGGCCTGTGTCCCAAATGATCTCGACCTGTAGATGTATAGGTGTCAGCAATCATTTTTGGTAATTCCCGCTCCTGGTCCAAAAGAGCAAGCAGCACGAGGCATTAACATATAGCCAGCGCTGCTGCCTCCCCTTTAATATGAAATAATTGAGGATACTGTGGCAAAATTGGCAATTAATTTCAACCCCATTGTGCAGACTGCCAGGCAGCAATGCTAAGTAGAAATGCAGTTGCATGTGTGATACACTTCCAAGCACATTATAATACAACTGTAAAAACATGCAGAAGACATTATTTCTAAAATAAATGGCTAGCTAAAATGGAGACCCAGTAAACTCCATTACAGCAGGATCCCCCCAGATGTTTTTGACTTCTTTTTGCTGAACCCTATTATGCTGACTATAGAACTCTGCGCACTTTACCCCTGTGTTAGGAATGGGGGTCTCAAGTTGGCAGTGGCTTATACCCTGTCCAAGTAGGGACCCTTATTCTAGTCAGGGTAGGGGAGTTACACACACAAGATAACCCCCGCTCACCCCCTTGATAGCTTGGCACAAGCAGTCTGGCTTATCTCAGAGGCAATATGTAAAGCATTTGTACATAAACACACAGTAACACAGTGAAAGGACTACAAATGGACACCACACCAGTTTAGAAAAATAAATCATATTTATCTGAATAAAACAAGACCAAAATGACAAAAGTCCAACATAAACAAGCTATCACTTTTAGAAAGTTCAAAACAGTTCAGTTCATAGAAAACTATGGATGTGTCACTTTTAGTGGAAAGGACCTGGTATGCGTCAAAATCAAAGATGAAAACAGGCACAGGGGAGATGAGGCACGGAAAACAAAGCGATTCCCTTCTCTCAGGGGAGGTGATGCGTCGATTCCTTATTGTCAGAGGAGGTGATGCCCCGATTCCTTGCTGCAGGGCAGGGGAGGTGATGCGTTGATTTCTTGCAGTCAGGGGAGATGATGCGTCGATTCCCTTCTGCGATGGGAGGTGCGTCGAGTTTAAGGCACGCGGCCTCGGTTCCTCACTGCTGGGCAACATCGATGAAGACTTGGCACACAGGTGCCATGTGTGCAAAATCCGCGCACGCTGGGGTCGAAACAGGTGCTGTGTTGATTCTCCCAGCCATGAGAGGTGATGCGTCGAATCTTCAGCAGCACAGCAGGGCCTGCGTTGGAGTTGGAGCGGGTGCCTCGGACATCGGAGACACAGTGCTCAGGACTTGGGCTGTGGTGATCTTGGAGCCTCATGACAGGCGCTGCGTCAATTCCTTGGCCACACCGCAGCAATGCGTTGGTTTTTCAACTGCACGCCAACGTTGCTGTGGGAAAAACAGGTGCTGAAGACCGGTGCATGTATTTTCTTTTTTTCTTTCAGCAGAAGCCACCTCCAAGGGCCCAGAACTGGAATTGGCACCACTTGGCAGGTCAAAACTCCCAGCAGAGGAGTTCAGGGACTGCAGGTGAAGTCTTTGATGGACCTGAGGCTTCTTAACAAGAGGCAAGCACACACAAGCCCTTGAGGAACCATGGCAACCAGGATACAGAAAGCAAAGTCCAGTCCTTTCACTCCCCAAGACAGATGCAGTAAGCAGTAAGCCAACACAATACAGCAACAAGAAGAGTGTCAGTTACCCTCCCACAGCTTCCCAAGCTCTTCTTCTTGGCAAAATCTCCTCTTAGTCCAGAAGTGTTCTAAAATGTGGGGTCACAGGTCCAATACGTATACCCCTTTCTGCCTTTGAAGTAGGCATGCTTCAAAGGATAGTCTTTGTAGTGCACAGATCCTGCCCTTCTCTGACCTGACTCCAGACAGACTATAGGAGGGTGGAGACAGCTTTGTGTGAGGACAGGCACATCCCTATTCAGGTGTCAGTGACAACTTCTCCCACCACTGTAGCTCAGGAAGGCCCATCAGCCTGTTGATGGGCCATTAAGATATGCAGGGAATACCTCTGCTTCCTTTGCGTGAATGTTTAGAGTGAATGCACAAACAGTCTAAACCATACATAGATTCCACAGGCAGGCAGAGACATAGAATGGTAAAGTAAGAAAATGCCCACTTTCTAAAAGTATAGCTTAGGGCACTCGTCTCGCGCCCCATCTGTCGCACTGCGTTGTAGGGATAAATTTCCCATCAGTAATCCATATTTTCCTGTTTAAACCTTTTATATCATTAGAAACCCAATATAATCCAAGTCTTCTTTACAACTCGCGTCCGAGCTTAATAAATCACTGCAGAGACAGCGTCATGCCACCTTTTAAATTTAATTTTCAAATCTTCAAATGAATACTGCGTGCCCATCCAGGCTTTTCACAGCAACACGTATATCCAAAAAGTGGAACGTGCAACAGAGTAGGCTCATCACATCTTGCCCAATGCATTTCGAGTCTAATACGACTCTTCGTCAGGGGTCACTGCAATAAATCAAAAAACAACTGAGCTGGCTGTTCACAATTGACCTAACCTAATACCTGACATAATAACACACAAGATTACGCTCAAACCCATACATCTCACAAGCCCACCCGTAAGAACCTGTGAATAAATTAATCATACCAATCCCAATGCTGAACCCCCTACCTCCCCCCTCATCATACACTAGTGTGCACATTCATCAAAAACCAGCGTGAAACCAAAGATGCCCAAAAACTACAATATCCGTGGCGATCCTTCCCCTCTCTAAACTGATACTCCCCGTGTAGCAACAACCTTCAACCAAACAAAATCCCATCGTGCCCCACGTACAACGAATCAGAGTAAATTACCATATTGAAGCCGCTGCCGGCAGCCTAACCTCCTCCTTCACCTCTTTCGGTATCGTAAATGATGATACATTCGCGCTGCCATTCATTCCCCTGTTTTAAACCAACATCACGTCTCCATGTAGCCAATCATTCCTAATCGTCACACCCCCATGATAACATCCCACAGCTGAGCCTCGATGATCCTCATAGCAACAAAAAACATCAACTCCCACAATGCACTCAACCAAATCAGTCCGTGATTAAACTAAATGAAACCCCAAGTGAAAAAGCTCATGCAAATTAAACCCATGCAAATTAAACCCGCTACCCTCTATGTGCACCCACCCTACTACAGCTACAATCTGTGACAAAGCCCCCCATTCCCTAACTCTCCCCACCCTGCACCATCACAATTCTGCAACAAAGAAAAGAAATCTGCAGCATGTATAAACATAAAATACAATGCATAACGTAATCCCAACAATAACATCCCATTTCCATTGCTACTAAAAATGTAAACCAATTCATATGAGAAACTTAAATATAAAAAACATGAATATGACAAAAACAATATATCCGACAAAATGTCAACTGTTCATTAGTCAGTCACTGTTCTTTAAAATATCATATGAGCTGTTAAAACTGCGTAGAATCCACTCCGAACGTTTCGCTGTCTCCGTAGCGGTATAAAAAAACACTTGACTGAGATTCAAAGTTTTTGTTTTCAAAGTGGGGTGCAAGACTCCTTTGGGGCGGAAAAATTGCAAAGCAGTATATATAGATGGAGGATGCACACCTTCCCTTATATTGATTCATTTAATCGAACTCATGTTGTCCTGAGATGCGTGCGATCAGATACTGTGGTCCGTCCCAGTCCACAGCTCATACTATAAGTATAGCTTAGGGCACTCGTCTCACGCCCCATCTGCCGCACTGCGTTGTAGGGATACATTTCCCATCAGTAATCCATATTTTCCTGTTTAAACCTTTTAGCGGGTTTAATTTGCATGGGTTTAATTTGCATGAGCTTTTTCACTTGGGGTTTCATTTAGTTTAATCACGGACTGATTTGGTTGAGTGCATTGTGGGAGTTGATGTTTTTTGTTGCTGTGAGGATCATCGAGGCTCAGCTGTGGGATGATATCATGGGGGTGTGACGATTAGGAATGATTGGCTACATGGAGACGTGATGTTGGTTTAAAACAGGGGAATGAATGGCAGCGTGAATGTATCATCATTTACGTTACCGAAAGAGGTGAAGGAGGAGGTTAGGCTGCCGGCAGCGGCTTCAATATGGTAATTTACTCTGATTCGTTGTACGTGGGGCACGATGGGATTTGGTTTGGTTGAAGGTTGTTGCTACACGGGGAGTATCAGTTTAGAGAGGGGAAGGATCGCCACGGATATTGTAGTTTTTGGGCATCTTTGGTTTCACGCTGGTTTTTGATGAATGTGCACACTAGTGTATGATGAGTGGGGAGGTAGGGGGTTCAGCATTGGGATTGGTATGATTAATTTATTCACAGGTTCTTACGGGTGGGCTTGTGAGACGTATGGGTTTGAGCGTAATTTTGTGTGTTATTATGTTAGGTATTAGGTTAGGTCAATTGTGAACAGCCAGCTCAGTTGTTTTTTGATTTATTGCAGTGACCCCTGACGAAGAGTCGTATTAGACTCGAAATGCATTGGGCAAGATGTGATGAGCCTACTCTGTTGCACGTTCCACTTTTTGGATATACGTGTTGCTGTGAAAAGCCTGGATGGGCACGCAGTATTCATTTGAAGATTTGAAAATTAAATTTAAAAGGTGGCATGACGCTGTCTCTGCAGTGATTTATTAAGCTCGGACGCGAGTTGTAAAGAAGACTTGGATTATAATGGGTTTCTAATGATATAAAAGGTTTAAACAGGAAAATATGGATTACTGATGGGAAATTTATCCCTACAACGCAGTGCGACAAATGGGGCGCGAGACGAGTGCCCTAAGCTATACTTATAGTATGAGCTGTGGACTGGGACGGACCACAGTATCTGATCGCACGCATCTCAGGACAACATGAGTTCGATTAAATGAATCAATATAAGGGAAGGAGTGCATCCTCCACCTATATATACTGCTTTCTAAAAGTGTCATTTTCAGACACACAATTTAAAAACCAACTTCACTAAAAGATGCATTTCTAAATTCTGAGTTCAGGGAGCACAAACTCCAAATCTCCATCTCTTCCCAAATGAAAGTGACACTTGCAAGATGTTCCAAGGCAGCTTCAGTGCTAACCTATGGGAGAGATAATCCTTGCAATAGTGAAAAACTAAATTGGCAGTATTTCATTATCAGGACATGTAAAACACACCAGTACATGTCCTACCTTTCACATACACTGCACCCTGCCCATGGGCCTACCTTGGGCCTACCTTAGGGGTGCCTTACATGTAGAAAAAGGGAATGGTTGGGTCTGGCAAGTGGGTACACTTGCCAGGTCGACATGGCAGTTTAAAACTGCACTCACAGACACTGCAGTGGCAGGTCTGACACAGGTTTGCAGGGCTACTCATGTGTGTGGTACAATCAGTGCTGCAGGTCCATTACTAGCATTTGAATTACAGGTCCTGGGTACACACAGTGCACTTTACTAGGGACTTACCAATAAATCAAATATGCCAATCACGGATCACCAATCATAATCCCAATTTACACAGGGAGCACTTGCACTTTAGCACTGAAGAGCAGTGGTAAAGTGCCCAGAGTTCAACAACCAGCAAAAACAAAATGCAGCACACGGCCAAAAACAGGAGGTCAGAAGCAAAAAGACAGGGGAAAAATTAGCCAAAGATGCAAGGTCTAACACCCTTCTAACCAGGGGTAAAGTGCGAGGGTTCCTCCTTTCAACATGATAACATTGGTACAGCCCGCATTGGCATATTTATCTTACCTGTAAGACTCTAGTATAAAGTACCAATGTGTACCCAAGGCTTGTTAGTTAAATGTCACAAGTGGACTGCACCTATTGTGCTGTCCACTACAGTGACAATGTAAGCATGACTGCAGGCCTGCCACCATTAGCCTAGCTATGCAGGTTTAACTACAAATTTGATATGTGGGAAACAAACATTTTACAAGCCTAAACCTTCAATTTAAATATTTATAAGCCACCTTTAAGGAGGCCTTATTGCCCACAGAGCAGGGGGCATGGTATTTAAAAGTAGGACATGTAAATGTTTAATCCAAAACATGTCCTTATAGCGAAAATTCCCTCAAAGCAATGCAACCTGTAGCAGGGTTTCCTGTGCCAAACAAAACTACTGGGATGCAATATTGTTTCATAAATGTCGCCTCTGCCTAGGAAGTTGCTACAAATGTAATTTTCTGACTTTTTGAAATATTTATTTCAAGCCTAATTCGCTGGTGAAGTTTGATTTATATTAAATATTTTGGAAAGATGACTTCTAGAAAGTCACATTTGCCCTGCCTGAAGTCTCTGAAAGCAAAATCTGAATTTTGCTCTCTCCCTTCTGCCAGCAAGTAATTAGCATTTCAACAGGTGAATGAGGAGTGAGCTTGCTCCCAGGAC
This sequence comes from Calotriton arnoldi, assembly GCA_963921515.1. Classification (NCBI taxonomy): domain Eukaryota; kingdom Metazoa; phylum Chordata; class Amphibia; order Caudata; family Salamandridae; genus Calotriton; species Calotriton arnoldi. The sequence goes on from CAWUFW010010269.1 coordinate 335,017, forward strand.
AGGGACAAAAAGCCTTGGGTGTGGGGAGGTTTTATGCACTTGACAGGATGGCCTGTGGGCTGGGCCCAAGGACTTACTTAACTTCAAAGAGGCCCGCCCTGTCACAAGCAGATGTAGCTAACGCCCAGGCTTGCACCCTTCTGTTGTCCTCCAGCCAGAACAGCATCTAGCACAGTGACCCTCTTGTTCAGGGGAACACATCAAAGGAGGGAACAGCATGCCAAGACAATTTGTGTATATCCACTGTCTGTTATGTTATGCAGATTTGTAGCACACACTATATTCCGTGAGGAAATACTGGCGCTGAGCAGGTGTAAGCCCAGCTCAAGCTTGACCTAGCAGACTTCTGTCTCTGAATGTATTGACGGTGCAGGGACTGCCTAAAACTGAATTTAGTGTTAGTTGTGGGAAGACACCAGTATTACCATAGTACACTCCCCACACACACCACTAGCCCTCAGATCCCATATTTATTGTGGCCGAAAACTTTGGCCATCTTGAATATGTCCAAATTGGGTAGGGTTAGCCCTGGGAACCTTTATCCCATTGGTTAGGGTGTCCCCAGTGCTTCTTCCCACCCTAGCTCCTGCCAAGTATAAATGTGGCATCCCCAGTTCACCACTTCAGAACACTCCTGGGCCTGTGGAAGACCATTAGAGGATCAGAGACCTGAAAAGAGCCTAAAAGAGTGCACCCGGTCTCCCTCTTAAAGCTACAGGGACACAGCCAGCTACAAGAGGCTTTTCCTGCAACTGCCCGTTGACCAGCAGCAACTGGACCAGGACTGGACCCTGCTGCGGCCTCTGCCTGACACCATGTGAGTCTGAAAGTGCCTTCCCTGAGGTCCTGAGGGCCTTTAGAAGTATACTCTTGTGGTGAATTTGGACTTGAAAGACTAAAGTCAGAACGTAAAGTCTTTGATCAGGAAGAACCTGGTTAGTGTATCCGACCCACGCTAGAGTGTGGGCAGCATAAAATTGTGTTGAGGTCCTATTCTACTGTGAACGTTGACTATCATTGGCACTTTGTGCTTCTTGGCGCAATCTCTACTTAAAACTAAAGATTCATAACTCCCATTCCCCGTAATGTATTTTTGTCATTTTGTTTATTACATTTTACCCTATTTTCTCATTTGTTTTGGGATTTATTTTTATTGTTTTGCATTTTGACTTTATTACTGTTTTAGTATTGCTGCATAATTTGCTTTTTTGTGCCTCACAATTTACTCAACCCTGCCACATAAATTGGCCCTTTCCTGCGCCATAATTCCAGTGACCCTGACTTTTAGGGTTCATCCTAACAAGGATTATGATTGTTACTTGAGATGGGTACTTTCCCCCTTGCACTAATAGCCCAATTTCTTACATTGGTGTTCAGTGGTGGATTCCAGGGCTTGAGTTTTTGCTTTACCACTCAATGATTTAACCGCTTAGCTGCTTCGAACGTTCCGCGCCAGTGCGGAACGTTCTATTAAGCGGGCGGGGCCGCGTCGGCCAACGGACGTGCACAGCACTACCGAGGTAGTGCTCGCGACGGCCATTGGCCGACGCACGCAGCGAAAGGGTTAAGTTAAAATCAAAAATCCCTTTGTAATCTGACATCAATATTGAGTTTTAATTTTTTTAATTGGCCTCTGGTTTTTGATTTGGCCCTTTTTTAGATTTTCCAAAAATGTCATTCCTACCCTTTGGCTTTTCACACCTGTGGTTCTTGAAAGAATGGAAGTGGATATGAACAACATCGAGAGTCTCCACGTGGCAGAGCTGAAGAAGCTGTGCAAGGAGGGAGGTCTGAAGCTGGGAAAAGCAGCAAAGAACGTTGAGTACCAGACAGCCCTCAGTGCCTGTTATGAGGTCTGTCTGCTGCAGGCACACACACAGGAGCAAGAGCGGGATAAAGCAGGGAAGGAATGAGAAGTGGAGGAAGGTTGGCCCTGCAGAGGATCCAGAGCAGGGTAGGATGAACCTACAGGAGCCAGATCCGCAGCCTTGTCCAGAGCAGAGAGCCTGGCATCTTCCTGTAGTCTGACGAAGTCAGAGCTGAAGGACAGACAAGTAGAGAGGGCCCTGAAACTGCAACAGGCCACCCAGGCCATGGAGGAAAGGAAAGCTGAAGCAGCAACAAGGGCCCTGAAGGGAAAAAGTTAACTCTAGAGGAAAAGAAAATGTTGTTGGCTTCTGAGGTGAGTCTTAAAGAACTGGGCCTGAAAGCCAGGAGGGACGAATAGTCCATGGAGTATGGTAGTAGTGACAATTGCCTAGTGGAGGTAAAAGGGTGCACATCCCCAAAGACCGGTGCTTATCTTTCTGGTGGGGGAGGATACTGATAAGTAGTTGAGGCCATGACATGAAATTTACTACAATCTTTCGAATAGGTAACAGATGGTGATTTGTAATCAGTATTGCTGTAAACGTTTTCCCTGCCTTGCGGGGGGTGAGGAGGGGGGGCACAGGGCTCGTCACTGAGCTCTAACATGTTTATTTTAGATGTCTCTCCCCTAGAAGCTTTGATAAGATCCTTTGGCTTATCTGTATCTGCTTATCTCCTATGCTGACGACACACAGATAATGGTCACTGTATATGACGACATCCAGGGAGCTACATTGAATTTTCAAAATTGCATGCAAGGGGGTATGAGTTGGAGGAGTGACAACTGATGGAAGTAGAACACAAAGAAAACAGAGGCTCTTATTTTTGGAAACCAAGGAGATATCTGGTCCACTTCTTGTTGCCCAGTAGAGTTCGGAAGTTTTCCTTTTCCAGTCAAATGAGTTAGAAATCTAGGTGTAGTCTTTGGCAACTTACTTGCTATTAACAAACAAGTAAGCTCTGTCATTTCATCATGTTCTCCGATCTTAAATATGCTAAAAATAATTCTTACATTCCCTTGACTTCTCATAAGGCGGTGGTGGCTGCCTTAATTATATCACAGTTGGACTACTCCAATGCCCTTTATGTGGCATTAATGCTACTGTCTTGAAAGGACAAAATGCTGTGGCTCGAGTGATTCTAGATATTACCAAATATAAACTGGATACTGATGAATTAAGCAGACCTCGCTGGTTTCCAGTAAGGAAAAGGACCATGTTTAAATCTCCCTGTATAGCACAAACAGTGCTTGAAAATATGGGTCCCAAATATCTTGAGGCACAATCCCAATGGTATGTACCCCAATGACCCTTAAGATCAGCTTCTAGGAGAAAGGTGAAAATACCAAGACTTAAAAGGTGCCGCTGGGGTGGAGGATCCTTCTGGTGTGTGACGACTAATCTTTGCCTCCTGAGTTGCAGGTGATGACTGATCGTTCCTCCTTCAGGAAGTGCTTGTAAACATGACTTCCGATGGGTGGTCTGATTCAGCACTGGGCTTGATCCTTAAGTCGTGGCAGCGCCAAGAAGTCTACGGGCATTTGAGTGGTTTATAACATTATTATTATTAGGGGTGACTTATATGTGTTAAAAAGGAAGGTTTAGGCCTAACATAAGGTTTATTTTACCAGGACAAAATGACAGTTTAGAACTGCACACAGGCAGCAGTGGCCGGCCTGAAGCATGTTTTAAAAGGCTACTTTAGTGGGTGGCACATTGGGTGCTGCAGGACCACTGGCAGCATTTCATTTACAGGCCCTGGGTACACGTAGTACCACTTTATTAGGTACATACAAATACATTAAATGTGCCAATTGGTTATAGGCCAATTGTATCATGCTTAAAAGATAGAACACAAGCATGTTAGCAGAGGTATAGTGTACAGAGTCCTTAAAGTCAAGACAAACTGGTTCAGAAGACAAGAGAGATAAAGGCAAAATGTTTGGGGGTGATCCTGCAGAGAGGGCCAGGTCCAACAGCCTCTTTTTGACAACACACTGAAACACAATGGCAAAATGATTTATGTGTATCCACTGTCTTGTTGCTGAAGCTCAGCTTTGTCCTACCAGGGTTCTGTCTCTGGGTTTGTTGGGGTACAGAGACTGCCTAAAACTGGATCCTAATGTCAGATATGGGAGGGCTCTAGTATTACTATAATACACCCCCAACAGACACCGCCAGTCCTCAGAGCCAAGGGTTAGTGTGGCCAAAGACTATTGCCATTTTGAAGATCCCAACAGTAGGTAGGTTTAGCCTGGGGAACCTTTACTCCATTTGTTAGGGTGTCCCCACTGGTCATTCTTACACTCTAACTCATGCCAAATATAAATGTGGCATCTCTGAGCACCCACTTCAGGACACTTCTGGGCCTGAAGAAGATCAGAAAAGAACTGAACCTGCTGTCTGCGACCTGAGAAAACTGGACCTATTCTCTCTTGTACCTAGCACAAAGAAGTGGACTCCAAGGGTCAGAAGGCTGGCCTGTTCAAGCTACAGGGACAGAAAAAGCTCCAAGAGGCCTTTCCTCCAACTGCCCAGCTGATCAATGGCAACAGGGCCTGGACCGGATGCCTAAAACCCTTCAAGTCTCTAAGTACCTTCAATGAGTTCCTGGGAGGCTTTAGAAATTTACTCTTTTGGTGGAGTAGGACTTAAAGGACTAAAGTGAGAAGGTAAAACATTTTGCCAAGGACAAATCTGGTTGGTGTGTCTGACATGCGGTCCATCACGATCAACGTCAAATTATGCCTACGTCCTGTTCTACCATGATCATTGACTTTCTTTGTGCTTCTTGGCACTAATCTCACTTACAACTTTAAAAATGCATATTTCCAGTTCTTATTGTAGTTTTGCCATTTTAGTTTCATTATGTTTATTCAATTTTACTCTATTTTCTTATTAATTTGGGGATTTTTATGTTTTTAAATTTCAAGTTTATTAATGGTTGTGGGAGTACATAAATACTTATACTTTACACATTGCCTCTAAGCAAAACTGGTCCGCTCTATGCCCAAGGTACCAGTGGCTTCAGCTGAGGTTAATTGTGGTTATTACCCGAGGAGGGTACCTACCCCTCTCCCAATACACCAATTGTTTACACTTCCACATCAAAAACAACAATGGCTTAGATCTGTATCAATCTGGGTTTAGTAATGGATGCAGTACAGAAACAGCCACACTCAAAATTCTTGACGACATACCCTCTATGCTGGATAACGGTGCTGCTTGTTGGCAGTTCTTTTTGGACTTTTCGCTGGTGTAGGAGGCTGGCTTAGTATATGGTGCTCACTTATGTAAGTGTAGCACCCTGTACTAATCCAGACAACCCTTATGGTGATTTTAGTGGTCTTAGACAACCTTAGAAAGCTCTCTAAGTGGTAGCTGTGGAGAGCAGCCTTCAGGCTTAGTCCAGAAGGAGTGTAAAGCAGCTTGTTTTACCAGAACGTAATCTTATTGGTATAGATTAAATGAAAAAGAACCACCCAGTGTATTTATAATAAATAGGTATTTACACTCACTAACACATACAAATATCTCCTACCCAGAGATATACACAATGCACACAATACTTTGCAAATAAAACAGGTAAGTAGCACAAATACACAGTGGTCGCAAGGGGGAGACCAAACCATATACTAAAATAGTGGGATGCGAACCACGACTCAAGTCAAGACTATACCCCAGAAGACGTAGAAGTGCTGGGGACCCTAGGAACCACCCAAGGTAAGTAACCTGGAACCCCACGGAGGCCGTGTGCAGAGTGGGAACACGACTGTGTGCTCAATTCAAGTCCATGGGTAAGTTGAGGTTGCAATTTTAAAGAAGAAGGACCCTTCCCAGTGGACCCTGAAGAAACTCTGTGGAAGACAGAAGGTTGGAGAGCCACCCCACCCATGGATAGCCTAGGAACCACGATACCTACACCAGGGAAGCCAGGTGCATAGGTGCGAAGTGGCATCGAAAATCGCCGGCGAACTCAAAGGAGGACTTCAGGAAGATGCTGCTTGCGAAGAAGGTGAAAGTGTTTGGTGGAACCCATAGGTAGATTCAAGATGAGAAGTACCTGCAAGCAGAGGGGACAGAGTCTACGCCACTCAGGAGTGCCCAGGAGGCACGGAAGACAAATGCCCACCGATGTCGGGTGTTGCAGGAGAGTTGACGGTGACCTTGGAGCTGCAGCTGTGTGGTCCAGGCAATGCTGTGGACCCCATGTTGGATGTCGAGAGTTGAGGGGTCGGTGTCCGTCGGGAGCACCAACAAGCATTGGCAACTGCAAACAACATGGCAAGCGAAAAAGGTGCAGTGTCGGGACCAACAAGGTCCAAGTGACTCACCACAAGCAGGGGAGTCAGGGTAGGCCCAAGCAACCAGGGGAGCCCACTGGAGTCAAAAAAGGCCCTCAAGAGGACCCCACAGGCAGGAGGCACTGGAGTCGCAAGAGGACCTCGAGCAGCTCAAAAAAGATGCAGGTCCACAGTGCAAGAGGTGTGGTGAGGACGAAGATCTTGGTCACAGGAGATGCTTGAGATTAGGCTACTTGGAGCCCGAAGATCTCTGAGGAAGAGAGCCAACAAGCCTTTTCAACAGCAAGTCAAACGCGGTGCACAGCAGTTTGGTTCCTGCAGTTCCGACGAGGGATACTGGCCTCAAACTCAGTGAGAAGACAGTGCAGGCCTCGAGGGAGTTGAAGAACCACCACCTGTGTTGCTGAGCCTTTCGGAGTCCGTGGGAGCCTAGGATCAGCAGGCCGGTCAGCTTTATTGCGGTGCCTGCAGATGCGGGTAAGTGACTCCTTCACTTCAAGGGAGATTCCTTCAGGTGTCTTGGATGTCCCCAGGTCTTGGAATGTTCCTGTATGGAGCACAGGCATAGACATTGCAGCAGACGAGCAGGACAACGAGACCAGGAGCAGCAGTAGTCTTCTCAGTTGCAGTCTCGGTGCCCAGAGCAAAGTCCAGCAAAGTCCAGAGTGCCCAGATGGTCGAAGAAGTGGTGTTTGATCTGAATCTTGTCCCACAACGAATCTAGGGACCCACCCACAGGTAAGCCCTTAAGTACCATAAGGAAATGGTTGGGACAATTCAGGGGTACCTCCCAGAGTAGGGGCTGGACAGTCGGGAGGATACTCCCATGTCCTTTGTCCAGTTTTGTGCCAGAGCAAGAGCCAACAGCTCCCTGAGCTGGTTTGAACTGGAGTATGCAAGGAGGGCACCAAATGTGCCCTTCAAGCAGTCTCTGTGGCGCTGGCAAGAGCCACCACCCTGCCACAAAACACTAAACCCTGTTTGGGAGGTGGTCACACCTCCCTGTGACAGGCTAGCTATTGTCCTGCCTTCCCCTACTCGAGCTTGGCTCAACAGCAGGAGGGCAGAAACATGTCTCTGGTCGGCAGCAGCCCTAGCTTGCTGTCAGGTTCTGGAAGACTGGTACCAGGAGCACGGAGGGCCTCCCGGAGGAGCTTTACAGTGCGTGGAATCATACCACCCATACCGTTTACGGTGTTGGGGTATGATTCCAACAAATTTGATACCAAACATGACAGGGCTCGTTACAGCCAGTTTAGAGATGGTCATCGCGTAATGATGCATGGCCCCTCTATATATCGTAATGGCTGATGTACTTACAACCCAGGAGAATGGACTCCGAAGGTTGTAGGGGTGTGCCGCTCATGCATGGGCACCCTCACACTTAGAACCGAGCACCCTGCCTTCAGGATTGAAAGGCCTGCCTTAGGGGTGACTTATAGGTTTTAAGTGCAGTGACCTCAGATATAGGGAAACCTATATCTGTCGTAAGTGGTGCTAGCACCAGCTTACACAGGCTGCAATGACAGGCCTGTAGTCACAGTTTGAGTGGTCTCCCTTGGGTGGCATAATACATGCTTCAGCCCATGGGGGACCCCTGGGGTACCTATGCCCTGGGTACCTCAGTACCATATACTATGGTCTTATAAGGGTACACCAGTAGCCAATCTGGGATGATTAGCAGGTTCCCAGTCAGACTAGTCAGAAACGGCATTAACACCAGGCACAAATTGGGGGTAACCATAAAAGCAGATCCTACTTTCCTACAGATGGCCTATGACGCAATTCATCACAGCCAACTCTTACAGATATTAGAAGACCACATACGCTTCAGGGTGCTGCCCGGAATGAATGTGAATCCTTAAAAAAATCAACAACCGTTGGCAAGGCTTGGAAGACACTCATCGAAGGGTACCTGTAAGACTTGTGGAAGTCCACTAGGTTCTATTCTAGTTCCAACGTTATGTCATCTATACAAGGAGCCACTGAGAATTTGGGCAGAAGAGTCTGGTGGCGATCCACCAATTTACTGATGACATCCAGTTATGCACGAAAATCTATCCCAAGATATTATCATGATGAAGATATCTAGACAGAAGATTCAAGATTGGATGCTGCCTCAATTTACTTAAATTAAATCCTGAGAAAACAGACTACCTTCTGATAAGATACCAACAAGACCTGACTATGGACGCACAATGGCTGTCAGAACTCACCTGTGAAAGTTTTTCTTGAGTAGAGGACTCCAGTGTGAAGTATTTGAAAATTTGCCTTCATTCTGATCTCCTCATGGCCTACCAAGCTGAACAAATGGCCCCAGAAGCCTGAACCACTCTGGGATCAAGAAACTGAAATTCTTTCTTCATCCCAATGAGTTCAGAGCCATTGTCCAATCCCTACTGCTCTCCAAAATAGATATTAGAACATTTATGTTACCTGGTGTTCATTCAAAATATGTAATCCCACTCAGGCCAGTGATGCACTTAACAGCAATAAGTCTCTCTCGAACAAGAAATAAATGATTTAACAAACCTGGCACTTAAAAACTCACTTTGGCTCCACTCAAAGCCAGAATAAAATTCAATTTAGCTTGTATTATACAGAAAATGTTATTTCTTAACAAACCCGATTACCTTACTAAACTATCAGCCATCAGGAGGCACTAAGAGCATGAAAAGACTCCAGAGCATGGGTCTCCAACATTTTCTGTAGTGAAAGATATTTCTGATCAGTGAAAATCATCGTGAGCTACTGAAGGCTAAACAACTTGTGCATTGTTAGCAGACACCCCCACACCCAGCTTTATTGACTTTAAGCCTAATATCCATAGAGCCAGATACTATTTTTTGAACAAAATACTTTGACTAAGGGCACTATGACAGGGCTGCCATGTGTGTCAGTGAGAGTATGGTCTTTAGGGATGTTTGAACATGTGTGTGCATGAATGGGATATATCTGTATGGGTAACTGAGAGCCTGTGTTGTATGCAATGTTCCCTCTAATTTTTTTCCTCTGTGTGCGGCAGTGTAAGGTCTCTGTGTGCTGCAGCCATGGCTATGTGCGCCAGGAACCAGACCGCGCGTGTGCGCAGCGCCAAATATCACTCCAAACTTTTGCTTAAAAAGCTGAAAAGACTGTGCATTTCCACACATACAGCTGCACGTTAAAGGGGTTAAGGCAGATTTGCAATTTGGATACACACGCCATGACATGAATTGGTTACACATGCAAGTACACTTCAGGTTTAGAAAAGCACAAGACTCAAACGGTGGTACCATCATAAAATTTTACTAAAGATTCTTAACTGGAGCACTGTTCATTGGGTGGGCAAATGTTGAGAGCCTATACAAGATTACATATACACAATAAGTTACGAGATTACATAACATATTTACAATTTGATGTGCAAGCTACTGAGTAATGTCGGGCTATCCCGTCAGAGATAGTTTGTGAAAAGTGTGACATCCAGGCAAACATGGACTGTGGGAGAGGGCCGTTCACACAAGTCAAGTGCCATCACTAGATGGGTGACATGGTTGCTTCTCACGTTGATCCCTGCCATTTTTCCAGTGCTGATAAACTGTCGAGATCAACTCTCCCATTCAGGAGGTAGGCCTTTGTCCTCATCAGCATATCCAAATGCTTCTGCTCTAGTCTATTTCTCGATTTATTCTTGATAGTGTTCATGAGGCTGAATCCTCATTCACAATCTGCACTAGATGCTTGAAATGTCGCGCAGACATCAGCAAGCTGAGACACCACACTATACTGAGCAGCATTGCGTACAGTAAAATTCACCATGTCTTGAAAGGTGGTAAATAACCCGCCCTTTACATGTTCTGCCACCACATATTTATATTCTCTGTATTGTCGAACAACATCTTCTGGTGTTTCACAATCACCCAGGACCAAGACATTTTTATACTTTTCAACAAGTCTTTGTACATTCTCAGTCCCAAAATCAAAATGTGATTGTGTTGAAATTGCCTGGAATCCAAAACTTGCCCATTCTTTCAGTTCATCTTCCGGGAACCTTTTTTGCATGTGTTCACAAAGAAGGGAAACAAAAGACAAAATAGGCCCACTGTCAAACTCTTGCCTTTCCTTGTACAACACCATCAGATCTCACTGTGCTGCTCCAAAAGACAGTGTCCCCCAAATACTGTTCCTTAATTTGGCCAATCTTTGCTCTTGCATACTGTACAGCTTCAACAGTAGTCAAAGAACGTTTTTGGAACAGTTTGCGCAAAGATGCAAATTCGCCCAGAATGTCATTAAGTACTGCAGGGAAATATGGTAGTTTGAGTCCGATAGCTTTTTGTAACAATATTTAGCAACTGGATCATTCTCCTCAACTTTCTCATGCTCAAAGTACTTAAGAACAGCCTCGTAATTCTGAATTAGTGCACCAACTGCAAAATGCCTTGAAAGCCACCGGACTTCATTCAATGGTTGAAAAGAGACCACTTCACAATCTGTGACCGATGCCATTTTATCCAGCTTGGACTTCCTTGCAGGAGATCTGGAGAACACAGTGTAGACAGTCCTCAATAATGTCTCCATCTCTTTAATCATTGGAACCCTCTTCCAGGCATCATCAACTCCCAAATCTTCTCGATGGGCGACACAATGCTGCTCAACTAGATGAGGAACGGATTGTTTGAGGTGAGTAGTAACACCATTATTCTTAACCAGCATCACAGACGCACCATCGGATGTGAACATGACCATTTTCATGAGGTCCAGTTCATTGGCAGCATAGAATTCTTTCACAGCAGTAGTGATAGCCTCAGCATTACAACTAGTCAGCTTCACTATGCCCCCAAACAGTGTTTTGTACTTTGTTGATGTTACAGGTCGGAACTTGAAGTACAGGATGAGCATTTTTGTAACAGAAATATCTGTGCTCTCATCAATTATCAATGTGTGATACAAAGCGTTACAAAGTTCTGCCATAGCTTCACAGTGTATCACGCTATTGATGGCCTCAAGGAACTCAAAGGCATAGTTCTTGCTCCTCCAGCTGTCTGGTATCTTCACATACAAAGCTAGGTGGTCATGGATGTCTTGGACAGACAACATTGAAGTATTCATCTTGACTGCCAGCAACACGTTGTTGATGAGAATCTTTATCTCCTCAGGCAGGTATCTTTGTCGTTCAACCACTTCCATTCTGTTTGCTTTGTCGGTGGCAGTTTCTGTCAGCATTGTCCGCACTCCATAACCAAACCTGGCAGCAGCACTTCTGTTTCTCAATATCCCCAAGGCAGACTCATGAACTTTGCTAATTAGATGGCGTTTCATGTAATCCAGTTTCCAGCCATCACTCCATTTCTTCCCTGTAGCAAAGTCCCCAACAATCTTGGCTTCGGCACATGCTTTGCAAGTCAAGCCCACGTCTTGACTGTATTGAAATAGTTCCCCAAGTTGCACACAAACCTTGCTTCGTGATTTTTGTGTCTCAGCCGCCACAATTTCTTTCATCCACTCTTCCTTGAATACAAGGTAACATTTCTTCCTTTGTGGTGAAGCACCGCACTCTGCAGAAGTTACAGCTTTGCGCTTGAACATTTTTTTGCAAACCGGTTTTATCCTGCTGTGCCACAAAGCCTGCAAAATAAAGGAAAATGGCTAAAGTTGATGCCTATGCTCATGAATGCTATCTGTCACATAGTACTGAGGCATCGCTGGCAAAATGTAGAGTGTAATTACCTGGATTTTTCTGTTCTCTGCCCTGCCCTTCCAAACTTATTTGTAGCACTGTCCGTACAGCCTGCAATAGAAGTAAAGATTGTTACAGCACATTGTGATACAGCAATATACCATGTGCACCATAAGGCAACTCTACTAAAAACAATTACCTGTTCTGCTTGTACTCATGTACGCCCGTTCAAATGATTGGGGTACTGTCTGCGAAACCTGCAACAGAAGAAAACATGGGTAAGGTATGCAGTTATACTACAATGTACAAGATGCACCAGTTTAACTCTACCAAACAATTACCTGTTCTGCTTGTACTCACGTACGCCTGTTTAAATGTGTGTGATGCTGTCTGTGAAACCTATAACAGAAGAAAACATGGGTAAGTATATCATACTACAATGTACAAGATGCACCACAGTTTAACTCTACCAAACAATTACCTGTTTGTTCTGCCTGTACTCACGTCTGCCTGTACAATTGTATTTGTAGTACGGTCTCACAAACCTGCAAAAGAAAAAGGGTGCAGATTGTGAATCTATTTACCCAGCAACCCCCAATCCAACGAGGAACGTAAACAGAATTACCTTGTCTTTGTGGGTACTCACGCCTGACCATTCAAATTCAAATACCATACAGACTGCAAAGCTGCAATTGAAGACAAGTTTGTTAGCAAGGGCTCTAAGAGTTACAAACAATGAATAGGACATGTACACTTAGTGGCTGAATTAAACTGCACAATGTGGTACCAGAAAACTTGGGATCTGCCTTCTCCACTTGACTTAGGCTGGCTACATATTGCTGCTGAGAGTCACGCAGCCCGAGCCGGCAGCATCACGTGACATTGGCGTCATGTGAATGTGTCCATTTGCTCACAGGAACTCACTAGTTAGGCACAGCGGCAATTATATTTATTTGCACACCACTGCCTGCCCTCATGCGTGACTATTGGGAGAGCAGAGGAGGTCGCACAGTCATCTCTACAGAGAGAGAGGCAGGATATGAAAAGATGGGACTGGCTCCAGAGCCACGCTGAAAGGAAGAGCTCACTTGTTGAGTCGGCCGCTCAGGTCTGGTAATTTATGAGTTTTGACAAGTTAATTTACAACATTATTAGTTCTTGGCAAGAAGGGACGATACGACCTGCATTTAACTAGGGTTTCTGCTTGGAGAACGACATTAGTGATTGAGCGGGTCTTTGAAAGGCTAAAACCTCTCAAAAACAGCTGCAGATGAAATAAAAGCAGGCTTTTGCAACAGAACTATGTTTGAATCTTTAACTCCAGCTAAATAAAACATGCTCGCAGCAGTGCATTTAAAATAAATTGCTGTGCCTCTATTAAACATTCATGACATACCAAATTGCATGTGTAATGACAAACCTTTCAGTGTTTTAAATGAATCCCTCATGAATTCCAAAGGAGGAGAGAGGGGTGTTATTTCTGATATTTATAGGTTTCCGGGCGCTGTCTTTGGAAGGGCGCCGTGTTTTCAAGTACAATACAGTTTTAAAAGCTGCTGCTGTGTTCCTTGCCTCCAGCATTTTCAGGCAACCATAAAAATGTCAAGATAACTCTGGAGATTGATGGGCCCGCTGCAGAGAGATCTGAGTTTCGTCTAATGGAAGTTTTGACTCATCATAAAGTTGCGCTGGAGGTTAAAATGCCTGATGTAAAGCAGGTGAACCATGCAGATGACAAAGAGCATATAATGTAAATAGGTCAGTGCGTTACTGCTTTTGCCAGAGAGACCCTTTAGTTACTTGCAGTTTACAAGTTTAAATCCTAATATAGAACAGTGAGCTATTAACTATCAAAGAGCTGCATGCAAACTGTAAGGTATAGTTTAGAACATTATGAATTTTCCCCCAGTCTTTCATTATCCTAATGCTGCAAAAAGGTTTCACTTGGGTAGAAATCAATTCTTATCAGTAAAGCCAACGCCCAACCATGGTGCTAAGTTTTAAATTCTTATCAGTAAAGCCAACCCCCAACCATGGTGCTACGTTTTAAATTCTTATCAGTAAAGCCAACCCCCAACCATGGTGTTACATTTTAAATTCTCAGTCTGTGCTTCTTCAGACCAAGAACTTTTAAACTGTACTGTCTGATGTAACATTTCCTATACATTGATTTACACACTATGATTCAGTGTCTCTGTGTAATGTGTATGCGATGCAAAGCGCTTAACACCTTACACTGGTATGAATGGCGCTATTAAACAAAATAAATATGAAAGAGAGATGGGTTATGGACTTGAGGGGCACTGTTAAAGGTTGGTAATGGGAGTATCCGTGGCGGAGGTGGTCATTGGGGCGCCAACAAACATTGTCACACCAGGCGCCACCAGCACTAAAGCCGGCCCTGTTCAAATTGCACTAATAATTACAGTGAAATTATTAAAACGTCCCACATTGCAATTTGAAACCTTGGCAGCTACGTTGCTGCATTTCTTTTCTTAATAGGGCTGGGCTGCCAGGTGATTGTGTGCATTTGTTAAGGTTTTCGTGTTAATTGCAGCTCATGATGGGTGCTGCGATTAACATGAAAACCTTAACAAATGCACAGGGACATCTTAAGGATTTTGAGGGCCCTGGGCCAAACTTATTTCTGGGGCCCCTGATCAGAACCGCTTTGGATTTATGATCCAATTTCAGCTTTTTCATGTCCTTTTTGGCCAGGTCACCGACAGTGCAGAGGCACACTGGTCCAAATTCTAAATGTGCTTCCATCTAATATTCAGGGATAGTGGTATGTGTTTTCAAAATTGTAACATAGCAGCCTGAAGGAAAAGGAGAGGAGACTAGTGAGAAATAGGATTTAGTGGCAGAGAAAGGGGGAGAGAGGAACAAAGTAGAGAAAAAGTCAGGGCGCAAAGACGAGAAATGGAGAAGGGGGTAATGGAGAAATTGGTAAGAGAGGGACAGAAAGAGAAAGGCAGCCAGAGGCTTTGGAGAACTGGGAGGGAGAACGGAGAATGGAAAACCGGTAAGAGAGAAAGCAAAGAACAGGCAGTGAGAGGGAAATGGAGACAAGAATGGGATGGGGGAGAAGGGGAAAGTGGGTAAACGTGGAGCGGGACTGATATGAGGAAAAAGAAGAGAAGGAGACGGTGAGAGCAGCTGGGGAGTGGAAGAAAAAAGGACAAAAGATATGTCAGAGAAGACAGCGAGTGTGGTATGGCAATGCTTCAGAAGTAGCGTCTCTGCATATCGACGTTGGGGGGTTCTATAAGGAGCCTTTTTCACCATCTTGTCATTTCTAAACACTTGCTCTATGTAACCGTGCTCACCTGAACGAACTAAGAAGGGTGGAAGGCTGGTTAGGCCTTGCCCAGATTTTTAATCTTTCCAAGATGCAGGTCTGAGCAGATGGCAGCTGCGAGTGTGTAAATGACTGATCCATCTGTGGGGAGCATTCTCTTCACTAACACTTGCTTCCCTTCTCTTTTTGAAACTCAGGGGCAGCAACATTGTCGTGGTGTCACCAGGGCTTTAAGTGGAAGCTTTTTCAATATTATATACAAGCCATAGCTGCTGCTTATTTATCTTATGCAACTAACAACCACTGACAAAGCCAATAGTCCGACTTGTTGTAGGTATGATGTTACTTGTTGTATCATATATCTGGATGCAATGACAGAAACAGGAAAATACAAGTCGGGGGGCACACTATGCCAAGCACAGAAAAGTTTAAAAAGTCACACAATCACCCCGTAGCCCAGCTCTATTAAGAAGAGAAATTTAGTAAGTCTACAAACACGACGTGTGCCTTACACGCCATGTTTGTAGAGTTGCTGCATTTCTTTTCTTAATAGAGCGCAGCTGCAGGTTAATCGCAGCGCCCATCTGGAGCTGCAATTAACCTGAAAACTTTAACAAAGTCACTCAATCACCCCGTAGCCCAGCTCAATTAAGAAGAGAAATTCAGTAAGTCTACAAACACGACGTGTGCCTTACACGCCATGTTTGTAGAGTTGCTGCATTTCTTTTCTTAATAGAGCGCAGCTGCGGGTGATTGTGGGCATTTGTTAAAGATTTCAGGTTAATCGCAGCGCCCGTCTGGAGCTGCAATTAACCTGAAAACTTTAACAAAGGCCCACAATCACCCCGCAGCCCAGCTCTGTTAAGAAGAGAAATTCAGCAAGTCTACATACACGCGTGAGCTTTACATGCCGTGTTTGTAGACTTGCTGAATTTCTTTTGTTACCTAAGCGCGGCTGTGGGCAGATTGTGTGCTTTTGTTTAAAGTATTCATGTTAATCGCAGCTTGTGACGGCGCTGCAATTAACATGAATACTTAAACAAAAGCACACAGTATGCACCGCAGCCGGGCTCTACATGTAAGAAAGCAAGTGCCCAAGACTTACCTGCTGCTCCCTCGTCTTCTATTGAAGTCAGTCTATTCCGCCGCTCTCCCAGGAAACACCCTTTTTTCGCACCGCTCGCTTTTTAAAAGCAGTGGCGCGAACGCTCTCGCGGGATGTGCTGTGTGTGTGCGAACTCCACACACAACACTGCGCGCCACAGGTAACAGAGGTGCGCACGCGTGCATGCGCGCACCTTATTGGGAACAGTGGTTGTATGTAATTGCAGCACAGGACATACCTTTCGCCATATGTGGTACCGTTACACAAATAACACAAATGTAAGAAGCTGGCTCTATATATACTATCCCAAAGTAAGGTATAGTGTGCACAGAGTCCAGGGAGTCCCCAGAAGTATAGCAAAGGCTAAATTAGGTAAGTACTAACAGCTCTCTTTGTAGTAGTGTGGGCAAGCAGTTAGGCTTATCCAGAGGGTGTGTTAAGCATTTAGGGCCAGATGTAAAATCATGACAATTTGCGACTCGCAAATTGCCCTCTATTGCGAGTCGCAATTTGCGAGTCGCAAAATGCCATGTACAACAGTGTCTGAGACACTGTTTGCGATTTCCAATGGGGTCGCAAATTGCGAGCCTCATCAATATTCATGAGGCACTCGCAATTTGCGACCCCATTGGGAATGGCTGGCCCTCCCAGGGATGGTGGCTTGTTGGGCTCAGCAGACCTCCATGTCTGGGACTGCTTTTAAATAAAGCAGTTTTTTTTAAAAATGCAGCCCGTTTTCCTTAAAGGAAAACGGGATGCATTTAAAAAAAGAAAAATGAAACGTTTTCGTTTCATTTTTTAAAAGGGCAGGTAGTGGTCCCTGGGACCACTGCCTGCCCCTAAAAAATATTTTCCCCTGTATTTGCAAAGGGGAAGGGGTTCCCAGGGGACCCCTTCCCATTTGCGAGTGCATTACCACCCTCTAGAAGAGGGTGGAAAATTGCGAGTGTTTTGCGACCGCAATTGTGGTTGCAAAACATTCATACATGGGGTAGAGAGTCGCTATTAGGAAGGGATGCCCCTTCCTAATTGCGAGTCGCAATTCCTATTTAGCGAGTCGCAAAAAAATTGCGACTCGCTAAATAGGAATTGTACATGGCCCTATTCATTTTTGCATGCGCAAACGGGTCGCAAACCCGTTTGCGCATGCAATTTAGGGTCGTACATCTGGCCCTTATTCTATTCACTCAATCAAGGACTGATTACACACACTCAAAGACAGAATCCAGACCAATTAGGTAAGTATAAAAAATATATTCTTATGTTTTAGAACCAAGCAGGACTTGGCACAGGTAAGTAAAATACACTGGTCAAATGCAAGACTGTTCAAGGAAATGCAGTTGAGGTTGAATTTGCAATTGTTACAGGTTTCTATCACTTTGAAATGCAGTTTGAATTCCACAGTAATTACTTTCAGATTATTTTTTAGTTACTTTCAGATTACTTTGAGTACTGGGGTGGTGTGCCTTAGGTTCTTGCACTACAGGGTAAGTACAACTTTTTATACTTTGCAATTGAGTTCTCTTTTCTCCATACAACAACAGTTCAACACTTAGAACATTTTTAAGCCCAAAATCTCCTAACATGAGTTCCTTTGGGAGAAAAATTGTTATCGGTATTAAAGGTAAGTACTCGACTTACGAGTGGGAGTTTTGGGGGTTAGGACCAAGGTTCCCCAAGGGCTAGATGGGCACTCGAGTTGCACCACCAGCGGCACTGGGGAGGCCGGGTGCAAAGTGCAGGGGACCAATGTAGCCAATGGGGCCAAGGGGGCCTTTGGTTAGAAACTACTGATGAGCAGGCCACTTAGTTGTGGGAGCAATGCTCCTAGGGCTAAGGTCAGCATTGCAGGGGCCAACGACCAGCACTGGAGCTTCACCACCAGCGGCACTGGGGTGGCTGAGTGTAGGGTGCAAAACAGACGTCGGGACCCTGTGCTTTCCAATGGAGTTCTTTGGTTCTGCGAAGTGGCTGCAGGCTCTGGCAGGGAGGCTTCCGAAGATGACCACCGGCTGGAGAGGTAAGTTGGGATCTTGGAGGATGCCTGGATACCGTTGGTTGGGCCACCCAAGGCCGTGGTGCGTTGGGTGCAGAGGTGTCTTCTGGCATTGGGTTTTCTTACCAGCTCCGGTCGCTGTCGGGGGGGCCCTTCAGGTTGAGGCTGCAGGTGTTGGCTTGAAGCTTGAGGGAGGTCAGGATCGCCAGATCTGCTGAACTCGCGAAATAAGCACATGTACAACGCGGGCCGTGCCTGGTGGGAAAAAGACATAGGGAGGGCACTGAGCGACAAAGAGTGGGAAGGGATATACCACAGAGCTAGACACACAGCTAGCAATGCAACTCTGACAGAAACACTCACAAAAGTAACTACCTATTGGTACTATACTCCAGCTCGGATACACAAGGTCAACCCCACACAGAGTGCGGATTGCTGGCGGGGCTGCGGAGAATGAGGAACACTTGTACATGTTCTATGGGAATGTCACTGTTTGCAGCAATATTGGGCTCAGGTCCTGGACAAAGTCGACGCACATTTAGACACCCAATTACCAAGATTTGCTGCATATGTGCTCCTAGGGGTGCCAAACCCGCTTACATACCCCTTGAAGTCTAGAAGAGGGCGCCAGATAGGGCTGGCATTGGGGGCAGCCATGCAAAACATACTCACCCATTGGGGGACCCCACCGATTCCCACACACACAGGATGGCTTCTACTGTTATGGCACATCCTGGGAATGGAAAAGATATCACTCATGACGTCTGGGCAAGGCTTGGCCTTTAGAGACGTGTGGCAGCCCTTTTTGTCTCTGCTCTCACACGAATTCCGTGAGCTTACATGCCCCAAATACCTACGCTTACTACGGTTGCCAGAGACTGTTACACTCCCCACCCCGGAACAGGGGTGGGGAGGGGTGGGGATTAATGTGCAATACCTGTAACATGGAACCTCAGAGGATAATACAAGGTGAATGGAGGGAGGGCGGTGGGAGGGAGGGGAGGTTGGTTTGCCTAGTCAACTTTTGTCTAGATGTCTTAATTGCAGGGCGATGTATAGCCCAGGAAAACGCAAAGTCCGCATCTGGCACTGTTTATTTGATTTTATAAAAATGCAATAAAAGATTTGAACCATCAAATATTTTTATTTTGTTGAAGATATTTTGTTTGTTTTTAATGTTGAACTGACTGGAATGGGAATAGTAAATTGTACCCCTCCGCCATCCAACACTTTCCCTACTGTTGTACTGACTGGAGTGGGAATAGTAACTTTTACCCCTCTGCAATCCAACACTTTCCCTACTGTTGCACTGACTGGAGTGGGATTAGTAAATTGTACCCCTCCGCTATCCACCACTTTCTCTACTGTTGTACTGACTGGAGTGGGAATAGTAATTTTTACCCCTACGCTATCCAACACTTTCCCTACTGTTGCACTGACTGGAGTGAGAATTGCTTTTTTTTTGTTAATTATACATGTTATTGTTGTGTTAAGTGTAGTGGGAATAGTAAATTGTAGTATTTTGTAATGTTATATTTTATGTCATTTTATATTTATTGTAGTTAGAATAGTAAATCTTTTTTTGTGTGGTATAAAATATTTTGTTACTGTTGTGTTTTTATAGGTGGGAGTAATTATGTTTATATTTATTTAGTAGTTTTTTTTTATTGTGTCTGGAAATGTATATTTATATTTCTTTTAATTTGTAATCATTTATTTTATGTTGCAATTTATATAATTTATAATTATGTGTTTGATTTATTATAATAATATTTTTGTTTGCAACTTATTTTTAGTTAAATTGTAAAATATGTCTTGTTACATATATATATATATGTTTACATTTTTTAAAAGAAGTTTATTTGTTGTATTTGTTCAAATATATATATATTTTTTATAAATTAAAGTTAGTAATTAATTTATGTTTATTTTAATATTTTAAATTATATATATTTTAAATTTGATATTTAATACAACTATATTATTGTAAACTATATTTTTTTTGATATTTTTGTACTTACCTGTTTAAGTATAGGGAGTCAATATTTTTGCATTCTATATTTTTACATCAATATTTTTACATCTATATTTTTATGGTCGATATTCTGTCAGTAAACCCTGTCAGACATGATGGCCGGGTAGCAAACTTTTCAAACATGTTTTGTTTTAAAAAATAACTCCCAAACGTAGGAGTTTGTTTTTAAAAAACAAAAAAGGTAATGGTCCAACACACTGGGAGCTTTCTTCTAGGGTAACAAGGCCATAATTTTTTTTCCTGTCCCTTACAGCCAATGGTTTACACTAAGGGGCCGATTACGATCTAGTCCGGAAAGCATTCCTACAGAATCAGTCCCGGAATGCTTTCCGGACGACTCGGATCGGGTGAGTCCGACCGAGCGATTTGAATGTAGCTGGATGCTTCCGGATACGATTCGGTCAGACTCCCATTGACTTCAAAGGGAGCCTGTGTTCCGAACGAGAACACAGGCTTTCATTGAAGTGGCTGGGGAAAATCGTGCACCCTGTGGCGGGCACCCCCTGGTGCCTGCCACACTGTGCATGGTTGGAAAATGGGGTCCCTTGGGTATCCCCACGGACCCGAGTCGGAGGGCCACGGGTGAAGGAGGGCCTGCTACGGGCCCCAAAGACAGATTCCGGCACCCGATTCATTCTGGAGAAACAGAATCAGAACAGCTGTGTGAATCGGTCATCGTAATCGCTCGCTCAGAAACGGAGTCCATAGAGCTGTACGATTCAGCTCCGAAGACGCGACCTGTCCGACTGCCTTTCGGAACCGATTCGGATAGCCCTACCGGTTTACGGGCATCATAATCGGTCGTTGGGGGACTGTGTACCATTCGGTCGAGATCAAGGGTTCCGAATCAGATTCGGCAAACTCGAATCCGATTCAGAGACCTTCCGAACTGCATCGTAATCGACCCCTAAATAGGGTAGACAGTACAAAGGGCTTCCTTTGACAGCCCCTGCTCTGTCGGGCCATCAGAGGAACTATTCTGTCGAGGAGCCACAAGCAAAGGAATGGGACTATAATTATTTGAACTGAATGTCATTGGAATATCAATTTATTTTCCCAGTAAATCAGAAAATCACATGTAGGTATCAAAGACATAGATGAAAATAAACTCAGTTTAGTATTCATTTACTTTATTAAAAATATTGTAAGAAATAAGACAGTGATCAAACAGAGACACTTTGTTACCTCAATTCTTACGGCCTACAAATCAATTATTTCACAGTTCAACCTTAATACTAGTTTTCCTGACTATTGAGGTTTCAAAACTGATTTGGGGTGATTCTCTTTCAATTATTATTTTCTAGCTGTAGCTCAGACACAGCCTAGGTGTTATATGATGCCTCTCACAGCAATAGCAATAGCGCTACCTCCAAGCAAAAGTATCCAAAACAAGGACACTATGATGCACGAGATCTCATCACCTGGCTGGTATCATCCTTCCTGTCATCAGGCACAGACAAAAGGGCAGCCCTGCTTAGAAACTTTGACACCTTTAACAAGAGAAACCTATGACCTAACCCTTACATCTAACATCTACCCTATGTCGTCACTCAGGAGGAACTAATCAGTAGCCCCTTGCTGAACAGGTCCCTCACAAACTTTCTTTAAGTAGCCTTTTCTCAATTCTCCCTCACTTCAGTTCTGGGTCTCCACCCTCCATCTACAGGGATGCAGTCAATACATGCCAATGTGTAACGAAGCTGTATCTGCTCTCCATCATGTCATGCAAAATTCATCCCACTGGTTCACGCACTTAGACTTTCATCACAAACGGAGTCTTACTACTGCGCACTTGCTCCATACCCACCGCATATACACACGCATGGAATCTGGGGGGTCACACAAAATCCCTCTTTGGGCCATCTGAGACTATCTATGTGGAGCCTCCATCACCCCCCACTTCTGCTCATCAGAGCCTTTTTATGATCCTGAGCTCCCCTTTGTTGATTAACTGAGCCCTTTGACCCCTTTGTTAACCATTTTTCCTGACATCAGCCATTATAATTTCTCAAACACTTTCTGACATCCTTCACAGACCAGACTCATTTTCGCCTATACACCTTTAAACTCTTCTGCCAAGTTTCTGTCCCTCTGCCCTCAGATCCACCATCAGACTACTGTGCCAGTATCAGACAGCTTTTTATCACTCAGAAGTACGAGTGTAACAGTCCCTGCTTTTCACTCACATTGCATCCTGTTTTACAGCAATATATGTGTATCAGTATATGATACACATGTATGATTTGTTTTTACTTTAATTAAACTTGAGTACTCTTGAAAACGTATATATACAGTATAATGATTCTAAACTGTAGTAATTACAGTTTCTACCACAGTGACTTTTCCTTAGATTTCTCCAACACCGCTTTGGATCTCACTTCATTTGCTTTGCTTTGACACATTTAGGGCCTGATTAAGATGCCGTAGGAAACAGCTCCGACCCTCGGTTGGAGCCGTTCCTACGGCATCTTAATTGGCTGTTCGGTTTCCTTTCCGACCGACCCATTTTGATGGGGTCGGTCGGAAAGGAATCCGAACCGGGTTACCGAATAACCCCCGACGGGCTCGGAGAGCCCGTCTGCCATTCGGAAAGCCTTCAGTAATCCCTCGGGCAGCTCTTTCCGCCCGAGGGATTACGGAGGCAGATTCCCACAGCCTATCAGTGCCGGCCTTTCCGACACAGAAAGGCTGTGGGAATCTGACTCAGGTCCGTCCGACATCGTAATCGGGGCCTTAGTATATGCACATCTTTTTCACATGGTATGTGGCTCCAAGTTAGGTTTGTTTTTCATACACATGTTGGCAAGTTTTAAGCTCCTTCGACAGTCACACTAGGTGCAAATAATGTTCAGCATTAATGTCTTAAATGTGCTGTAGTTATTCTTGCATTGTGTCAAAGAAAGCTTCTCTCCGAAGTGTCTATGTTGTTACCTCTATGGCAGTAAATGTAAGATGTCCTGCAATGTTTTCTTGATTAATCCTGTGGCACCTATGATGGTTGAGACCATTTATCATATTTTGTTTTCAGATTGTATTCCTCTCAAACTGAATCTTCAGACAGTTTATCACTTTGAGTGTTGCTGTGCATGGGAGAGAGCACTTAATGTGGACTCCAGGATACAATCTTTGAGTGTTGCTGTGCATGGGAGAGAGCACTTAATGTGGACTCCAGGATACAATCTTTGAGTGTTGCTGTGCATGGGAGAAAGCACTTAATGTGGACTCCAGGATACAATCTTTGAGATCACATTAGCTTTCCCTTTTAATTAGGTGCCGAGCACCGGAAACCACCAGCTCAAATTAAGCACTGCTTCTGAACATGCTCCAGCACATAGGACAGCAGCACATGTGCGGTTCAGTGCTGCACACTCACTGTACAGTGCCTCACTGCCCCAAAGGCTCCTGTGCACGCACTTCTAGAAGTCACATGAAGTGCTGTGCATTATGCAGTGTGTTTGGAGGCCACATAGTCCTACTCGTCCTCCACCCAGTCATAACTAATGAGGTATATTCCACTGACAGGAAACAAAACAGGAAACGCTTTAAGGCTCCATCCACCCTCCTGCCAGGGAGTCGAGGAGGAGTAGGACTAAGAGTAATGAGGATTACCAGTAAGTAATCAGAGCATTACCTCTACGTCCCTCGTCCTCGACCCAGTCATAACTAATGAGGCATACCAAAGCAACCAAACACATGAAGGCCTTTGGCACACCAGCAGAAACAAAAACAGACGCACACAATGGTGAAGCGCACCAAAGTGAAATGTTTAATAGCAAAACAGAATCAAGTGGGAGCAACAGGCTCCACAGCAGGCAAAACACCAAAACCAAAATTCATACGGTCATTCAAGGCACAATTCAATCTGTAATACTTCACAAAGGTAGAGTCAGAAGCCCAAGTCCCAGCATGACAGATCTCATCCAGGGGCCCCCATGAAAGGCAGCCCAGGAAGCTGAGACACCTCTCGTGGAACGGGCCTGCATCCCAGAAGGACAAGGCAAACCAGAGCCCTGATAAGCCAAAGAAATAACAGACTTGATCCAACGACCCAGCATAAGCCGGGTAGCAGCCGTCTCACAACCAGCCTGCCCAAACATCACAAACAGAGAGTCCGAAGAGAGAAAAGCTGCCGACTGGTCCACATACATGGTCAAAGCACGCTTAACATCAAGAGTGTGCAACAAAGGATCAGCAGGAGAAGAAGGAGAAGGGTAGAAAGAAGGCAAGACCAACTCCCGAGAAGTATGAAACCTAGAACGCATTTTAGGCAGAAAACAGAGGACCACAGAGTCGCCCATAAACCTCAAGAAGGGAGGAGAACAACGCAATGCAGTGAGTTCACCCAACTTCCGAGCCGAGGTAATGGCCACAAGCAGGCCAGGAGAGCCTTGATTGGTCTGGCAGGCTGGGGGAGCCTGGTGGACGTGCGGGCCATGATGAGCCTCGGTGGACGGGCAGGCCGGGCAAGCCTCGGTGGACGGGCAAGCCTCGGTGGACGGGATGGCCATGGTGAGCCTCGATGGACAGGCAGGCTGGGGGAGCCTGGTGGACGTGCGGGCCATGATGAGCCTCGGTGGATGG
This sequence comes from Calotriton arnoldi, assembly GCA_963921515.1. NCBI lineage: Eukaryota > Metazoa > Chordata > Amphibia > Caudata > Salamandridae > Calotriton > Calotriton arnoldi. The sequence continues at coordinate 359,869 of CAWUFW010010269.1, forward strand.
GCAGGCCGGGCAAGTCTCGGTGGACGGGCAGGCCAGGTGAGCCTCGGTGGATGGGCAGGCCGGGCAAGTCTCGGTGGACGGGATGGCCATGGTGAGCCTCGGTGGACGGGATGGCCATGGTGAGCCTCGATGGACAGGCAGGCCGAGGGAGCCTCAGTGGACGGGGAGTCCAGGGGAGCCTCGGTGAAAGGGCAGGCAAGGGGAGCCTTGACAGCTGCCCCAGGGCCCAGACCGTATCAGCAGGGACAGCCTAGGATCGGCGGGAGCCTGAACAGGAAAAAGCACAATGCGACGAAGCGATGAACAGCTACAGCAATTTTTTATCTATTCATTCATACATAATCATATAGCGCTGACATTACCCAACGGTGCTGGAGCGCTATACAAGAGGAAAATTTAGTTGGAGGAAGGGTTTCCAGGTCTGTGGGGCCTGGATGTGCTAAGAGGGGGGCCCTGGGGCCAGGAGGGGAGAAGAAAGGTATAACCGCCTGCAGGAATTGATGGGAGGGGGAGAGTCTGCAGGGGGAGGGGGCAGGAAAGAGGCCTGTCAGGAGAAGGGAATAGCTCACATGGATGGAGGGGAGAGCTGTACCGCAGTGAAGAGGGGTGCAACCAGGACAGGGGTGCATCACAGACCACAAGGAGGAGACGGGGTGTGGGTAAGAGGGATGGAGGGGAGAGCTGTACTGCAGTCCGAGGGGTGCAGCCAGGATGGGGTGCAAGCACCAGGTATGGGAGGAGAGGGATGTTCAGGGCAGATTCACTTCACACGTCCCTACAGAAGTCTGAACCACAGACCACAAGGAGGAGGTGGTGGTGTTGGTCGGAAGGATGGAGGGGATAGTTGTACTGTAGTCTGAGGGGTGCAGCCAGGACCGGGGGTGCAAGCAGGGGCGGGGTGGGTGTGGGTAAGAGGGATGGAAGGGAGAGCTGTACTGCAATCCGAGGGGTGCAGCCAGGACAGGGGGCAAGCAGGGGGGCCAGGGGTGGAGGGGAGAGCTGTGCTGCCGTCCGAAGGGTGCAGCCAGGACAGGGGAGACAAGCAGGGGGGACCGGAGGGAGGGGAGAGGTGTACTGCAGTCCAAGGGGTGCAGCAGGACAGGGGGGCCGGGGGTGGAGGGGAGAGCTGTACTGCAGTCCGAGGGGTGTAGCCAGGACAAGGGGGCAGGCAGGGGGCTGGGGTGGGGGAGAGCTGTACAGCAGTCCGAGGGGTGCAGTCAGGACAGGGGGGCAAGCAGGAGAGCCGGGGGTGGAGGGGGAGAGCTGTACTGCAGTCCCAGAGGTGCAGCCAGGACAGGGGGGCAAGCAGGGGGGTGGGGTTGGAGGGAGGGAGGAGAGGCCATACTGCAGTCAGAGGGGTGCAGCCAGGACGGGGTGCTATAAGGGGGCGGGGTGGTTGTGGGTCAGAGGGGTGGAGCGGAGTTGACAAGAGGAAGCACGGGGTGGGGGAGAGGAAGTTACTGAACACATTTCTACAGGATGCTGCTAACACCTTCCTGTCTTGTGAGGAGCTTCACCAGAGATCACATGGGGGGGGCATATTTATTGTGTAACCAGGGAGACGAAAGCGTAGGCTCAGCCACTTATCCCTCCATCCTGCAACCTCTCACCATCAGATGTGGGTGCTTGGAGGGTGTTCTGGGGCTGCCCCCAGCTGGCCACCCCCTCTGGATAAAGCACTTCTGACGTCACTGGTAATGGCTGGGTGAGGGCGAACACACAAGCCTTGGACGGCAGACACAGACAGGCAAATTATTTTCACCCGAAGTGCTGTGTGAAGTGAGCGCGCCGTGTGATCTGCTGCAGGTGAGTTGTCGGTGTGGGAGGGTTGGAGGCCGGAGCCGGGGAAGTTACTGAGTGAGGGGGTTTTGTTCCCTTTTATTTGTGATGTACTTAGTGTAATAAAAAGGGGGCACTCCCAGAGGGTCTCAGGCCTGTGACCATTGAAACTGGGCTATATGGCTATAAATGCGACGGTTGTTCTGGTGCCTCTGCCCGTCCCTTCCCTCTGCTTCATCCTGTCCCTCTGTCCCTCTGCCCACTCTCTCTCCCTCTTCCTCCCTCTCTCCCCTCTGCCTCCCTCTCTTCCCTCTGTCCCCTCTCTCCTCTGCCTCCCTCTCTCCTCTGCCTCCCTCTCTCCTCTGCCTCCCTCTCTCCCCTCTGCATCCCTCTCTCCCCTCTGCCTCCCTCTCTCCCTTCTGCCTCCCTCTCTCCCTTTTGCCTCACTCTCTCTTCTGTCTCCCTCTCTACCATCTGCCTCCATCTCTCCCCTCTGCTTCCCTCTCTTCCCTCTGCCTCCCTCTCTCCCCCTCTGCCTCCCTCTCCCCCTCTGCCTCCCTCTCCCCCTCTGCCTCCCTCTCCCCCTCTGCCTCCCTCTCCCCCTCTGCCTCCCTCTCTCCCCTCTGACTCCCTCTCCCCCTCTGCCTCCCTCTCTCCCCCTCTGACCCCTCTCTCCCCTCTGCCTCCCTCTCCCACTCCCCTCTGCCTCCCTCTCTCCCTCTGCCTCCCTCTCTTCCCTCTCTCCCCTCTGCCCCTCTCCCCTCTGTCTCCCTCTCTCCTCTCTGCCCCGCCCACTCTCTCCCCTCTGCCTACCTCTCTCCCCTCTGCTTCCCTCTCTCCGCTGCCCCCCTCTTCCCTCTGCCTCTCTCTCCCCTCTGCCTCCCTCTCTCCCCTCTGCCTCCCTCTCTCCCCTCTGCCTCTCTCTCCCTCTGCCTCCCTTTCTCCCCCTCTGCCTCCCTCTGTCCCCTTCTCTCCCCTCTGCCTCTCTTTCCCCCTCTAACTCCCTCTCTCCCCTCTGCCTCCCTCTCTCCCCTCTGCCTCCCTCTCTCCCACTCTGCCCTGTCCCTCTGCCTCCCTCTCTCCCCTCTGCTTCCCTCTCTTCCCTCTGCTTCCCTCTCTCCCCTCTCCCTCCCTCTCTGCCTCCCTCTCTCCTCTGCCTCCCTCTCTCCCCTCTCCCTCCCTCTCTCCCCACTCCCTCCCTCTTTCCCTCTGCCTCCCTCTCTCCCTCTGCCTTCCTCTCTCCCCTCTCCCCCTCTGCCTCCCTCTCTCCCTCTGCCTCCCTCTCTCCCTCTGCCTCCCTCTCTCCCTCTGCCTCCCTCTCTCCCCACTTCCACCCTCTCTCATCTGCCCCCTCTCTCCCATCTGCCTCCTTCTCTCTCTCTCCCTCTGCCTCCCTCTCCCTCTCTCTCTCCTCTGCCTCCCTCTCCCTCTCTCTCTCCTCTGCCTCCTCTCTCCCCTCTGCCTCCCTCTCTCCCATCTGCCTCCCTCTCTCCCCCTACCTGCCTCCCTCTCCTCCCTCTGCCTCCGTCCCTTTCCTCTGCCTCCGTCTCTCCCGTCTGCCTCCCTCTCTCCCCCTCCCTGCCTCCCTCTCTCCCGTCTGCCTACATCTCTCCCCTCTCCCTCCCTCTCTCACCTCTGCCTCCCGCTCTCCCCTCTGCCTCCCTCTCTCACCTCTGCCTCTGTCTCTCGCCCTCTGCCCCCTCTCTCCCCTCTGCCTCCCTCTTCCCCCTCCCAGCCTCCCTCTCTTCCCTCTGCCTCCATCCCTTCCCTCTACCTCCCTCTCTCTCCTCTGCCTCCCTCTCTCCCCTCTGCCTCCCTCTCTCTACTCTGCCTCCCTCTCTCCCCTCTGCCTCTCTCTCTCCCACACGCCTCCTCTTTTTCTCCATTCCCTCCACCTCCCCTTTTGTATGTTCCATCTTTATCTCTGAGGTCTTCATGTTTTATGAGGTGCATTAATTATTGCATCTAATAGGGGCCACTCGTAATCAGGCCCTCAGCCTTAGACCCCAGCAGGGCTGTCTCAGCCTCTCATCTTTGTGAAGTGGATACTTGTAGCTGTCATGGTGAGGTATTGAGTGTGATGTCATTTTACAGTGGATTTGATGTAATGTGATGTTTGTTTAGCACACTTTTAACCATTATGTGTTGTCTTCGTGGTCTAGTACATGCTTGTCTGCGGTTGTGGGTTTTCCCACGTGACAGGGGTGTTGTGGCTGGGGGTCCATGCAAGTGCTCTCGTCCAGTGGGCAAATGTGGCGTAAGTGTACTGTTTCCCTTAGGATGGGATCCAGGCATTGAGGTGGAAACAGGGGTTTGGGGGGTCTTTGATGACTTTGATGTATTTCTTTTGCTTTCATAACTCTTTAAAATCAGTTTTTCTCATTGTTTAATTGCACTGTCTGTAACGAGACGCACAACACTGTATTTCAGAGTTTACTTTGCATGTTTTTATTGCATGTGCAGCACCAAACACATAAGAATGGGAGATACAAAAGGAGATGGAGGTGAGGGGAAGGAGCCGTGGGGGACCATACAAGTGTCAGGGTGGACTATAGTTGGAAAGGTAGAATCATTCTTGAAACCCTTCAAACCTCTCCCAGTATTGAGGTCTGTGAGTTGTACCGAAAGAGCTCGAGAAGCTGTCAATAAAGAGGTGAGTAGAGCCCTTGTCATTAACTGTCACCTGCAGGTTACACAGTCCAGTCCCACTGAGAGAGGTCAGGAAGTCCAATGCCTGCTGGGGTCGTCTGTGGATAACAAGCAGGTCACTTGGTCTAAAGCCAGTAGGATAGCTTGGTTGGTTTATGCACCTGCTGAACGTGTGTATGGGTGAAGGAAGTGATCCGCTTAGGGCCATCCGGGTCACTAAGACCACCTCTCAGCCTTCCGTATTAAATGAAGAGTCGGTCAGAGAGTAGAGAATACAAACCAATAATTGTTTATTCATATACACTCAGAGTGGAGCCCCATCTGTCCAGTCGCAAGGAGTGCTACAGAGGGAACTAAAATCGACAAGCTTAAAGATACATTATGTATATTTCATAACCGGGCGCACAGTGGAATTTTCCAAGCAGGTGCAGCCAAACAGCGAAATACAGAAAAAACGGTTCAGAGCTCATATCTTATACACAGTAACATAGTCCAAAGTCGTTCCATCCGGAGCCCGTCACCAAACAAGGGGGAGAGGACCTCTATCTAGTGAGAAAGCTATGAGCTGACATGAACAATGTGCTCATTACTGAAACAAAACCTAACAGAAGAAACGAAACTCAGAGGGGAGCATTTCTGGGAAATGAACGAGATCAGTTTCGAACAGCCTAAAATGGCGCCCAAATAGAAAATGGCACAGCGAATGCTAACTTACATAGAGCACTGCGTAAGCATAAACAATTTCTATTCTAACATGGGGTGACTGGTTGAAATTATATTACAGAAATTGCTTTACATTACAAAAATGTAAAATTTTAGGTTAATGGAAATGCAACAGCTCACCCACAATCACATGATGACGTGAAGCTACCTCCACTATTATCATCACAGGGAGTGAGAGAAGCAAAACCTTTAAAATGTGAAGGGTTATGGGCATCAGTGGGTTACTGAGCCATCAGGTCTCAATCACTGCTGGGGCATCAGCTCATACAGTGGGGGTCGTTCCAGATGGGCTCAACGCACAACACCCCTAGGTACTCTGAGCGACCCCATAATCACTGCGACAGAACAGCTGTAGTGAACAAGTAAACATTCACAGCCCCTTCTGTTCTTTAGTCAAAACATTAGGGTGCAATGAATCACTTTGAAAAAGTCATTTTTCCAAATGCAGGACTTTAAACCTGAGCAGGACCATGTGACTGATAGTGAAAGGGACACTTGTCGCAAGTAATGAGCACAGGGACGTAGACACTGAAAGTAAGTGACAGGCAGTTAACAAACCCCCTGGGTGCAAGAGATGGGGACACGAGAGAGTTGTGGGTGCAAGAGATGGGAACACGAGAGAGATGTGGATGCAAGAGATGGGGACATGAAAGGTGTGGGTGCAAGAGATGGGGACAGGAGAGAGGTGTGGGTTCAATGGATGAGGACACAAGAGCGGTGTGGGTGCAAGAGATGGGGACACGAGAGGTGTGGGAGCAAGAGATAGGGACACAAGATAGGTGTGGGTGCAAGAGATGGGGACACGAGAGAGGTGTGGGTGCAAGAGATGGGGACACGAGAGAGATGTGAGTGCGAGAGATGAGGACACAAGAGAGTTATTGGTGCAAGAGATGGGGACACAAGAGTGGTGTGAGTGCAAGAGAAGGGGACACGAGGGAGGTATGAGTGTAAGAGATGGGGACACCAGAGAGATGTGAATGCAAGAGATGGAGACACAAAAGAGGTGTGAAAGCAAGAGATGGGGACACGAGAGAGGTGTGAATGCAAGAGATGGGGACACGAGATAGGTGTGGGTGCAAGAGATGGGGACACGAGAGAGGTGTGGGTGCAAGAGATGGGGACAGAAGAGAGGTGTGGGTGCAAGAGATGGGGACACGAGAGAGGTGGGGGTGCAAGAGATGGGGACACGAGAGAGGTGTGGGTGCAAGAGATGGGGACACGAGAGAGGTGTGGGTGCAAGAGATGGGGACAGAAGAGAGGTGTGGGTGCAAGAGATGGGGACACGAGAGAGGTGGGGGTGCAAGAGATGGGGACACGAGAGAGGTGTGGGTGCAAGAGATGGGGACACGAGAGAGGTGTGGGTGCAAGAGATGGGGACAGAAGAGAGGTGTGGGTGCAAGAGATGGGGACACAAGAGAGGTGTGGGTGCAAGAGATGGGGACATGAGAGAGGTCACTCAGTTTATGATAACATCCAGTCGATATATTATATTAGCGCCTAGACACTTCAAACAGCTCTTCTTCTAATAACAACAACCCTATTACAGCCAACAGTCCACACACTGCCTCATTTATATCATTAACACTCTCTCTGTTCTCAATTCTTCCCAGACTCACTCTGCTGTAGGTAGCGCCTAGACCCACTGTGTTCTTCATAGCCCCTGCACTCGCTCTGCTATGGGTAGCGCCTAGACCCACTGTGTTCTTCATGGCCCCTGCACTCGCTCTGCTATGGGTAGCGCCTAGACCCACTGTGCTCTTCATGGCCCCTGCACTCGCTCCGCTATGGGTAGCGCCTAGACCCACTGTGTTCTTCATGGCCCCTGCACTCGCTCTGCTATGGGTAGCGCCTAGACCCACTGTGTTCTTCATGGCCCTTGCACTCGCTCTGCTATGGGTAGCGCCTAGACCCACTGTGCTCTTCATGGCCCCTGCACTCGCTCCGCTATGGGTAGCGCCTAGACCCACTGTGTTCTTCATGGCCCCTGCACTCGCTCTGCTATGGGTAGCGCCTAGACCCACTGTGTTCTTCATGGCCCCTGCACTCGCTCCGCTATGGGAAGCGCCTAGACCTGCTGCTCTAGATAGCATCTGGATCTGTTCTTTTCAGGGTCCTACCTGATTGTGCCCTTAATATTCCTATATCCGCTCTGCTATAGATAGTGCCTAGACACACTGTGCTTTCCATATCACCTACACTTGCTGTGCTATAGATTAACGCCGAGACCCGCTGCTCTGGACATCATCTACACCTGCTCTGGGTCCTTCCTTATTGTTCACTTAATAATCCTGTTCTCTCTCTGCTATAGATAGCGCCTAGATACACTTAGCTCTGCATAGGACCCTCACCCGCTCTGCTCACGGTCGTAACTTGCTATGCTCTGGATATTCCTGTTGTCGCTCTGTGAGAGTTAGCGCCCAGACCCACTATGCTTAAGATAGCACCTACACCCGCCCATCTCGGGTTATCCCTCCTGTCTCTCTGCTCTCCATAGTGGCTAGACTCACAGTGAATATATCCCAGATTCATAAAGCGTTCAAACACTGACCACTGTCAATAGTCAGTTGAGATGCGGGACTGTAAAGATTGTAAGTTAACTGTCCCAGTAATACTGGAGTAGTGTTCTCTGCACCACGTACTCTTTAAGGTAGAAGGCCTCATTGTAAAACTTTAATGATAATTTAAACTACATTTTAGATCATTCTGAGCTGCAGGTGCACAGTTATAATAAAAATCTAATACCCATACAAAGCCAAACTTTAAAAAAAATGCCACACTTGTTTCCCCTGAGGCCTGTTGTGTGATGCTGCTGAAACCTTACAAAGACATTGATATACCCGTTGAGGACTCAGAAACCCCACCATTAACCACAGGATTATGTTATCAGGGGCCGGGACACCCCACACATCCCTAATGAAGATGCACTCCTGAGAGACACTTGTGGTTTCTTGCCATGGTTTTGGGAACAGTCAGCTCTTTATTGCTTTTCTGAATTCTAGATCAGTATTGATGCTCCGTATTCTCTTTGGAAGTTTGCTCCACAGGTTGTATGTCTGTACGGAGAAAGACCTCCCTTCAATGCAAAGTTTGTACCATGAGAGGAGCCGTTCTTGAAATGAGGGTCCTCCTTTGAGTGCACAGGTTGAGTTTAGATTATGAGAAGGTTGGTCCATCCCACGGAAGGCTCAGTTTGAAATGTTCCGAATCACATAAATACATAATCTTCGTACTGGATGCCAGTGTAGAGCCCCAGGTGTGGGTGTAATTCCTTAAACGAATCTGCACAAAACTTTCTTATAAAAGTTCATCCAGTTTGGGTTCTGCATTGCAAGTTTTGTGCAGAGCTTCCAAGGGGGGACACAAGTGGTCTTTCCCATTTTAATTCCCACAAGAACCTTTGCTCTCCTACACAGAAACAAAACCCTGAAGGATTTACACAACACACGGCATATACATAGAACTTTAGTCAAGAAACGGTCTTCTTGGATTGGTCCTCTATTAAAATATATAGAGGAGTGCAGTTATAAGTGCATTTCATTGTGTGCATTCTAAAAAGAGAATGACTTCTAAAGAATAAATTCATGGACGCCATGTGGTATAATCTGATATAGCAGCAATCTGATAAACAAAGGCAGCTCCAAAAGGAATTTACAACGTCGTTAGCAGGAGGCAGGACCTGATAAAGCTGGAATGTGTCCTGTGCTGTGAAGAGCTGGTAGGGATCGTCCTGCTATCACATGATAGCTCATAACACACAGGCAACGCTAATGTAATTATTTTTCTTTTCTTTTTTTTTTTTCTTTTTTTTTATTCCTCATTTGCCTCAGACCACAGTTGACAAAACAGTAGGACATCTGTTACCGTTACTCCGCTATAAGGAGACGTAAGCGTCAAGATGGAACCGTGGGACAACAACACACGCCTACCGGTAAAGACTCTCCCACATATTGTCACTGATCCCACTTACTAATTGGGATTGATCTTGCTCTCTTCTGATATCCCATGACCCGAGACTGTTTTTGTTGGCCAGTTAGAGTATTAGGACCTCGGAGGGGGCCCAACACAGTCAGAGAGCATCCGGGAGGCTTAATCATAGGAACCAGGTAATTGTTATTGAAACAATCAGTGCGACTGGGTCCACTTCACCAAACAATCCCATACTACTCTTTTCTTGCTGCTCTGCAATCTGGTCAAATCCATCCGTGAGACTTTATATAAGGAGGACAACCATTCTGCGTGTGTAGGCGGTGTAGCCTCTACCCATTTCTTACAGATTTCTCGCCTGGCTAGCAGTATTGCGTAAAAAAGGAACCCCCTGGCAGGCCCTGTTACTGCCCCAACTATACCAAAAATAACCAAAGGGAGAGAGATGTTAACGGGAAGCTCCAGAATGTGCGATATAGTTGCACCAATTCTCTCCCAATATTCAATTATCATGGGACAGTCTTTAAACATATGGACATCTGAAGCATCCACCAAACCACACTTCTTACAGTTAACCGGGGGACCCTTTGCTATTTTAGAGAGTCGTGCTGGGGATAAGTAGGCCCTATGGATGGTAAAATAGTGATTCCTTCTTAACCAAGCCGGTTTTACCGTGGCATATAAAGTATTGAAGGAAATTTGCCATAGCTCTTCCAGTTGATCATTTGGTATGAGAGTTCCCCATTGTTCGTCAGCGAGTTTGAAAGCTCCGTCAATGGCTTCTTCAATGGCCCAATAAATAAAGGAGATCTCCTTCCTCCCCATTGGCTTGGTTACCAATTGCTCCTCCAAGATATTCCCCAGACCAATAGGTTTTTTAAGATTCTGGAACCAACTCTGAAGTTGCAGATATTTAAATCTAGACATACCTCCCTCTAGTCTATCATAGAGTGATGACCAGGATTTTAGGGCGCCATCAGAAGCCAAATCCCTCCACTCTTTCAATCCCGCTGTCCTAAGTGGTGTTGCTAGTTTGTCTTTTAAGCAATCAGGAGCTCCTGGAGAATCCCACAGGGGGCCATGCTTGAAAAGTAGTTTAGGCCAGTACATTGTTTAATCCTAGCCCACATACGAGCCATCCCCTGTAACACCTTCAGTCTGATCTTTTTAAAGAACTTCTGGTCCCCATATTTAAACAAAAATCCGTCCTGTGGGAGATTTCCTCCTTTTAACATGGCAGAAAACATGGCCCCCAGCCCTATTTGATCTGGAGTCTTTAGCAACATTCTTGAATGTGTCAACTGGAATGCCCAAGCATAATATTGCAGGTCTGGTAGTGTTAAACCACCCTTCTCCCTCCTGCGCCTGAGCTTCTTCCAAGCTATCCTCGTGGCCCTATATGCCCAAACAAATGAGTTGATTGCCTGTTGGAATTTATCAATCTCCCGCTTATCAAAATGTAAAGGTATGGTGTCAAAAAGAAAAGTAATTTTTGGGAGTATGGCCATCTTGATCAAATTAATCCTGCCCAAAATGGTTAATGGGAGATGAGCCCAAGATTTCATGAGCCTCTGGCATTCTTTGGAAACATTAGCCAAATTGGTCCCTGAGATCTTATCAATGTTTTGAACAATCCTGACCCCCAAGTATCTCATTTCATGCTTAACTTGGTACTGACATTCAGGTAGGTTCCACGCCATAATCTCTGTCTTTCCAGCATTAACCTCATATCCAGAAACCCGTCCTAAGTCTCGTGCCAACTTAATTACCAGGGAAAAAGATGTCTCCAGATCAGAGGAGAGGATCAAAACATCATCAGCATAGAGTGCCACCTTCCTCTCCCATTCCCCAAACCTAAAAGGCAAAATACCTGGCTCCTCCCTCAAACGCTGAGCAAATGGTTCAATATAAAGATCAAAAAGGAGCGGGGAGAGGGGCAGCCCGGTCTTGTTCCTCTGGTAATTTTAAATGAATCAGTCAATCTACCATTGACTAGGAGCCTAGCCGAGGGATCTTGATAGATGAGTTGAATGACACGACAAAATGTGTCCCCAAAGCCAAACCTATCCATTACTGCCGAAAGATATACCCAGTTAACCATGTCGAACGCTTTAGTAGCGTCGAGTGTCATTGCAGCCAAAGGTAACGAAAAAGTTGAGGCCAGGTCAATAGCGCCAATGAATTCATAAGTGAGATCAGACAAATTCCTGCCCCTCCTAAAACCCTTCTGATCAGTATGGAGTAATCCCCCAGCCACTGACCCCAACCTGTTGGCTAGAATGCTTGTAAAGACTTTATAGTCTGTGTTTAAAAGCGAAATGGGTCTATAAGACCCACATTCTGCTGGATTTTTCCCCGATTTCAGGATCAGTGAAATGGTGGCTTCCCCTCATGAAACGGGAAGCTTAGCGCCTTCAACTAAGATTTTATTAAAGAGTGCGGTCATGGTCGGGATCACTGCTTCTCCTAAAGATCTATAAAATTCGGCTGGCAGCCCATCCGGTCCTGCAGCCTTACCCCCTTTACAGGCTAAAATTGCCTTTCTGACCTCCTCCTGTGAAATATCTAATTCCAAGTTTTCTTGCTGGGAAGAGTTCAGAGAGACAAGCCTGCTACCCATTAGCCACTCCCTAGCGCTAGTTTTATCGATCACATTGCTTCATCATACAGATCCTGAAAAAAGGCAAGAAAAGCATCTCCAATTTCTTCATCAGTGAACACCGAGGTACTGTGATCCTCTCTGTCTATTCTCTTTATCAAGTTTCGTGTCTTATCAGCTTTGATCTTCCAGGCTAAAAGTTTACTAGCCCCTCCCCATATTCAAAATGGGCAAGCTTGCTAGCTTCCCATCTTTTAATACTCCTTAATTGAACAATGGTGTCTAACTGATCCCTCAAGCTTAATAATTTCGCCCGATGTTCTTGACATATTATGGAGGTACTTTTCTTATTCAAGCTCGTCTCCACTGCCTTCATCTCGGACTCTACTTTTGCCACTTCTTCCCTATACCTCCTGTTCTTATAACTGACCCTACTCATCACCGTGCCTCTTATAAAGGCCTTCCAGGCATGCCATACCATAAAAATCTCAGCGGAGCCTACATTTGTAGTAAAGAAAAACTCAGTTTCCTGTGAAATATACTTAACTTCAGACTCATCGCTTAATAAAGAACGATCAAAAGTCCATGTCTTGGGATGTCCTTTCTCTTCTAGGGCTAAATCTAACCATACAGCTGCATGGTCAGATAAGTGTGGGGTCAAATAGCCCAAACCCTTGATTTTACCCCTCAATTCTGGACTTATGCCGATACTTATTATTATAGAAAGGCACCCCTAACTGAGAGCCCGATCTCTCCCTCCAAGCATCGCACAGTCCAGTCTGCGCCATCATCGTTTGAAGATACGCTCGGGATTTAGATGATGTGCTCGCTCTACTACTTGGAGCTTTATCTAGCAGGGGATTTAAAACGATATTAAAATCGCCTGCCATTATGATAGGCTCTGGAAATTCTAATAAGTTTGAAAAGACGGCTTTCAATGCAGTAGGGTCATCTTGATTCGGGCCGTAATAACCCACCACTGTCATCAAAGAACCCAAGACGGACATTTTGGCAATGACCCACCTGCCACTTGGGTCTACCATAGAATTTAATATTCGAGCCTTGGCTTGCCTTTTGACCAAAATAGCTACCCCTCTGATATTGGCGCTCTGACTGGAACAAATAAAATGTTCAACCCATTTTGCCTTTCTACAAATTTCAGACATTTCTTCTTTCAGAAGATGAGTCTCTTGGAGAATAATGACCTGGGCAGGAGAATCTTTAAGATACTGCAAGATTTTCACCCTTCTAGATTTTACTCGTAGGCCATTTACATTCCAAGATAAAAACTGAATGTTACTCATGACGGTTTGAATTTCAACCCCTTAACATACTGCATCTCCCACCATATTGATCGCAGAACAATCACTTCAAACATGGCCAACCCGACAAAAAATTTCCTTTTTATTATCTGTTTAATAGGCCAATGAGGATTTTTTTTTCTTTTTACCCCTATGCTCCCCACCCCGTGCAACCTCCCTTATCCTGCCTAACCCTACCCCCCTGTTCCCTCCCTGGAGAACCCAACCCCCATTTACCTGGACTAGTAGTCCAGATTCTGCTACCGGGGCACCCATGGAGTCCCTCTATATTCAGAAACAAGAAAAACATAGGGCGATAAGCCAAAATTCCCTTAACTATGGCCCTTTCTCCATTTTTCCTAGAAATTTAACCTAAAAATTAGATTTCTAAATACACCCCCAGCTTAACCCTAATAATAAATATCCAATAGGTTGTTTCATTCTACTTATTCTGCCTATTATGGAATCTAATGAGATCGAATCTACGCAAAAAGCCCATATATTTATAACCGGGTTGAAACAGAGATTACCCCCAAGGAAAAACACCCTTGTGTAATGATGATATAAAATTCCAAAGCTCAATTACTGAGCTACTTTGTAGTCTTGCCCAGATCTACTAAGAGTTCATCCGCCTCATGTACTGATCTTAGATTGTACATCTTGTTGTTGTGCATTACTTTCAAGAGCGCGGAAACTTCAACTGGGCAACTGCTCCGATTTTTTTGAACTCGTCCATTTTTCTCCCCAGCTCCCATTGCCTGTCCTAACGTGACACGAGCCAGGTCAGAGCGAATTTCATAAGAGAAATCTCCAGACTTCAAAGATTTTTGTTTCAAGGCGCAATTTAAAATCTTTTCTTTTATAGAAAACGTAAGAAAGTTCACGAGGATTTTTCTTGGTTTGGGTCGATTCAGTTGTTTCCTGAAAGGATCCCTATGAATCCTCTGTATGTCTTTCTTTAAATCTTCTTCTGACTCCTCTAGCTGTAATGAGTCTTTTATTAGAGTCACAATGAAAGACTTAATGTCATCACCTTCTCTGCCTTCCGGGACATTCAGGAGACGCAAATTATTTCTTCGTGAGTTGTTCTCTAACGTGTCAAGCCTATCCCGTAGAGATGCCTCGTCTTTCTTGAGCTGTGTAATTTCAGATCTAGCCATTCCCAGATCATCTCTTATCTCCTCCACTGAACTTTCCAAGACCACTGTCCTGGAATTTAAAAGATCATTTTTTTTTCCAATGATTCACAAAACAGCCGAATCTCCCCTTGATTCAGCTTCGGATACAGAAAAACCCTTTTTGATATCTACAGATAAAGAGGAAAAAGAGCCTCCATAGAAGCTGCTGAAGGTCCTGCGTTTCCCTGACTAACAGGGGCTATAGCTTGTTCTGTACACTCCTTTTCCACTCTTACTTGATTTGTCTCTTCTGAGGCGCCTATGCCCAAAGTATTAATTTGGGCTGGTACCGAGACTGCCAAAGCCGCCCCAGACAAAGACTGCGCAACAGAAGGAGAAAAAGAGGAGGCGCTGTTCAATGTCTCCATCTTGTCTTGAGGGACTACTAATTCCTGCTGTCCCTTAAAGCTTTTTCTTAGAAAGTCTCCCTGTTTAGCTACTTCCAATACTGGTGGCTGAATTTTAAAATAGGACCGCAGGGATGGAGTAATTTTGACCCTTGCATCCAGGGAATGTTTTTAGCTCTAACTGACTTTGCACTCCTGGCTTTGACCTCACAAGAGCAAAAGGTGGAGTGACTCATGGCAGTTTCTATATCTGAGGTCGCGCCGTCTTTTTTCTTTCTTCCCTGGCTTGAGTTATTACTATTAGTTATAGCCGAACCTCCTTCCGGAATGTGTTTATCGGTTATACTGACCGGTTTTGCCTTTAACCCCCCTCCACCTCGCCTCTTGCCTCTCTTATTACTTGTCGTTGACAGAGCTATGGGGGCAATTGTATTATTAAAAATACTAATACTGGTATCCCCCCTCCTCTGCCTCTCCTGTGCCTGAACCTGCTGTTTAATCCCCTCCTGACTACACCCCGTCTGTGACAGGGGCTGTACTCGAGGTGGTGTAAATACCAGCTTGCCTCCCACCGAGGACAACGTAGTACTTGCCGGTCTCACAGCCTCCCCATCTTGCCCCCCCCAGCACCTTGTTTAACCGATCCTCCTGCTGTAGGGGCGGCTGCTCCGGGGATTGTAGCTGTGACGGTGGTGGCTGTAGCTGAGGCTGAAAATGCAGGCTCTCCTCCTCCAGAAGCGATGGTATACTCAGCCGCGTCGAACTAGCCCCTTGCAATGCCGGGAAAAACTGTCTTGTGCTGCCTCTGCCTGTGACGGCCCGGAGGAGCCCACGAGCTGCCGCTCTGCGGCTCCTCCTCAACTCCAGGGCGGCGGAAAACCAGCGCAGTGGATCACAAGACGTGCTAACACACATCCTGTGAAGGAGAAAGGAAAAAAAAAAGAAGTTTCAAAGCACCGTGAAGAGATCAGCAGGCGCTAGAGAAAGGGCACTGTAAGCCACAGCTTCGCCTCATCTTTTACTCGGGACATGAGTATCTCCGGTAGCAAGCGACCGCTCAGCTAGCGGCCGCCATGTTCTCCACGCTAATGTAATTATTAAGTACAAACATAAACACTGGCACTGAAGGAAACTACCTCCTTATGAAAGAGTAAAATGCAGTCACTCAAAGTGAAGTTAGCCACTGACTGAAGTAAGCAGGCCCACTGCCCCATGCTGTATTCTGTAGTGGGTGGAAGCAAAATGTGAATGGCACAACAACAGACCATTGGATGGAGAGCTGAAAGCCCTTTAAATAAGTATATTATACATGTAACTTTTGTAAAATAAAAGGTCTTGGCTTACACCAGACCCATAACAGTAAATGGTACAAGTGTCATTCTGTAGGTGTGCACATCTGTGGATAAACATCTGCATCCCTGCAGAAGGATGCAACAGTAGCCACATTATTGCACCTTTTTCTTTTCTTTTTTCTTTTCTTGTTAATGTACAGCATTGGGAAAGCCTATACGCCTAAAAGGTGAGACTTATTGACTTTGCCAATGTGTGTTTAAAATGGTTGTAAACCTCCTGTTCCTTGTGTAGCTCTGGTCAGAGCCTCTGAACTCTGGAGTTACACTGTGTAGGAGATGCTCAGATTACCTGTCCGGGTCTGATCCCAGGCTCCCTGTTAGTATAAAGGACTCACTTGCAGCAGTTGCTTATGTTTCCCGCCGTTATTGTGATTGTTAGAAATGGGATCTCTGGTTGGTTAAGGCTTGCGCCAAAGCCAGGCAGAGACCACCACTCTAGTCAGGGCGAGGGAGTTACATGCCAAAGATAACCCCTGCTCACCCCCTTGGTAGCTTGGCATGAGCAGTAAGGCTTATCCCGGTGGCAATGTGTAAAGCGTTTGCGGAACACACACACAGCAACAACATACTAGGCACACCACAAAAGGAACTCCACACAAGGTTATATATAAAAATAGCCTTTGTATTATCATAAAACACATTAGAATAGTACCCACATAATATACATCATGCCACCTGGCACTAGGTCATATTTACAAGGGATTATTTACACCTGGCAGGGCCCACTGGACCACTGTCAGAACCAGCACAAAGTGGACTTAGTAAAAAGTAAGACATATCATAAACGTACAACCAGTAACCACTGGTAATCACTGTACTTAGCATCAGCCTGTAACATAAATAGGCTGTCTGGTTTTAGGTTTAAACCTATAATAACTGATAAAACCCCACCGGAAGGGAAATAGCCCTCACCAGTGTAAACATATAAACACTGAAAAAAACCCTGCACAACCACAAACTAAATGCCAATCAAAGATAGGAAAAGGAGAGTGAAAGAGTCATTTTTATTTCTTCCTGAAGGGGCCAATACAATGTAGCGTTGTTATATAAGGTAGCAGTAAAAGACTGGGCTAACATTATTCTGCTTGAGTTTTGTTGTTTAGGGATATCACTAAAATATTGTTTCTTCTCCCTTGTTTCAGTTTTGTGGTCTTTGGTCTAAAGATACAGGGGTTAGAAGCATGTTTTAGGTGTTGTTAATTTATTTTATAAACTGTAGAGAATCCGGAAATATCAAAATCATATTTGATTTTTTGGCTACGTTTGAGTCTTTCACTGATAGGAAAAATGTAGGTTTTCATAAGAATCTTTCCCAATATGTACCATCACATTTACCCACAGAGAATGGGTAAAAACCTTGATACATCAGCCCCCTTTTCTAGTGAGTCAGTATTGATAGTAGGTGAATTGCCAAACACCCAGGCTTTAAACATTCAATGCAAGGTATAGTGACAGGTATATGTGAAAAGAGTGCAGTCACAAAGCATCTGGGATACTGGTGAAAACATGAGACCAGACTTTTGGAAAACATGGAACGCAGTGTCACTTGGAATGCTGCTGCAAAAAGTTCTTACCAAGTTCAACAAAGATTGGAGTGATATTGTTTGTATTTGCAGTGATTCAGCTACGTATATCAAAAAGTTGTGTCATGACCTGTCAAAATTGATACCTGAGCTGAAGTACTTCCCTGTAAGATATCCTTGCCACTTGTTAGATGGTATGCTGAAAGCATCTTTACACTCTTCAGAGTTAATGAAGAATGAAATTGACGTTTTAGTCCATTCTGGTGCACTGTTTTGTAATGCTCGGAAACTAAAACGCAAATATTTCTCGCTTTGTGTGGCATCAAAGAAAGAGTCATCCCAACTGTGTCACTTAGCTGGTGGTTCTCAGTCCTAGAGGACATGAATGCTATATTATCCATGTGGCAACCGTTTAAAGAACTTTTGCTGAGTGATGATGCCAAAGGCAAGAAATGTGAGGATCTTTAGTCACATAGTCACATAGTGATTTGAAAAAAAGTACACTCTACTGCATTTTTAGATTTTTACAGGAAAGCATGACAGCTGTAGTGGACATAATAAAAAAAACTAGAGCCTGACAACACCCTTGTCTACCAAGTGTTCAGCATAATTGGTGTAGATGTAAAACATCTCCTTGAGAGTAGGCTGGGCGACACTTTGTGACTTTGGCACTGCAACATGTTCCATGTTAGAGTGCTTGCCACTTGGTAAGCAAAGAAATGTTGAGGAGCAAGTCAGGAACTTCTATTTTACAATGTATGGGAAATAGCCCTTCACCAACCATGGCATTTGAAGTCAGTGAAGCCTCACTGTGGTACTCTGCACAAGTTATAGATCCCTTACATAAGGGGAAATTTTCTCCGGAGTTTCAAAAGTGCTGCCTCATTTTTGACAGCTTTGATAACTCTGAGGGCATATGCGCCCAGTTCAACGCATATGTTGCAGAACCTGTCGCAGAGAATCGCAATCGTCAAGGGCATCAGTATTGGCATGGAAAGCTATGTCAGTGACCAGAGTTAGCAAATTGTGTACTGGCTATTTTGGCGTTGCCTGTCTCAAGTGCCAATGTTGAAGAGGGCCTTTTCACAGATAAAAGTTTACATGGGAAGGAAAGAGCTAGCGTGCATGACCAAAGACTCACTGAAGAAGTATTGTATGTTGTACTACGATAAGTTTGATTTGTAAAAATGTATTTGGACCTCATATACACTGTATGTACACTGTCTATATACCGTGTACTATCAGTGCAGAAAGCAAGCAATAATAAAAGCAAAAAGTTCCATAAACACCGGAAAAACACTGTTTCTGTTGTTTTTAATGGCGCGAAAATGTGTAACCACTGATAACCACTGTATTTTTAAGGTATTGAAATCACTTGAAAACACTGAAAAAACCCCACCAGAATTTACCAAAAATAGAAACTGAAAACAGGAAAGCCTAAACATAAACCACATTATGCACAGTATCACATAAGGCGTGAAATCTATTCTGCGCCAACCTCCTGACCTAAACGCATGAGGTAATAACTTCCTAGCATAAACCACAGTATGCAATTAATCCTGAGGAACATAAACCACATTATGTCATAACCTCATCAGCTTAAACACATTATATAATCATCTCACAAGTCTAAGCGCATTAGACAATAACCTCCTAAGCATAACTCATATTAGGGGCATAAACCACAGTAGAGAATATCTCAAACCTAACCACAGTAGGCCCAACCTCATAATCCTGAATCACATTAGAGGTATAATACAGGGTGCGTAAATCATACTACATGAATTACATTTCCTAGCACCCAAAATCACATCAGCACATAAATCACATTAGGGCCTGGCGCCCTATAAACCTAACTGTCCCCCTGGCCAACTGGCCATCTCAAAAGGGGCTCAAATGCCCTCTGTCCCAGAGTCAGGGCTGCTGCCTATGCAGCGAAATCCAATTGTGCGCACTTTGCGCAGGCCTAAACGTAGCAGCTGGCACTAAGTGCTGCGCAGCTGTGAAAGTATGGGGCAGAGGAGTGCATCTCACTCCTAACTCGTCTCTCAATAATGCCCCCAAAGAATGAATGGCCTAAACGTTGCAGCTGGCACTAAGTGCTGCGCAGCTGTGATGCCAAACGTGGGCTTGGGCCCTCACTGGGCCTTCTGAGCACATGGGCAAAAACGTTGCAGCTGCCCGCGCTGGTGCGGCGCAGCTGGGAATAAACAACAGGAAGGGGCCCTGGCACATCTGTGCCTTTTTAGCCCCACTGGGCTTTTCTACATCAAGTTGCCCCATTGTGGCAGCTGCCTGCGCTCTCGTAGGACAGCTGGGACCAGCCATGTAACCACGGGCACCACTGTGCCTCTGGACCCCCACTGGGGCCCTATGAATAGATTATGCCCAATGTTGGAGCAGCCCGCTGCCAGACGGGGTCGCTCAAAATACACCAACATCGGTGCTGTGCCTCGACGGCACCACCGCAATGGAGAAGCCCCCCCCACTCACCGGCTCTCGGTGTGACTCTGGGCTCCTCTCTCGCTGTGGGACTCGGCTCTTCACCCGGTCCCTCTCCTGGGGCCGGTACTTCCGCATGGAGCTTGCGCAGTTCTGAACGTCTGAGGCTGCATGCGGGGCTCCTCCCATCAACACGGGAGCCCCACCCGGGCCAGCAGCATCCACGCAGGCGGGGTGGGCTCCCGCCTGCCTACAGCTTCTCCCTCCGTCGCCGTGGCTCCCATCTGCTCACGGGAGCCCCGCTCAGACCCACAACTCGGGCACCTCTTCCGGCTTCCACAGGCCCCGCCCAGAGTCAGGCGAACCCCGCCTGGCTTCCGGGTTGGCGGCCTCTTTCTCTCGGGCCACGGCGGGGATTTTTTTTAAAGTAGAACGCGGGGTGGGCACCCGCCAGAATTAAAATAAAACACCAGCGGGGTGGGCACCCGCACTTAATATCCAAATAAGCGGGGTGCGCACCCGCAAGAAATAGAGAAAAACGCGGGGTGGGCACCCGCCGTTTCCAGCATCCCGGGGGAATCCCTGATGCCGGGATTCCCTCTCCAAAGGCCTGCAGCGCCGCGCAGCCCACACGCTCTTTCTGGCCAAAATAAAAAGGAAAAGGAGCACAGCGTTCCCCGGAGCAGAAAAGAGCCAGGTGCTCTTAAAAAGAAAGCAAAGCGCTCACAGGGCGCTGGAGCAGCCTAAAGTCTTTAAAGCTAAAAGATGAAGCAAACGGTCCCAGGGGCATAGCTGGGCCCAGGGAGGCAGCCCTCCTGGCAGGTCCTCCTGGGCCCCAGCAGCAGCACGCCCCCCAGGAATCAGGAACCAAGACTGCACTGAACAACTCTCATGGGGTCACACCCCCTATATTTATATGCCCTTTTCCTTTGTGTCACAGCACAGGGCTTGGGGATACCAGTCAGAACTGGTTTAGGGGAGCTTTGGAGCACTTTGTTTTGCTCAGCTCCTCTCTCCTTTGTCAGGTGGGGGCTCAGGGATTAGACGCACCACAGGGGGCGGAGCCAGCATTGTGGAGGGAAGGCACAGCCCTATTCAGGTCCCAGGTGCAACTCCTCCCTCCCATCTGCATGCAGATCTCTCTATTCACCACTGGGCAGACTCACCCTGCCCCTCCTGGAGCCACATACACCTCCCAGCCCCTGTCACTCACAAGCCAGACATGCAATTCACATCAGGCAGGCAGACACAGAGCACACATAAATGCCAACTTCTAAAAGTGGCATTTCTACACCAGTCACAATAAATCTGTGCACACCATTGTGCAGCATTTATTCTCACAAATTCATACATACTAGACTTGACCATACTGCTCCTCTCATAACAGGGATTACCATGGACACACTTATCCCCCATGCATTCCTATGGGAGGGCAGGCCAATCTCACCAATGTAACACAGAGCGCACGCACTTTCCACTGGACCACAGTGCGAAAGTGCTCAGAGGCCTAAAATCACCACCAGGTTACAGACAAGGCAAAAAGTTCAGGGGTGAACCTGCCAAAAAGGGCCAAGTCCAACACAACCCCTTCCAGCCAAAATGCAGGGCAGACCAATCACTACCTTGATGGGCTTCCTGCTTCGAGCGATAGCACACGGACGCGGGCCCTCACTGCAGGGACACCCTCCGGTTCTACGCCACTCTGAACCCACGTGGTTCCCTCTGAAAAAGAACTCTCAGGCCCAACTAGGCTACCCCACTGGTACTTCCTAGTTGTCCACGGCCAGGACGAGGCCCTAGGCCACCCAGACGTCACTGGTCCTTGCCAATCCACAGAGTGGGGGGCAGTAACCCCTGGCATACAATAGCCATTCTCCACTCTTCCTCTCAGTGTAGTTCCAAACTACCACTGATCCTCCAACCTAGGGTCCGCACCCTCAGGCTGACCAGAGGTCACGGGCAAAGCATCTCCTCACCCTACCTCTCTTCTGGGGTTACGCACCCTCCCAGGGGAAGCACCCACCAGAACACAACTCTCCCACCAGTTCAGGACCTCTCTCCATCAACTGGTCTACCACCTGGGATCAAAATTCACCGGCTGCACCGGGGTCAGAGGCGAGTACTCCCTCCCTCTGCACCCCCTTCCAGAGTTCTGCACACTCCCACTGTAGAGCAGGGTCCCTTCACTTAAGATGGGCCCCACCTGCTCTCAGGGTAGTACTACCACATTCAGCCAGGGACCCTAAAGATCCCAGCTAGGCCTGCACCACCCCTTCTGGGAAACACAGGGTCTCTTCACTTAAGATGGGCCCCACCTGTGTTCACAGGGGTACCCCTAGAAGGCAAACCGGCCAGGACACTGATTACAGTCGCCCTGCCGTCCAGGTCAGGAAACACCTGAACCTGGCTCCCCAACCCAGGGACGGTACCCTTTGGTCAGACAATTGCCCGGCGAACCAGGACTTCCTGAGGGTGACACATACCTAATGTGTCGTGTGACAGTCTGACTGGCGCAGAGCTCACGACCTCCTGTCCCTCTGACAGTGCGTGAAGATGCCCCAGCAACCTGGCGCAGAGCTCACGACCTCCTGTCCCTCTGACAGTGCGTGAAGATGCCCCAGGACAGAAGTGGCGTCACCATGGCCAATCAATGGGAACTCAGCCCTTCTGGCTGACCCCTGACCCACTAGTTCTTCCACTGGGGACTCTTTCCTCCTCTCACCCCTCACTCTGGACTTCTGCACCCTCCCAACTGGAGCGGTACTGCCAGACACTAGAACTGATGGAGGCCTGATTACAGACACTTCCAGCTCACCTAACAAGGGGAGATCCCCCTCGAATAACGGTCCAACAGGACAGACTAGGCTCCCTACCTGGTGTTCCCCGTAAGAACCAACCAGTACTGGAGACTGAGGTGTGGGCACTTCGGGACACAGCCCAATCTCACTCCTTCTCCTGCGAGACAGGATGTGAGTCCCTACAACCTCCTCACTATAAGGTTACCTAGCTGGGCTACTCTGAACCACTTCCACCACTCTGGGTTGGAAGACACCTGCACCATTCCTCTATTCTCACTCCCCAATGCAAGCTCCCTTGAAACAAAGAACTCACACACTCCAACAGGTGTTGGCGCGACTCCGGAAAACAATTACGGGGCATGTTCTTTCTGACAAAACAGATTGAACAGCCCTTTAACACCATTTACCGTGCTAACCAATCACCCAAACGTCCAGTGCCTCACAACATTCATCCACACTCCCCCACAAGACTGGTGAGACAGCATCTTACTGCCCCTGAAACACAACCTGTCCCCCTCTTAACCGGGAACCAGGTACCATACTATGGGAACTGGGAATGGGACTTCCTGCACTGGACTACATATTGCTGCCACCACTGGATCCCATCCTTACTGGGAATTCCAGAAACTAACACTGCACTTAGGGGATAATCTACCCTCCCGAGCTAGTTACTCCATGCCAATTAAGTTACCACTGTAGGCCAACCCTAGAAATAGCAGACAGCACAGGCGCAGTCAACTCCTTCAGCTTCAGGCCAACCCAAGAAATAGCACGATGGCACAAGGGCAGTCACACTCCTTCAGCTTCAGGCCAACCCAAGAAATAGCAGTCTGCACAAGGGCAGTCACACTCCTCCAGATTCTCTGGTTTCTGTCCTTGGCAGGACCCCCAACTCATAGTGCAACATTAAAACACATTTCAAAAAGAAATGACACTTAAAACAAACTCAGAGACAATAATCCCCAACATGTGACTATCTAAAATGCAGAACCTGTAGTGCTACCAGTTGTCGCTGCGGTATTGAGCAAACGCAAGTCCTATCCTCACCGCTGACAACCAATTTTAGAAATGGGATCTCTGGTTGGCTAAGGCTTGCGCCAAAGCCAGGCAGAGACCACCACTCTAGTCAGGGCAAGGGAGTTACACGCCGAAGATAACCCCTGCTCACCCCCTTGGTAGCTTGGCACGAGCAGTAAGGCTTATCCCGGTGGCAATGTTTAAAGCGTTTGCGCAACACACACACAGCAACAACATACTAGGCACCCCACAAAAAAGAACTCCACACAAGGTTATATATAAAAATAATCAAAAAATCAAAGGAGGGAGTGAAGAGGAAAAAGGTAGAATCGTCCTCCTCTTGATACTGTTATCCAACATAGGGATTCTACCATGTATTATGTGAATATATATGCACCCATGTGTGTGCTGCTATTTTTATTTTTATTTGAAGTGTCTAGTCATACGTGAAAAATGGTGCAAAAGGATCAGAGCTCCTTCTCTCAATTTGTGGGAAGGGCAATGTTTCAAAAAATTGTAAAATACCCCTCACACACTGAAACCTGATTCAGTGTCATGCTTCATCATTAGGTCTTCCCGCCCCTCTACGGGACGGGGCGTGCTACGACTTACGTAGACGCAGGAGCACTTCATTCAGTGATTGGTGAGTATGTGTAGTGCGTGGGATCGTGAAAAGAAAATGTGAGATGGTTAAAAATTCTCTGGCTAGTGGAACGAAAATACTTTATTGTCTTCCCTGGCTGAGAATAGTAAAAGTGGGGAGGTGTAGAAGGTGAACTATAATGAGTCACCTCCTACAAGGTCGACATGTTTCAGAAGCCATCCCCTTGGCTTTCTTCCTCAGGACCAAAAAACCGATCCCTGTTACACCTCAATGGGTGATAGAATAAATGTACATATGCCTGATAGTCACAAACACTGTCCTTTGTTCCCTGTTATGGGAGTAGAAAAATATACCACTTGTATATCTTAAGAACCTGAAAAGAAAAATATTTTGGATAAATCATGGCTTTCATCATTTATCTTTATCTATTTACATCACCATCACGTTGAAAGTTTTAAGCTTTTTTGTGATATATTTCTCTTGTGCAACCCTCGACATCTCCGCGATAACCTCCCTTATGGGCAATTCCTACGCCTACGAAGGAACTGCACGGAAATCGAAGATTTCAAAAAACAATCAAACGATCTGAAAAAGAAATTGGAAAAACGCCAATATCCTTAAAAGGTGATTGTTAATGCATACAAAAGGGCACGCAATAATACATGGTAGAATCCCTATGTTGGATAAATATATATAAAAATAGCCTTTGTATTATCATAAAACACATTAGAATAGTACCCACATAATATACATCGTGCCACCTGGCACTAGGTCATATTTACAAGGGATTATTTACACCTGGCAGGGCCCACTGGACCACTGTCAGAACCAGCACAAAGTGGACTTAGTAAAAGTAAGACATATCATAAACGTACAACCAGTAACCACTGGTAATCACTGTACTTAGCATCAGCCTGTAACATAAACCACATTATGAACAGTATCACATAAGGCGTGAAATCTATTCTGCGCCAACCTCCTGACCTAAACGCATGAGGTAATAACTTCCTAGCATAAACCACAGTATGCAATGAATCCTGAGGAACATAAACCACATTATGTCATAACCTCATCAGCATAAACACATTATATAATCATCTCACAAGTCTAAGCGCATTAGACAATAACCTCCTAAGCATAACTTATATTAGGGGCATAAACCACAGTAGAGAATATCTCAAACCTAACCACAGTAGGCACAACCTCATAATCCTGAATCACATTAGAGGTATAATACAGGGTGCGTAAATCATACTACATGAATTACATTTCCTAGCACCCAAAATCACATCAGCACATAAATCACATTAGGGCCTGGCGCCCTATAAACCTAACTGTCCCCCTGGCCAACTGGCCATCTCAAAAGGGGCTCAAATGCCCTCTGTCCCAGAGTCAGGGCTGCTGCCTATGCAGTGAAATCCAATTGTGCGCACTTTGCACAGGCCTAAACGTAGCAGCTGGCACTAAGTGCTGCGCAGCTGTGAAAGTATGGGGCAGAGGAGTGCATCTCACTCCTAACTCATCTCTCAGTAATGCCCCCAAAGAATGAATGGCCTAAACGTTGCAGCTGGCACTAAGTGCTGCGCAGCTGTGATGCCAAATGTGGGCTTGGGCCCTCACTGAGCCTTCCGAGCACATTGCATGTTGCAGCGGCGCAGCTGGGAATAAACAACAGGAAGGGGCCCTGGCACATCTGTGCCTTTTTAGCCCCACTGGGCTTTTCTACATCAAGTTGCCCCATTGTGGCAGCTGCCTGTCCTCTCGCAGGACAGCTGGGACCAGCCATGTAACCACGGGCACCACTGTGCCTCTGGACCCCCACTGGGGCCCTATGAATAGATTATGCCCAACGTTGGAGCAGCCCGCTGCCAGACGGGGCCGCTCAAAATACACCAACATCGGTGCTGTGCCTCAACGGCACCACCGCAATGGAGAAGCCCCCCCTACTCACCGGCTCTCGGTGTGACTCTGGGCTCCTCTCTCGCTGCGGGACTCGGCTCTTCACCCGGTCCCTCTCCTGGGACCGGTACTTCCGCATGGAGCTTGCGCGGCTTCCGGGTCGGCGGCCTCTTTCTCTCGTGCCACGGCGGGGATTTTTTAAAGTAGAACGCGGGGTGGGCACCCGCCAGAATTAAAATAAAACACCAGCGGGGTGGGCACCCGCACTTAATATCCAAATAAGCGGGGTGTGCACCCGCAAGAAATAGAGAAAAACGCGGGGTGGGCACCCGCCGTTTCCAGCATCCCGGGGGAATCCCTGACGCCGGGATTCCCTCTCCAAAGGCCTGCAGCGCCTCGCAGCCCACACGCTCTTTCTGGAAAAATAAAAAGGAAAAGGAGCACAGCGCTCCCCCGTAGCAGAAAAGAGCCAGGTGCTCTTAAAAATAAAGGAAAGCGCTCACAGGGCGCTGGAGCAGCCTAAAGTCTTTAAAGCTAAAAGATGAAGCAAACGGTCCCAGGGGCATAGCTGGGCCCAGGGAGGCAGCCCTCCTGGCAGGTCCTCCTGGGCCCCAGCAGCAGCACGCCCCCCAGGAATCAGGAACCAAGACTGCACTGAACAACTCTCATGGGGTCACAGCCCCTATATTTATATGCCCTTTTCCTTTGTGTCACAGCACAGGGCTTGGGGATACCAGTCAGAACTGGTTTAGGGGAGCTTTGGAGCACTTTGTTTTGCTCAGCTCCTCTCTCCTTTGTCAGGTGGGGGCTCAGGGATTAGACGCACCACAGGGGGTGGAGCCAGCATTGTGGAGGGAAGGCACAGCCCTATTCAGGTCCCAGGTGCAACTCCTCCCTCCCATCTGCATGCAGATCTCTCTATTCACCACTGGGCAGACTCACCCTGCCCCTCCTGGAGCCACATACACCTCCCAGCCCCTGTCACTCACAAGCCAGACATGCAATTCACATCAGGCAGGCAGACACAGAGCACACATAAATGCCAACTTCTAAAAGTGGCATTTCTACACCAGTCACAATAAATCTGTGCACACCATTGCGCAGCATTTATTCTCACAAATTCATACATACTAGACTTGACCATACTGCTCCTCTCATAACAGGGATTACCATGGACACACTTATCCCCCATGCATTCCTATGGGAGGGCAGGCCAATCTCACCAATGTAACACAGAGCGCACGCACTTTCCACTGGACCACAGTGCGAAAGTGCTCAGAGGCCTAAAATCACCACCAGGTTACAGACAAGGCAAAAAGTTCAGGGGTGAACCTGCCAAAAAGGGCCAAGTCCAACAGTGATGCTCAGTGTTGCATGGTCCATTCACTGGAAAAGGCTCCATCTTGTATTGTTTGTTAGGCCGTGTGATAATAGGAAGCTTTCCCTGGATAAGAAGAGAGGAATCTTGTCGCTATGGATTTAGCATTGTAGTATGTCGTGTGGAGAGGGTCTGACTCACTGAACAGGAACCTTCTCTGGTGTCTTGGTTACTCCTTGAGTCCACACAGTGATCACAGAAGGATCGTATGTGTAAGAAGTGATGTAAAAACAGCATGCCTCTAAATCTCTTCCCTTGAAGGTCTGTGCCTCTCCAAAGTCTTTGTACAGCAGAAAGCCCAAACTAACAAATGAGGTCTGCTCTTGGCTCTTAGGCATCAGGTGATATACATTGCAGACATAACGCACTGACATAGTGAAGCAAGTCTGAGGTGCTCGTTATGAAGGAAGCAAGAACACACAGAAGAGAAACCGTATGAATATCTAGAATGTGAAAACACGTTTATTAGGAAGAGAAAGAGCAAGTGTGACACCAGAAGCTTCAAACTGGAGAAAAACCATATCGATGGACTAACTGTGGAAAAGTGTTCTTTGCAATGAAAGACCTAATGCAGCATCAGAGTGTCCACGTAGAGGAGAAACCACATCAATGTACAGGATGTAATAAAGTGTTCGGAAGGAAGAAGAACCTAAAGTGCCATCAAAAGATCCACACTGGGAAGAGACCATATGGATGTACAGATTGCGACAAGGCATTCATCACCCATGGAGACCTAATGAAACATGAGAAAGTCCACACTGGGTTGAAACCGTTCAAGTGTACAGAATGCAACAAAGCATTACTAACAAATGGAGATCTGAAGCGACATCAGAAAATCCACACTGGAGAGAGACCATTCAACTGCACTGAATGTGACAAGGCATTTATTAGAAAGTCACATCTAACACAGCATCAGAAAGTCCACACTGGGGACAAACCGTATGAATGCACCGAATACAACAAAGGATTTATTACAAAGCAAAATTGAATACAGCATCAGAAAGTTCACACAGGAAAGAAACCATATCAATTTATTGAATATCCCAAACCATTCATAACAAATGAAAAACTGAAGCGACATCAGAAAATCCAGAGGAAGAGAAATCTTATGTGTGTACAGAATGTGGTAAAGTCTTCTGCAGGAAGAATAAGCTAATTCAGCGTCAACAAATCCACGCTAGGGAAAAACCATATTAATATACAGAAGCAATGAGGGATTTATTACAAAACAAAATTTAAAATGACCTCAGAATGATCACATGGGAGAAAAATATGAATGTACTGAATGAAACAAAGCATTTATTAGACCAGCACAGCTAATGTACCATCAAGTCCACACAGGGAAGAAAGTCATGACACAAATAACACATTTCACAACAAATGTATACAGGCATTTGTCAAAAATGAAAAACCGAACACGACACCAAGAAGCCCACCGTAGCAAGAAACCATATAAATGTACTGAATGTGACAATTCATTTATTGGCAGGGCACAGCTAATACAATACCAGTAAGTCAACACAGAGGAGAAAGTTATGACGGTTGAGAATGCATATCACTGCACTCAATGTGGCAAAGCATCCTTTACAAAGGCAAAGCTAATGCAACATCAGAAAGTCTTTACTAGTGGACACTTGTCCTCCACACAGGAGCGACACCATAGTAATATACTGAATGTGACAAAGCAATCATTACTAAGGGACCATTGTTGCACCATCTGAAAATCCACACTGGGAAGAACTGAAGCAATAAATGTGACCAGGTGCTGATCAGGTAGTCCATATTGACAGAAGCAAATTTTTCTTGTAAAGTGCTTTTTCACAGGAGGGGCCTAATGAGTCAACATGCATTCCAGGGAGAAACCATATCTGTCTTCAGGGCAGCAAGACATTCATTACAAAGGAATAGCTAACGCTTGATCAGAAATTGTACACCGGGGAGAAGCCATTTGAATATTATAAACAAGAAAGAGCATTTCCTACCAAACACTCTCTAATGAGACATCAAAAAGACCACCCGGATTTAAAATGTACTCATTGTGAAGTCTTTCATTTGAAACCATCATCAGTTGCTATGTCAAAAAATCTACACCTGTACACTGATGTAGGGAGACGAAATGCCTGAACAAAATGTGGACCAAAGGAACAGAAATAGCGACATCAAGGTGCCGAGGGATTAGTCAATGAAAAGGTCCCAGGACAACTTACCCCCTTAACAGCTGGATTTCTTTCCCTGTTCCCAGCCTACTGTGGTATAAGGATTGTTTAGGCCACCTTGTGATATGACCTGGCTCTGCCTGTTTACTCAGTTATGTGAGATTTGTTCGGCAACTCTGCTCCACCCTATTTTAAAAAAAGGGGAAATAATCACTTACCTGCTCTGGTCTCCGGGCTGCCCTCCTCCTCGCCATGGTCTCCTCCTCGCCATCCTTGGGGCCTCGCCAGTCTCAAACCCATATGTTGTACGTCTTGTGAAGCTTCGCATGTGTGCGCTCGCGTATGCGCAGTCCTCCCAAGAAGTACAAAGTAGGGGTATGCGACCAGCTAGGACATGAGGACGGCGAGGAGGAGGGCAGCCTGGAGACGTCAGAGCTGGTAAGTGAATATTTCCTGTTCTGACTGGGCGTGGGCTCAGGGGCTAACTCCGCTACGCCACGGAGTCGGAGTTTATGCCTGAAAAGGACGATGCCGAGGGTAGAGACATCCAGAATACAGCTGCAGGCAATCACAGACTCACACACATTGTGCAAATGTATTTTACTTGAAACCCATGTTTGTGAATGGACCATGAAACAACATGAATGAAAGTTTCAACATGACAATAAATGTTTGAAACTATTATTTGTCTTTGTGTTTATGCCACAGTTTCAGGAAACATCTACGTCCACACATTTAATCAACTAGAAGTAGCCCTCAGAAGTTTACAATCAGGTTGGATACCAGGCATCAAGGTCAAAGCCCCAAAAACAATGAACCATGCATTGTCAAGTGTTGTGTGTCACTTGCGCCTTCCCATTTCCATAGCACTGTGTCAGTAACCAAACATGTTTGAGTAGGTAAGGTGACACTCTAGTAGGAAAGGTTACACTATACTATGAAAGATGACACTATCGCATGAAAGGTGACTTTTCTGTAGTAAATATGACTCTTTGTCATGCAAAGTCTCGTATGACCACTAAAAGTGACATTGGACTATGTAAAATGACTCAATGGTCTGAAAGCTGACTCAAGTCAATGTCTTGCTTTTGTTGGAAAACTGTTGCTTTACTACTAAATGTGACTTCTGAGTGGAAAGAGCGTCGGCCGGAATCCATGCATCGAGAGCAACCTGGCAATAACAATGGTTTGTTACTAGCGACTTGGATATTTGTCTAGCAAAGCGTCATAAAAAACAACGCTTTAGTAAGAAAAATTACGCATATGTCAAAAACGTGCAGCATCCACACAGGAAATTATGTCAAGGTTCAGCGATGCTGTAAACCAGGAAGTGTGGAGTTTCTTTCACTTACTGTCTTTTTGTCTGTGCTGGCTGGTGGAGGTGTTTGGTGTTTGCTTGAGTGTTTGGTGGTGTTTCCTGGTGTTGTAGATGTCTGTGCTTTCTGTGTCATGTCCCTAAATTGTCAGTTTTGTCCTGTAATTGTATTTTGTCTTGTATTGTAATGTGGGGTGCTGGTCTTATTAGGGGTAAATAGTTGTAGGGGTAAGCGATAGTCATTTTTGTAGTTGGGGTTAGGGTGACTAGTGGGTGTAGGGAGGTGTCGGGCATGGCCAAGAACCTGACGGAGGAGCAGTTTGGGGGCCTGCTGCGGCTGATTGTAAAATACCTTCCCAACATGATTAGAAATGGCGGCAGGGTGATCCAGGACTACCCAACCCAGGAGAGGCAGCACCAGTGGGAGATTGTGCAATATCAAATGGAATGAGTGTTTTTTATGGACCAAAAAGTCTGTCAATTCAAGCACTGGTGAGCCAATATTGTCAGCCGGGAGCAGGATCTCCTTGATCATGGGCATAGAAGTTGGTGGCAATCTCAGTAATTCCCCTCCATATACCATGAGCTTGTAGCTGTTTGGATGTAGAAGAACTCTCTAAATGCTTTTGCAATTGAAAGGGTCAGATATGTATATAGGTGACTATGGCCTGACATGTGCTAACTCATTTACAGACTGTGACCATGACACATGGACCTGTTCACAGGGGCTTTACAATTGCCAAACCAGACCATGCAGTGTAGGGGAGGCCCATAGGTGATGTGGGACCCATCCCGCACTGTGCAGGCAGTACTGTCACCCGCCCTGCTAGGTCATTGCTTACTTTGAACTGTGTGGCCCACCCCACATATTTGTTGCAGCGGAGCGCACTCACATGTCATCAGGCCTCAGGTTGGACAGGGTGTTTGTGTCTCCCCAAATTAGTCACACATACGTCTCTGTTACATAACTACATCCTCCTACATTTATGAGCCTGTATTGGCTGTGATTGAACATTGTTCATTTACAGTGCACATGTCACATGTAAGGAGCTAAGTGAAGGAGACAAGCAAGCATTGATATTGTTTGACGTGTGTAACCTGGTAAAGTACATGTATGAACTTGAGTAGGCTCCAGCACTGTCATACTATGCAGAGTGTGGTCAATCTTCTTAACCTGTTCACAGTGGCATCAAAGCCTGGCACCCTAGCACCATGTTACAAGGTCTTGTACCTTATCTGCACTCTGTGCACCTCATATGTGGGGTGCCTGCTATCATCTGAATACACTACAACATGGCATACATATGTTCCTCATGAGGGCATTCCAACTGTGTCTTGTGCTACAAGTCCAACATACAGACAATACCAGGCATTTGTGAAGTCAATGTACCGTGCTTTATATGTACATAGTGTACATGTTCAGCATTCACAGGGCTGTGTACCATGATTTTGTCTTGTAGCTGGACCAAACCCAAACACCCATGCTGAGGTGGCAACATTCAGAGATGCCAATGCTATCGGTGAGTGTCAGCTCATTGGTTCTGTGATCTGTAATGATTGTGTGTGTTTGCGGACATGGTTTGCAGTGAGATGTGCTAAGGGCAACATCAGTCTTCCGAGATGAGCTGCATCGTACATGTAGATTCATGACAGGAGGAAGCCAAAGTTCCATGTGGTAATGACAGGCCCCAAACGCCCTCTGGAATGGTTAGTAATGTCTGCAAGTCCACATGATGTATACCTCTTAATATGCGGTGCTACTGCTGTGTCAGCTATGGTGTAGAAACGTATGGCACAGGTACCATCACCTGCCCCAAACCCTAATACTGGAAATAGATTATAAAATCTGTCACCCATACTATGGTCCACAATTGCCAACATGTCATCCCAAGTATGTGACACACATGTTGCATGGTCTTGGCTGTGAACTCCCTGACACAGTATGTGTGCCCAAGTCATATATTTGCCAGCACACAGGTGTGGTTGGGGTGTAACACACAACCCACACCAAACTTCCAATACTCAACAGCACATTGGATGTTGACATGTGCACAATGGTTATTTAGCCAATATATGTGTTTTCATATTGTGTATTCATATCATACCAAGCACATGCCTGCCAATTACTTTCATCTACCCTACCGACATTGGTACAGGCTAAATGATTGAAAGCATGTCAGTCATTTATGCCACTCAAAAATCATTTTGTTTGGCCTTCCATACATGTACCTGTAGTACAGCGTCTAGCCAAAGTGTGGGTTGCAATGGACTTGGGTGAGCATGTGTGCAGGCTCCACGTAACAATACATGATTCCACCCTGTTGGACTTGGCCCTTTTTAGCAGGTTCACCCCTAAACTTTTTGCCTTGTATGTTAGTAGTTTTAAGTCTCTGGGCACTTTAGCACTGTGGTCCAGTGTAAAGTGCGTGCACGCTGAGTGCGTGTGGTGAGATTGGCCTGCCCTCCCATAGGAATGCATGGGGGATATGTGTGTCCATGGTAATTCCTGGTGTGAGAGGAGTGCAGGGGCGAGTTTAGTATGTGCGAACTCTTGAGAATAAATGCTGCGCAATGGTGTGCGCAGATATATTGTGACTGGTGTAGAAATGCCACTTTTAGAAGTTGGCATTTATGTGTGCTCTGTGTCTGCCTGCCTGATGTGAATTGCATGTTTGGCTTGTGAGTGACAGGGGCTGGGAGGTGTGTGTGGCTCCAGGAGGGGCAGGGTGAGTCAGCGCAGGGCTGAATAGGGAGATCTGCATCTAGATGGGAGGGAGGAGTTGCACCTGGGACCTGAATAGGACTGTGCCTTCCCTACACAATGCTGGCTCCACCCCCTGTGGTGCATCTGATGTCCCTAGCCTGTCCTGTGAAAGGAGAGAGGAGTTGAGCAAAACAAAGTGCTCCAAAGCTCCCCCAAACCAGTTGCGTCTGGTTTTTCCCCAGCCCTGAACCTTTACACAAAGGGAAAAGGGTGTATAAAAGAAGGGGCTGTGACCCCATGAAAATGTTCAGTGTTCAGTTCTTGTTCTGTGGTTGTTCCTGAATCCTGCGGGGCGTGCTGCTGCTGGGGGCCCAGGGGGGGCTGCCATGAGGGCTTGCCTCCCTGGGCCCTGCCTTGCCCCTGGACCTTGAAGACCTCTTTGCTGGGAGCTTCCTTTGCTCCATCTCTCTGCCTTCAGGACTTGGGCTTCATCTAGCGCCTGGAAGCGCTATCCTTTAATTGCCCAGAGAAGGAGCGTTTTGTGCTCTGCAGCGCTGAGCTGCTCTTTTTGACTCGAGGGAATCCCGGCGTGGGGATTCCCCCACAGGACTGTGAAACCGAGCCGGAGCCCACCCCGCGATTGCAGCCGCAGTGGTGCTCATTGAAAAAGCGGGTGCCCACCCCGCTGTTATCTTTAATTTGGACAACGGGAGCCTACCCCGTGTTGGCCTCCTTCGCGGGTGCCCACCCCGCATAGTTGCACCTTTAAACAAAAGAAATCACTGCCGCGGCACCGAGTCGCACAGAAGGAGAAGCCGCCGCTCGCGGCGAAACAGGAAGACAGGCATTCGGAAGGCCTGACTGTGGGCGGAGCCAAAAGCCGGAAGCCGACGGGAGCCTACCCTGCGCTCCGGTGCCAAAGGAAGAAGCCGGAGAACCGTCCTGAGCCGCGCAGGCTCGGCATCCAAGCCCCGGGCCCCAGGAGGGGGCCCGGGTGAAGTGAGGATAGGCGGCGGAGGCCGCCAATGGCAGCGCGGGGCTGCCGTGAGTGAAGGGAAGCCCCGCGTGCTGGAGAGCAGAGTTTTCCCCCGCCGAGAGGAGATGGGGAGAAGTGGTGCCGGCCCAGAGTCCACCGAAGGAGAGAGACCGGAGGAGTCCGGCCCCGGTGAGTAAGGGCTCATTGTTGTTGGTGCCTGGTCGAGGCACCGAGTCGGTGCCACTGTTCTGAGCGGACCCGCCGTTGCGGCCGCTCCAATGCTTGGGGGGTATCTCTGGGCGCAGTTTGGTGGTGCCAGTGAAGGCACCGTGTTTAGCTTTCTTGAGCGGCCCCGTCTGGCAGCGGGCCGCTCCAACGTGGGGCATGATGGTTTTCGAGCCCCATGTGGCTCCAACGATGGGCATAATTATTTTAAAAGGGCCCAGAGGGGCCCATGCTCTCCCCCCCTTTGAGTGGCCATTTTCCCTACAGCTGCTCCACTTGCTAGAGGGCAGCTGCAACGTCGAGGGGATGATTCCAGGCCAGAGATCCCAGTGGGGGTCCCCAGATCGGAGCACATTGTCGGTGCTCGTGCTCCTGCCTGTGGGCACATGTGTTTTCAGGGCACAGTCGGTGTCAGTGCCCTTATTTTGATATTTACAGCTGCGCAGCACTTAGTGCCAGCTGCAGCGTTTAGGCCACAGTGCTTTGGGGCATGCTGAGAGGTAGGAGTGGAACGCACTCCTTGCCCCCTATCTTTCCCAGCTGCCCAGCAAGTAGTGGGCAGCTGCTACGTTTAGGTTTGCGCAGTTGCGCACCCTTGACTTGCGCTGCGTTGGCAGCACGCCCTGACTCTTGGGACATAGGGCACCTGAGCCCCCTTTTTGAGATGGCCAGTTGGCCCAGGGGGGACTGTTAGGTTTGTAGGGCGCCAGGCCCTAATGTGATTTAGGCCTCTGCGAAGGTTTCTACTGTGAGGTATGTGCTAACGTGATATGGTGGTGCTAGGAAATGTGATTCATGTATTATGATTTACGCACCCTGTTTTAGGCCTCTAATGTACTGTCATGATTATGAGGTTTTGCATAATGTGTTTATGCTTGTGATTTTATTATTACCTAATGCGTTTAGGTTGTGAGTTATTCTCTACTGTGCTTTACGCCCCTAATGTGAGTTATACTTAGGAGGTTAGGGTCTAATGTGTTTAGGCTTATGAGAGGATTGCATAATGTATTTATGCTGGTGAGGTTGGCGCAGAATGTAATTCGCGCCTAATGTGATACTGTGCATAATGTAGTTTATGTTACAGGCTGATGCTAAGTACCGTGGTTACCAGTGATTACTGGTTGTACGTTTATGATGTGTTCTACATTTATTATAAGTGATACGTATACTAAGTTCGCTTTGTGCTGGTTCTGACAGTGGTCCAGTTGGCCCTGTCAGGTGTAAATAATCCCTTGTAAATATGACCCCGTGCCAGGTGGCACGATGTATATTATGTGAGTACTATTCTAATGTGTTTTATGATAATACAAAGGCTATTTTTATATATAACCTTGTGTGGAGTCCCTTTTTGTGGGGTGCCTAGTATGTTGTTGCTGTGGGTGTGTTGCGCAAACGCTTTACACATTGCCTCCGGGATAAGCCTGACTGCTCGTGCCAAGCTACCAAGGGGGTGAGCAGGGGTTATCTTTGGCGTGTAACTCCCTCGCCCTGACTAGAGTGGTGGTCTCTGCCTGGCTTTGGCGCAAGCCTTAGCCAACCAGAGATCCCATTTCTAACACACCCTAGTATAGATGCAGCATATGTATAAGTGAGGTGGCACAGGTAACAGGTATCATTTCAGATGGCATGGCCAGTGGTCTCGTCATATATCACCATTTGTTTTAGTGAGTCCATAAATCCATTGTCCATGTCATTGAGTTACTTGGGTTCACCCCTTAGTCAGCATTGATCATGATATGTTACAGCTGTCACCCTGCATCATTGGTACTAGCACATCCCTCAGAGTACTGTACATCGGTGACATGTGAGATGGTGTGATAGAGGAGAGATCGGCAATATGGCATGGTAGTACAAAGGAAGTTGTGATTCAACTCAATGTTAACATGGAATTTGTAGAAGGAAACCTATCTGCCTGTCTACTGCACATTGCTGCAGACTGTGTACACATGGCCATTTAGGGAACTCTCAAGTGTGGCAGGTCTACACAGGCAGTGATGATTCCCATACCAGTGCAGACTGAGCGCCTCATTTACGAGCTCCTGTTCGCTGCCAGGACTTCAATTTTAGTTGCGGTCTGGCGATGCACACTGCAGGTCCATAACCTAAAGATCACATAAAGGCACCCTGCTTGGCTTTTCATTGCCTTGTAGATAAGGAGTGAGGCAAAGCTGCACACAGAGAAAGGGGAAATCACCTCACATGATTGTGTTTTGGGCATGAAGGTGTCCCTTCCTGCAAAACAACAATCATCCTTGCAACTCAGTCACCCTTGCACCATGGTGCAAGCGTGCCTGCATTGACGCATGGCAGCCCATTGTACTCCAGCACAGGTGAAAAGGACAGGAATCTGATGAATAGGGCACATTTTTGCACTTTTCTTTTGGTGTAGGACAGTGGAGCATGAAGTCTTGCGGCGCTGGCCTACGGCAATTTGTAGTACATGAAGCCCTTAATAGGCATGAGTGTATGTGTGACATGTAAGCACTCCACACCTGACTCATGCCCCACAGATCAAATGGCTGGTAATATACACATTTCCATTACTTTGTTGGGTTTGGTGAGACATAAGACCAATGCGTAAAGTACCACGGGCACGTATGCACTGTACTGTCAGCACACAGGCCCTTACACATGACTCAAAATGCTGTGGGTATCCATATGTTATCCCCTGGATTCCTCTTTATTCAACAATTTCTTGCAATATACCTGACAGATGCAGCTCTAGACACTCACTAATATGCACTCTACGGCACGCGTGTGCTCACTCATCACATGGATTAAGAATGAGTTGGCGTGCTTCTAGAGAACAATCCATGCAGGAAGATTGGAACAGAATAATGGGTATGCCATGGAGCACATGCTCTTGCCTGATTTTCAGTAGGTGATCTACATCAACAACCGCCTGACATCAACAACCCTACATCAACAACTGCCTCACATTCCAACGACCGACCAGAGAGCTTCGATTCTCCACCCTCGCTTTGGCCCACATCCCCTGCATTCGTTCCAGCCGCTGCAGAGGTCGCTCCTTCCCTATCTCACCGCAAAGTCATACAACGACCTTCAGCTCCACTTGCACACCTCCTCATCTCTGAAGGACTTCAGGAAACAGGTCAAGACCTGGCTTTTTGACCACCACCTCTCCGCCTGAGGCTCGCAAAACCACCCAGCGCCTTGAAGCCACCCAGGGGTGACAACCTGCGTTCTACAAGACCCACTGATTGATTGGTAGAGTGGTATTGGCATGGCCATATGTCAATCTCTATAAAAAGAATTCTAACAGGTCTGTTGAATGTGAGGTAGATCACAACAATATGTCGATGTTCCTAATACCTTGCATTGAGTATATCTATGTGGCCTGTGTATAGTAAAGACATTCTGGGTCACGATACGTGTACCTGGCATGTGGTCAATCTATGCTGCTATGTGTGTGGCCTTGTGTATATGTGTACGAAAGCGACCTTTTTTGCACGGTTACACCCCACTTTTTGTCTAAAATATGATGCACTTTTACCTGGTGTGCCCTGGGTACCTTCCAATCAGGTTCCCAGGGTCTGTGTTCTTTCCCAAAGCTGTACCTTTGTACCCACAATTGGCACATGTCTGGCCACATGTAAGCCCCTTGTAAAAGGTACCATGGGTACCAAAGGCACTGTGACCAGGGAAGGCCTCTAAGGGCTGCAGCACCTATTGCGCCACCCTTAGAGGCCCTGAACCTTAACACCCACACACTGCCATTGCAGGCTGTGTTTTGGTGCAGAAAAAAGTGAAAAGTTGACATGGCACACATCCCTGTGTGCCATGCCTGCATCCCACTGCATGAGGCCTGAGTAAGTCACTCCTCTAGCACGGTGCACTAGCCCCCAGGTGAGGGTACAGAGGCATGAGCCCTGTCCCCCTACAGCGTGTAAGTCCATTCTTAGACATTGTAAGTGTAGTAAAGCCATAAAGAGTATATGGTCTGGGAGTTGGTCATTACGAACTCCACAGCTCCATAATGCCTTTACTAAAACCTGGGAAGTTTGGTAGCAAACTTCTCAGCACATTTAACCCACACTGATGCCAGTGTGGGATTTAATGTAAAATGCACACAGAGTGCATCTTAGAGATGCCCCCAGAAAAACGACCAGCCCTGGTGTGGTTCCTGAATGGCTGCCCGCCATTTGCCACCACCAGGCAGGTTTTTGGACCCCTGGGTAGGGAGCCTTTGCTCTCTGGGTCCAGAAACAAAGCCCACCCTGGGCAGAGGCTTCATGCCTCCTCCCCCAGGTTGGGTTGGTTCCACGAGAGGAAAAGCTTCAAAGGTTTGCTGCCTTTGTAAGCTGTCCCTGCCTTTTGCTGCCCCCAGCAACTGGCTCCCACCAGTTCTGACCCCCACTTTGGGTGGGAGAATCGGTGGAAAAACCGAGCTAGGAGGAGAGGTGTGCCCACCTTTGCCAACCCCACCACTCAGGTGGAGGAGGCGAGGTGAAGCACACATCTCAGTCCCCGCCATCTTAGAGATGAGGGGACCCAACCAATTAGGAAGAGGCTCATGCTCCCCTCCCACTGGAGGGTGGCATAATAGGGGGTATACTCACCCCAAGAAAGGGACCCTTTTGTCCTGACCTACACACCCCTTTTAATACCCCAAAATTCAGTATTTAGAGGTGACCCTGAACCTTCCCTCCTCAAATTCGAGAAAGAAAGAAGAAGGACAGAAGAGCCATGCTGTACCAGGAAGAAGAGGACACATACTGCTTTGGCCCCAGCCTTACCGGCCTGTCATGACTTCAAACTGCCTACAGCGAGAACCCCTGCGAGTCCAGCATCCAGCAACCCCCAAAGCCCGGAGGACCTGCCCTGCATTCCTCTAACATACTCTGTTTCCCGTGAGCCCCGGATTTGCTCAAGCCAAGACTCACCCACAGAATCCGGATCCAGACAGCTCCGCGATTCTGCACTACTCTGCACCCGACGCCCATGGCCTGAGTTCGAGTGGCCTAACAGCACGAAGAGGTCTCCCCAGCAATCCTGACCTGGGATCTGGTGATCCCCAACTCCCTCAAGCCCCAAGACGACGCCTGCAGCCTCAACCTGAAGGGTTCCCCTAACCTCGACCGGTGCTGGTAAGAAGAACCCGATGCCAAAAGACACCCCTGCACCCAATGCCCCTCGGCCTTGGGTGGCTCAACTGACGGTGTCGGGGCATCCCCCAAGATCCCAACTTACCTCTCCAGCCAGTGGTCGCCTCCAGGAAACCTCCCTGCCCGAGCCTGCTGCTTCTTTGCCGAACCGAGGCTCTCCATTGACATCCACTGGGTCCTCAACGTCGCCTTGGCAGTATGCACCCAGCCGTCCCTGTGCCTTTGGTGGAGCAGCACCTGTGCTGATTGTTGGCCCCTGCAGTGTTGATCTTAACCCCAGGAGCTTTGCTCCCACAGAACAAGTGGCCCGCTCGTAATCAACCCCAGACCGAAGGCCCCCTTAGCCCCATTGGCTAACATTGGGCCCCTACACTCTGCACCCGGCCACCCCAGTGCCGCTGGTTGTGCAACTTGAGTGCCAACCTAGACTTTAGAGAACCTTAGTCCTAACCCCCAAAACTCCCACTCGTAAGTCGATTACTTACCTGTAAGTCGATTACTTACCTTTGGGAAGAGGTGTGGTGCAGCGGCCAAGGCAGCTAACTCCAGAACACAGCGGCTCAAGGTTCGATCCCTGGTGCCGGCAGCAGATTAGCCCAGCACCTTGTGACTCTGGGCAATAGTTCGCTTAATCTTCCCGATGGCCCCCAGTGCCAGGACACCTTGCCTGAGGTAGCTGCGCGCTTTAGAAATGCTGGTATTAATATTGTGAAACCAATAACCTAATTTAGCCTCTGCTATACCTCTGGGGAATCCCTGGACTCTGTGCACACTATACCTTACTTTGGTTTAGAATACACAAAGGCAGATTCCTACATTGGTGGATCAGCGGTGGGATGTAAAGCCTTGCATTTATTGGACTAACTCCAATCACACAACAAGAATCCAAAAATGGACTTTAGTTCAACTCATTTTTTGAATTGACTATTTTTTTTCCAAATTTCTAAAACTCTTGTTAGGGCCTTGTGTTAAATCCGTGTAGTACATTTTTGAGAAAAGTAAAAGTCACTGAAGTTAGGAGGGAAGTACTTGGAACATTTTGTGTAGGTTTTCTCAAAAGAACCCCACTTTAGAAAAAAAATGAGCAACACAGGGAATATGGCTGAGGATCTCAATCTCACCCCTTACCCCAACCTAAGGGTTAGGGAGCTAAGACTTCTCTGTAAAGCTAGAGAAATAAGAACAGAGTTCATCCCCACCAGAATAGAACTCCTGGAGTTTCTGGCAGAGTGTGAAAAGGACCACCTCTCTCCTGATGAGGAAGACTCACAGGGAGATGGGGAAGGTAGTGAGGGCGATGATGTCTTTAACCCTCTACCTCAACTACTTAGGGAGGAAGTTTCCCCAACTCCAAGCCTGGTATTAGAGGGTCTAGACACCACAGAGGTAGGCTAGACTCTGTGCAAGACAGTGAAGACAACTTCACTGAGAAGGACAACCTTTTAGCAAGGTTGACCAAGAGATTAGAGCTAGAGACTAGGCTCCAAGCTCTAGAAAAAGAGTGAGCAGATATGGGCCTAGGATCCATCAATGGTTGCCGCAATACTAAAAACCAAGAAAGAGAAGGATCCTTTAATCTTAAAATCCCCGAAGGGATTGCCCCTAAATTTGAGGATGGTGAAGATATCGCCAAGTGATTCACAGCCTTTGAGAGGGCTTGTGAAGCCAGAAAAGTGTCTCACTGGGGGGCACTCTGTGTGCCACGACACTACACACTCCTTTAGGAACTGTTCTCTGGTAAGTACACAGACAGACTTCTGACCCTTACTGGGGCAGAAGCAGAGTCCTTTGAGCTCATGAAGGGCACCCTGATTGAGGGATTTGGACTCACTACTGAGGAATACAGAATAAAATTCAGGGGGCTCAGAAATCCCAGAGTCAGTCCTGGGTGGAGTTTGTAGACTACTCAGTAAAGACAGTAGGTGGCTGGTTGACTGGAAGTGCAGAATTATGAGGAACTTTATAATTTGTTTATGAAGGAACACTTTTTAAGTAGGCCTGGGCGGAAAAGTACGCTACGCTCGCGTAGTTTGCGTAGTTTGCGCAACTGCGCGCTACGCGAATTGCACGTAGCACAGTGCAAAAACGCATAGCGTAGCGGGCATTTTTTGCTTGCTCGCGGTCCTCAACGTCAAGTTGGCGACCGCGAGGGACCAAAATGACATCCCGGCGAGACTTTTTCCTCGTTCGCGATCAGCAACATCAAGTTGCCGATCGCGAGCGTGGAAAATAAACCTCCCGGCGAGATTCTCAACGCGGGGAGATCAGGTTTCTCATTGCGAGTGGTCGCGTATGCTCGTGACCGCTCGCGATGAGAAACTACCAGTCCGCGTTGAGAAAACTGCCGCTCGAGTACAAATCTACTTGAGCGGCAGAAAACGACCGCTTGCACTGTGCAAGATGCCATTTGCAATGATTGCACAGTGCGAACAAGCATCCGGCACTGTGCAATCATTGCGAACAGCATTTTCTACCGCACTACGCAGTTCGCGTAGTGCTACGCGTAGCTCGCGTAGTGCGAAGTGCACTTCGCGTAGCTACGCGTAGCGCTACTACGCGAACTACGCCCAGGGTTAATTTTAAGCAACTGCATCAATGAAAAGGTGCATCAGTATCTGGTAGACATAGGTCCAGTTTCTCCCCAAGAATTGGGAAAGAAGGCAGACCACTGGGTCAAGACAAGGGTGACCAAGACAACCACTGGGGGTGACCAAAAGAAAGGGGTTACAAAACCTCCCCTGGGGAAAGAGGGTGAAAAACCCAAAGACAAAAATGAAGAGTCTTCTAAAGGCCTCCAAACTCTTGTCCAGGGGGGTGGGCCCAAGAACTCTTTCCAGCCCATTGGTGGGTAAAAGGGGGAAATGTTGATCCTGCAAAGACTTGGTGTTTCCACTGTAACAAGAGGGAAAACCAAACTGGAGATCCTGCCTGTCCCAACAAGAATACCCCTAGTCCTCCTCCAGTTTCTAGTGGTGTGGCTAATCTCCAGGTGGGATCAACAGTGTGCCCAGAGCAAATCAGAGTTCACACTGAGGCTCTTTTAGTCTCTGAAGGGGAGGGAGGGTTAGCCACTTTGGCTGTCTGGCCCCCTAATCTAAAGAAATACCTGCAGTCCCCTTATTGAATGGGACTAAGATAGAAGCCCTTAGGGACACAGGTGCCAGTGTCACTATGATGAGAGATACACAGGTTTCCCCAGAGCAATACCTAACTGAAAAAACTTATCCATTTACCAATTCAGACAGTGTCACCACTAACCATGCCATGGCTATGGTGACATTAGATGAGGGGGGGGGGGGTTGCTGGCTGGAAAATGGTAGTGGTCTCTCCAAAGCTCACAGTCACCTGTCTGCTTGGAAATGACCTGGAAACCTCAGCATGGGCTGAGGTAGAAAGAAAGACACATGCAGCCATGCTGCAAATACCTGAGATAGTGTGTGTGCAAACAAGAGCACAATGCCTAGCACAGGGTGTA
This sequence comes from Calotriton arnoldi, assembly GCA_963921515.1. Taxonomy (NCBI): domain Eukaryota; kingdom Metazoa; phylum Chordata; class Amphibia; order Caudata; family Salamandridae; genus Calotriton; species Calotriton arnoldi. Next base: position 403,359 of record CAWUFW010010269.1, read on the forward strand.
AAAGGAGAGTTGGAGCCCGAAATGATGGCCCAACCTCCCAACAGAAAAGGTAGAAAGACTGGTGAAACAGCTTCCCCACAGCAGAAAGATCAGGACCCCTTTCCTCAGGGAGAGGACTTGTCAGCCCCAGAGGGAACTGAGCCCATTAAGCTTGAACCTTACAAGGTAGAGCTCTTGGGTCCAGGGGGACCCTCTAGAAAACAGCTGTGCTTTGGCCAGCAGGTCTGTCCTTCTCTTGAAGGCCTGAGGCAGCAAGCTCAACACTTTTCGCCCTAAGTGGGATGGGTATGCCCAGACGTGGGTCCCTTGCTCACTGTGCCACTGGATTCAAGTTAGCCTGGCTGAAGAAGGGTGACATACCCTGAAACCGGTCCCAGGATGCTTGTTTCCGGTCCAGGGAGGACCTGGCCTGGCGGTTCGGTCTGGACTGTTTCCATGGGGCACAGGGTCAAGACTGATTTGCATATGGCTGGGTCCAAACTGGGGTGGCGTAGTGAGCAAAAGAACGATGGATTTAACCCAGATCTTTTGACTGGGGGAGAATGTTTGCATTGTCAGCATTCCGTCCATCATTTGTTTGCTGTAACACTTTTCGCCCTAAGTGGGATGGGTATGCCCAGACGTGGGTCCCTTGCTCACTGTGCCACTAGATTCAAGCTAGCCTGGCTGAAGAAGGGTGACATACCCTGAAACCGGTCCCAGAATGCTTGTTTCCGGTCCAGGGAGGACCTGGCCTGGCGGTTCGGTCTGGACTGTTCCCATGGGGCACAGGGTCAAGACTGATTTGCATATGGCTGGGTCCAAACTGGGGTGGCGTAGTGAGCAAAAGAACGATGGATTTAACCCAGATCTTTTGACTGGGGGAGAATGTTTGCATTGTCAGCATTCCGTCCATCATTTGTTTGCTGTAGCAAACTGCTGCACAGGAGCAGGGAGATGTCAGTGGCTCAAACAAGGTCTATTAGGGGGAAGGACTCCTATACACTGAGGCCAGAGACCCCAAACCTGGTACCACTAGGAGAGTGGTAGTGTCTCAGCTGTATAGGGAGTTTCTACTCACTCCAGCCCATGCCATCCCCCTAGCTGGAAATCTGGGCCAGACCAAATTTGGGAAAGACTGGTCACCAACTTCTATTGGCCCCCAATGTCCCAAAAAGTGAAGGAGTTTGTAAGCTCTTTTGTCACCCGTCAAGCCAGTGGCAATAAAGGAGGACACCCAAAGGCCCTCTTAATTTCACTACCAGTGGTTGGGGTTCCCTTTGAAAGGATAGGTGTGGACATAGTGGGTCCACTTCAGCCTCCCACCACCTCAGGAAACAAATTCATACTGGTGGTAGTGGATCATGGCACCAGGTATCCTGAAGCCATTCCCCTTAGGACTACTACAGCTCCGGTGGTAGCTAAGGCCCTCATTTGTCTCTTCACCAGAGTAGGGTTTCCTAAGGAGGTAATATGAGACAGAGGTTCCAACTCCATGTCTGCATACTTAAAACACATTTGAGCTGAGTGTGAAGTGATCTATAAGTTCACAACACCTTACCACCCACACACCAATGGCCTTGTTGAGAGATTGAAAGGCATGATAATGGGACTCTCCGAAAAGCTCAAAAGGAGATGGGATGTTCTGTTGCCCTGTCGGCTTTTTGCCTACAGAGAGGTGCCTTAGAAGGGAGTAACGTTTTCACCCTTTGAACTTCTGTTTGGCCACCCTGTAACGGGACCGCTCTCTCTTGTGAGGGAAGTATGGGAGAAACCCCATCATGTACCAAAGCAAGATGTGGTGGACTATGTACTAGGCCTTCGTCCCAGCATCCAAGAATCTTGAGGCCAACCACGAGCTCCAGCAGCTATGGTATGACCGGAAAGCTGCACTGGTAGAATTCCAACCAGGGTAACAGGTGTGGGTTCTGGAGCCAGTGGCCCCAAGGGCTCTCCAGGACAAATGGAGTGGCCCTTACCCTATCCTAGAGAAAAAGAGTGAGGTCACCTACTTGGTATACCTGGGAACTAGCAGGTCCCCCAAAAGGGTGATACATTTGAACCGCCTAAAACTCTACTGTGACAGGGCTGATGTAACCATGTTGGTGGTTATGATGAGGACCAGGAGACAGAGAGTGAACCTTTCCTTGACCTCCTCTCTTACATCCACCAAGATGGGTCAGTAGATTGAGTTATCTATTCAGATACCCAAGAGCTGGTTGATTGCAGACAGGTTCTGCAACAGTATGCCCAGCTCTTTTCCTTGACCTCTGGTCAGACTCCCTGGTGTACCCATAATGTGGACACTGGAGACAGCTTGCCTGTCAAAACCAAAATCTATCGCCAGTCTGACAAAGTCAAGGAAAGAATAAAAGCTGAGGTGAGCAAGATGCTGGAGTTTGGGGTCATTGAGCCTTCTGAGAGTCCCTGGGCTAGCCCAGCGACCCTAGTCCCCAAACCTCATCCACAGGGTAGAAAGAGAGAAATGAGGTTCCCTGTGTGGACTACAGAGGTCTCAATGTTGTCACCAAGACAGATGCACACCCCATCCCCAGAGCTGATGAACTGAAAGATAAGTTAGGGGCCGCCAAATACTTAAGTACCTTTGACTTAACTGCAGGGTACTGGCAGTTTGGCATGGCCCCTGGAGCAAAAGAAGAAAGGACAGCATTCTCCACACCTGATGAGCACTTCCAGTTCACTGTGATGCCCTTTGGTCTAAAGGATGCCCCTGCCACCTTCCAAAGGTTGGTGAATCAAGTCCTTGGTGAGTTGGAAGGCTTTAGTGCAGCTTATCTAGTTGATATTGCTGTGTTTAGCTCTTCCTGGCAGGATCACCTGGTCCACCTGGGGAAGGTTTTACAGGCCCTGCAAACTGCAGGCCTAACTATCAAGGCATCCAAGTGCCAGATAGGACAGGGAACTGTTGTGTACTTGGGCCACCTTATAGGTGGAGGCCAAGTCCAACCACTACAACCCAAACTCCAGACAATTCTGGATTGGGAAGCTCCATCCACCCAGACCCAAGTCAGGGCATTCCTTGGCTTGACTGGGTATTATAGGAGGTTTGTGAAGGGATATGGTTCCACTGTGACACCTCTCTCAGAACTCACCTCCAACAAGATACCCAAGAAAGTGGACTGGACAGTGGCTGCCAAAAGGCTTTTGACACCCTAAAAGAGGCAATGTGCTCAGCACTTATTCTCAAGGCTCCAGATTACTCCAAGCAGTTAATTGTCCAGATTGATGCCTCTGAGCTAGGGATAGGAGCGGTCCTATCCCAGACCAATGATAAAGTCCAAGACCAACCAGTTGCTTTCATAAGCAGAAGGCTACTCCCCAGGGAGCAGCGTTGGAGTGCCATTGAGAGGGAGACCTTTGCTGTGGTTTGGTCCCTGAAGAAGCCAAGACCATACCTGTTCGCTACTCACTTCCTATTTCAAACTGACCACAGACCTCTCAGAGGGCCAATGCAAACGAAAGGAGAAAATACTAAACCTTTGAGGTTGTCCATCTCCCTACAGGGAATGGACTTCACAGTGGAACACAGACCTGGGACTGCTAATGCCAATGCAGATGGACTTTCAAGATTTTTCCACTTAGACAATTAAGACTCTCTTGGGAAAGGTTAGTCAAATCCTCTTTCATTGGTGGGAGGTGTAGGAAAGTGTCCCTTTTTGAATGGTTACCCCTCACTGTTTGGCTGACACATGATGCACTTGGAGTTGATGTGCCCTGGGTGCCTGCCAATCAGGTTCCCAGGACTTTTGTTATTTCCCAAAGCTGTACCTGCGTACCCACAATTGGCACATCCCTGGCCACAGGTAAGCCCCTTGTAAAAGGCACCATAGGTACCAAGGGCACTGTGACCAGGGAAGGTCTCTAAGGGCAGCAGTACCTATTGTGCCACCCTTAGAGGCCCTGCACCTTAACACACACACTGCCGCTACAGGCGGTGTGTTTTGGTGCAGAGAAAAGTGCAGAGTCGACATGGCACACATCCCTGTGTGCCATGCCTGACATCCACTGCCTGAGTCCTAGGTAATTATAATATATCAAAAATGAGAGAGAGGATAAGAGTACTAGTCCTGATCCCCTGGGGTAATGTATGCAATCAAGAAGAACTAGTCTACCTAGACGTGGTAAGGGTCACAAAAATGTATGTTTGATGATGTTTGTATTAAAGAAAAAGTCTTATTTCTTTTTATAAAGCCCTCACCCACCAACCTAGTTGGTGGCATGCTTCATCATCGGGCCCACCCGATGACACCGAATGTGTCCCGGGTGTGCTACAACGCCTGTGTTACAGCGGAGCAGGTGTATTGCTGAGTGTGCAGTGTAGGTGACGTGAAAAGTGATAGGTTAAAAAACTGTCCAGTGGTCCCAATCCCCGAAGGTTTTACTTTAATGTTTGGGCCCTAGCAGTAATAAAAACAAGGCGTAGGATGTAGGTGGAGTGTTATTTATGACACTCCTGCATCCAGTGAGTGGTCTACATGTTTCAGCCAGGCCTTATTATGTAAACTGGCTTTCCTCAGGACCTTAGTGAAGTGCGAAGTTGGTAACTAGGCTACTAATTGTGTCCTAGGTCGAAATGTGTTGCACGCGCTAAGGTGCACTATGTGTGAGGGGGGGCTTCCCTCTCAAAGCATTACTATACATTCAAACATACAAGACAACACAAACATACAGAGAAGAGAGTTAGCAAATTATGCATCATCACGTCACGTTTTGATGACCGTACCGTCCGTGTGGATTGCGGACCTAACGGCGGTGTGAAGTATTTACAGTGAAAAAAACGATATATGCGGTAGGGTTAGTGGCGATAATATCGGGTACAAGATGGTGAGAAGAAAGAAAAATTAACTTGGTTCTCACGCTAGTGAGTTGCTGCGAATGCCCCATGAGTATCCGGCAGGGGTGCTGGCTCTTAAGAAAGAAAAGGAGAAAAATGGCACATAAGTTTATCAGAAAGAGGAATGAACGCTGATAGAAAGAGGCTGGTATTAAGGGCGGGGTTTGTACATATATCTAATGGAACCAGACGGTTCTAGATGGCATGGTCAGTGACCGCCCATGTGTGAGGGCCTGTCTGTTCAGCAATTCAGGGAGGTCATTAAGAAGGCGGAGGAATCGTTCTACAGGATAAAATAGATTATGACAACGAATGCCTCAGACTCCTGATGGACGAAAGGAACTATAGACGCCTCAGAAATGACCCCACCAAGACATTACAAATATCCATCAAAAACCTAGTGGAGCGAGCGGAGACCGAACATCAAATCTCCAAACAAGAGGCAGACTACCTATGTACAAAAAACATTAAGGTTCCATACTTCTATACAGTGCCTAAAGTCCACAAAGACACAAGACCCCCACCAGGACGCCCCATTGTGTCTGGCATCAGTTCACTATTGGAACCCCTTTCCAGATATTGCGACTTCTTCCTAAATCCTCTGGTTCAGAAGACTCCAACATATATCAAGGACACTAAACACCTATTAAACATCATCAAAGACTTGAGTTTTGACCCTACAAGTCAACTCATGGTGGGACTGGATGTAGAAAGCCTCTACACCGGTCTCCCCCAGGATGCCACCTTACAGGTACTTCATGACATCTTGATGGAAACTCCTTGGGAATACCACACACCTAGAGAGTTCATCCTGGAATGCGCCAAGCTAGCCCTCAAAGAAAATTACTTTGAATATGAGGGGGACTATTACCTACAGACCAACGGTACGTCTATGGGGAGTGTTTTCGCCCCCAGCGTGGCAGGACTTTATTTCCACCACTTTGAACAGACACACATAACCTCCCCCACCAACCCATATTTCTCTAAAATCCGAATATGGCGTCGCTACATAGACGACATCTTCATGATCTGGGAAGGCACACCCACTACTCTATCAGCATTTCTCTCATGGCTCAACGAAAGAGATCCATACCTTCGTTTCACAAGCACATGCAGCTCCAACATGCTGGCATTCCTGGACCTCCTCATAACAGCCGAAGGGGGCATACTCATCACGAAAACATACTATAAACCGACAGCTAGGAACTCACTCCTCCGGTTTGAAAGCTTCCACCCCAGGACACTTAGAGAACATCTCCCATTCGGGCAATTCATCCGCAGGAACTGTAGCCAGACCAGGGACTACAAAGAACAATCAATCACCCTTGCCTCCAAACTACAGGACCGCGGCTACCCTAAGAAAATCATCCAGAAAACAATGAAACGTGCACACAATCAAAACCGCGAAGCACTCCTGGAAGACATCACACGGGTAGCATCCAACCCACCCATGACTTGTGTAACCACCTATAATGTTGCCTCTAACAAGGTATCCAACATTATTCGGAAAAATTGGCGAATCATCAATTCAGGTACCAGAAGTTGGGAACTCCCTCTCTTTGCCTACAAAAGGAACAGTAGCCTGAGGGACCGCCTTGTGACAACATGCCCCAGGACACAACAAAGACCTACCCCCAACACAGTTTTGACAACATCGGGCCTCCCCAGAATAACTGGACATTACCCTTGTAATGACTGTAGTGTGTGCCACTTAACACGCACAACCAAGACACTGTCACTGGAGCCTGGAAAAACCTGGACGCAACAACAACACACTAATTGTAATTCTACCAACGTAGTGTACCTTATTGAATGCCCATGTGGCCTGCGCTACGTGGGCATGACCACTCGCAAGTACGGACACGAATTGTGGAACACCGAAGCACTATACGGTGTAAGAAAAACATCAGCCGTCTCACTGACCACTATCTCCAACTAGGACATACACCAAACGATATGTCGTGGACAGTGATCGAACAATTCAATCAGATCAAACAGAACAATGAAAAGTTCTTATTGACGATGGATTTATCGTTTGTCCACCCAACTCCACGGCCTTAATGATTCCATTCCGTGGCACAGCCTGAATTGCTGAACAGACAGGCCCTCACACATGGGCGGTCATTGACCATGCCATCTAGAACCGTCTGGTTCCATTAGATATATGTACAAACCCCGCCCTTAATATCAGCCTCTTTCTAGCAGCGTTCATTCCTCTTTCTGATAAACTTATGTGCCATTTTTCTCCTTTTCTTTCTTAAGAGCCAGCACCCCTGCCGGATACTCATGGGGCATTCGCAGCAACTCGCTAGCGTGAGAAGCAAGTTAATTTTTCTTTCTTCTCACCATCTTGTACCCAATATTATCGCCACTCACCTTACCGCATATATCGTTTTTTTCACTGTAAATACTTCACACCGCCGTTAGTTCCGCAATCCACACGGACGGTACCGTCATCAAAACTTGACGTGATGATGCATAATTTGCTAACTCTCTTCTCTGTATGTTTGTATTGTCTTGTATGTTTGAATGTATAGTAATGCTTTGAGAGGGAAGCCCCCCCTCACACATAGTGCACCTTAGCGCGTGCAACACATTTCGACCTAGGACACAATTAGTAGCCTAGTTACCAACTTCGCACTTCACTAAGGTCCTAAGGAAAGCCAGTTTACATAATAAGGCCTGGCTGAAACATGTAGACCACTCACTGGATGCAGGAGTGTCATAAATAACACTCCACCTACATCCTACGCCTTGTTTTTATTACTGCTAGGGCCCAAACATTAAAGTAAAACCTTCGGGGATTGGGACCACTGGACAGTTTTTTAACCTATCACTTTTCACATCACCTACACTGTACACTCAGCAATACACCTGCTCCGCTGTAACACAGGCGTTTTAGCACACCCGGGACACATTCGGTGTCATCGGGTGGGCCCGATGATGAAGCATGCCACCAACTAGGTTGGTGGGTGAGGGCTTTATAAAAAGAAATAAGACTTTTTCTTTAATACAAACATCATCAAACATACACTTTTGTGACCCTTACCACGTCTAGGTAGACTAGTTCTTCTTGAGTCCTAGGTAAGTCACCCCTCTAGCAGGGTGCACTAGCCCTAAGGTGATGGTACAGTGGCATGAGCCCTGTACCTCTACAGTGTCCAAGTCCATTCTTAGACATTGTAAGTGTAGTAAAGCCATAAAGAGTATATGGTCTGGGAGTTGGTCATTACGAACTCCACAGCTCCATAATGGCTTTACTAAAAACTGGGAAGTTTGGTAGCAAACTTCTCAGCACATTAAACCCCCACTGATGCCAGTGTGGGAATTAATGTAAAATGCACAGAGAGGGCATCTTAGAGATGCCTCCTGAAAAACGACAAGCCCTGGTGTGGTTCCTAAAGGGCTACCCGTCATTTGCCACCACCAGACAGGTTTCTGGACCCCTGGGTATAGAGCCTCTGCTTTCTGGGTCCAGAAACAAAGCCCATCCTAGGCAGAGGTGTCACGCCTCCTCCCCCAGAATGGGTTTGGTCCAAGAGAGGGGAAGCTTCAAAGGCCTGCCACCTTTGTAAGCTGTCCCTTGCCTTTTGCTGCCCCCAGCAACTGGCTCCCATCGCTTCTTACCCCCACTTTGGGTGGGAGAATTGGTGTGAAAACCGAGCTAGGAGGAGAGGTGTGCCCACCTTTGCCAACCCCAACCCTCAGGTGGGGAAGGCGAGGCGAAGCACACATCTCAGTACCCTCCATCTTGGAGATGTGGGGACCCAACGAATTAGGAAGAGGCCCATACCCCCCTCCCACTGGAGGGTGGCATAATAGGGGGTGTACTCCCCAAGGAAGGGACTTATTGGTCCCGACCAACGCACCCCTTTTAATGCCCCTAAATTCAGTATTTAGAGGCAATCCTGAACCTTGCCTCCTCAGATTCGAGGAAGAAAGAAGAAGGACCGAAGAGACATGCTGACCCAGGAAGATTAGGGCACCTACTGCTTTGGCCCCAGCCCTACCGACCTGTCCCGACTTCAACCAGCCTACAGCGAGAACCCCGGCGAGTCCAGCAACCCCCAGAGTCCGGAGGACCTGCCCTGCACTCATCTAACATACTCTGTCTCCCATGAGCACTGGATTTACTCAAGCCAAGACTCACCCACAGAATCCAGATCCAGGCGGCTCCGCAATTCTGCATCACTCTGTACTCGACGCCCACGGCCCAAGTGGCCCAACAGCACGAGGAGGTCTCCCCAGTGATCCTGACTTGGGATCTGGTGATACCTGACCTTCCTCAAGCTTCAAGATAACACCTGCAGCCTCAACCTGAAGAATCCCCCCGACCGCGACCCTAGCTGGTAAGAAGAGCCCGACACCAAAAGACACCCCTACACCCAATGCCCAACGGCCTTGGGTGGCCCAACCAACGATGTCCAGGCATCATCCAAGATCCCAAGTTACCTCTCCAGCCGGTGGTCGCCTCCAGGAAACCTCCCTGTCAAAGCATGCTGCGTCTTTGCCGAATCGAAGATGTCTATTGACATCCACTGGGTCCCCGACGTCGCCTTGGCCCTCTGCACCCGGCCGCCCCAGTGCTGCTGGTGGTGCAGCTTCTGTGCTGATTGCTGGCCCCTGCATTGCTGATCTTAACCCCAGGAGCTTAGCTCCCATAGCCAAGTGACACGCTCGTAAGCGGCCCCTGACTGAAGGCCCCTTTAGCTCAATTGGCCAACATTGGGCCCCTACACTCTGCACCTGACTGCCCCAGTGCCGCTGGTGGTGCAACTTGAGTGCCAACCTAGACCTTGGGGAGCCTTGGTCCTAACACCCAAAACTTCCACTTTTAAGTCGATTACTTACCTGTGAAACCAATAACCATTTTTTTCCTACAGGAACCAATGTTACGAGTTTTGTTCCTAAAATGTTCTGTGTTGAAATGATGTTTTGTATGGAGAAAAAGTAACTACCCTGCAAACCTTGAAAAGTCTTACTTACCGAGTATTGTGAGATCCCCGGCGTGGTATCTAGGCATACCAACCTGAGTAGTCGATGTAATCCAAACGTTTTCCAAAAGTAATTACTGTGTAATTTGAACCAATACCAACCTGTAACGATTACAAATTCAACCTAACTGCATTTCCTTGTAAAGTCTTGCGTTTGAGAATATATTTTACTTACCTGTGCCAAGTCCTGCTTGGTTCTAAAAATAAAACATAAGTATACCTTTTTTACACTTACCTAATTTGTCTGAATTCAGTCTTTGAGTGTGTGCCATCAGTCTTGATTGAGTGAATACAATACATGCTTAACACGCCCTCTGGATAAGCCTAACTGCTCGCGCACACTACCACAAAGAGAGCTGTTAGAACTTATCTAATTTAGCCTGCTATACCTCTGGGGATTCCCTGGACTCTGCACACCCTATACCTTACTTTGGTATGGTATATACCTAGCCAGCTTCCTACAATATGCCATAACAATAAAGCACTGCTGGGTCACCATATGTGTACTGCCATGGAGTCAATCTGTGCTGCCATGTGTGTGGCCTGTGTATATGCCATAACAGTTAAGCATTGGTGGGTCATGATGCGTGTACTGGCATGGAGTCAATCTATGCTGCTATGTGTGTGGCCTGTGTATATGCCATAACAGTGAAGCATTGCTGGGTCACGTTACATGTACTGGCATGGGGTCAATCTATGCTGCTATGTGTGTGGCCTGTGTATATGCCATAACAGTTAAGCATTGGTGGGTCACGATACGTGTACTGGCATGGAGTCAACCTATGCTGCTATGTGTGTGGGCTGTGTATATGCCATAACAGTTAAGCTTTGGTGGGTCACGATACGTGTACTGGCATGGAGTCAACCTATGCTGCTATGTGTTTGGGCTGTGTATATGCCATAACAGTTAAGCATTGGTGGGTCATGATACGTGTACTGGCATGGAGTCAACCTATGCTGCTATGTGTGTGGCCTGTGTATATGCCATAACAGTGAGGCACTCCTGGGTCACCATAAGTGTACTGGCATGGAGTCAATCTATGCTGCTATGTGTGTGACCTGTGTATATGCCATAACAGTGAAGCACTGTTGGGGCACGATACGTGTACTGGCATGGAGTCAATCTATGGTGCTATGTGTGTGGCCTGTGTATATGCCATAACAGTGAGGAACTCCTGGGTCATGACACGTGTACTGGCATGGAGTCAATCTATGCTGCTATGTGTGTGGCCTGTGTATATGCCATAGAGTGAAGCACTGCTGGGTCACGATACGTCTACTGGAGTGTAGTCAATCTATGCTGCTATGTGTGTGGCCTGTGTATATGCCATAAGAGTGAAGCACTGCTGGGTCACGATATGTGTACTGGCATGGAGTCAATCTATGCTGCTATGTGTGTGGCCTGTGTATATGCCATAACAGTGAAGCACCTCTGGGTCACAATACGTGTACTGGCTACACATCACTCATTTCACTTAGCTGATTGACCATAGATTGTACCCTCTGGCATGTGTCATGTTATAGCCCAGGGAGCACATAGATGGACTATATGTACCATTCCATGTGTACATAACAGCATATACCAATATCTGTACTCATATGCACATGGGTGCATGGTAAGGAGGCCTGTCACTGGGCTTTCCTGTACCAACACGCCCACAACCTGGGTTCTTTACTAATTTTATCTTAGGGGAAGTACATGCTTCTGATGGTGGTTGGTCATTCTATGTTACATAGATTTAAGTGTGGGAGGCAGCCCATGCCACTTGTGCTGCTAATAGTGAATGATTCATGTAAATGTGGTTACGTGTGACAAAGAAGCTTTGTCTGATTCATGTGTCCTTCCTCTCCAATAGCCAACATGACCCCACCAGAGGAAAAGGCATATTGGCTCCAGCTGGAGAGATGCCGGCACATCCCTCATGTGGCAAAGGCCTACAGGAACATGGGGGACACCTATGAGAGAGCCAGCGCAGCTTGGGGACTTTAAGTATCGAAGATGGCAAGAACCAGCCGTCCTGAGGGAAACTTACATGGTGGTGTTCCAGAACCAGTCACAGGACACTCCTCTGCCCCACTACATGGACCCTCCTCTGCCCCACCTGAAGTGGCAGCACAGTCAGGTGGCACACAAGTCCAGCAACTCATGGACATTATACAGTAGTTGCAGGAGGGCCAGCAGGACAATAAGTTAAAGTTGACTGGAGTGCATTTGCAGCTGGTGACACTGATGCAGATGGTAAAGACTTTGCAGCAATCTGTGGACCGCATTGAAAATAAGATTAGGCCCTCCCTCAAACTTTCATGCCCTCCCCAGTTCTTTTTTTAAATTTTATATCATACAGTTTTAGTTTAGGTTAGGATAGAAATTAGTATAGTGATAGGTTAGTTTAGGTATAGTGTTTTTATATAGTTTTACTTTGATCTGTGTTTTTGGTGCGGATATGGGTGGGTAGGTTGTTAAGTGGGCAGGGAGGTTGATGTTTATAGAAAAATATACAAAAAAACTTTTTTAAAAATACAAAAAATATATAATTGTTTAACTTTTCATGTTTAAGTAGTTTTTTTATAGCTGTAGTTGATGTAAGTCTCGTGCAAATGTGTAATAAGGGGTGGGGTTGATGTTTAATCTGTCTGTTGTGATATATGTGTAGAGTAGGATAAGTTAAGGTTAGGTTAGTTGTACGTTACGATAGTCTAGGTCAGTTAGATTAGGATAGTTTAGGCATAGTTTCTAGAGGTATGATTAGTTTAGGTTATGGTTTTTAGAATTTTAAATCAATAGTGCTTTAAATAAAACCTGTTTTACACTTTCACAACTGCTTACTTATTTCATGCTTGCCAGTTGTGACATCTGCTTAGGTTGGGTTAAGCACATGCTGTAGGAGGGGGCGTGGCCTAGCCGCCGACCGTGATGGCCATGTAGGCTAGGAGCTCCACCAATAACTCCCTCTCCAGAGTTCGCTGTGGCAGCACTGATGGTGATTTCACGCTTCTAGACACCCCGTGAGGTGCAGGAGACAACGGAGCAGCTTTTGTCGGCGGAACCGGCACGTCCGATGCCTGCGGCGCGGATCGGCGCCGGACTGCCTTAATGGGTGCAGTGAGGCCTAACGCCGCATGGGAAGCCGGGACCTCAATTTTAGGCGCCGGCCGGAGATGGTGCGTCTGAACACGGACTGGTCGGGAGATCGGACCGGGCGCTGGGAGAGCGGCGGTGAGCGGCAGGGGTAAGAGGCTCCCTTTATCCACGGCGGGTCACAAGCATTCCCCGGAAGCCCCGCGGCGACAGGGGCCGCGGGCGGGCTTGGGGATCGGCCGCGAACTCCGTTGCCTCCACGAGCTCTTCCCGCCGCGGCTGTGCCCCCTCCCCGCCCCTCTCTACCTGCATGTCGGCTGGATTCCTGCCCTGTGACTGCGTGGGCCCCCCCCCCATTGTTCTCTCCGGTGCCTACTTACTCCGGTGCACATTGTGGCCTGTATGGAGGGGGTTGGGCCCATGTAGACAACAGGGGGCCACATTGGATTGCTGCTTTGACTGCGGGGACTACAATGGATCGTGCTGGAGATGTGATCCTGGGTGCCAGCACAGTGTGAGTGCGGCACCTGATTGCTACGGCTCCTAGCTGTGGGCCCATGGTTTTCCCAGGCCGGTCTGGCCATCAGGCGTATGTGACCATCCTGGTTCACTTGTTCCTCTCCCTATTGCCATTCAGACAGACCTGTGCCCATTGGGGCTCCACCTGGATCACTCGCCTTTTGGCGTCTTGCTCTCTGCTCGGCCCGTGCCCCTCTGCACACATATTTGGCTCAGTCGCTGCTTGGCCTGCATTACCTATTGCCCAGCTCGTGTTGTACAGTGCCTGTCTCAGCTCCAACATTGCTCCTGTGTGTCACCCGCTGTTCGCCCGCCTACCTCGGTGCCCACACCAGTACGCCACCTGCTGATATTCCTGGGATTCCAGTGCAGCACCATAGTGGGGTATGGGGCGTAAGGACCCCAAGCAATCACGTTATCCTTCAAGCCATCCGGCCCTGGTATGGCGGCGCAGCAACTTAATATGGCAGAGGGCGGAGAGTTGCATCCAGCGGAGGTGGCTGGGCCTGACGGTTTGTTGGCGGAGCTACGTGCGGGCTTCAAGGCCTTGGGACACTAGGTTTGACGCCCTGGATAGGCGACTAGACTCCATGGGGGCCCGGTTGGATCAGCACGAGGGGTGGCTGACGGTGGCGGAGAGTAGGATATCCGACTTGGAAGACGGCGCGGCTCAAACCGCTAAGAAATATGAGAGGATGGAGAAGCTCCTTAAATCAGTCGCCATTAATAACGAGGACTTGGAAGCTCGGGGGCGAAGGAACAACATCCGCGTTATGGGTGAGCCCGATTCAACAAACACGGGGTGGCTGGACCATTTTGTTGAGAAGCTCCTGACGGATCTCTTCGGCAGTGAGCCATTCACCAACACATTTGTCTTTGAACGTGCACATCGTATCCTGGGACCGCGTCCGAATCCTGGCTGCCCACCGCGGCCGATCATAGCCCGCCTTTTGAACTTTAGGGATAGGGATATCGCCCTACATTTGGCCCGTGAGAAGGGCCAGCTTGATTGGCAGGGCTCGAGTATATCCTTATACCCTGATTTCACTGCCACGGTCCAAGACGCTCGCAGGAAATACGCGGGGGTTAAAGCTGCCCTGCGTAAGATGGGTCTCCGATACGGGATGCTGTATCCTGCCCGGCTGAAGGTGGACGTTGATGGACGTTCCCGGGTGTTTGACTCCCCCCACGACGCTCAGGAGTTCTGCCATAAGTATTCCAACGCTGCGAAGAAGAAAAGCTCGGCGTCTCCGCAGCAGTCACAGGACATTCCAGACTCCAGAGCAAGTGCGTACCTTTTCACCTCGTACTAGACGCTTGATGCCTGACTCCTAGCCCTGCAGTATGTTGTTGCCACGATCCAACTCTTCGAGCTGCACTTCACGCACTCGTGCCATAGGCACACTGGTGTGCCGCCATGGACGCGTAAGTATACAATTTACAGGCCTATGTGCCAACTCTGGGGGTAATGGCGGGGTGTTGCCACTTCCCAAGTGCGGATGCACATATCTAAGTTCATGTGGGATTATAGTATTTTTGGTTTGTGTTTGTTCGCTTTCCTTATTATGTTTGTAAGGGATGGGGATTTCCCCCCTGCGATTGGTGAGGGGGATGGGTGGTGGGAGGGGGGATCTGGGTCTGTAGGTTAATGTTTGGAGTTTGTATTCCTTCTGTCATTTGTAGTGTAGCATGCACGGCCTCGGTGTCAGTGGATCAGAAGTTCTGGGCGTAGACCATGGCTAGTAAGGTTGTTGCGGAGGCCAATGTGGTTCTCATGTCTTGGAATGTTAGAGGCTTAAATAATACCCGTAAGTGTAAACAAGTGACCAACTATATGCAACGTTACCAGGTAGATGTAGCCTTTATACAGGAGACACACCTTGCTGCAAACGTTAAGGCGTCAGTGGCGACAAACTGGGGTGCGCATAGATATTTTGCAGGATATAGCTCCTATGCTAGAGGGGTTGCAGTGTTAATACATAAGCGGTTGCCTTTCCGGGAGGAGGAGGTCTATGGGGATGCTGGGGGTCGATATGTGCTGGTTAAGGGCTATATGCTTGAACACTTTGTACTATTTGTTAATATATATGCCCTGAATGTAGACGACCCCGAGTTTTTTGACACTGTTCACAATCACATAGCTCGCATGGGGGTGCACTGCGCCTACCTGGGAGGAGATTTTAACCTGTTGCTTGACCCGGAACTAGGTAGTACAGCACGTACATCGGCTACGAAGCCGAGAGCGAGGCGGGCTGTGTTGGACACTATAGAGCATTTTGGCCTGGTGGATGCATGGAGGTATCACTGCGCGCGTAGTGAAGGGTACACTCATTATTCTGTGCCCCATAATAACTGGACACGGTTGGACTACTGGTGCTTATCCGCTGGAGTGGCAGTGTGGGTTGAAGCGGTTTCTCATCTGCCGCGCACATTATCGAACCATTCTCCGGTGCTGGTAAAACTGCGGGTCCCTAGAGCAGGAGGGGTGGAACGTACCTGCCGATTTCCAGATATGGCTTTGAGGGATTCTGTCTTTGCAACTGGACTGGGAGAGGCGATAGTAGAGTTCTTTTCGATAAATGTTGGGTCGGTGGATTCTAAGGCCACTCTATGGGAGGCATTCAAGGCCTATGCGAGAGGGGTGTGCATTTCTAAAAACGCAGGGGTGCTTAAGTCTCTGCGCCGCACGCTTGCGCAGATAGAGGCGCAGCTCCATGAGTTAGATTGTAGTGCGTCCAGCTCTGGCCCCCTGACATGCATAAACGCGCTGCTCTGTTGACAGAATTCTGTGAGGCTGCAGAACGTGAGGCGCATTTTTGGGGGAAATATGCCGTAGCCAGACAGTATGGGGAGTGTGAAAGGCCTGGCAGGACACTGGCCAGGCTAATGCAACATACCCGTAGGCCAACCTACATAGCTGAACTTAGCGATGAGGATGGTGAGCGGATCACTGGTAATGTGGGGGTGTTACGAGAGTACTTAAATATTACATAACGTTATATACCTCCAGGACTGTCCCCTGATGACTATAGGGATTAACTCGACGAGGTCTCCCTTATCTGGATGGACAAGGCTCACCAGGACTACTTGGCAGAACCTTTTACTGAGGATGAGGTAACGGAGGCCATTAACGTGCTAGACGGCTCTAAAGCACCAGGCTTGGATGGCTTCACGGGCTGTTTTTACAAAAAATATAGGGATCTCCTTGTGCCTCATCTCATTGATATGTATCAGGAAGCCATTGAGAAAGGGGTACTCCCGCCCACCCTGAGAGATGCCGTCATAATATTGTTGCCCAAACCTGGTAAGGATGTCTTGAAATGTAGTTCCTATCGGCCCCTGTCGCTCCTGAATTTTGATAATAAGATCTTAGCTAAAATGTTGGCAACCAGGCTTGCGTTGATAGTGGAGAACTTGATCTCTCCAGCACAATCGGGCTTCATCTCCCACAAATCCACGGCCTTAAACACGTGCATGCTATTCGCCACATTGAATAGGATCTCGACGTCCATCCCTGCGGCAGCTGTGCTGCTCGACGCTGAGAAGGCGTTTGATTCACTCGAGTGGCCCTTCCTTTACGCCACCATGAGGAGGTTGGGGGTGCCGGAACGGTTTCTGGCAGTGGTTCGCCTCTTATATACATTGCCCACGGCACACATTCGTTTGAACGGTACATTGACCAAAGCGTTCCCTCTTACTCGGGGTACGTGACAGGGCTGCCCCCTGTCCCCCCTCCTTTTTGTAATTGCACTCGACCCACTGGTATGCCAGTTGATGGAGAAGCATAGTCATTGGGGTTTGCAATTCAACACCGGGCCCTTGCTACTTATGCTCTATGCTGATGATATTATTCTTTACGTATGGCACCCTGACGACAACCTTACACCGTTGCTCCGGGAAGTCACTAGGTACGGCACTAAGTCAGAACTTCATATAAACTGGGAGAAGTCGGAAGTGCTCCCATTGACTGAGGCGACCTGTGATCGAACGGGGGATCACCCGCTGGTTTGGTGTGACGACTCAGTGAAATACCTAGGAGTCCACATCCATAGGGACAGGGATCGCATCCTTCAGATGAACTATGGCCCGGTAATCGAGAGGTTAGAACGTAACATTGACCTCGGGTTGCAGCTCCCTTTAGCGATGGCAGGAAGGATAGCCATAATTAAAGTGGTGGTATTACCACAATTCTTGTACCTCTTTTTAAATATTCCCATACCACTATACAATAGTTTCTTTACTAATCTGCGCACGTTGCTAACACGTTTGGTGTGGGGCGGTAAACAGCCCTGCATTGGATGGGACACCTTAGTGTTACCATATGAGAGGGGGAGGTTCAGTGTACCGAACTTACAGATCTACTATCTGGTTGCACAAGCGAGCTATGCCCGACACTGGTACAGTGTGGACGTTCGGATCCCGTATTATAGACCTGAGGCTGAACTGGTGCTTCCGGCTCCGCTTAATACACTGCTGCCGCGCGGTTTCCCTAGGGATCCACATGGCATCCAAACAGTGTCTACTACCAGCTGGGCGTGGCACAAATTGATGCGTGTGACTGGTACACGTGTATGATATTCCCCGGCGCTGCCGCTTGCAGGAAACAGCTGGATTCCCATCCTGCAGAAGGCATTGGTGAAGCGCACATTGTCCAAATTTCACCTGCTCACATTTGGCGAGTTATTCCCTTGGGGGCACATTTTTTCACGTACTGAGGATCCTCGTTTCCGTGCGGCTACCACAATGGATCACTTTGTGCTTTTGAGAGTGCAGAAGGCAATGCGTGCGTGCCTGGATAGCTATCCCCTGGAACCTCCTGACTTTTCCATTCTGACTGGGGTTATCCAGGGCGGGGATGGGAGCCACTTGGTGGCACGGATGTACAAGGAAGTAGTGGCACGGCTCCCGTGCCATGATACGAGTGTGCGGGCGGCGTGGGAGTGGGATCTGGGCTATCCTCTGTCAGACGTACAGTGGGGTTGGTGCTGCACAGAAATGCGCCGGGTGTCCCCGAATCATCGACACAAATTGCTGCAATTTAAGTTTCTGTGGCGGGTGTATGTGACTCCTAGTAAACTGCATCGTATGGACCCCTCTCGCTCGGATATGTGTCCAAGATGCCGCTCTCCATCTGCTGACTTTGCACATATGACATGGACTTGTACTAGAATAGAGGATTATTGGAGACCGATTTCAGGGAAATATCTAAGATGGTAGGGGTAGAGATTGTGCCCTCTCCCTTATTGGCCCTGTTGGGGTACGTTCATGAACTTCCCAGATCCCAGCATCGATTTGTTGCCATAGCGCTTTTGATTGCTAAGCGTGAAGTGGCTCTTAAGTGGGCCTGTAGTATGACCCCCACAACAATGCATGGCTTCATAGCATGACATATTGTAATACCACAAGCGAGACTTACGCGCAGTTGCAACCACCGGCCTCTAGACCTGTTGATATCTGGCAACCTTTCCAAACCTACCTGTTAAATGTACAGGATAGTAACAGTGTCCCGACACAGGAGCCACCTGCACCCACTGTATCTGTAGACACCTAAGGACTAATCTGTATTAACTGAGCTGAATATGTTTTGGTCATTGTGTTGTATACTTGATTATCTAGAATGTAAGGATGGGGTACGGAGGTGCCCATGAGATTATATGGGGGCCGCTATGACCACCTTGGACACCTTGATTGATATGCTGCTATTGTGTACTTTATTTATTAATCTGTATGCTGTGCTGCTCATCTCTATATTATTTGTTGTTTCTTCTCTCCTGATTTGTTGTTGTATTTACTTTGGAAAATTTAATAAAAAAAAAAAAAGCACATGCTGTAGGTGTTGCTGCCAGTGTTTCTGTACGTGTGTTAGTCGGTGGAGCACCTAAGGAGTCAAAGATTAGAAGTTTGCAATGGAGTCACTTAAGGGATATTCAAACGTCAATGGTCACTGTAAGTGGCACTCTTGCTGTGAATGGACACATAGCCCAAAACAGGTATTAACCTAATGTAGCACTGTGTGTGTACATGATGCGACATGTTTTGTATGGCTGATGAAGTAAAACCATTGTGAGTAATCTAGGATGTGTTTGGTGCCACACTGATGGCAGTCCCTTACACACTTTCCCTAGCACCGTTATGTAGTAGCATCACTGTTGTTTTCCGTCTAGGATGCATGGTCTTATCAGCCACCTGGCCAGAACCAACATTTAGTCTTACCATTGACTGATCGACTATTGTTGCACTTCATGCATTTGGCCTTGGATTACAATTTGCTAGTTTGGTAGTAGTTAGGGATCGCATATACAATTGAGCATGCACTGTGCATATTTACTCTTGGATCGCAGAACCGCATTGTACTTTAGATGTCAGGTAGTGTCATGAGAGTCAGCACATCCACCATGGACTTCTTACTCCACTCATGCCTAGAAATCCAATATGCTGATATGTTAAAGTAGATTTATTTACACGTCAACCAAGAAGCAGGGGGCAACTGCCAGTCCTTAGGGGCCCACAATGTATGAGATGCACAGGATTTCCCTGCGCCAACAAGTAAGGCAGCAAAGCACAGAGAATGACCTGCTAGTTTGCCAGCACAGCAGCAACATTGTGGTGGTAGGTACCCATTGTTGGGATATAGGAGTCCTGCTTCCGCTCCATGGACTCCAAGATGTTACGTACTGCCCCCAGCTGGTTGGCAAACTTTCTGGTGCCACTATGACAGGGCATTTGCTCATACCTCTGCCTCATGACACCAGCAATGCCAGCCAGGGACCAGTCCAAGCCACAGAGCGGAGAGTAGGTGCCTCTTACAGCCTCCGAGGGGTCCTTCTTGGGGCTGAGGCACCTACAGACTCCCTCTAGGGTACCCGCCATGGTCTCCATTCCCGCTTGCACCTCATCTACTAGCTCACACTGCACTCCTACCACACGATGTTGGAAAACTGTTTGAGTGTCCTC
This sequence comes from Calotriton arnoldi, assembly GCA_963921515.1. Taxonomy (NCBI): domain Eukaryota; kingdom Metazoa; phylum Chordata; class Amphibia; order Caudata; family Salamandridae; genus Calotriton; species Calotriton arnoldi. Next base: position 423,739 of record CAWUFW010010269.1, read on the forward strand.
AGAGTCCTGTGCTCGGGGTGGGCTGGCAGGTGGTGTTTGGTCTGTGAGAGGCAGATCATCTGGAGACCCAGCAATGCTGTTGGCCCTTCTCGTGACCAGAGAGGGTGTTTGGATGGAGTCGAGTATTTCCTGGAGAATGTCTTGATCGAGGCTTGGCAGTCTGTCATTCTCTGCAGGTTCCACTTCCAGGACATGAAGCTGGTCAGGAGTAGGTGTTTCATCACGACTGCAACAACAAAAGCACAGCACACTTCCTCGACAGTATGAGCAACCTCGGATGGACCCAGATCATCAGCGACCCTACTCACACCGTAGGAGACATACTGGACCCAATTTTTACCTCCAGCAACCGCATCAAATACAGCCATGTCACAGAACTCACATAGACCGATCATTCCATTGTCCATTTCAGCATCTCCAGCCCCTGCACCACCACCCCCAAGATGACCAACACACCCCACCAGAGCTGGAACAAAATCTCAGAGACCAGATGGGCGAACACCCTCAACACCTCCAACCCTACTACCGCCACTCCTCGAACAGAGATTGAAAAAATTCAACACCTGGATCACCAATTGTACAGAGAGCATCGACCCCATCAAGAGCAACATCCATAGAAAATCCTCCAAAAAGGCCAGCTGGTACAACCAAGAACTCAGAACAGTGAAACGAGAGAGCAAACAGTTGAAGAGGAGATGGCACACCAACACGGACACCTCCGACAGTGCAGCCTTCAAGACGTCCCTCAACCTCTACCACCGCCTGCTGAGAGCAACAAAGAATATAGCCCTTGCTGCACGCATCGAAACCAGAACCAACACCACCAAGGAACTTTTCAACGTCGTTAAGGAATTCTCTAACCCGGGTGCAAGCAAAAATAACATCACACCCTCACAAGAGCTATGCGACAATCTCGCCCACTTCTTACACGGCAAGATCGCAACCATATAAAGAAACTTCGAACTCCAACCCATACCTACGGACTTCCTCGAGAGATACGCCACCACCATAACCAACATAACCAACATGAACCACATACTGACCACATGGAAAATCCTCTCCACCCAGGACACCACCTCCACCAAGAAATCCATCCACTCTGGAGCTTCCACAGACCCATGCCCACACCAAATCTTTAACCTAGGAAACCAAAGGATTGGCCAGGAACTCACCACTCTACTCAACACCTGTATCACCACTGCAACATTTCTCAATGCCTGGAAACACACCGCAGTCAGACCACTACTCAAAAAACCCTCAGCCAACCCCAGCGAACTTAAAAACTAACAGCCAATCTCCCTGCTCTCCTTCCCAGCAAAAAGTACTGGAAAAGATCATCAACAATCAACTCTTGACATACCTGGCGCAGAACCAGCTTTTTGACGCCTCCCAATCTGGCTTCAGCAGCAATCACAGCACCGAAGCCCTGCTGATCGCAGTCACCGACGATATCTGAACCCTCCTCGACCTAGGAGAAACAGCAGCTTTGATCCTCCTTGAGCTCTCAGCAGCCTTCGACACCATATCCCACCACACACTGATTGAAAGACTCCACCACATCAGCATCCAAGGGGAAGCGCTCAGATGGATCACAGGAAGAACCCAGAGGATCCACCTCCAACTTTTCACCTCTGAACCCAAGGAGATCACCTGCGGTGTCCACTAGGGCTCATTCCTCAGCATCTCGCTCTTCAACCCATATATGACCCGGCTAGCCAACATCATCAGATTCCACAGTCTCAACATAATTTCCTATGCAGACAACACCCAACTCATCCTCTCACTCACTGACGACCCCACCACCACCAGAACCAACTTCCACAGATGCATGGAAAATGTCACTGACTGGATGAAGAACAACTGCCTACAACTTAACACAGACAAGACAGAAGTACTGATCTTTGGCTACAGCAGCAACACATGGAACGACTCCTGGTGGCCCTCAGACCTAGGACCTGTACCCACTCCCTCCAACCATGTAAGAAACCTCAGAATCATCACTGACAACAAGCTCACCATGAAATCACAGAACTACGCCGTCTCCTCCTCCTGCTTCCTCACTCTGTGCATGCTACGTAAGATCTTCAAGTGGCTACCCCTACACACGAGATGCACCGTGACACAGGCCCTCATCACCAATCGAGTGGACTATGGCAATGCCCTCTACATAGGAATCGCCGCACACCTCCTACAGAGACTTCAGACCATACAGAACACCACAGCCAGACTCATCCTCAGCCTTCTCCGGTGAACCCACATCACACCCCACCTCGGGCAACTCCACTGGCTCCCCGTACAGAAGAGATGCTAATTCAAGCTGCTGATCCACACACACAAGGATCTATACAACCAAGGATCCACATACATTAACCATGCTTGAACTTCTACCAACCATGGAGAAGACTACGCTCTGCCTCCCTTTCACTTGCCAATACTCCGAGGTGGAGGACGCTCCTTTTCCAACATCGCAGCAAAGACCTGGAACAGCCTTCCTACGCACCTATGTACCTCCGGACCATCACCTCACTTCCGGAATTCCGAATGGCCCTCAAGACCTGGCTGTTCGAATAGGCCTCCTGCAGGCGCCTGGATACCCTGTCAGGTATTTAGCCGTGCTTTATAAATCCAAATTGATTGATTAATCCTCTGAAATGGAAAAGATTTATGTTGTTGGAGATCCTTGTTAGTTGCTCACAAGAGTCAAAAGTTGACAATCACGGCCTCATTTACAAGTTTATGGCATGGGTCAGTTTTACAAGCATCCTGCAGCGCAGCTCTACATCAAACACAAAAGGGCATGACTGCCCCATATATTAGATACCTGCCTGTTCTTGCTTTGGCCGACGGAGTGGTAACTAGCGCCAGGACACCCTTGGGTAATCGAGCGCTCAATAAATATCCTTAACATAACATAACATTCCTGTCCTCTTCCACGGCACTGGCATGCAAATGGCTGCCATGCACCAATGCAGGCACCCTTGCACCATGGTGCTAGAGTGCATGTGTTGTTGGGATGGTTGTTTTTGTGCAAGAAGGGGCACCATCCTGACCACAAACAAGATATGGAGGCTATTTCCTCTTTCTGTTTGTGCTTCTGACTGCAGCATACATAGGAAGAGGCAAATATATGGTGAAATGATGTGATTGCTCCTTGTTGTTCCTCCCCTACACCTCCTCTGGGAGGCCATCAGATATTGACGCAGTCCCAGGTTTATAGCTTGTGGTAAATCTGTGAATGTATGAAATGACATGACTGTTACCTTGGAACACCCACCATGAGGCCCATGGCACGCCTCCCCATTGTAGTGTGAGGCAATCAGCAACTTGTGCTACATTGTCTCTCTCCATTTCTACACGGTCATGAAGAGCCATGGAGGGTGGCTTTATGTGGTCTTGAAGCTATGTGTAAGCCCAGTGCGTGGCAGCAACATCTTTATAAGCAAACTCCAGTGGCACACTGGGCTTGTGAATATGCCCACAAGTATTTGGACGTTTTGATACCACTACTATGCACTTGCACCATAATATCCACGGATCCAGCATTCCCTGTGACCATTACTCAGCCCTTCCGTCTTGTGGAAGTGACGTGGCTTGGGAAATTAATTAGTTATGTACCTGCAGTCTGCCTTTCTCACAGTACACGACGGCACTTTGCCTTGTGGTGTCTTGCATTCACATTGTACATTCATGTGGTCAGGGGGTCCGTACTTCACACATGTCCTCTACACAGCTTCAAACCTTGATACACTGCAGGATTGTGTGAGGGCATGATCTTAGGATGGCTTTCCGAGTGGTGGATACTGATGTGATTTAATTGCACACACTTTTGACTCCATATTAGTGGGCAGTGGGCACAGTGTGGCAACTCTGTGGAGTTCGGCCGAGTGAAACTATATAGATTGGTAGCACGAACGGTCACCCCATTTCATCATTACAAGAGTAGTTATTCTTCAGAGTATCACACATTGTTTGACTCAGGCCCCTCACTTGGACATGCACATGTCCCTCTGGCACTTCTTATTTTGGACCAGGGACACAACTTACCGCCACACACTGATGTAACCCAGATCCTACATTGAGTCTCATGTGCCTACAACACCTACAATATGTGTGACCATATCCAATGGACTGACATGGCAGCCAGTATTTGTGGGCTGTGGGTCAAATGGAACCCCACATGCTAGTAGTGCTGGAATTCATGACAGGTACCTAGCCAGGTCTGGTACACAACTGGGGCCATTCACCTCATCCTCCAACCATCCCTTACTCAAGGGCTTTGTGGTGGCAAACTATTTCATCATAATACTTAGAAAACATAAGTACTAAGTAGTTTATAAACACTGTGAAATCCACCACAGGCTCAAAAGATTTTTCCCCTTCCCTTTTCTTTTAGTGTATGTCTTTATAGTTGGTTAGTGAGTATGTGAGAGCATGATAGTGATGTATAATGAATGTAGATAGTGTATGTCTTTATAGTTGGTTAGTGAGTATGTGAGAGTATGATAGTGATGTGCAATGAATGTAGATAGTGGATATTTTTATACTGTTTTGTATTTATTGTGGGATGTCTAATGTGATATACTTATGTTTTCTAAGTATTATGATGAAATATCATGTAAACCAAATTTATCAAATGTCTCACACATATATGTAATGTGTGAATCTTAGAGATAAATATTCATGTTTTCAGAATAAAATATAAAAGAATGTTATAAAAAATAATACTGCATTATTATACGCTTTTTGAGTTATATTTGGGGTATTCTTAACAATGTATGATGTATAGAGGGTTTTGGTAATTTAGAACCTTGCCAGGTCGCTTTTTAAACTAAATAGGTCAGCATAGAGGTATTTTCTTGATTTGGTCTCTTCCTTCCTCCCTCCTCTTGGACCTAAAAGTAACTCAGGGAGGGCCTTTTTTCTTATTCAGAGACGCTGAGGCTCCTGCATGCAGTCGCTCAAGCTGACAGTGGTCTGATACAACCCGGACGGGGTGTCCAACTCGAGACCAGGACGGGGTCCCACACTCTCTCTATTCAGGTATGGGGGTTCAACTAAATCCTAGGAGGATTCTTGGCTCTTAGCTTCTAAGACCTACGCACATATGCTAGGTACACACAGGTACATCTAGGTAGGCATTGTAGGAGTACGAACACTTGCATAATGCTTTTATATTCATGTATGTATTCATGACTATCGCAATATGGTAGAACTGTTCTATCCCTTTGCTTTTATCGTACTGCTGATAATATATCTCTGCTATTGTCTGCTGGTTTCTGCAGCACATATATTTTACACTAGAATAACAACTGTTCAATAAATACTTATTGAAACGCCTGACTGTTTATTCTGTGTAACTCTCTGAGACAAACCGAATGAGTAAGCACGAATGACTGAGCGAAAGGTAGTACATTGTTTCCATGATTCTGAGGGAATCAGGGTTGTCATGTTCTAAGGTTGCCAGAAACTAATCTCTCCCCGATAAGAGGAGACACTAGTGGCACTGTGAGCTAGCTAATGCAAAAACTAGGATAACATACACAGTGGGGGTGCACGGAGCCAGTCTGCCACCAAGCCCGCAGTATATGTTATGCAAACGCGCAGGTCCTGCAGGGGTACTATAGGAACTACACGACACTGGTGAGTCATGTTGTACATACAACTACAAGTGGCAGTTTACAAATGTGACCGTGGACTGGTACTGCACTTCACAAATGGAAGGGAGAAACAACGGAGTGGGAGTGAGCTGTGCAACATGTAACTGGGCAGGTTGACTTACACTTATGTGATGCTTAACAGTACATGACCCACATACCTGCCCTTTGCCCTGCACAAGGTGCAGTAGAGTGCAAGTACTTAACTACCTGCCTTGCATGACATGACCTTTTGCACACATTGCCCCTTGTTGCGACTTACCCTGGAAGTCATGTTGTTCCTCAATGGCTGAAGTGTCTTGTCCTGGAACTCCTGCCACCAACTCCCATGGGATGACAGATGTCACCAGCTCCTCCAGGGAGTTCAGCTCCTCCTAGTGCATTGGGCTCCTCCTCTCCTCTGGTCTGCATTGCTGCCTTCAGGTTGTTTGTCATTTTCTCCTCCATCCTGCACTTATGTCATGCCAGTGTTTCTTCAAGTCAGAACTTTTTGTTTGACCCACGCTTCTGACCTTGGACACTTTGAACTGCCAAATGGCTTCTTTCTATGATGATGACAATTTTGAGGTGACAAACAGCTGGTTTTGGTGGTCCTTCACCTCAGTGATCAGGATCTCATTCTTGTCCTCACTAAAGCTGAACTTCCTCTTCCCCAGGAAGTCTGCCTGGACATTCTGGCAGGTGCTGGGGTTGTTGTCTGGTTGCTGGACTCTTCTCCCTGCACCATGGCTGCTTTCTGTGAAGTCAGATTTTATTTAATTTGTGGCGTTTTTTAAACAATTTTTCAGGTTACATGCAGTAAAAACTAGCACAAAGGCTGTTTGGCACACGTTATGTGACGTCATTCTGCCTTACGACACTTCTGCGGCAGATGCAGCTGTTTTTGGTGCGCCATGATGACGGCACCACTATAATTATTTTCAAGTAGCTAGCAGCTTACGACATTGTGCACCATACAGTAAATATGGCGCATCTGTCACAAAAAAATGACATAGTGTTTCTTAAGTGATTTTGACATCTCTACTGCAGCTTTCGTAAATGAAGCCCCCAGTGTCTTGCAATGATGGGGATGTGGCAGAAATGTATTCAATCTCGATCTTTTCTATAATTATTTATTTTTATTTAGAGAGTTTTATAAAGTACGAACATGACCTAAAAGAATCAGAGCACTGTACATAGGAAAAGATTGTGTCGGTTACATATATACGCGCAATACAACTTTTAAACCATCAACACAACACGAGGGAAATATTGTATCAGTTTTATCAACTGTATGCCCGTATACTTAGACTGAGATGGTCTACGATGTCACTGCTGGTTGTGGTGATGGAATGACACATCCAGTGATGTGTCCTGTTTACAAAGCTGATCATGGTCACTGAGCAGCTGGACAAAGCCCTTTTCCTATTTCCTGTTTCTACTATAATAAACTGTTGTGACAAATCCAACAGCTTTGTACCACACACGCGTCCGACCGGGTCCCGTCTGACCTGGTCTCCCACCTAGTAACAACAATAACAAGCATTGGCATAGCCAATAGGTCTTGCTTTTGGACCTTATAAGTGTTTAGCCAGACCTATTGGCTTTGCTAATGTGTTTAAGCTATGGTGTAGAGCAGTGTGGCTGCTGTGCAGAATGTTGGAAAGTTATAATAAAAAAGTGTTATCAGTATTTTTGTTACCTTATGTATAATTAAGATGAGATTATGTCTAATTGAATGACCTTATTTTAAAAATGTATATAAAAAATGTGTAGTGATTTTTTTGGGGGGAATGTTGGCAACTTTCTCCTGTTTGTTCTAATGTTTATTATATGTTTTTTCTGTTTTTGGCTGGGGGAGATATAAACAACTGGAGGGTAGAGGTTGTGAAATAGTACGTGAATTATAATTTGAGTAACGGACGGATATTAGGGAAGAATTAACAGATGACAGATTTTTTAGGGTACTATGGAGCTATGGCAAGAGGCACCAGTAACTAGCGCTACGAGGCCATGTCAGTCACAGAAGTGAGTTATGTAAAAAGTGAGTAATATAGCAAAAAGTGCACTTTTACCCCTTCTTTACTCTTTTATAGACCCCGCCTTCCTGTTTGCATCTAACTTAGAGCACCATTATCACCATTGAACACTAAGAGGGAAAATAAGGAACCGGGGAAAGAAGGAAGGACAGACTGCTAATATAATATAAATAACAACAGAGATAGAAAAGTACAGAGGATGAGAATTTTTTTTTTTAAAACGACAAGAGCCAGTAATGGCAGGAAAACGGAAAGGAGATTGAAAGAGTTCAAGAGGAAGAATAAAAAAGTAAGAAAGAGGGGCAGAAGAGAAAGGGGGAAATGGCACTATGAGAAAGACAAAGGCGGAAATAAATAAAAAAGACTACATTCACAGGGGAACAAATTAAAGGAAGGCGAGGAGAGAGTAAGGGTGATTTGTTGAAGGCATGGTTTTCTGCAAGTGAGAAGAAGCTAGACAAAAAGAGGGAATAAGAGGAACCAGCTTCTCATTGTTGTCAAAGCTATGTGATCTTGGCCAAATCACTTTATCTGTGTGCCCGAATTCTCGTATCTTCCAAAACCGAAAGTGCTTAGAGACATAATAATTACAGTAGCATGTGTATGGGTGCGTGGAGTTTATGGACGCGCTTGTTTGTGTTTACAGTGGGTTAATTGTGGGCGGTTGAATCAAACACCTGAGTTATGATCTCGGTTCTCATAGTTGAGCTTTACGTGTGACCCTGGGCAACATTACTCCATCTCCTCGAACCTTAGTTCCCAAAAATGACAGACCAAATGCAATCTTGAGCGGCAAGGGAACAGCGACATTTATTTATGCATGTTTAAAACAAAGATGGCCACACAGATGTTAGAGCAGGTTAAAAAGAGACAGCTTTCTATATAGTGCCCACTCGCCATTCTGGTGTCCTAGTGCTGCAAACTAAGGTTCTTGAAATGATTAATTTTTGAGGTCAGATATTGGTGACTAGTTGGTTTTTCTGCTCCTAAGCTCCCATTTTTCACAGCAGAATGGCGATTTGTTGTGATCATGGGATATTGTTTTTAATGTGCCCACAGCAGGCGGGCGTATTGCTGGAGTTAGGGGCAGGAAGGTGTGTGCAGGGTAGGTGCATGTGGGAGTTCTGTTACCTGTGAACGGGTGAACCCGCCCCACCCCGGTAGCCTGCGGATGCATGAGATGTACTGTGGAGTGTGGGGGTCACTGGTGCTCTTTATTGGGTAGTTTAAGCTTGTGTTTCAGCGCTTGTTTTGTGACCAATTGATTTGAGGCAGAGGTGATACTGGTTGATCTTGGATGTTGATGTGGCGTCAAATTACAAAGGTGTCTAGGCGCATCGGGTGGAAAGCCTGTTCTGCTGCGTGGGTGGGTATTGTTGTTCGTCTACACCTCCTGAGCAGTGGACAGTTAGCCCGTTGCTTTGGGTTTACACGACGGCTTCCGAGGAGGTCGGGTTGTCGTGTCTTCGGCTATAACACCTGCAGCTTCTCGTTCTGTCACGCGCCGGTAATTAGCCGTCTGGGCAGAGAGGGGTGAGAGACTTTATTGCATGCGGGCTCCTTAGCCACGGTACGGCTATTTGGGAGCTAAAAAGTGGCCATCCTCAGATACGATTGTCCCAATTGCAATAACGCACCTGTGTCTTCCGTCTTTGTGTGAAAGAGGCTGTAGTGATCGGCTGATCACCGTGATACCACAGATGCGTTGTACGAGCGCATACTCGTGTTCATAAATCCAGTTCCCCAGGGGAGGTCGGTACTTGGATTCGTGAAGTCTATGTCCATAAAGCCCCTTAGATGCTGTATCTTGCAGCGCAGCGGTGGGACTGTTGTTCATGCACAGACGGACGTGCTCTTCGATCACAGTCCTTATTTATCCGAGGGAGACACGACACACGTTCCTATGTCACCATTGCAACTATAGTTATTGGAAGGCGACTTCTGTCCTTACAGTGGCATGTGCGTTGCTATATCTTCATAGGAGATGTATGTTTTCCTGAAGGTGGCACATTGCCCCCAGCATTGATACGCGCGGTCCTCGTGCAGTTATTTCTGCTGCATCCTGTTTATGGAGGAGAGGACGGGGGAGGGGGGTCTTCTGGGTACGGAGGGGAGCTATGCAGAAGGAGATGAGCGGGGGAACTCTTCTGGGCACGGTGTGGAGCTACATAAGCGCACAGAGAAAGGAAGGGAGTGAGTGAATGGAACTCGGTGTAGAAAACTCACCAGGGGGACACAGAGCGGGGGCACTGAGGAGAACTCTCCAGACGGAGCTCAGCCGAGGAGACTTCCCTGATGGAGACAGTCTGAATCTGGAGCTCGGAGGGTCGGTTTGCAAGGAAAGCCGGGGTGGGGGGGGGATGTGCAGGGGGCGCTCATGGTTAAGACTCCTTTGCTAGAGGCATGAGCACAGAGGGACGACCTCCGCATGCTGGACACCGAGGCCGGAACTCTGAAGAGGGAACACAGGGTGGGATGGCGGGGCCGGGGCGGCAGGAGAGGGAGTGCACTGCAGAGCGAACTTTGAGGAAAGTAATCAGCCGCGGCGTCTCCTCTTAGCTCTTTTGTGATCTTAGAAAGTGAAAGCAGTGATTGAGGCTGTGTGAAGGGGAACATTTTCTCTCGGTCTCCACATAAAACAGGGGATTGTGCTCAACGCGTGGGAAATCAGTTTGGCCACAGATCAGAAAGCGTTATCAGAAGCGCCCGGAGACGTGCCCTGAAATAACATTACATAATGCAGATGGCTCTCTTCCGAGTTCGTCTGGGAATCATCTTAAAAAACACTGCAACTTAGAAAATGTTGACTCAAGGTAGGCCGAGGATATGCACTTGTGTTAATGTAAAGCAGCTTAGGGTTGGTCTATTTTTTAAAACTACAACGGTGCAGTTCAAAAGAAAAAAAAACAAGCGCGCGCGCCTCGCGCTAAAAGGAGGCAGGAGGGGAGGGGAGAGAGGAGGGGGCCTGCGCCGGATTCCCTTGCGGGAGGTAGCAGGAACCATCTGTTAATTACAAACAGATGGTTTGAGAAGCTCGCTCCGGCAAGGGAATCGCCAAACGTGCACGCGTTGCCATTGAAAGCAATGCAACGCGTACACGTTTTTGCCTGCAAGAGTGAAGCGATTGCTAAAGGTCTTTTTCCTATGCAGCGCATGCGCGCTGCGTAGGCAAGACCTAAAAAACATAATGTTACTGAACTGAATGGGCCCATCTGGGGACCAAAGAGCCACAGTGGGAAGAATAAGAAGATGAATCCTCAGTCTTTGAATGGACAGAAGGGGCAATTGATAGGTCGTTGTTCCACCATCCTGAAGACATTGATACTTTAATAGAGACGATTAAAAACTGGAAGCTTCTCTTTACATGTTTGTGAAAGGTGAACTGTTAATTGCACAGTGAACAAGGCTTACTCTTGTGCTTAAAGATTGTAAAAGAGGGAGGCACTCAGTGTGCGAGCTAGAAAAGGTCTCCCCCGCCCACAATTCACCAGCTACTAATCCTTGAATAACCACCCACAGTCTTAAGACAAGTTATATCTCAGTAGGAGGCTGGCTTAGTATATGGTGCACACTTGTTTAAGTGAAGCCCCCTGCACTAATCCAGACAACCCTTATGGTGACTTTAGTGGTCTTAGACAACCATAGAAATCTCAATAAGTGATAGCTGTGGAGAGCAGAATTCAGGCTTCGTCCAGAAGGAGTGTTAAGCAGCTTTTTTTACCAGAACTAATCATATAGTGTAGTTTAAATGAAAAAGAACCACACAGTGTAGTTATAAAAAATACGTATATTTATTATACACACTTACTAAAACATTGGTATATCTCCTACCCAGAGATATAAACACAATACACACAATACTTCAAATAAAAGCAGGTAAGTAAGCACAAATACACAGTGGTCTCCAGGGGGAGACCAAACCATATACTAAAGAAGTGGAATGCGAACTGTGACCGAAGTCAGGACTTGAACCAGTAGACTCAGGAGAGCTGGGGACACGAGGAACCACCCGAGGTAAGCACCCAGGAACCACACGGAGGCTGTGGGCAGAGTGGAATCACAGCTGCGTACTCAATGCAAGTCAATGAGAAAGTCGCAGTTGCGGTTTACAAGAAGGACACTTCCCAGTGGACCCCGAAGTAACCCAGTGGAATACAGAAGGTTGAACAGTCACCCCACCCATGGATACCCCAGGAACCAGGGTACCTACAACAGGGAAGCTGGGTGCATAGGTGCGAAGTGACGTCGGAAACCGACATAGACCACAATGGAGGACTTTGGAAAAGATGCCACTGGCGAAGAAGATGAAAGAGTCCGGTGGTATCCAAGGATGGATTCTTGAAGAGGAGTACCTGCAAGCAGAGGGGGCAGATTTTATGCCACTCAGGAGTGACCAGGAGGCACAGAAGACCAATGATTACCGATGACGGAAGATGCAAGAGAGTTGACGGTGACCATGTCGCTGCAGCTGTGAGAACCAGGCGATGCTGTGGAAGACCAGGAGCCGTTCACGAGCTGTCCCATGTAGGAAGTCGAGAACCAGGGTGTCGGTGTCCGGCGGGAGAACCAACAAGCTTTGGCAGCAGCATCAGACGAAACAGATGCAATGTTGGGACCAGCAATGTCCAAGGGACTCACCAAGTGGAGGAGAGTCAGAGCAGGCCCCGAGCAAGCAGGGGAGCACACTGAAGCCCAAGAAGACCCTCAAGGGGAGCCACTGGCTGAAGGCACAGGAGTCACAAGAGGACCTTGAGCTGCTCACCAAAGATGCAGGCCCCCGGTGCAGAGGATGCGTTGAGGATGAAGTTTTAGGCAGAAAGAGATGCTGGAGGCTGGAGCTTCTTGGAGCCCGAAAATCTCTGGAGGACACAAGCCTTGACAACGGCAAGCCGACGCGGTGCTGCTCCAGCGGTTCCGACGAGGGATACAAGCCTCAAACTTGCTGAGAAGACAGTGAAGGCCTGGAGGGAGTTGCAGAACCACCACCTGTGTTGCTGATCCTTGTGCAGTCAGCACACCTGTCAGCTTAGTTGCATTGCCTGCAGATGCAGGGGAGTGACTCCTTCTTTCCAAAGGAGATTACTTCGGGTGTCTTTGATGCCCACAGGCCTGGAGAAGAACCTGGATGAAGCACAGTCACAGAAGACTTTCAGGACGACGAGACCAGGAGAAGCAGGAGCTTTCCTTGATGCAGTTTCAGTTCCCACAGCGAAATCCAACTAAGTCCAAATTGCCCAGATGGTTGAAGTTGGAGTGGTTTCGGATCTGAATCTTGTTTTGAAGAGCCAACCACAGGTAAGACCTTAAGTACCTGAGGGAAAGGTTTGGGATGATTCAGGGCTCTTCCTAGAGGAGGGGCTAGACAGAGAGGAGGATACCCCCATGTCCTTTGTCCAGTTTCGCACCAGAGCTGGAGCCAACGGCTCCCTGAACTGGTTCCAACTGGAGTATGCAAGGAGGGCACCAAATGTGCCCTTCAAAGCAGTCTAGCGGCGCTGGAAAGGACACCCACCTCAGCTCAATACACTAAGGGGCTTATTTATGAGCCCCTTGCAACACTTTTGCGCTGCGCATGCGTCGCTTTTCGTGACACAGCGGCGGAATAAACAATGCGCCACGTTGCTCTATATTTACAAAGTGGAGCATCTAGGCAAAGTGTTGCATCGCTGTTTTATCGCAGTGATGCAACACTTTTCATAAATGAGGCCATACGTCCTGTCTGGGAGGTGATCACACCTCCCTGTGACAGGAAACCTATTGTTCTACCTTCCCCTGATTCAGCTCAGCTCAGCAGCAGGAGGCGAGAATCGTGTCTGTGGTCAGCAGCAGCAGTAGCTTCCTGTTAGACCCTGAAAGGCTGGTACCGGGAATACAGGGGCTCCCTAGAGCCCCCAGTACGTGGGATCCTACACCCAACACTGGAATCAGTGTTGGGGTAGGATTCCAACATATTTGATACCAAACATGACCGGTTTCGGTGCAGCCAATATATACTTAGACATCTCATAATTGACTTGATGTCCACTATTTGTATTAAATGGCTGACCGTACTTACAAAGCCTTGTAGGGGGTTTGTAGGGGGTACCCTTATATTTATAACCTAGCACCCTGCCTTTAGGATTGAAAGGCCTACCTTAGAGGTGACTTATAGGTTTTAAGTGCAGTGACCTCAGATATGAGGAAACATATCTGTTATGAGTGGTGCTAGCACCAGCTCACACAGGCTGCAATGGCAGGCCTGTAGTCACAGTTTGAGTGGTCTCTCATGGGTGGCACAATACATGCTGCAGTCCATGGGAGACCCTTGGTGTACCTATGCCCTGGGTACCTTAGTACCATATACTAGGCACTTAGAAGGGTACACCAGTAGCCAATTGGGAGTGTACCAAAGTACTAATCTCAAATTTAGGGAGAAAGCACAGTGACTGGGGTCCTGACTAGCAGGATCCGAGTCAGACTAGTCAGAAAACAGTATAATACCAGCAACTCGCTCTAGGCTCAGCGTTTCTCTCAGCATTCGTCGTCTGAAGGAATAAGAAAGGCAACCATCTATGACTCTTAGCCGTATAGCTTCTTCATCATTAAACTCATTGAATCTGCAATGTGTGATGAGCATATCAAGTCTTTATACAAATCTGTCGATCGTTTCACCAGCTTTCTGTCTTTCTTTACTGAAAACATATCTTTCATAATCGACATTTGGCATTGGATTGAACTTGGTATTGAGCACTTCTTTGATTTAATGGTAAGAGACTTCTTCAGCTTGTGGTATTTTCTTTATCACTTCCTTTACTCCTTCACCTGCAAGATTCTTAAGGTTTTTATGATCTTTTTGTTATCTACATTCCATATTCTACTTCTTCCGGTGCATCAATGAAATCATCATAAGTTTCAATTCAGTCAGTCCATCTTGCACCAATATTTTGTTTCATGGCTGTATCGAATGGAAGTGGTGGTTTCAGGACTGCAGGGGCATCATAACCAGTTGTGGCCCTTACTGACTAGAGTATATGCTGTTCACCTGGACCTGCACCATTCATACCAATCTGCAAGTCCTTGCTTCAGGGTCGTTATGCCTATCTGAGGTTGCATGGCTTCTTTTTGTGCGGCCAAGAGCCTTTCAGCTTCTTACAGACTTTCGAGTCATGCGGCACGCACCCGACGCCTTCTGTGTTAGGTGCGTTAGGGCATCTTGTGAAGGTTGTGTCTAGTCTCCTATGTGGATTCTCAGTTCTTCTTCCACACTGAGCCCCCTCCATCCCCCTTATCCCTCCGGCTTCATTCATAAGTCCACTATCTGCTTGGATTCTCTTCACCTGAGAGAGAGTGCTCTATTGCCCCCCCCTGGATTCAATTTTCACCTGCTCAATGGCAAAGTACCTCAGCATATTTCCAATGCTGGAGTGGAATTTCTCGCCACCGACGGGACCTGACGCCATCCAAACACGGATTGCGCTTTGTTTGCTTAAAGAACTACCCCCTGCCTCTGACACGGACCTTCACTGCAGAGACAGAATCACTTGACCAAGGTTTCCAATATGCACCTTTATTCTTAAGGGTACCTTTCTGTATTCTACGTCCTTACACGGACCTGAATCTTGCGGATCTCCTTACCTTGGCAAGACTCTACGACCCAACACGGATCTACCTTTTGCGGATACCACTATTTTACCTTGGCAAGATTACGTTACCCTTCATTCGCCCTGAAGAAGCCCATTTTTGGGCGAAACGCGTTGGCTGTGCATTTATGAAAACCCAGCATTCCTGCAATAAAAACACACCAAGGCTACAAAGAGCGACGTGGACTCATTTTTTCAATTCTGAGACCTTGTAACTTACTGTCTATACATGTTGCCTCTCATACCCCCTGTATGAGTGGAATTTGTTAAAGTGGCAGGCTACAGGATAGTGTTTGTCAACATTTATTGCCCTCATGTGCTCCAGAACATATTTTTTATGGGTATGGATAGTGCTCTCTACATATCGTTTTTTGCAAGGACACACTAGATGAAGACCCCGGGGGGCTCAATGTGGAAGAAGAACTGAGATTCCACATAGGACACTGGACACAGCTTTGAAGAGATGTCCTAATGTTGTTGTTCTTCCTTAGCTTTTAGTAAAAGATTGAATCTGCTTTTAATCAGTGTTTTTAACCATTTTTTTAGGAAGAGCAAGGGGATTTGAAGATGGAGGCAGAGGGCGACACAGTCAGCTGAGTTTACTTCCCCAATACTTTTCTTCGTTCAATCCATGGAACTGAGCACCTTCTGGAACCCAAGCTAAGACTCATTAATTATGTAAGCCTTTGAGATTATGCTCCAATTTCCCTTTCTTTTCTATTTAGTATTTTTGTTCTGTGCTGAAGGCATGTTGATATGATTATTGATAATTACAGTATAAGAGAAATTATTATTCCACCTGTTAACTCTTTGGTTAGTCTTTGCCCACTGAGGGTACTATAGGAATACAAAGGTATATTATTTACAGTGTATATGACGACATGAATAGTACATACGATGACATCTATAAATGTTTTGACCTTGGTGGCAGATTTCTGTAACCCACTATAGGCATTATAAGATGATCAGTAACACACTAGGAAACTAACTACCAACATCCTTGTTAGTCTCTGGCCACTGTGGACACTTTAGGAACATGGAAGCATTTTATTTACAATGTATTTTTTGTGCATGACATAGCACGTGCAGCATCAGTTGTGACCTCTATTACGCTCCGTTTACTCTGAATGTGTGAACTAACCTTTGCCCACTAGGGGCATAACAACATAGCCAGTGACACATATGAGATGTATTTAGACATACAGAAAATGTGGGAAGTTGTATGTAAAGAAAAATTGAAATTGGTTTATTGCATTTACTTTTTGAAATGTCTAGATGTATTATATACTGCTTGACTATATATAGGGTGACTTGATCCTAATAGACATCACAAGATGACGTCCACAGAAATGTAAGGTGCTTGCTCCTCTTTATATGTTTATGTCACTTAAACGCTGCATATATGAAGCACTTAAAACAATTTGCCAGTATCATGACCAAGATATATATATATATATACCTGCAGGTCTAGTGACTTGAATAATCTACTCGACCTAATTATAATGCTCTTGACACATAAACTGGTTTCAAATTGTGTGATCCTGGGCAAGTATTTTAATTCACTGAGACGCCATTTTCTTCTTTATCACATATTAGAGCACCTTGAAATTCACGAGTTCAGCATGTCTGCTGTACAGAGAACTCTTGTTTAGTTTAATAGGCTAAACTTTTGCTCCAAATATAATACAAATCTAGCCACATATAGGATACACATGGCCGCTGACTTGCCTCAGTTCATTAACCACATTGTCATCAGTGCAGGGGCAGGAATGTTTCTGAACTCATATTTAAAAACTGTTACTTTTAATAAATAGATAACTAAAGCATAAAGCAGCAGCACACTGTCATTTGCAATCAGCGGATTTTACATTGAAATGCCTACAGAATGTCCCACTGATGTGGTTTTGAAACTATATAGTGTACAATGTCTGGAAATCGAGTTTCTGCAAATATTTGTCATTTGCACATCACCAAGTAAAGTCATGCTGTGATTTGTTTTGCTCCTACGTAAACTTTGTTTGCATCACACTTCTGAATTATTAAAAAAAGTTCTTTCATAATTCCTGATAGATTTTGAAATAATTGTACTGATCATTTACAAGCTGTTTAAATGTTGTGATAGAAAACAACATGACATTTTACAGCCTTTTGTTTCACAATTATTGTCAGATAACTCACTTGACAAAAAGTACTAACTATAATAAGAGAAAGAAAAGTAAAAAACACTTTCCATGAACAGATAAGGAACAATTAGTAAAAAGACAAACTGACATTTGACCTATTTCCTTGACAAGACAGCAAATGTGTCAAGACAAAAAAGATTTAAAGGTATCTTTATTGCTCATTCACTTTCTGAATGAACAGAACACCTGTTCCTTCCAGTTTAAATTAACTCGCCAGCAAGGTCGAGTAAATGCTAAAAATAGCTCGACCAGATACAATCTCACTCGACATTGCGAGTGGGCGAGTGGATTTTTTGAGCCCTGATATATATATGTATAGTAGAACGTGGTCGCACATTGACTTTTTTAGACGAGTACCGGACCCTGCGTCGGGGTCGTCAGACAACAAGGGACACCCCGGTGCCAAAAACAAGGGGTCAGAGAGGACGGGGACGGGGCAGGGGTCAAGGAAACGCAGGAACAGACGGACAAGAGTCCGACAACGCTGGCAGAGGACGTGGCGGCTTGGGAAGCAAACAGACGCGCGCCAGAAAAGCTTTCTAATGGATCAAGCAACGGTTAATAGAACTATAATCAATCTTTCTAAGAGACCGATGAGTGATGTTGACAAACAAACATTATGTTTAGGATTATCCTTCTGTCCTTCTTATCCCTTTAATTACACGAATGCCAGAATTGACCTTTTTAAATATGTCCGTAAATTAAAACTTAAGAAGTGGCATAAACTCAAGTTGACTGGTACACGCAGGGTCACTAATACCAACACTGCCACAGGACATACCGATCTCAACATAGGTGACATAGACACTCTGATCACTATGATTGAATTAGGAAAGGATGACAGTGGATCTAATTCAGCTATCAGCACCACACAAATACTTGCAGAATGCGATCTTATAACTGACGCTTCAGTGTCCACAGGCTTTAAGCCCAAATCTGTATTTTTGCCCAGTTTACCTCACGACAATATAGACACATTCCATGACTGTGTTGGTAAAGCATTCAATAGATTCAGACACCAAACCAAGAGGACTGGATACAAAGGAGACAATAATCTCACCTTAGAACAGAGACAGATACTCAAGTCTCTCACCGAAGATGACAGCATTGTCATCCGTCCGGCGGACAAGGGTGGCAATGTTGTCATCTTGGATAGAGATCTTTACATAGCAGAGGCACATAGGCAATTAGATTATATCAATTTCTATGTGCCTATTCCTTTGGAGGCTTACAACACCAGCATTATCACCATTTGGGACAAACTTACCGTGTGGAGAGACAAAGGGGTTTTGGAATGGGAGGAGTTTTGTTACCTTAAAAAAGATCATCCTGTACTCCCTGTCCTCTACCATCTTCCTAAGATACACAAAAACCCCAGCAAACCTCCTGGGCGTCCTATTGTCTCATCACGGGGTAGCGTAGCGGAACATATTTCCAAATATGTGGACCATTTTTTGCAGGACTATGTCAGCAAACTTCCTAGTTACATCAGAGATACCAAGGATTTTCTTAAGAAAATACAAGACGTACGATGGGGAGATGATCATCTGTTCATCACCCTTGATGTTCATAGTCTCTATACCATCATAGACCATCAGCAGGGTCTTGAGGCATGCGCACATTATCTCAATACTAGACCCATGAGATTTCGTGAACATAGCCGGATGCTTTTGGACATGACAGAATATTGTCTTAAGAATAACATCTTCATGTTCAATGGCACCCTGTACAGACAAACAACTGGGACCGCCATGGGATCGTGCTTTGCTCCCAGTTTTGCCAATCTGTTTATGGGGAACTGGGAGGAAGATATATTCTCTGACCCTAATTTCCAGATCGACTTAACACATGTTTCGATGTGGCTACGCTACATCGATGATCTGTTTATCATTTGGGTAGGTCAGGAACACAAAGCACAAATGTTCATAGACAAACTCAATGACAATGATCGCAACATCTTACTCAGTGGTAACATCAGTAAGAACAGAACTGAATATTTAGATGTTAGTCTGGAAATCAAACACAATCAGGTCCACACTGCCCTATTTAGAAAATCGACAGCAGGCAACAGTGTCCTTCATGCCCTCAGCAGTCACCCGGAGGCTCTGAAATGGAGCATCCCTTATGGTGAGCTGCTGAGGGCAAAAAACTGTAACACTGAAGAGGCCTATCAACTAGAAAGGGATGCCATTATTGAGCGCTTCAAGGAAAGAGGATACCCATTTTGGGTACTCAAGAAGGCCAGGAGAGAGCTGATGTCATTGACAGAACACAGACTATCGCAGATGCACCTATCCCACCTATTGACACTGATGTTGAGAACACTAGGGTTATCATGACTTACAGCTCGGACTCCAAAGATATCAAGCGGATCCTGACCAAAAACTGGGATATACTGAAAACTGATACTGTCATTTGGGGACACCATACCCAACAGAACCTATAGGAGAGGCAGGAGTGTCAGGGACCTGTTAGTACACAGTGACATCACCATCTATCCTGATAGAAATATGCACGGCCTTAAAGGTTTCTTCCCCTGTGGTCACTGTAAGGCCTGTAAAAACAGTAAATTTTGTAATCAGGTCGACTACAATGGGGTTAAGAGGGAGATATCGCAATTCCTTACCTGCAGTTCGACCTTCGTCATATATGCCATAGAATGAACATGCAAACTATGGTATATTGGTAGTACAACACTCATGGCAAAAAAACGTATATTGGAACACAGCAGAGCTATTACTAACCTAGACCAAAAATATCCTGTAGCACGCCATTTTCAAGATAAGCATTTTTCCAATTCATCTAGTTTGAGTTTCTTTATCCTCGAACAGGTCGATAGGAACTCCCGGGGTGGCAACAGGGTTCTTACTCTTAGACAGAGGGAGTCCAAACACATCATAAACTTTCAGACTAAGACTCCTGGGGGATTGAACCAGGATGAGGAGCTTGCTATACATCTCAAGGATCATTAGTTTTTCTATCCTGGATCTCGATGATGTGTATGTCTGATATACCTCTATGACTTGCTCTCTGTGTACCCTTTATCTCATATCTGTTTCTTTCGTTTTTATATATATAAATTGCTTGTGCTTCTCGAGCTAGGTGGGATTATACCACATCGGTTAATCTCTCTTTTCTCTCTTTTTATACATTCTTTATACATATGTTTGTATATCCTTCTCCTCCTATGCATCAGAACAGCAATTCATGATATTAATTTACTTCATGTAACATATATATTCCTTTCATTTGGTGTAGGTAGCAAGTGTTCGCACTTTTTTAATCTCTTTTTTCTGTTCGTTTCTTTTTTTAGGAGGAAAGGAAGGGGCCCACCCACCTGTATTCACCTTCACGGGCCACCTACCCTTTTCCCCATTTGCACATCGGCACGTATCATTGGCTTTGACCTGTATACAAGTAAGTGAAGTCTAGAGGGACAGGGCTCTGTCTCCTTATGTATTCAACATGGGACCTCCGTGTGGCATGGACATTTCTTATTGATTGGCTCAGTGACACTTGCTCGTTATTGGACTCTGATTCTGTTCTTCTGTGGGGCACTCATATTTTTAGCATTATGTGGCCTGTACCTGTACTTGTAGGGCTTTGGGCACTTGCCCATGATAGTGTTTTCCAACGCCAGGGTACAGGATGATGCTGTGGGACAGTATCTTTATCTACATCACGAGTGTGGTTTACTCAAGATGAGGATATTTATTCCATATTTTAACATGATATATCTGACATCTCACACCTCTGTCTCTAGATTATGCAGTGAGACATCCAGTCGTCATTATGTCCTTTTGCAGTGTCTATTTTAGTTTTTGTGTCAATACACTTGCAGGCACTTGCCGTGTATTAGTATGTTTTTTCTTGGATTTTTTTCTTGGATTTTTTTCTCGGATGCTTTTGTACACACTGTACATGATGAGACCTTGTATTGCCCCTAAGAGGACATAGCGAGTGCCAATTTGCTCTTTGACCTTGTAAAATATACTTTCTGTATTTTTGCCAAGAGTGTGAGGCTCAAGATTTTGATGAGTTTCAAGATTTTGATAAAGTTTCATTGTCTTCTGATCACACTGCCGGCCACAAGATTTACGCATGAGTTTGTATTACAAATGTGTATTTTGCATTGAATTTGTGTCATGTATGAGCTGCACCTACATTGTGGTATCCCAGTGCATTCGTGTCGCAATAACATAACATAACATTTTGTGTTTGTGTTCAACCCACCACTCCAATATGTCCGCCACTACCAACAGTGTGGTCCCTTTTCTATTGTGTTCTCCACGTTTACTTTCAGGCTATTTAAGTCTTTTGTTTATGTTGCACGTTATCAAGATTTCGTTGGAAATCGAAACGTTGTGGAATAAACACTGTGGAACCTTGACGTTTCGGAATTCTGCTTTCCTGAGAGCGCGCTGAACTGTTGCAGTTATATTGGTATTGAATGACCGGTGTGCTCCGCCGGCGTGCGCGCCACTCTCCAGGGGTCCCCGACAGTCCAGAAGGAGCTCTTCTTGTACATGTACATATATATATATATATATATATATATACACACACATACACACACAACACCTGTTGGGTGTTGCAGCCATAGTCGAAAAAAACCAGGATTGCTGCATACTTCTTGGTGTATGCTGTTTTTGTTTACGGAGGCAGATGGAGGGAATGAGGACTATAGCCTAGTACCAGATAAACACCATCTCTTTTTTAGTTTTTGAAGTCAAAAAGAACATATTCATCTCACGGTTGTCCTATAAGCTACATGTTTTTTTGACCTTGTTGCAGACCCTTGGCAGTGACAATATGAACAGACGCAGAAAGAGCTGACACTATAGCTGACTGTTTTTATAGGTACCATTCGATAACCGTTGATATATGTTTTATATTTAACTTTTTGTAGTTATATTTTTGTAATTTTCATCAGTATGCATTTAGTTACAGAGCAATAAATGGTTAACTTGATCATTAACAGCGGTTGCGTTATCATTTCTAGAAGTATTTGCACTATTTCTACTATCATCTCCAATCCTAGTGCATAGGTCGAGGTGGGTACGTTTTGATCGTGGGCCGAAGCAGCCAGTATGCTATTTTATTTTTCTTCTTTTCATACTGTTTAAGTGTGTTTTACCTTGCTCAGATTTGATAAAGATCTTCTACAACAACTACTTTGTGAAAATATTTAACATGGATTTGAGAGTTTGAGCAGTACGCATCACAATTCTTCTCTCTTTTCTCCTGAAGACAGTGTCTATACGTTTTAACAAACATTTAATGATGAATTGAACCTCATTCTCAAGCCTGGTTTCTTTGTAATGAATGTCTGGGAAGATTCACTGCATCCAGAGGTTTGTCTCCAGTGTGGCTTCTCTGATGTTGCATTCGATCTCTCTTTGTAATGAATGTTTTGTCACTTTTAGCACAACCATGTGTTTTTTTTCATATGCACTTTCTTATGTTGTATTAGGCATCCGTTTGTACTGAATGTCTTGTCACATTTAGTACATTCATATGGTTTAATCCCGGTGTGGATATTTTGATGTTCTTTGAGCTCCCACTTTGTCTTGAATGCCTTAAGACATTCCGTACATTTATGCGGTTTTAGACCTGTGTGCACTGCATGATGAACCTTTAAACAGTCAATTCTAGAGAATGTCCTGTTGCATTCAGTACATTCATATGGTTTCTCCCCAGTGTGGATATTCTGATGTTGCATTAGTAATTTCTTAGTTGTGTACACTTTGTTACACTCTGTGCATTTGAATGGTTTTTCCCCTGTATGAACTTTCTGATGTTGCAACAGCCCAGGTTTCGTCTTGAATGCCTTATCACATTCAGTACATTTATGTGGTCTTAGACCAGTGTGTAGTGCCTGATGTATTGTTAGATAATCAATTCGAGCAAATGCTTTGCTGCATTCAGAACATTTATAAGATTTCTCTCCTGTGTGGGTTGTTTGGTGCCGCCTTAGCGATGCCTTTGTAATGAATGCCTTGTTACATTCAGTGCATTCATACGGTTTCACTCCAGTGTGGGTTTTGTGATGTTGTATTAACTCGTCATTTGAAACAAATGTCTTCTTACATTCAAAACACTCGTAAGGTTTCTCTCCTGTGTGGATTTTCTGGTGTCGCGTTAGTTTTCCCTTTGTAATGTATGACTTGTCACATTCAGAACATTCATAGGGTTTCTCTCCAGTGTGGAATTTTTGATGATTTATTAGGTGTTGCTTGGCAATGAACGCCTTATCACATTCAGTACATTTATATGGTTTCTCCCCAGTGTGGATTCTTTGATGATCTGTTGCATGGTTTTTTGTGATGAAAGTCTTCTCACATTCAGTACATTCATACGGCTTCTCCCCAGTGTGGATTTTTTGATGTCGCTTTAGGTTTTCTATTTTACTGAAAGCCTTATCACATTCACTACATTCATATGGTTTCTCCCCAGTGTGGACTTTCTGATGGAGTATTAGGTTTCTATTAGTAAAGAATGACTTGTTGCATTCAGTACATTCATATGGTTTCTCACCGGTGTGGACATTCTGGTGTTGTATTAGTTGTCCCTTTCTAATGAAAGCCTTGTTGCATTCAGTACATTCATATGGCTTCTCACCAGTGTGGAGTTTCTGATGACTCATTAGGATTTGCTTTGTAATGAACACCTTGTCACATTCCGTGCATTCGTATGATTTCTCCCCAATGTGCAGTGTCTGATGTCGCCTAAGGTATTTATTTAACAAGAAACCCTTGGCACATTCAGAACATTTATATGGTCTTAATCCTCTGTGGCCCGTCTGATGTCGATTTAGAAGTCCTTTTGTACTTAAACATTTGTCACACTCAGAAGATAAATACGGTCTCTCCATTATGTGGATGCTGTGTTATGATTGATATGTCTTTTTCATCACAACCTTATTTAATTCAATATATTTATATGTTCTTTCTCCAATGTTGGCTTTCCAATGTATCCAAAGACAGACTTTTAAAATGTTACTTTTTAGTACATTTATAGCTTTTTCAGTGAATTTGCGATGGTTCATTAGTGTTTTGAGGGTTTCTCTATGTATATTACTAAAAATGTAGGGCTCCTTCAGAAGCTATATGTTTTCATATCCACTAGGTACATATCACTGCCCAGAGTAAAGTACTCGCAGTCAATTGGCATCACATGTACTGGAAGCTCTTCTGAAATAACCACAATCCGTGAGCTTGTTTGAACAGGTTGGATTCTTTGGTGACTGAAAAGACTTTCTTGAGACTTTATTACCAAAATGGGAATCTCCATTTACCACCAAGGTTTTAAAAGTTATTGTTCTGCAGGACTTATTTGACACAGTTTAAAGGTTGATCCATTTTTCTATCTTGCTGTGTTTGTGATACCTGTGGATTGAAAAAGCAAATCTTGAATTAGTTAAAAGTAAATTCTACATGTTAGACACTCATGTGAAGAAAACATGGAAAACGTGTATAGAGGACAAAAAAGCAGTAAGGATGTGCAAAGTAAAACAGTATTACAAAGTAATGAAGAGCCAAACTTCTTTAATTAAAGTCACTGGGAGAACAAATGACACCAACATCCAGGGATCATGAGTATGAATGAAAGTCAATCAATGCCAATCCACCTGCAAAACTGACTGAAACAAACACTTCATTCTCAACATTCAATGGGAGAGATGAATGAGGATAAAGTCAGGGGAGAATAAACAATGTGAATAAATAAACAGGCAAAACAGCCATAATTAAAAAAAATATAACAATGTGTTGCCATTCTGACCCTATCTCTTCCTCTGCATGAAGTAATTAGGACGTTTACATCCATCAAACATACACCTCTTACTACTTGATGATGATACTAATGATAATTACAAAACAAATGAAGATTATTTATTTGTGTTTTATAGAGCCCGGACATGACCCGTTGGGGTATCAGAGCGCTTTACAGGGTTATCAGGTTGTATACAAATAAGACGTAGGTAGGGGGGTGGAACATTTGGGATCAAAAACAAGTACAAACATTTTACAAGTCGAAATGTAACGAAGGTCCAAGAATATAGGTGTGGAGTGCCAGGAGGTGCAGGGTGGATAGCATCCGGTCAGTCCAAGGTGTAGTAGTAACAGAATAAAAACACGGTCGCTGAGGGTGAGTG
The DNA here is from genome assembly GCA_963921515.1 of Calotriton arnoldi. Classification (NCBI taxonomy): domain Eukaryota; kingdom Metazoa; phylum Chordata; class Amphibia; order Caudata; family Salamandridae; genus Calotriton; species Calotriton arnoldi. The sequence goes on from CAWUFW010010269.1 coordinate 449,368, forward strand.
CAATGCAAGAATTAGGAGAGAAATTTGCCCATTAGGAAGGTTTTGGCTTCCTTTCTAAAACGTGCCAGAGACAGAATTCTTCTAAAGGCGGGGGGAGGGAGTTCCAGATTCTTGGTGCGGCCCCAGAGAACGCACGATTATAGGTTTTTTCCTTTCGAAAGCGCGGAGGCTGGAGCAAGAGGTCTCTGGAGGACCGGGAGTTTCTGGCTCCTCCGGACACCACGAGTTTCTGGGCAAGAAATGCAGGGGATTTAGTGTATAGAGCCTTGTGAGTGATACATGCCAGTTTGAGTTGGATTCTGGCTTCAAGAGGAAGCCAGTTCAGAGCTTTCAGATGCAGTGAGATGTGGTCGAATTTTTTAGAACCTGTTAGGAGTCTGGCGGCGGCGTTGAAGCAGGCTTTTAGGGGGGCCAGTGAGATCTTGGGTAGGCCAGAAAGGGTAGAGCATCCATATTCGAGTCTGGAGATAACTAGTGCCTGGACTGCCATTTTTAGGTCGGGAGTGTCAAGGAAAGGTTTTAGTTTCCTTAGATAGCTCAGGTGAAACCTGGCGGTTTTTGCCATCGAGTTGATGTGGTCACGCATATCCAAGCTGCTGTCCAGGGTTATTCCGAGGGATTTGGCAGAGTCCACTATGGTTGGTGGGCAGTTTAGGGCTGTGATCGACTTAGTCCATTCCTGAATGTCAGGGTTAGTTTTGGGTGGGGAGATTAGAAGGAATTCCGTTTTTTGTGCATTTAGTTTGAGCTGGTTGGAGGTGAGCCATTGGACAGTCAACTTCAAGGCCTCATTCAGGGAAAAGATCTCCTCCGGAGAAGAGATTTTGATGTAGATCTGGGTGTCATCGGCATACATGTGGTAGGAGATGTTGGCGGTGCGTAGTACTTCTGCTAGCGGTTCGAGGTAGAGATTGAAGAGGGTAGGGGAAAGGGTTGATCCTTGGGGGACTCTGACCGTAATCGGAGAGGGAGCGGATAGGTTACCGTTGACTAAGAATCTTTGGGAGCGGTTCTGGAGGAAGGATCTAAACCATTCGAGCACGGAGTCACCCAGTCCCATCCTGAGTTTGAGGCGTTTGAGAAGTTTCTCGTGGTTGACCGTATCGAAAGCCGAGGATAGATCTAAAAGGATTAGGAGACAGGTTTTGCCTTGGTCAAGGGCTTGGAGAGGATCATCCACGATATGGAGAATGGTGGTTTCAGTGCTGTGCCCAGGCCTGAACCCAGATTGGAAATCGTCTAGTAGGTTGAAGATGGTGATGTGTTGGCTCAGTTGAAGTTGTACACATTCCTCCAGAACTTTCGCTAGGAGTGGGATATTGGATATAGGTCTGAAGTTGTCTGGAGAGGCAGGATTCAGCGTAGGTTTTTTAAGATGGGGATGACTTGACCGGCTTTTAGAGAGACAGGTATTTACCCCTATAGAAGGGAGGCATTGATTATTGCAGTCCAAATAGGAATGATAGATTGGGAAGCAGCGGCCAAACAGTTGGATGGGAGTGGGTCATTAAAGTGGTTGTTTGGGTTTAAGGAGGATAGAATTTCCGAGATGGAACGGTCGTCATATACTTTGAAGTTGGACCAGTGCGCTTGGTTTTTGGGTGATGTCTGGGGGGGCAGCGCAGAGAGATGAGGCAGTTCCGGAGGGGTTGGGAGTAGGTAGCGGATCTAAGTTTGTTTCCTAGGGCAGTAATTTTGTTAGAGAAGAAGGAGGAGAATTCCTCACATGTTATTAGAGATTTAGGGGTTTCTTTGGGGGTTTTATCCAGTTTATTAGATGGGTGTTTGACCGTTTCAAAGAGCTTGCGGGGTCTGTTCTTGGCGTTCTCCAGTTCTGGTCCGAAGAATTCTTTTTTTGAATTGAGGATATTCCTATTGCAGGCATTTCTGGTCTGCCGGAGAAGTTTTAAGTGGGAGGCTGAGGGGTGCTGTCTCCAGTTTCTTTCTTTCTGCCGGAGGGTTCTCCTTTCATTGTTGAGGGATCCGTTGAACCAGGGGTTTCTGTCTTTGATTTGGTTTTTTTTTTAGCTTTAGCGGGGCAAGATCATCAAGTATGTTAGACATAGTCGAGGTATAGTGTTCTATGAGGTTGTTGACCGTTGAGATATTTGGGGGGGGAGGTGGTCAATCTCGCAGCGTGCAGCCAGTTTCACGAGATCTAGGCTCTTTGTGTCTCTAAACCAAAGTTTTGGAATCACAGTTTGTGGTGGCCTTGTCTTGTGGGTGCCAGGTAATAGGAAGGTAATAGCGTGGTGATCAGACCAGTCGCATGGGTCTACAGAGATAAGCTTGACCGCTGATTACTTAGCAATGATCCAATCTAGAGTGGCGCCTTTCGTGTGTGTTGGGAGAGTGCAGGCTTGGGTAAGTGTTTGGTCGGCCAGGAAGTCTTTGATGGCGTTGACCTGAGGGTCCTTGAGGTCGTTGCAGTGCAGATTGAAGTCACTGAGGAAAATGTCATTAGAATTGGGGGAAACCTTGGCTGTAATGATTTCCATGAGGTGGTCAGTGAAGGTGTCATTCATACCTGTGGGGTGGTAGAAGATGTGCAGCCTGCACAATTGAGTGGCGTTGTTGCATATGGAGAGTGCAAGGTATTCGCAGGAGTCTGTGGGATCTGCATGAAGTTCAGTTACGAGGAGGTTAGAGCGGTAGATGCAAGCAATGCCTCCCACTTTTTTTGATTGCCTGTCCAGCCTTGAGATATTATAATTAGGAGGGACTAATAGGTCTAGGCAAGGAGATGAGGATTCGTTGAACCATAATTCGGTCAGGATTGCTACGTCGGATTATTGGCTCAGGATGAGATCGACGACATCAGAGGCATGCTTTACTGCTGAGCGGCAGTTAATTAGGAGGCCAGAGAGAGGGGGGTCGGGGTGTGTGTCGTGAGTTAGGGCGGAAATGGGTACTTGCGCTAGGTTGTTGCTAATAACTGTTGCGGAGAGTTGTTGATCTATTGGAGTTGATTGCAACCGTATGGATTACGTGTTGGTCAATCTTGTCCAGTGGACTGGGGGCTTCCGGTGCAGACTTGTAAGTTAGGAGGAGGGCTAGAATGTCCTCCTCCGAGAGGTAGCTGGGCTGCTTGCGAGGGCGAAGATTAGAAGAGAAAGTTCCTGGTACATTTAATTTTTCCTTCTAACTCCTGCAATGTCATATGAAACAGTACAAGGCAAAGAAGGGGCCTTGTGTCCAATAAACACCCTCTGCTACATCCTCCTCTATGTATTTATTTTCTGATGTCGATTTTTTACATGCCATATGCATTACACAGGTAATTATAGAGAACCAGAGGAAGAAAAGAGAGAAGTGGTAGGGATGTTGAAATAAGCTAATACAAAGAAGTAAACACTTATTTTAGTAAATACCCAATAGAGCACAATGGGACGCAACAACAGAGAAAAATAGGACTGATAACTCAATGAATTCACTGACACCTTAGATGGTACTGCATACTTTACAGTGAAAGCACATGGACCTACGATAAAACCACCTCCCCCATAGTGTGACTCCTTCTTAGTGGTTCTCTTAGGCAAAAACCATGTCTAAAACAAGATAATGGAGATTAACATGACTTTTTCTTATTGAAGGTTATAATTGGACTGTCCTGTTTTCAGTGTTTAGTTGTTGTGGATTTCAGTGGTGTTTTCTCAGTGTTCCAAAGTGTACCAAAACATCTGAAACCAGTATTTATTCAGCTGCCTAACTCCTAAATTAAAAGGAACAATTGATGGACGGAATGCTGAACAATGCAAACATTCACCCCCAGTCACAAAGATCTGGGATTAATCCATCATTCTTTTGCTCACCACGCCATCCCAGTTTGAACCCAGCCATATGCAAATCAGTCTTGACCCTGTTCCTCATGGGAACAGTCCAGCCTGAACTGCCAAGCCAGGTCCTCCAAACATCCGGGGACCGGTTTTGGGGCATCACCCTCATCAGCCAGGCTAGCTTGAATCCAGTGGCGCAGTGAGTACGAGATTCAAGCTAGCCTGGCTGATGAGGGGTGATGCCCCGAAACCAGTCTCAGGATGCTTGCTTCCGGTCCAAGGAGGACCTGGCTTGAGAGTTCGGGCTGGGCTGTTCCCATGAGGAACAGGGTCAAGACTGAGTTACATATGGCCAGGTCCAAACTGGGGTGGCATGAACAATGGATTAAACCCAGATCTATGTGACTAGGGGTGAATGTTTACATTGTTCAGCATTCCATCCATCAATTGATCCTTTTGCTTTTGTCGCCCTACGTGGGAAGGGCATGCCCAGACAATATATTCAAATGCTTTTATAAACATCGGGGACACATGTGGGGGTCATTTACCTACTCTTTACTAAATATTAGGACATTATAGGGGTGGTCAAACGTGCCAAAAGCATAGTATCTAATGAGACATTTAGCATTTTGAAGTATAGAAGGCAGCCTAATTCATAGACCTGCACTTTAAGGCACCTGGAACATGATGGTTTAAGTATGCTAGCCACTGCTTTTCTGCACTCTTTGCCTGATTATATTAAGGTGGTGCTGCTGCTGTGTGGACATTCAAAGCTGCCAAGTGTCCCCATGACATCTGTCTCACTTTTTAAGTTAGCCCTGACCGTAAAACGAATGTCACATTGTATTTTGGGACTTGAAATTTTTCTAACAACATTGTAACTATGAGCTCAAAAACCCAATCAAAAAGTGCAGTTAGGGAATAAGCGAGGATTTCTGAATGTATCACACTTAACAAAGGGACCCCTTGCAGCTATGAATTTTGTTGGTATGTGGCAAGGCTTGTGCCATGTTTTCACCACTATGCATGGTGACAGCACTCTTTTCACACATACCTGTACCTACTACTTGCATTGAATGTTTAAAACCTGGGGTGTTTGGCAGTTGACCTGCTAACAATATTGACTTGTTAGAAAAGGGGGCTGAGGTATCAAAGGATGTTACTCATTCTGTGTGTGGGTAATTGTAATAGTACATATTGGCCAAGTTTCTAAAGAGCCAGCCATTTCACCAATCAACAAATTAATTAAACACTGCCAAAAGGTCAAATATGATTTTAACATTCCCAGATTCTCTACAGTGTATAAAACAATTACATCAGACCTAAAACATGCTTCTAAACCCTGTACCTTTAATACAAGCACATACAACTGGCGGGAATAAGAAAGAAGAAACAATATTTTAGTGACATCCTTAATCAACAAAACTCAACCAAAATAATCTTAGACCAGTTGTTCTTGCTGCTACCTTCCATAACAAAGTTACCACATGTTGGCCCCTTCAGGAAGAAATAAAAATGACTCATTCGGTTTCACTTTCATTTCTTTGAATGGCATTTCAGTTTATGGTTGTTCAGGTGTTTATCAGTGTTTTATGTTTATAATGATGAAGGCTGTTTCTCTTTCGTATGGTTTTTATCAGTTATTATAGGTTTAAACCTAGAACAGGATAGCCTAGTAATAATATTAACTTAGTTAACAAAGTAAATATTTTTAAAGCATATAATGTGTATACAATTAAACCAGATACATGCAAATTGACTGCAGATAGTTAATACATAGCCCACCACGTTGGCCCTTGTGCTGCCTGCTACGATATGATAAGTGGTCTCCTGCTTTACGATTGCATTTCTTTTACAGGCTAATTGAATACATTCACTGGAAGCTGCCCCAAGGATTCGCAAACCCTTCCCTTAAACATATTCTTCCAAGATCCCTCAAGAGCACTGCTTAGCCTCTTCAGTGTCATAGTGACAACTGGCTCCTATGTGTCTCTGAGCTCCTCCCCACCCTCTCCAGCCTCACACAGTCACCAATGGCTGCCAATGTCTCTCAAAGCACCAACTGCTCCCTCTAGTTTCACATTTCAAGATGGAAATCCATAAATAAGTGTCAAGGCATACACAATCACACTTATGCAGTGGTTCTGCTAATAATAACATACACTGTGAAAATGTAAAAACGATGGCTTAAATAGGCCTGGGTGAAATTTCAATTCCACAGTTGTAATTTGCATAATTACAGGAATTTCACAGCTTGCTTGTAGGCAAAATTTACACCTTTGGACCATTTTGCATAATTTTGTGCCATTCTTGGAAAAAATTACCATGGTTGGGGCAAACTGAAGTAATTTGCAGAAAAAATACCACAAATATACAGGAAACACATTTCTCTTGTTTTTGGTGCTCTGGTTTAAATGCATCCCCACACCAAAAAATGAAGCGTGAATGCAATTTGTTTTAAAATATAGTGAGAAATGTCAGATTTTCATATTGAGTAATTACGCGTAATATTGATGCACTTTTGCGTAAATACTGGAAAGCAAATTATGCAATTTGACACAGCCCTAGTTTTAATTGGCTGGTTATGACATTTATTTATTTTTTGGGTATTTTTCAGTACAAAGAAGACCAACTACAGAAGAGGAAATACTTGTTAAAAATATTTACTTTTAAATTGATTATCAAAAACATAGAAACTGAGTGCATCTGAATTCTGTTAAATGTCTCTCTTTTAAATTATTTAGCAATTGCAAAGTCTACAGGAAGAAGAACATGCTTCTGATTATCATGGATTTATCATTAGATTACTGGGCGTGATACTCTGGTAAGGAGGCTCACGTACAATAAAGGTATACAAAACCGAGTGATCAAAAAGCAAAACAAAATCTGCCCATACTTAAATGGGTGGAACCCATATGAAACAAACTGGATACAAACATCCTGAATGGTTTGAAAGTAGAAGAGCTTTATAAATATTCGAAAGGGTAATATGGCAACCACTGTTAGAGATGCTTGGTTTACAGAGTTAGTGAGATGTTATTCCTAGTGACCCGAAAAAGATACAATAAAGTAACCCACTGTTATTTCAAATTGGCCCGCCGGGGTGTAATTAGAATGAAAATATACACTGAGGCATATGTGTCCACTGGCCATCAGCATAAAAATTAACTAATAATAAGCAGGAACAAAGATTACGTTGTTTGAGAAAAAAGATGTTTGTGTGAATAGCCAACAATGCATACATATGTGGACTAGAGGTCACTTTCCTTGTAGTAAACATTAGTAACATGTAGATAAGGCAATAACATGCGCCTACTTGGACATAACATTCCACAGTTTACATTTCCATGATTCTGTCCCTTCATCAGGAAGTCCCGAAATGCATTGGGCGCCGAAATCGAATTCTTACATTGTATAACACATGTCAATTTACGTTGTTAATTTTGCTTTATATGAATCATGGAAATGTAAACTGTGGAATGTTATGTTCTGAATATCTTTTGAATATTTAACCAATTACACATAAGAACAAGAGAAAAATAAATTCGACAGTATAAAAAGAAATATAATGTTTGAAATTAAGTAATTTGTGACTAACTGTCAATATAGCTGTGCACGCTTTAGTCTAAGTTGCCCATTGGAACTTGGCCACTGTCATACATTTATCTCATGCCAGGCAGGCATTTTGAAAGCGTGGCACGCTGATCGCTTCTAAATTGTGAATTCATACTACTCTACTAAATTAGGTGTGCACAATCTAATCGAATTCTCAACTACCATAATCCAACATATAATCTTGTTATGAGGAAAGTTATTAGAGATTGATTGAGAAAATCAGGAGAGATCTTTGGATATGAAACTCACGCTCTCTTGCTCTGGAAAACAGCCATGGTGAACAGGAAAATACTTCCCAGAATATTGTAGCGTTTTCAGATATTGCCAGCACCAGTGTAGGCTGTGATCTGAAAAATGAAAAAAGACCAGGAATGGCTTTATAAATGGTGGGTCAACATAGTAAGATGTTCAGGAAAATGCTGAAGCCCAGGATACAGGGTAATTGGTTGTGTTAAGATAGTTTTAACAAACATCACAAACAAACTACACACCAGGGAGTTCCCTGCCAGAGATGCAGAAACACTGATGCCTTTCTTTTTTGTGTTGAAATTTTTTATTGAATTTTATAATGAATAAAGACAAAAAAGCAAGAGATTGTAAATAAATAAATGACAAAATCCGATAAAGTATAAAAGCAGCAATAAATACATAACATTTGTTATTTAAGTAAATCATGTAAAAAGTGACGTATATAAATAAATATAATACGAATATATATTTAAATAATTAAATAGGCAAATAAATAGAGCGTAAGCAAGTGAATAATGAAAGGAAAAAGACATTAGACAGAGGGGAGGGAAGGGAATTGTATAAAGAGTAAGAATTGATAAATATGTAGATGATATAAATAAGTGTTATCACAAGGAAGTACTTACCTTTGCAAAAATTAAAACAAAGTATATTGAGGAAAAAAGAATATCATAATGTAAAATATGAGAAGAAAAGAAGAGTAGAAAACAGGAGAAGTAATGCAGGAGAATGCAGAGGAATGAAGGAGAATATAGGAGAATGAGCCAGGATACGAAGGAAAGAGGAAGAGAAATAGAGAGGAGAAGAATGAGAGAGGTAAAATAAATTATAGAACAGAGTAAACAAAGATGAAGAAGTGAATTAGTCTGCTTGAGTGGAAGTGTTAGGAGGAGCGAAAGAGACAGAGGAATCAACAACTTTGGTTTTTAAGAAGGGTGACCACGTCTGTAGAAATATATCAGCTTGATCTAGAAGATTATAAATTGTCCTTTCGTGCGAAGCTGTTTGTATCATGGCTACCAATCACTCTTCCTGAGAGGGTGGTGAAGATGATTTCCAATGACGTAAAATAAATATTTTAGATGTGGCCAGAGCAGTGTGGAAAAGACAATGTTGTGGTTTGGAGAGCTTTGGGGAGTGTCGAAAGTCATGTAAGAGGATATTGATTGCGTGAGTGGCAAGTGCAAGGGCATTATGGAGCACAAGGTAGTACCAATATAATTCCAATAAGGTTGTATACTTGGACATTCACAAACAATGTGAGTTGTATCACAACCAGAATTGGAGCATCTCCAGCAGGTAGTATGGGGGAGTAGACCAGCTTTGTGTAGTTTGACTGGTGACCAGTGCCAATCATGTAGTATTTTGAATAGACAGAATTTGAGTTTTGCTTCTCGAGCTCCTATGTGTATATTCTCCAGGATCTGTTCCCACTCAGTGTCTGAATAAGAGGTTGATAAACGGGATTGCCATTTACACTGAAGATCGTGTGAGAGGGGAATAGAAAAAAGATGAGATGTAAAGGTTTTGTAAAGACCGGAAGTCACTCCTTTGAGTTTCCCCCATGTATTTAAATAGGACAATATTGGAGAAGCTTGCAATGACCAAGGTGGTGGCCCTAAATGGTTCTTCAAACACTGTTGGAGCTGAAGGTACTTGGAAGAGTGTTGTGTAGGAAGGTTAAATTCCTCACTGAATTGTGAGAACGATTTGAAGTCGCCATTATGGAGAAGTTGATCCGGATAGTGGATGCCTGCTGTTTGCCACACAGGCCAAGATAGAGTACGACCATTAATACGGATACCTGAGTTATTCCAGAGGGGAGCCTTGCTATGAATTCGCGGTTTGGAACCTAATAAACGATGTCCTCTTTGCCAAGATAAAGCATATAGCAGATATAAAGGTATAGCAGATAAAATTGGGTTTTTAGGGTCAAAACGACTAGTACCACTACCATATAAAAGAGAAAGACCTGAATCTGTGGACAGAAGATGACGTTCTATATGAACCCATTGCGGGACATCTTTGATTCCAGGTAACAAATAAGAAAGTTGGGAGATGTGCAATGCTAGGGAGTAATGTTCAATGGATGGAAGGCCAGTCCCCCATATAATTGGTGAGCCTTTAGCTTTGTTATAGCAAGACGAGGTTTAGCCGAGCCCCAAATAAAAGCTTTAATCTTGGAATCTATTGATCGAAGTAGGGATAAGGGAATCTGGAGGGGAAGCATACCCAAAATGTAGATAAATCTCGGAAGAGTGACCATTTTAATAGCTTGGACTCTACCCCAGAGGGAAAGCCCCAAGGCTTTCCATTTGTCGAAGTCACGCTGCATTTGAGAAATTAGAGGGGTTAAGTTATCTATAACCATTTCCTTTAAACCTTTATTGACTAGAATGCCTAAATACTTAAGACGTGAGGGTTGCCAGTGAAAAGGGAATCCGTGTATAGCTGCTTTTGTAGTTTCATTAGAAATGGGTAACGCCTCACTCTTATCCCAATTGATCTTGTAACCCGAGAAATAAGAGAAGTCATTAATGATTTGAAGAAGAGAAGGAAGAGATCGGGAGAGGTGAGTAAGAGTAAGTAAGATATGATCAGCATAGAGGTATATTTTAGAGTGTCCAATTGGAAGGGAGACACCTGTAATCTCATCAGATTGACGAATAGTGGCAGCTAATGGTTCCATAGCCAAGAGGAAAAGAAGGGGGGAAAGTGGGCAACCTTGGCGCGTCCCTCTCCGAATCATGAATGTGTCAGATAGAAACCTACCACAATTCAGCTGTGCAGAAGGATTGTCGTACAGTAAGCGTACCTTATCGATAAATTGCTTACCCAATCCAAATCTTTCCATAACTGTGAAAAGGTAGTCCCATTCAATGCGATCAAACGCTTTTTCTGCGTCAAGTGAAAGTGCTAGTGTATCATCTGAAAGGTGTTTAGCCGACCACAGTACATGGGCCAAAGTGCGTAGATGATTTCGAGAGGAACGCCCCGGGACAAAACCAACTTGATTATGGTGTATCAAGGAAGGCAAAACTTTACGTAGACGGGCGCTAGGATGCTAGCTAAAATTTTAATATCGGAATTTAATAATGAAATGGAACGATAATTGCTGCATAACAGGGGATCTTTACCGGGCTTGGGTAGAACAGCAATAATAGCTTTGTTGGAGAGAGGACCTAATGAAGATACATTATCCGCCTCTTGGAATGCAGCATGTAAAGTATCAATAACCTCGTGACCTGCCCATCGATAACATTCGGCAGGGAATCCATCCTCACCAGGAGCTTTGTGATATAGCACGAGAAATCTCGTCTTTAGTGATTTCGCCCTCAAGTATGGCTCTACCGTCATCTGAAAGACAGGGGAGATATACCTTTGTAAGAAATGTTGACATCTTACCCGAGTCTATATGACTGTCTGGAGTGTAGAGAGACTGATAAAAGGAGGCAAACTCATTGACAATGTCTTGAGGTTTTGTACACAGATCTCCTGGCGCTGTCCGAATGGCCGGGATAGCCATAGCTGCCTCTCGCTGGCGTAATTGTGCAGCTAATAACCTTCCCGCCTTTTCACCTTGTTCGTAGTGCCGACCCTTCATTTTCTGTAAAGCATACTCTGCTTTGGATGTGAAAAGGCTATTTAGAGCCATTCGAGCTTGTTCAAGTGATTTACGATTTTGTAATGTTGGAGAAAGTGTGTATAAGCGAGAGTAAGATTGTATATCTCCTTCTAGTTCAGTTTGTCGCCTGGTGTTTTGTTTATTAGCAATTGCTGCATCACACATTAATTGACCCCTAAGAGTGGCTTTAGCTGCAGCCCAAATAGTTCTGCTGGAGGTTACTGAGCCCTGATTAGTGGAAAGATAATCTTGGAGATGTGATTGTAATTGAGATTTGCCGTTTGGAGTTCTATGATGTTGTATGCTTATGCGCCACGGTTTCCGTCCTGGTCTAGAAAGTCCCAGTTCAAGGGATAGAAGGACAGGGGAATGATCAGACAGAGCTGCTTCCAGGATGCGGGAATCCGTGACCAATTGAATAACTGTCTGTGATGTCAAAAAATAATCTAAACGAGAGAATGTGCCAAGGGCGGAAGAAAAGAAGGTGTATTCCGTATCTGTTGGATGACTAAGACGCCAATGGTTAATTAATCCATTATCCGATATTATATCACCTAATAAAGCCCTATCTGAAGCATTTCCCCTGTCTAATGGACCTGTTTTATCTAGAACGGGATCTTGCGTCACATTCCAATCTCCGCCAATCAGGTATTGTGATGCATTAATTTCTGTTAGTAGACGGGACAACTGAAGAAAGAATGATTTTTTGGTACCCGTAGGGGCAAAGACAGACCCTACACAAATGTGTGAGTCTCCAACTCGTAGTTTAGCAAATATATAACGCCCATCCGTGTCTGACCATATTTTTGAGACAGTAACCGGAAGTGATTTGCGAATAAGGATTGCGACTCCACATTTGCGGGAGGGGCCAGTATCATTGGATTCACCCTTTTGAATACTACTGTGGATGACCTTTCCCACCCAATCTCTGCATAGTTTTTCAGACTCTAGTGTGTCTAGGTGGGTTTCTTGTAGCAAGGCCACATCTACATGTTTGGACTGAAGATAAGAGAGTACTTTCTTCCGTTTAATGTAATGGGTGAGACCATGCACATTCCATGTGATTGTACATAAAGGGTGTGTTTCTGTCATGTTAAAGCAGTACCAGTATTAATAGAAGAAAATTTATAAAACGAAAATCAATGTTCTTGGCTAAATGAAGAAAGCAAAAAGGTAAAAATGTAAGAAGGAAGAGGAGATAGAAAAGAGGTACCCTGGCTCAACACAAAAACATCAATATGTGATTAAATAAGAACAATCGGGAGTAAAGAAATGAAATTTAGACAGGTAATACAATATAAAACAAAACAGTAAGATGTTGTTTGTTTGTAGGGAGTACAATAAAGGGAAGAGGGAAGGGATGAGGGTATAGTCAGAGTAAAATGAGAAAAGAGGGTACAAATAAAAGAATAGAAAGTTGGGGATCCTAAACTGTCAACCGCGGGCCTGGGCGCACTAGAGCGCCGCCGCGGGGGAGGACCCCATTGGAATAGAGAAGAAATTAGGAGAGCAAATGATAATATAAAGTAGAAAGCCCATGATAACATTTTGGTAAAGATTTATAAATACGATAGAGGATATCAGAAGAGCGAGTAAGAACAAAATGAAAACTTAGAAGCTATAGAACATTCCACAGTAAGAAGAAAGAGGCTAACAATAAGATTACATATAATAGCCTAAAAGAGTATACAATGTGCATATAAATAGGCATGAAATGGTATTGAATCAGTATATGTATAGCATTAAAAAGAGTAAAAATATATAATCAGATAATTAAATATCAGAATAACTATATGAAAATATGGCTTATGGTAACATGTTATAACTTGTAATAGTGATAGTAGATAACATATTGGAAACAGGGAGCAACCACTATAATGGAAGAAACAGTGTTTGAATATCATAACATGGCTAAATATCACTCTGATAATGAAATTTCTTGGAGGATGGCTATTCATTTAGTTATGAAAATCAAGAAACAGGTTTTCTAAGTAACTTGAATTAATGACAAGGCACTTTGAGATGTAAGTGAGATACATGTACTCACCATTGCTTTGATTTTATAATATTATTCTTGTACAAAAGATTTTAGAAATTTAGGAGGTGGCTATCTAAAATTATTTTTAATAATATGTTTCTTCGTTTTATGTACAAATTAATCTCAAAATAATTTAAAAGCAATAATATGATGTTTAATTCCAGATTAAATCATAGTGCCTAATTATGAAAGATCTTTGAAAACCATGGCTTTGATAAAATCATACATATTATAGTTAATGTAGGTGCTCCCATGGATAGGGAATCTCTGTATGAGCTTGTAGGATGGTACATAATATATGCATTTTGAGATATTCTAAATTTTATTGATGTAAAGGTTTATGAATTGATAAATAATAATTTTTATTGCACGGGTGTATCAATTATTTTTGTAAACAGTTTAAATTCATGTTGGGTAATTATTATTTGTTTTTTTAGGGGTCATTTGTTATATTTATGGTAGTCCTGAAGATGGTCTCATGGACAAATGCATAGAGACCGAAACGTCGACACTTACACTCTCTTCTGGAAAATAATGTACAATGAGAAGAAGTGTTTACAATAGTGGCATTGAAGGATCATACAATTGTATCTATTTTCCTCGTGTTACATTGTTTATATAACTGTGTAGTACCCTTGATAAATTTCAAAAGAGAAAAATTTGTTTTCTACATATACCCGTGTTTTGAATATTCATTGTTCCGTGATTGATTCATTGGTTCTTATGTTTTTACAAGGAACAAAATTATTATTTTTCAGATAAAAGATGTTTGAATAACATTTCTGTGGCAAGTTTATCAACAATTCTTGCAGCTAAAAAATATTTATCAAAAGCAATAGAACAGAGTATTTCAAACAAATCCCTTGAAGGCGTTGTTTACCCGTTTATGTGAATAAGATGACCCTCGAAGGAAAAGGATCCTTGTGAGCGAGCTGCAGCCAATAATTGTCTTGTTTGCTCATGACGAAGGAAACAGGCAATAATCGGTCTTGGACGCGCTGCAGGATCTTTAAGTGGAGGACCGATTCTGTGAGCTCTTTGGATTTCTAAAGGTGGAGGGAAAGAAATACCAGTCAAGTTTGGAAGGATACCACAAAGAAATGTTCTGATGTTTTGGCCTTCAATATGTTCCGGAAACCCAAAAAAGCGGATATTATCTCTTCTACTACAATCTTCCAAATCAATAATTTTACTATGGAGGAATAGAAGATCTTGGTCTTTGTTTTGAAATAAGTCAAGACGATTCTCCACTGCCAGAATTCTGGAGTCAAGACCCTCAACTTTGGCATGGAAGCCTGCAATATCTGCTCTAATTGACTTGGCCTCTTCAGCCAAGGATGTGATTGTGATATCCATACCTTCCAATCGACGACTAACCCCAGAAATGTCATGTAGTATACGCTGCATGGTCTCCGCAGATGTATGCGCAGTAATAGGAGGTGGATTTTGAGGCAAGTGGGATGGAGAGGATGTGTTACCTTTTGTTGACATGTTGTTGGGCTGTTTGAGAGCTTCTGCGAATAGAAGTTGTTTAGGAGTCTTGCTTCCGTGCTTGGCAGTAGACATTTGGGAGTTACGTTTGATAGAGACTCTGAAGAAGCGTGGAGATGCTGTTCCGCGTTATAAAATAGTTATATGTAGTCACTTTGATGAAGTTGATAAACGTGAGACTGGTGCCAATGTGGTGAAGTAAACGTGCGAGATAATGGGTAACTGAAGTATTGAAACTTGTTACCAATATATTAATTTGTAGAAGACAACAGAATAAATGAAAAATATGCTTGCAAAAACAGTACAACTAATAACTTATTGGACAATATATGCAGAAAATAATAACACGTTTTTCCAATAATAGCCGAAGTTCAGCTTTCAGACACTAATGTGTGATAAGGACAGCTTTGTGGGAGATTAATCGTTGCTTGTCTTCTCCTAAGGTCACAAACTTAGTGTAAATGCATGTACTAATACATTGGAAAAGAACAGAGATGCAAAAGGAGAAAGACAAGTTCTGTTCTGTTATATACTGGGGATGTTGAAAGGGTTGTCCTAATAATAATGATGATAAATGCAAAAAGAAAGAAATGTGGTATATTTGCAATTTACAGTAAGGCTATATTGTGTGAGAAGAGAAGCTCAGTCTACTCCAACTCACTCATGTTAGGCGCTAATAAGGCAGAAGTGACTCGTCTTCAGCGAGTCCAGAATGCAGCCGCCCGAGTCTTGTTGAGGCTCCCTAGAACCTGTTCCGTGACGGGTGCAATACGCTGTCTACATTGGTTACCTATTTCCAAAAGGATTGAATTCAAAGCGATATGCCTGACTTTCAAAATACTAAAGCTTTCATCCCCTAAGATTCTGTCTAATCTGTTTGTTCCTTATGTACCCACCCGCCAGCTACGCTCTGCTGAGCAATATTTTGCTACGGTCCCTCGGGTGAAGCGCCTTAGAGCTGGGGGCCGGTCTTTCCGGTTTCTAGCCTCGAAACTGTGGAATACCCTCCCTATTCAGATTCGCCGTCTGGATTGCTTGCTAACCTTTGGGAAGGCCATCAAAACCTACCTGTTCCCCTTGGTCTAGCCTCTAGTTTTCTACTGACACTGCTACCAGCGCCGGGACGCCTCTTCACTGAGGCAGCTGCATGCTATAGAAGTATAATTAACTTAACTAACTTAAGTTAAGTAAGATGAGCGAGACAACCTCAATAATTTACAAATATGCTGTTGGAATAATGACAGAAAGCATTGTTTCAATAAATAGAAGAGAGGCCTCCTTAATTGCAGGAAGAGATGCTGTTATAAAAGAAACAAGCATTTGCAATGCAATCGGTCTCGCCTTTGGGACCTTATATGTATTTAGCTATGCAGCACATTAGCCTGGGTGCTGAAACATCTACTGTTCTTTAACATGGATGGAAAATAAGCACCAAACCGCATGATACGCCAGGTATGGGAACACATGGCGAGAAATATTGCCTTTTAGCGGGAAATGGTATAGTGTAAAGCTCTGTTTTTAATATAAAATCAGGGCCTTTAGTGCTCATATTACTGAAAATACAAGATTTGAAAAAAATATTATTGTCTACGGGTGCTCGTGGAAGACAATTTCTATGGACTGGAATCTAGAGAATGCTAAAGTGATTCTGGTATTTTACTGACCTCTGCTGATCGTTTTGTCTCAAGAAAGTTAAATGGAGGCAGTTACCAGAAATATTTTTTAAAAAAGGAAACTCCGTCAGCAGAAAGCTATGCTGGTATTTTACGGACCTCTTCTGGGCCAGACATGAAAACTACCATTTGAGTCTCAGTAAGCGTAGAACTATCTTCCCATTAGAATGAAAGCTCAATTAACTGGACGTTTAACTGGATAGGACTGGAAAACTATCAACTACAGGCTATGGAGTTGTGGGAAACACTGCAGCTTTAATATTGTAGTCACACTGGCACTGCGGTCAATCGATTAATAGCTAAAACCACTGTAATTATGCAATACGGGGACGAACAAATTATGTGGCAGTATGCAGTACGGGGACGAACAAATTATGTGGCAGGGTTGAAAAAAATGTATGGCAAGTAAAAGCAAAATATACGACTTACATAACTTTGGCATATTCACACATTAACATTGTTTGGGCAAACGCATAACCTCATTGGTACCAGTTTAACATCCAAATACTCTAGTAAGCAACTTAACGATGACCAGTCAACCTTTACATAAGGTGTTTCGCAGCAACAAGTGTAGCTGCAACTTTAGTACCTTTTGAGCTAGAAAGATTTGGGTTAAAATCTTAAATATGGAGAAGGTAGTTAGGCCGGCAAATCTGTAATTCTGCAGCTCTGTTAATAGCAAAGGGAATAGATGTGAAAGTGGCAATTAAAGTGCAGTTTAGATCATCCATTTTCAACAGCTTTAAGTAAATTTAACGGAGATGAACACATTTCTGCATAATTTGGCCACAACTGGTTAAATTAAGAAGGCAGTGCAGGTTTTATTCATTCAACTCGTTTTGGGAGTTCCACCCGAAGCCTCTGTCGTATTTCCAGTATATCTTATGCATGTAAATGTAGTCTATGAAGAACGTGCTTAGCTTACGTTTTGGTTTTTGACTAACTGCTGAAACCTAAAAACTGATTATGAAAATGTGAAAACTCACAGAAGCTTCCTGTATAGAACTACATGAATAGTGAAAGGCAATAACGTCCTTTTACCTGTCTTGGTTCGTTTAATCATGCAAGAGGTCTCTTAACAGCATTGGACAACTTTAACTCAGTTATTTAATGCGATTACCAGAGTGATAGTTTATAATGACTGCACTTCAGTACAGCGACTCGTGGTGGATGTGGTTTGAAACATTCCAACAAATCAAACCAGGAAAGGAAAAAAAGTAGCAGTTAACCACGTAAGTTACTGCAAATGAGATGAAGTGGACATAAAAAAACAGATTGCTTTACCTTTTGTAATTCATATGGAAAATACCTTGAGAAGAAATCCCTGTCCCTGGGTGCATAACGGGATTCAACTGGCTCTTAACCTGAAATTTTACACACTGCTTTTTTGGCAGACCTGAAATATAGTTGTTGAAACCAAGAAAGAAAAGCATTTGTAACACACGGACAAAGAGAATTGAAGACATCAGAGCAAAGCAAATGAGCAGCCGGAGAAGATTTATGGCCCGATGAGGGAGATGAGCTATGCTCGGCCTGTGGATGTTCAGGCCTGCCAAGTATCACGCATCAGGTGTGACTCTAACGCATTTCAGTGTGGTGTTCCGCATCACCGCACTGAAATGCAAAGTCACGCATTATAGCGTTGCCTGAGCCTGACTTGTCAAGGCAAGCACTGCTTATGCACCAAATACTGAAATCTGAGTGGCAGAGTGCGGCGCGCTGCTCCCAGCAGGCTTGGGGCTTGGCTCAGGCTGCTAGCAGGCTCTCGTAACAATGTAACCAGATTTATCCACCCTAGACGTACTGCGACTGATGTCAGGAGTCAGTGCATCCAACGGCTAGGAGGAACCTTAGTCAGTCAGGGGGTGAGGTCAGGACTGTTTTGTCAGACACACTCTAGTCCAGTGGTTCCCAAACTGTGCGCCGCGGCACCCCGGTGCGCCGTTAGGAGTAGCCAGGGGCGCCGCGCACGATGTGTGAAAGATAGCCTGTGGCTGTGCTGAGGAAGCTTCTACTGTAGTTGTGAGAATGTGCGCAGTTAACAAATGATGCGTCTTTTGACGCCCTACCTGTCAGCGGTCAGCTTGAAGGCAGCAAGTGAATCTTATTTAAATTACACCCAGCCGCGGCGCAACACACGGGGGAGTAACAAATGCCACCTGTGTAATCTGGAATCATGGTTTGGCCCAAGAGCGCACAGCAGCCATACGCGCTTACGACGTGCTTTCACGTAGCCTCCGCTTACGCACAGCAGACTGTTGAGCGTTATTGCTGCCCGTGTTTTGCTGCGCCTCTGAGGACCCTTTACAATTTACACAGGTTGGTTGCACACTAGAATACTCCTTTCTTACTGCAAAAAATGGGGGCATGACAAACTCCTGACCGGCCAAGCCCCTGTAATTATGCTGGCTGCTGTTCCTGCACTTTGTTCGTGTCCGCGCCAGAATATAAAAGACAGAAATTCCAGTGGGCAAACTCGCTGCGGCTGTGGAAATAGGCCGCATTGCAGCCTGGATTAGTTTCCCGGCCCCAGTCTGACCCTCAGCCAAGGCGAGGCACGAAGCATGTCATTATTATTATTGTAATAAATAACGTAACCCAGTTTCCTTCTCAGCCTCAGTGAAATCAGTTCCCCCTTCTTCCCTCTGTATATTTCTCCCTGTTAGTAACAAGAGTAAGGCCTCCCAAATAAAATGAGTATTTTCAAACCTTATCTACGATCACACACTGAGGGGCTGTCAGGAAGAGTATTATTTTGTTACAACAAATATCTAGATGGGCCCTTATTTAGAGGAAAAAAGAATTTATGGGATATGCCTTATTTAGAATTCTTTCTTCGATTTATATTCACGCTTAAAGACTCATGGTACTTTTAATAATGGCTGTCACTTCGGATTTAGCTAATAATTAGCCCTGCATAGCAGAAGGAAATGCTAAAGAATTTTGTAAAATTGAAACAATGAGGAACAGACCGCTCCTAAACAGCGCAGAGAAAAACATTTCCTTAATGAGGATCAGAGATTGATTTTAGATGCTCAACTCAAACTTTTCCTTGAGCAAGGGGATTTCAGTGTTACTAGAGTCCCTGATAGTGAGCGAGGGTGGGGTTAACAGTAGGAGCACGTCTCACACAAAACAGAATATACTTTTAAGCAAAGATGTAGTAGCTGTTTGACTTGGAAGGAGCCCTGGCAAGGAGTGGTTTTCATTTCACCTGAATCCTTTGCTCCTCCTGTTACCCAGTATTTAGAAAGACAAAAGAAATAAAAAAGTACTTTACACAGAACATGGGAATGCCCTCCAACTTCAGGATAGACTCGAGTGAGAAGCTTTTTAGGTGGCAAATAGAGGGATATGCATCAAAGCCACCTATAGAGCCAGGAAAATATCAATGCGATAAGTTGCAAATTGAAGATGAAATGCAAAAGGTTGGTAAAGTAGACAGCTTGAGGTAATTACTAGAGAGGGCCCGCTTTTTTACACTACAGAGCATATATGGCCAGAGTGCATGATGAAGGGGGACATACCTGGTAGAAGAAACATATCTTCAAAAAATCTTGGTGTTTCCTAAACCTCTTTCCTTATCAAAGCACTCCTACTGTGTGTGTTTAGGTGGCGCTACACTAAACAAGATTGAGAAAGTTTCATGATCAACTTGTGATACAAGTGACAGAGACACCCTGCCTTAAGGGAAACAATCGTGGTGCTTCTATCCTAACTGCAGAACCAGTAACTGCTGCACCTTGTGTAAGAGGTGTGCAAAAATTGGGTAATTTGCTTTTATGTAATTACATGAAATTTCAAGAAAACTACTCAAAATCATGCAAAATGCAAATGCATAGTTGTGTGCTATTGTTTAAGCCATTTGAGCGATATTACCTTGAAATTTTATTTACAGTGCCCAGTTGCAGCAGACCAAACAAATATTCAAAATGCCCCTCGCCCTCTGGCAATCCGGGTACTTAGACTTTGATTGAAACTCATTAATATCAACACTGCCTTTCACTCTCCAGTCCTGGTGGCTCACTCTCATTCAAGTGTGGTAAAAACACACCATTATTCAAAATCTGCAGTCACACAGCTGTGCCACTTCTGGATGTCCAGACCCTGCGTTTTCTTAATTGTTAAAGGTCTGGATGCCAAGACTTTGTGGACTGTTCTCGCTACCCCATACTCTGCAGTCTCCTGAATGTTCCTGTTGGGTGCCCAGCTGTTGCGATTCCCAGACTGCTCCAGTTCTGGATGCCCAGACTCTGCCGTCTCCTGACTGTTTTAGTTCAGTGACCAGAGTCCACACTCACATGACTGACCCAGCTCTTGATGTCTGGACTAGTCATTATCCTGTTTGTTCCAGTTCTGTATGCCCACAGTCTAAAATCTCCTGACTGTTCCAGTTCTGGATGCACATTCTGCAGTTCCTGACTGCTCCAGTTCTGGATGCCCAGACTCTGCAGTTCCTGACTGCTCCAGTTCACTGACCAGAGTCTGCAGTTCCTGACTGCTCTAATTCAGTGACCAGAGACTGCAGTTCCTGACTGCTCTAATTCAGTGACCAGAGTCTGCAGTTCCTGACTGCTCTAATTCAGTGACCAGAGTCTGCAGTTCCTGACTGCTCCAGTTCTGGATGCACAGAGTCTGCAGTTCCTGACTGCTCCAGTTCAGTGACCAGAGTCTGCAGTTCCTGACTGCTCTAGTTCAGTGACCGGAGTATGCAGTTCCTGACTGCTCTAGTTCAGTGACCGGAGTCTGCAGTTCCTGACTGCTCTAGTTCAGTGACGAGAGTCTGCAGTCACCTGACTGCTCCAGTTCTGGTTGCACAGAGTCTGCAGTTCCTGACTGTTCTAGTTCAGTGACCAGAGTCTGCAGTCACCTGACTGCTCTAGTTCTGTGACCAGAGTCTACACTCACATGACTGACCCAGCTCTTATGTCTGGACTCTTCATTATCCAATGTGTGGTTAAAAAAGGTTGTTTAGTCATGGAAACATATTTGGCAATTAATATTGTATCGTTTCTCACTTAACCAATTAAAGTTTTTATTAAACGACTTATCTTTTAATTTTGTTACAAATATGATTATAATACCTTCATCGGCTTCATCCCAAATAATTTCAGGGAGAAAATTGGAAGTACTCCCGAGGTCGGGCTTACATCCTACCACCTGTAAAAAAAAAAAGTGACATGATGGGGAGCCACGGCCAACTGCCAATTAGGTCAAGGGAGCCACAGGTCAAAAAAGTTTGGGAACCACTGCTCTAGTCTCTTCAATAGGCGGTAGGACGTCCTGCCACCGGCGGCGCGTCACGTGCCGAGCTAGCGGCAGTTCAAGACCTTTGGTTGCTGGCAATGTAGCGGCACAGGCAGCTCGCCGCTATTATTCAAAACAAATATATCATCCTGCGACTGTACCAACCCGTCACCCCACACCGGAGGCGGCAAGCTGAGAGTGACTGAACCGACTGCGGCGCTGCCGGTCGGTGTGGTTCCAGGCTCAGAAGCCCACCACCAGCAGCACATCACAGTCCATTTTGTGCAGAGCTGAGCAGCCCTGTGTGAATGACCCCGGCCGGCGTTCTGCGGCTCGCGGTAGAATCCGGGTCGTTAAAGCAAAGAGTAAGTGGAGTGAGGTATTCTCTGCTTTTATTTTGTGAAAATTTGCTTTATAATAGCGCACGCTGCATATTCCACTGAAGCCTTTCATTCCTCAATCACACTCATAACAATGATGATGAAAAAAGGCTTACGCGCCACACGCGGTGTGAAATGTTAAAAATTCGACAGTAACTGTTGGATAGAGATACTCTTTTATTGGCAGAGCTGCAGGCTCCTTCTAATGTACACATGCCTCAATATCCTCTGCTGGCTCTTTCACCTATGTGTGCAGCCCGGCTATCCAGAGACTCTCCTGTGGCTTGCCCCAATGCTGGTCAGAGCTGCCTGCGGCGGAACTGGAGTCAGACCGGGAGTCCGCTGACTCTGTATAATTATTAGGCAGCTGAGAAGAGATCCAGGTTCACGGGCCTCTCACATCCTGTTTGCTTACATACTCGGCCCAAAAAGATAAACAAACATACTGGTTTTATAAAATCACAATACTAGCGATGAATACATCAAACCTTTGGAGGCGTATTTTACATATATGTAAGCACGTACTAGTGACTAAAACTGTACACTTGGTTAGTACGA
This sequence comes from Calotriton arnoldi, assembly GCA_963921515.1. NCBI lineage: Eukaryota > Metazoa > Chordata > Amphibia > Caudata > Salamandridae > Calotriton > Calotriton arnoldi. Next base: position 472,020 of record CAWUFW010010269.1, read on the forward strand.
TTTACACACACAAAGCAAAACATTAGCTTGGATGTCCGTGTGGTTAAACACAGAGCCCGATTAGAACACAGATAAATCAACACATTAGCAACGGTACATCAATGGATCGAGCGGAAATCAAAACGACAAATCAATTGGGAAGGATGCAGAATTCAGATTTGCATGTTTTAGCTTTATGAGTCTATTCTTCCCACTTGCTATATCAGAAAAATAAATGCCTAAAGAACAGTTACATGATACGTTTCACGATAAAGAGAAAGTGTCCTATATCTTCAGGCATCTCTACGAAGAACATTATATTGCACAGTAGATGAATTTCTTTGGAGCCCCTGATTGGAAATAAGTGATGTGAACACCTTTACAATTAAGCTAGGTTAGCAAATCATTCATTTTATCACGAATATATCATGACAGTGATGCTCACACTGAATCTTAAATCAAAAAGCTGGTTATAGTGCACATCATTACTTTGACATTGGCTATTATTCAAAAAAGAAGAAATAATTATTGTGTTGCCTTGTAGTGTATCCATTGCAACCAGTTATTCACATATTAAGGACTTCTATGCATTGTAGTGCAGATCTTTACAGGAGTTTAGTTGGGACTATTTATATGCATTTGTGCAAATAAAATATTAATTATTAATCCTCCGTGGGACAGAGCGCGGCCTGGAGTCCAGACTGCAGATGCTCAGCTCTACATTTAATTGATTACCAGAAAGGAGCAAGCCAGGTGGACCAGTCGGCATAGGCTGGCTAAGGCAGGGTCTGTTTTAATTGATTTTCTGCTGTCCTGCCTCACAACACACACAGGTGTCCAACTTAGCCTTGTTTAACAGTACTATCACGTTCAAAGGGCACTAGGTTAGTGCCCTTCCATTTCTGGTGGTTTGCAGCACTTTTAAGATCTTATTAGAGTTTCTAGTTGCTCATATTAGTGTACTTTCTGATATTTCTATGTTTCCTTTGTCTTCATTGCTTGATATTTGCATGCGAGAAAGTGTCACTCATAGTCGTTGAATGTCACTCATAATTACACTGAAATTGTGAAAATGTCACACATAGGCAATCTGAAACCTTGGCAGCTATGGATGTTGTGAGGGCTGGCAGGGAGGGCCCCAGAAGAGAGACTCCGGATACGAGGCTCTGTAAGTATGGTGCTCAGGGAAACAACAAGTCAACGTACCCCATAAAACTGCTGCAGCCCATACATTAACCAACACTGAACCCGAAGGCCTACTGGCATGCAGCACCTGTACACACCTCAACCTACAAATAAAGCAACAATGCTAAATGGTTGTGCCAATTCTAATGCTAACTTTATAGTGCAGTTTTGGGAACCGCGCTCCAGTCGTCTTTGAGCATTCCAAGTATCCTCTATAAATCACGTCCTTATTAATTTCTGGAAAACGAATTACACCATTTGTGGCACAGCAGAACTCCTTGAGCTATACATTAAAAAGTGTATAAAGCTCATGCCTCCTGCTGGAGAACTTATGCAGCAATGCCCATCCGATGTGTGAGAATGCAATGCAGTGCGCCAGTCCTGAGCATACAAAATCATGTGAGGAAGCACTGGTATTGAGACAGCGCTCTTTTCATAAAGCATGCCATTAGGCTTTTGCATTACCCCATAAGTGAAAGGAATGCAAGTAAAACGACCTTGCAAACGGAATACCAAACTGCAGGTGCATTTCCTACAAATCCAAAAACGGCTGGTTAAATAGAAGCAAGAAACTATGTGGCACGGTGTTCAGAAATAGCGTGGTTCCTTGTACTGAGCCGCGCATTGGTTTGGCAGACTGGCCTCTTTCTATGTTTCCATTACTGTGGCAGGCTGGAAGGCAGCCTTATCCAGAGAATATAAGGGATGCCACCTGTCAGACCGCATTGCATGCAGTCCACAGCCTCTCACCTGTCCGCGATCTGCCAAGAGAGAGACGAAGAAATGCTCAGGCAGGGACGTAGCTATCAACTGTGCAGCAGGTGCTGTGGCACCGAGACCCAGAGGCATGAGGGGCCAAATGTAATTAATTTTTTGGGTACTCTACAACCCACACAGGAGTCAGTGACTCGTCCCTAATCTGTCCTAGGTTCCCTTACTATGTCACCGGCCATGGGTCTGTACCCCACTCTAATAAATAAATAAATACCTCGTGTCACTCACGCCTCTCACCTGCTTAAAGCCTGCAGGAGGGTGATAAATGTCCCATCAGCCTTCTTGTACTGCACGCTGATGCAGTCCTGCTCGCTGTCCACCTCCATCCTCCAGTCCAGACGGACCCTGAGGAGGAGCTCGGCCAGTCCCAGCATGGACCTTGGCAAGAGGGCCAGCAGGAGGCACAAGACCCCCAAACACGAGAGGCTAGAGGTGCAGAGCAGAGAGCACATCCCCTCGGGCATATCCAGAGACAGGGGGTGGGGAGAGGCCACAGAGTGGAGGGGCAGAATTAAGTTACGGGGAGAGTGAAGCAGGGAGTGGGGGGGGGGGGCGGGGTGGAAGAAACAATTGAGGGAAGCAAACAGGGGAAACAGACAGAAACGGGACAAAATGGGCTGAGAGAAATGATGGCCAGAAGAGAGTCAAGTGACAGAAGAAGCGAGTAGAGGTATGGTTGTGAAGTCGAGCATCGAAGGATGAGCGAACATGTTAGGGAGAAGAGTCTTGGTGAGGGAGTACAGACAGTCAGAGAAGACGAGGAAGAGTTCAATGCTAAGCAAGAGATGCAGACCTGAACGATGCGGGGGGAGTGGAGCCAAAAACACACAACACCCCGCCTGCTCTCCGGGTTCTGAAACTTTCCAAAGTTTGCAGAAAGTTTCCCCCAGAGTCTGGCGCGGGAGGGCAGCACTCCGGGGGATGGTGATTCTCTTGTCCCAGGACTGGCTGCTGTTCTGTCCCAGGGGCTGGATCTGCCACGAGAAGCCGGGACGGTGCTGCTCTGCCCTCCCAGTGGCTCTTTCTCTTTCCATTAAGGGCAGGCCCATCACTTCCTCCGTTCCGGCTTCAAAGGGGGTGGGAGCCAGCTCCCTGCTGTTACAACCCCAAATCCCCCGGCCAGGCATCTGGGGGTAAGTGCCGTCAACCCCGCCACCTCTAGACTTCCTAACTCCCCCACCCCCATCGGACGAATGGTGCCTCTCGAGCTGAGAGGGGCAATGGGCAGGGGTTACTTGGTCCACCTGTGGGTGTGTGCAAGGACGCGCCGGGTCTTGCTGCAGGGTTATGTCTCATCTTGAAGGCAGAGCTGCCTCCCCTGCAGCGGCGATCGCCTCCAAGGCAGCTGCTCCCGCAGCGACCCCGGACGAGAGTAAGCCTGACAGACTGCAGTAGGCATCGGCCGCCTCCGTTCGGCCTCGCTCTGTAGCCACCCCGCCTGCCCGCTTCTTCTCTCCTGCTCCGCACCTACTCCTCGCTGTCAGAAACCAGGAAAGGCAGCAGGCATCAATAACACAGACCATAGACTCCGAAGAATGTCAAGCACTCGAACAAAAAAAAATAAAGGAAGTTCTTTAAACAAGCATTTACAATGCCCGCAGTGAACTGGGAAAACGCCACTGTTTTGTCGCGCATGCGCACGATGTAAGGCATCGCGCTCATGCGAGACAAAGAGTGCGAATTTACCCACCAATCATAAGACAAACAAGCACTGAAAATGCAACAGGACTCGTATTTACGCGAGCCCTATTGCATTTTAAACGGAAGTGTGGGCATTAAAGAAGGCACGAATGGGAGGAGGTGGGGGGGGTGCTGCTGGCCTGAGAAGTCACGGACTGCGGGAGGGAACGGGGGGAGGCAGGGAAACAAAACGGTTTTAAAAGTAAAGGGGCCAATAGCTGTGGAAGGACAATAAAGACGACATGGCCGTCAGGAGGCGGGATTAAGTTTCCAAAAACCAATCAGAAGGCAGCATTTACGATTGCAGCCAATCACAAAGATAGGCGGAAAGTGGGCGGAGCTTCCCCTGCTATACTGTATACACCATCTCTCGACGAGACAGCGCATGCGCTGCCTAGACAAGACCTAAAAATAAGGAGGGACAGCCCTGTCAGGAAAAGAAGGGCGCAGCCTTATAAATGATGGTTAATCAACGATGGAAGGCGCAACCTCTATTGCAGTTCAGTTTGAAGAGGCGCGGCTTCGTTAGGTTAAGGAGATGCAGCCCATGCGGAAACAAGACACACAATTCCTTTCAGTATGAAGGGTGCGGAGGCGCTGTTTTGGCAAAAATGAAGAGGATCAGTCCTGTCAGGAAAAAAGGCGCGTCCTCATATATGGCGTTCAGACAACGATGAAAGGTGCAGCCTCAATTGCAGTTTAACTTGAGTAGGTGCGACCTCAATAGATTAAGGAGGCGCGGCCCAAGCGGGGATAAAGTACACAATTCCTGACGGCATGAAGGACGCAAAGGCGCTGTTGCGACAAAATGAGGAGAAACGGCCCTGTCAGGGAAAAGGGCGCGACCTCATAAATGTCATACAGCCGGCGTAGAAAGGCTTTACCTCTATTGTAGATTGCCTGGAGGAGGCGCAGCTTCATTAAATGAGTGAAGGAGGCGCGGACCAGGCGGGGGCAAATACATAATTCCTGTCAGCGTAGAAGGCGCGGCTTCGTGAGGGAGAGGAGGCGCGGCCTGAAGAGGCGCGTTAGGCGAGACGCGCTGGGTAAAGCAGAGCCGCGCGAACACCTCGCTAACGTTCAAGTACAGGAGAGCCGTTACCGCCAGACGCCAGGAAACACGCCCCAATCCGTCCTCATGCCTTCCGACTGTAGCTGGGCAGGAAGAAGAAGCTCCGCAGACGTTGGAAGGTGAGTTAATTCCGTCAGGGGCCCATCCCACGACGGAGCTCACTCTTCAGGCGGCCATCTTCCTGCGTGGCCAGACCACGCCCCCACTGATGTCTTTCTTGAGATGAGTCTGTGTTCAGCCAGTAGAGGGCCACCTATATTCTAGAGGAAGATTTGGGAGATGCTGCTTTGTAAATGAGATGGATTATTAGCATGTGGTGAGCTAGGTTAGGGCAATGCGTAGTAAATGGAAACCATGAAGGAGTCTAGTCAACGTGCAAGCCATTTATTTGTTAATGACCGGTTGGATGCATCAATATATTATATGACTGTTGATTTGGGGCCTTTTATATTTGTACTGATGTGTGTGTCCTTCAATGGGTGCAGAGTGATCTCTCTTTGAGCAGCTGGTTAGGAAACGGATTAGAAGCTTTGCTGCTATAAATAGGAACTCAATATTTAGGAGAAGCGTTATGTATAACAATAATAAAGTTCAAAGATGACATACGATTTTTAATGGCACACGAAATGTGAATTAAATAAATTATGGGGGACAGTTTGCTATCTTTTAATCTAGACCAAATGACGTTAATTTGTAATGCGATATTGGTAATAGATTCTATAGAAGAACAATGGAGGAAATGTTTGCAGCTTGAGATGGCGTGTAAATTGCATCATATTATAAGGAAAGCGGTGAGGCAATATTTCAGTCCTTATGATTAAAAATATCTGATAATTTATAGAAATAGTTGTTATCAAGTAGATACCAATGAGAGGAAGAAAAAAGTTCTTATGATGAGCAGGTGAGAATGGACTATGCACTTGAAAAGAGAAATACATGATGGAGATATGAAAGAGCAGACTGTCATCAATGAGGAGATTAGAAGTGAATAACAGATAAGGAGGAGCACCATATGAAAATAATGATGCCAACAGGAGATTTTTATGATCCTAGATAAAACGTCTCTTATAACCATGAAGAAATAATGGATGGTTTGAAAATGAGGAAGGCAACAGGACTTGATAGAATATCAAATCTAGTGTTATAAAAAGAAGTGAACTTTTAGATAACACCTTTCACACTGTCTTTTTTCTTATAACTAGAACTGAGGAAATACCTCCCTCTTGGAAACTACTTTTGAAAAACGGAGAACCATTGATCCCTAGGTTATACGATTAATTTTATTAGTTGACTTCATCTTTAGAAGAAAACATGGAGGGGTTATATCTTACCTATTGAACAAGCTGGATTTAGGGAGGGTCAAAGCACATTAAAGCACAGTTGACAGGAATTTTTTTTGTTTGCTTCAAGGACTTCCATGCTGCATTCAACTGGGTGGATCAGAGGACTTTGTGGCCAAAACTGGTTTGGATGGGTGTTTCCTGGCAATGAGTCAAAATGATGGCTGCACTGCATAAGAATACTTGGACAAGAACATATTCGAATAAGAGGGAGGCATTGACAGGTAAAATTGAAAATAACTATGGAGTGGAACAAGGCTATATTTTAGTCACACTTTTTTCATGCTTTTTCTTGCAGATCAACTGGAGGCACTTAAATCAGACAAAGGCACCACCCCAAAAGTTTTAGATTAACACTTGCATGTGTTATTATATGCAGATGATCTTGTGGTTTTAGATAAGGCACACATGTGCTTCCAAAGCAACTGGATATATTAAAGGAAAGGAGTGTTGAAAACAGTCTAAGTGTTAACACCGTAGAAAAACAAATTCAGGACCGGAGGCTCAGATTATCCTTATGACTTTCTTCTTTATTGGCTCAGCAGCCCAACATATATGGTGAGTGAAAACATCAAATACTAGGGACTTTAAATCCCATGAGTCCAAGCAAAATGTTCCCAGAAGTTAACCAATCAGCTAAGTCCGGCACCATATAACAACAATCCCAAGTAACACCACTTCCTCATTCTTCGCTGCTCAGCAGCCAGATAAGTGTTCTTGTTTGGGAAGGTTTTTATATTTGTGTGCTTCTTGATAGACAATTGATCAAGTATTGCTTCTTAAGTGTCAAGGTGTTTGACTCACGCCGGGCGGGTTCTTTTACCGGCCTTTACTTTTGTCAAGCCAGCTAGTGCACTCAGAGGCAGTGTTGGCGGCCTCCGCCTGCCCCTACTGCACCTTGAAGCCCCCTGCCTCGCGTGCTACCTCCCGGGTACGGCCGCACTGCAGGGAAGGACCACTGGGTGCGGTATCCACTGCTCGCCACCAGAGGTGCTTTTTGAGGAGGTGGGGGCTCTTATGTCTCTTTAATCTCCAGTTCGGGAGAATCGAGCGGCACAAGCACTAATCTCCTGATTTTGCAGAGTTTTTCCCCTCTACTAGGGCAGCTTTTCACATATCGGTTTACCTAGGCTGCACACCCTCGTGCTGGGCTCTTCCATCAACAACACCAGTTAGTTCAAGCCCTGCATCTCAAGTACTCAATGGAGGAGTTGCAAGACCCTTTCGGGCCCTTAACCTGTCCGACTGAATCAGTGTGGCTGCATCCTGGCATTTAAATTGTTCCCTACCTTTTTGCCAGTGTAAATATAATGCTCCTGAACACCAATGGAAGGATCAAGGAGTGAGGGGGAGGAGATAGGAGAGAGTCCAAAGTCTTTCCCTCTTGATGAGGAGTTTCTAGATGCGGTGAACGCCACCCTTCAGAGGGCTATGTCCCTGCCTTAGATCCCTTGAGCAAACAATTATTACTGGTGGCTGCACAGCGCAGCATGAACAAACCCCCCCCCCCCACTGGGGGAAGTTGAATGTCCCTGGACAATGCTATCTCAAAAGGCACCACAGACAGTGCCACAGGGCAGAGCCAAGGACGAAACTTGTTCCTCTCCTCCTTCGGAAACCTTCAAGAGGCTCAGACTGGCGTTTTCAAACACAGAGTCAACACCCCAGTGAATCTATCCAATCCCCACCAACCTGGGCTTTCCCCCGTCGAGAACAAATGGCTCCCTCTGTGTGCGAATAAGGACGCTGGGGAAGAGTATGGTAACCCTGCCCAGGAGGATTCGGATAACGAGCTAGGGACCAGTGGGCCTGGAGGGTGGTCCAAAATGCCCTAGGTTGGAAAACTCCCTTAGCTGAAATAAAATGGGGGCAATGGAAATGGAAGGCATACTAGAGCTGCAATATTTATCACCTGGATTCTGCAGAGTGGGGTCTGGCGCTAAAGAGACCCAGTATGTGGATAACAGTGTGAGGAAACCCATGGACAAAGAATTTATGGGCCGCCTTAGGGCAGAATATCCACATTCCTTCCTTGACGGAAAAGTCGTTTTGACGTCGTAAATTTGTGGCAAAATGGCCACCTTCATAACGAAGTTTATAAAAGACCCCAAAAAGGGAATTGATCGTTCTTGGATGGCCTGCCAGGATAAATTGTTAGATACCAAAATATTAGACATGGCCGAAGAGGAAACAGAGACTGGCAAAATAGTCTTTCCGTAAGTACTGTTAGGCTGGCCTCAAAGAGCAATATGCTTCCTCAGGAACTCAAACTATGTGCTCTCTACTGAGAGGAGACGCTACCTTCTCATTAAGATCGACCCTAAATTGGGGTAGCTGGCTACTTCGGAAGCGGATACAGTAGCTGATTGCGGCCTCTTCGGGGAGCCTTTCATAAAGAAACTGGACAAATCTGATGCAACTTTTTTCTTGCAGGACAAGGCCCAGCAATCCATGAAGAAAGTCTTCAGTAAACAGGTTTTCAGAAGGGCTTGCAGGGGGCTCTCTTTCGGCCGCCCATATTCCCCAGCGTCCCGGAGGTCAATGGGTAACTGTCAACGTAACTACCAACTCTAGGACCAACAGGGATTTGGTGATTTTTTTCCCCAGCCCACGACCGAGGAAGAGGGAACTGTCCCCTGTGGACCCACAAGTAAGGAGTTTCCTTTCCCACCAAAGGTATGGGTGCATTTGGTTCCTTTTCTCCACAATTGGAGCGAGATAACAGGGGATGCTTGGGTCTTACAAACTGTTTCAGGGTTTCACAGAGTTCTATGACACACTTTTCAAGCCAGAAGGCCCAAGCCTGTATTTCTTTCCCAGAGACACAGGTCTCTCATTTCCCTACAGGTGGACTCCCTTCTGGAAAAAGGAGCAATTGTTACTTCAGTTTTACACTTGAAAAGGATTCTCAGCAATCTTTTTCTCATTGAGAAAAAAGACAAAGGCTTCCAACTGGTAATAAACCTCAGAGAATTCAATCAGTGGCTGGTGTACCGCCATTTCTAGATGAAAGGTCTACATCTTTTGAGAGACATTCTCTTCCTGGGCAACTGGATGGTGAGGATGGACCTCAAGGACACTTCTTTCACCATCCCGTCTTTCCTCCTCACTGCCAGTTTCTGCAGTCTGCATGGAACGGTCAGGTATACAAGTCTGTCGCACTCCCGTTCCACCTTTCTTCACCTTGGTGCTTCACCAATGTCATGAGGCTGATGGTAGAGTTTTACATTCCAGAGGGGTCCAGCTGATTGTATATATAGAAGATATTCTTTGTTGCATCAAGAATCGTCAGCACTCACCTTAGGCAGTCACTTTTTCAGAATCTGGATTTTATTATGATGAACAAAAGTGGGAATTCATTCCCTCTCATTCAATGCGCTTCCTGTGTATCGTCGTAGACTCTGTCCAACAACATCTGAAGCTTCAGCACAGGATATTATCTTTGATAAGGAAAGAATTGAGATCCATCTTTTCGAAGGGCAGCGAATCTCTGCGTTATCTGGCCAGGATTGTCGGCCTCTTGGTGTCGTCAATACAAGCAATTTCGTAGGACCCCTTCATGCATGAGCCCTTCAGAGATTGAGGGCAGGTTATCTGAGGAAGGGTTTTTCCTACACAGCCTTTGTCAAACTGTCTCCGGAGGCCAAGACGGGGATGCAGTGGAGGTTAGACCACATGATCGCTTGCAAAGGCAGGACCATCTTTGGGTTGGGCCCGGACATGGTTATCGAGTTGAGCTGAAGGGCTCGCTGCAAAAAGGCACCACCAGAGGCCTGTGGTTGGAGCAGGAAAGACAGTTGCAAATCAACTGCTTAGAAATTCTTGTAGGGTCCATTGCGGTGCATTCGCTCGCAAGAGACAGGGTATCATACTCTACCCTGTTGAAGGTGGACGACATATCAGCAGTCTAATACATCAATTGTCTTGAGGGGACGAGGTGGAAAGTGTTGGTGAATCTCGCAAATGAATTTTGGTACTTCTGCCTGGGTGAAGGAATTTCAGTCAGGGCAGAGTAACTCTCAAGAAAATTCAATCGCATTGCATTTTGGCAGTCTACATTCCTTCCAGATTTCAGCGCATGGCAGCTGCATTCAAGTCTCTTTTGTTTGATCATGAACAAGTGGGAACCTTGCCAGTTGGACTTCTTTGCGTCTCATCTGGACCACCAACTTCCACGGTTTTTAAGTTAGAGACCGGATCTTCTGGCTTTGGCAACAAATGCCTTTCTACAAGATTGGAGTCAGATACGGGGCCACGCATTCCTTCCATTTTCTATGACCACCAGGCTGATGACTGAAGGCTTAAATCAGACGACAGCAGGCGTTGGTGATCCTGGTAATGCCGGTTAGGAGTTTGTAAGCTTGGTTTTCAGTTCTTCTGGGACTTTCTATGGATTCTCCGATCCTACCTTCCCCAGAGTCCAAACATGCTGTGAGACCCAGTGGGCAACTTAAACACATTGATCCTGGACGGGCCACTCCAGCTCATGGCGCAGATGATTTCAGGGGATGCTGAGATGTCTTAGGCCTTTTGAGAAAGGCTGGCTCCCTCAGCAGACGAGGAATGGAAGATTCCACCTCTAGCAGTATAGTTCAGCTCATGGCACGGATGATTTCAGGGGACGCTGAGGTGTCTCAGGCCTTTTGAGACAGACTGGCTCCCTTAGCAGACGAGGATGGGAAGATTCCACCTCTAAGCAGTATACTCCAGCTTGGCGCAGACGGACCCATTGGTTATGGATCTGGACTTGGATCCCATGGGGACGCATGCAGTTGTCTGCAAGAGTAAATAATGCCATACATCTTATATTTTTATTTTGCTATTTATATTTTGATATTCGCTCAAGTTTGTCAACACATTTAACTGCAACTATTAGTCAGAGCATAGAGACAGATGGTAATTGTGAACCTGGATATCAGACTAAAGAAATGACTAGTTTTCTAAAGGATTAAAGTTGTGCTTCTCTGTCGCTTACTGTGAAGAGTATATAAATTAAATCATTAGGGTATTTGCTTGTCCTTTCATCTGCTTAATAAGCACTTAATAAGTACTGGGGGTGAGAGTTTGACATTGTATAGCAGTCCATCCATCATTTGTTCTTTTTGCATTTCTCCCCCAAGTGGGAAGGGTATGCCCAGACGTGGGTCCTGTGCTGACCATGCCACCGGAGTCAGGTTAACCTGGTTGATGAGGGGTGATACTCTGAAACTGGTCCCAGGATGCTTGTTTCCGGTCCAGGGTGGACCTGGCCTGGCAGTCCGGGCTGGACTGTTCCCATGTGGATCAGGGTCAAAACTGATTTGCATATGACTGGATTCAAACTGGAATGGCGTGGTGAGCAAAAAAACAATGGATTTAGGCCCAGATCTCTGTACTGATGGTGAGTGTTTGATATTGTTCAGCATTCTGTCCATCATTTGTTCTTTTTGCATTTGTCACCCTAAGTGGGACGGGTGTGCCCAGACGTGGGTCCCGTGTTCACCATGCTACCGGAGTCAAGCTATCCTGGCTGATGAGGGGTGAGACCCCTAAACAGGTCCTAGGATGCATGTTTCCGGTCTGGGGAGGACCTGGCAGTTCGGGCTGGACTGTTCCCATAGGGAGCAGGGTCAAGGCAGATTTGCAAATGGCTGGGTCCAAACTGGGGTGGCGTGGTGAGCAAAAGGACGATGGATTAAACCCATATCTTTGTGACTGGGGTTGAATGTTTGCATTGTTCAGCATTCCGTCCATCATTTGTTCCTTTTGCTTTTGTCTCCCTAAGTGTGAAGGGAATGCCTTCTTTTTGCATTTAATAAGTACTACAAAGCAATAATATAATATGTACAATGATACTATGAGTCTGAAAATCAAAGTAGATATGCATTTTTATATGGACTGATACAGTCTCAAACCCTCTAACACTCGCTGTAAGGTATGTTATAAATAGACCATAGAGCTATTGGTTCTTCCCTTCATCTAGTTTGTGTACAGACCTGGTAAACAGCATCCACAATTAGTATTAAAGAATGAAATACTTCAATGCCTCCTAATGACGCCCAGGAGTGCCATGTAAATAAAAAAGGCAATTCATCCCATAGAAAACTCTGGAAAAGAAGAATTCCAGTCCATGGGTACTGTGACATCCCTAAAATACCAAGAGCAGTGATAATCAGAATTAAATCACATGATCCCAAAAATTAATTACAATATTGTATGAAACTCTTGATCAATATTCAGACCATATTTAACCATTTGTACTTTATTGATCCCCCACGTTTCCTTACGTCGTAATTTAAGTTCCCGATTTCCACCTCTATAGTGTTCAGGTACATGATCAACACCTTACTATGACGATGCGTCTCCATAAAGCGCATCACAAGTGGGGACTTTCTATCACAGTTTCGTTTGGCATTGAGATGCTCTTTCCACCTTTCTTCATCATCAACATCAAAGTTTTATCATTCACATGTTTACAGCATATGCATTTTCCACATCTGTAGCAGCCTACACGTTTACTCTAAAGCCATGTTCCAGTTTTGTCCCGTATATCTATAGGTATCACTGGGACTAAGAATATTATTTAATGTGTTCGCTCTCTTAAAGGCGATGATGGGACGATCAGTGATAATGCCACTTAATTCTCTATCAATTTTAAAAACCTACCTGCTTCGTGTTGAACCACTCACTTCACATGTCAATCAATTGGGGTCTCTTGGGAGTTTTAAGTGTGTGTTGTCTGGGATGTTGAAGTCACCCAAGAGGGAGGAGCGGGAATGTTGGACAGAAGAGTTACTTAGGACACGTTCTACTCCCTCTGTACCTCCTCCTCCTGAGCTGTAAATCAGTGCCAGTGATGACTTCCTTCTGCTTCTCCTCTTCTCCCATTATTCCTCCTCCTATACCTCTTGCCCTCCTGAGGTGTAAATCAGGAGTGTGGACACTTCCTTCTGCTTTTTATTCTCTCCAGGTATGCCTTCCTTTGCCCCTGTAGCTCTTGTATCTCTTGCTCCTCCTTCCCCTGTACCCCCTCCTCTCCACTCCCTGTACCCTCTCTTCTTTCTATACCTCCCCCTTCCCTTGTACCTCCTCCTCTCCCTGTACTTCCTCCTCTCTGTACCTCTTCCTCTCCCTGTACCTCCTCCTTTCTCTGTACCTCCTCTTCTCTCTGTACTTCCTCCCTCCTCTGTACTTCATCTTCTCTCTGTCCCTCCTCCTCTCCCTGTACCTCCTCCTTTCCCTGCACCTCCTCCTCTTCTCTCTATACCTCCTCCTCCCCTGTACCTCCTCCTCTCTCTGCACCTCCTCCTCTCTCTGTCCCTCCTCCTCTCCATGTACCTCCTCCTCTCCATGTACCTCCTCCTCTCCCTGTACCTCCTCCTCTCCCTGCACCTCCTCCTGTCCCTGCACCTCCTCATCTTCTCTCTGTCCTCCTCCTCTCCCTGTGCTTCCTTTTCTCTCTGTACCTCCTCCTCTGTCTGTACCTTCTCTTCTGTCTGTACCTTCTCTTCTGTCTGTCCCTCATCTCCCTGTACTTCCTTCTTCTCTCTGTACTTTCTCTCTGTCCCTCCTCCTCTCCCAGTACTTCCTCCTCCTCTCTCTGTCCCTCCTCCTCTCTCTGTCCCTCCTCCTCTCTCTGTCCCTCCTCCTCTCTCTGTACCTCCTCCTCTTTCTGCACCTCCTCCGCTCTCTGTACCTCCGGCACTCTGTACCTCCTCCTCTTCTCCTGCACCTCCTCCTTTTCTCTCTGTACCTCCTCCTCTTTCTGTACCTCCTCCTCTCTCTGTACCTCCTCCTATGTACCTCCTCCTCTCTGTACCCCCTCCTAACTATGTACATCCTCCTCTTATCTCTGTACCTCCTCCTCTTTTTCTTGTACATCCTCCTCTCCCTGTACTTCCTCTCTCTCTGTCCCTCCTCCTCTCTCTGTCCCTCCTCCTCTCCCTGCACCTTCTCTTCTCTCTCTTCCTTCCCCTCTACCAGTACTTACTCATCCTCTCCCTGTACCTCCTCTTCTCTCTGTACCTCCCCCTTTTCTCTCTGTACCTCCCCCTCTTATCTCTGTACCTCCTCCCCTTATCTCTGTACCTCCTCCTCTCCCTGTACCTCCTTCTCTCACTGTACCCTCTCATCTCACTGTACCCTCTCCTCTCACTGTACCCCCTTTTCTCTCTGTACCTCCTCCTCTCTCTGTACCTCCTCCTCCTCCTCTCTCTGTACCTCCCCCTCTTCCGCTCTCTGTACCTCTTCTTCTCTCTGTACCTCCTCTTCTCTCTGTACCTCCTCCTCACTGGTACCTCCTCTTCTCTCTGTACCTCCTCCCATCTCTGTACCTCCTCCCATCTCTGTACCTCCTCCTCTTTTCCCTGTACCTTCTCCTCTCCCTGTACCTCCTCTTCTCTCTGTACCTTCTCCTCCCCATGTACTTCCTCTTCTCTCTGTACCTCCTCCTCCGCTGTACCTCCTCTTCTCTCTGTACCTCCTCTTCTCTCTGCACCTCCTCCTCTCTGTACCTCCTCCTCTTCTCTGTACCTCCTCCTCTTCTCTCTTTACCTCCTCCTCACCTTGTACCTCCTTCTCTCTATGTACCTCCTCTTCTCCCTGCACCTCCTCCTCCCCTGTACCTCCTCTCTCTGTACCTCCTCCTATCTCTGTACCTCCAGTTCTCTCTGTACCTCCTCCCCTCCTCCTCTGCTCTCTGTGCCTCCTCCTCTTCTCTCTGTGCCTCCTCCTCTTCTCTCTTTACCTCCTCCTCTTCTCTCTGCACCTCTTCTCTGTGTACTTCCTCCTCTCTCTTTCTCTGTACCTCCTCCTCTATCTACCTCTTCTCTCTGTACTTCCTCCTCTCTCTGTACTTCCTCCTCTCTCTGTACCTCCTCCTCTCTCTGTACCTCCTCTTCTCTCTGTACCTCCTCCTCTCTCTGTACCTCCTCCTCTCTCTGTACCTCTTCTCTCTCTGTACCTCTTCTCTCTGTACCTCTTCTCTCTGTACCGCCTCCTCTCTCTCTTTCTCTGTACCTCCTCCTCTCTCTACCTCTTCTCTCTGTACCTCCTCCTCTCTCTGTGATGGAGCAAGGACTCACCATGAGACTTGCTCGGAAGCAATCCTCTCACAGTATTAAAATAATTATATTAAAACCCATGTAATGTCTTACTAACAATGCACAAACACGACATTTCTTATACAAGTGAAGCTTGCCTATGTGTTTTCTACAAACAAATAACTCTTGTCTAATCCAAAATGGCTGCTAAAACGCGGGAACTCTACTGCGCATGTGTCAACCATATCACGTGGTATGAAGTCTTTCTTTGCTTGGAGGGAAATCTTTGCTTCTGCGCAGTGTATGCTAAAATGGCCGCTTTAATGTTCTCACATGCTAAGCTTACGCATTGTCGCAATTAATAATGTGATATTTTAACGCTATTAATGCGGGATAGACATTGATAATTAAATAGGATTAGAGTAGAGATGGGAGGTATACAGTGCAAACATTTATTTGTGATTTTAATGTTTTCTTCTTTGACTTTTCTATTAGTTCGTAAATGGGCCTGGGTTGGTTAAACTGCAGCTTGAAAACCACGTGTGATCTGCACATGCGCTCTGAAAACTAACAAGAGGAAGCGATGAAGTCAACTTGGACGATAGCCAAGGCCATGACCCATGGCACAAGTTCATGTGAAATGTACCACCAGTCGAAACAATTGTATACACTTTGTATTAAAGAATCAATGGGAAACGGGTGGGAAATAAAGCAAATGTATTAATTGAGAGGGGCGGTATTTTAAAGACAATGGGCTTAAGAAAATGAACTAAATTGATATGGTGTGAGGATCAACCCCCTGTCCCCGTCCAATCAGAACTAGCTGGCCCATAATTTTGAAACATTAATGGGAGGTACATGGGCGTAGAAGGGTATAATAGATATAGAATTAGCTAATTAGTTAGCAGAAGGAGCACATTGCACGCATTAAGCTTAAGCATCAGACGCACGTCTTAGAGGTTAAGACTAGATGCTGAACAGCAGAGCACCGAGAGCACAGACAAGAGCTGATCGATTGCAGACTGAACCGCTGTCCAAGAGGTCCTGAGGTGGGGGGGCGGATTCCATTAGAAAGAAGACGCGGAAATCGAGGAGGAACGAAGTGTCAGAGAGGGGAACGACACAGGCTTCGTTGATAGAGAGGTCACCTATTCTGTCCTGAACCTGGTCCGGAGGTCTTTGGTCTTCATCTTTCCGGGGACCCTTTTCCAACTCCTTGGCCAAGGGGTTTGGTTCTCACACTTTTAGGTAACTATAAATGCAAACTTTAGAGATTACTGCTGTCACTATCTTCTCCTTTCTGAGGGACCGTCATTTATGATTAATAAGGTGATCTATAACTAGAGTGCTTCCTCTTTGATATACGATTAAGTGCCATGTGGCTTGTATTTTACTCTGCTAAAATTTTAGATAAACATTTTAAAACTTCTTGAGTCAGTGGTTATTTCAGGTGTTTATGAATTGTATTGTATCTTCTCATTTTAAACTTCCCAATTATCAAAGGGTCCATTGGTAAGTCATTACTCTTCAATCGGAAAAGTAATTGGTAGCAGGGATTTTGATAAAGAGTACAACTGACCCACCAGCGGAAATTGCTAGCGTAGTATGAATGAATGGGCCCAGGTGAGTATTCAATGTATGAATGCTTGTTGCTAGTAACTCGGTGGATCAGTTTTCTGGTTATCAGAGGATGGTTACACTTTGTTAATTGGGTAATGAGAATTTTATTTTTATAAACTAACATCCGTTTGTTCAAAAGTTTTGTTTTATGTTGTCTAGAATTCCCCGGGGGGAAAAATTTGAATAGCGGATGGTAAGTGGAAGCCGTACTGCAGTGAGGTTATCTGTCAGGCAGAATTAGTACTGAAAAGTTAAGCAGGGCTATCAGTACTTGTTAGGGACTCTGTGTGTGTGTGTGTGTGTGTGAGTGATAGCAAAGGAATAGGCTGGTAAATATTTGATGTTATATCACCTAGAAAGGGTAACATTGAAGAAGTAGCAAGTATTTCTGAAGCTTACGTGAAGAGTAAACGGAAGGGTTTTACTCGTAGTGTATGTCTAGTAAACGGAAGGGTTTTACTAAGTATGAGAAAATCTATCCTTTAATTTAGGGAAACTGGCATGATAGCGAATGTTTTATGTTGTTATTAAGATTTAATGAAAAGGTATTAAAGAATTACAATTAGCGTACGAATTTTGTAAAGGGAGGGTCAGCAGTAGGAGTAGAAACTGACGTCACAAGTGCCGCGCTGGAATTGGTTGAAACAGCGGGCGTGGAACGAGTCTTGTAAAGGAGGGGTCAGTAGCTAGGAGTAATACTGACATCACAGGTGCCGTGCTGGGATTGGTCGCAACAGCGAGGGACAGAGAAGCGCAGATTATAAAGGAGGGGTCTTCAGATAGACGTCACTGAAAAGCCGCGCTAGGATTGGTTCTGAGACTATTGTTAGCTGAAATTTGATTGGTTGTCAGAATAAAAATTGAAATATTAGTGGATGGTGGAAATTATATGTGGAAACGTGATCCGACTTTGACAGGAACCCGTCCAGACAGAAGATTTTTAGGATTTGTAGAATATAATTCAATACATAGATATTTACCTAAAATGTACGGAGAAAAGAGAAAAATGTCATTCTTACAAAAGATCAAGAATTATTTTAAGAAAGATAAAACAATCAAAACTAGAAAAGGAATTATCATTCCACCAGCAAAAACGCCTGCATCATTTATGATGATGGAGAGAGGTTATCACACTTGTATATGGTTAGAAAATTGGATAGAATACACAAAAGATGATGGAATATTAGCTTTCCCAGAGAATGGTACTTTCAATGTGAGAGTTCTGCAAAATTTAAGAATAAGGATGAATGAACTAGAACCCAGACCAAGATTAACGCAATACGAAGCCCTGGAAGAATGGGAAACAGAGGCATTTGAACGCGACAGACCCAGAAGCAACAGGGGTTATAGGGGATTTTTCCCTAGACACCAGAATGAGTCAAGAGAAAGTCAGATGAAACAGTGGAGACGTGCGATGCTTACCGAGGGTTTGTATCCAGTATTCATGACAGAAGAGCCGTTAGGAAGTAAATGCAAAGAAAAAACTAAACATATGACAGGGTTTGGAGATTCTGAAGATGAATTTATGGAAGAAATATTAAAGAACCCTCCACCATATCAGGAAGGGTCAAGTGGATGTTCACCCAGTGCACCAATTCTGAGGACACCATTGGTACCTCAAGTACTGCATAATCCACCAGTTAATAGAGTACTTCAGGATAAGGAAAAAGAGGCTTTAGACAGAAACAGAGCAGAATTGATACAGAAAATTACGCAGTTAAATGTACATCCTGATTCTCTAACTATACCTGTAACCATTGGTCCTGTAGTTCCTTTATATGGAGAGAAAGTAAATTACCCGAAACCTCTAGTTATGCCTACACCTGTAGATAGTCCTAAACCTGAAGCGGTAATAATTGATGATCACGTCAGTGACTGTGAATCTATGATTTCACTAATGGATTTGCCTATTCGAGAATCCGTAAACAGTACCCCTAGAAGAATCACACCTGGTTGCTCAAAGGATGTAAATATAATAACATCTTCAGGAACTAAAAGTGCCACCGTAGTAACACCAGAAGATTTAGAAAGGTGGGCACAGGGAACAGACAGACAGAGTTCACCCCCAAAGATTATGGACATCTACAAATTAAA
The DNA here is from genome assembly GCA_963921515.1 of Calotriton arnoldi. Classification (NCBI taxonomy): domain Eukaryota; kingdom Metazoa; phylum Chordata; class Amphibia; order Caudata; family Salamandridae; genus Calotriton; species Calotriton arnoldi. The sequence goes on from CAWUFW010010269.1 coordinate 490,784, forward strand.
AGTCGAGTTAGAGGAAATGATAGCAGGTAATGTAGGAGTAGATCGTCTGAATACCTACAATGAAGAAGTATTGTTCGTATGTAGGAGCATAACCAGAAATGTAAAAATATTTCATGAGAAATTATCAGATTTGGCCTTAGAAATGGGAATTGAAATAAGGAAGTCAAAAGTGTTGCAGAGACCATATAGAGCAGAATTCACTGACAAAGATTTAGAAAATATGAATACATCTGGAAGGAAATTACAAGTGAAAGAATTAATGTCAGTATTGCAGAAATGGGGAGAACTGGATAAATGGAAAACTAGATGGACAAAGAAAAAGGAAGAGGCACGTTTCAGTAGAACGACTTCCGAGTATTTATTGAAGGAAACAGGGAAAGTAGAACAAATGTACCCGATGCGGGAGGTACCAGGAGGAGGCTACGTTCATGTCCCATGGAGTAGGCAAGACATTTTGTCATTTACGAATGATTTCCCAAAATTGAGAGAAAAACCAGTTGAATGGTACAAGCAGGTTGAAAGGTTTGTGAAAGTTTCAAAGGTTTTGTTCAAGGATTTAGATGGTTTGTTCGACATAGTGGTACCTGCTGATTTTTGGACAGATTGTAAAATTACAGTTGACTGGCCTAGTGAGGAATATCCTAGGGATCCGAAGACAGGTGCCCCATCAAATGATGTGATGAAAAAGTATCACCAGGTGATAACATATTTGAAAGGGAAAATTCCACCAAAAGAAACAGATTGGGTGAAAATAGATAGAACAACTCAAGAAGCAAATGAATCAGTACATTCCTACTATGAACGTTTATTACAGGTGTTCAAGCAGTATAGTGGGTTTGAAGATATTGGAGACAAAAATATGAGTCAGTTTGTCTATCGTTTTGTTTACGGTCTAAAACCAGAGATTTGTCAGATGATTAAGCAGCACATGCTGTGTTGGCAAGGGAAATCTATTGATGAAACTGTGAAATATGCTAAATATTGTGGGGATGACATCGAAGACAGGCACAAGAAATTGCAAGAAAAGGTTATGTGGGCACAAGTGAAAATGGCTGAACGACAGGGAATTAATTTAGATAATCCAACAGAAACTCAGGGAAAGGAATCTGGAGTAAATAGTGACACAGGAAATGGTGGGAAGGTAAGAGGACGAATGAGTAGAGAAGAGGCTAAAAAGAAATTTCCTTGTCATGGATGCGGAAAGTTGGGACATTGGAAGAACGAATGTAAAAAGATTCAAAGTAATAATGGCCAAAATCATAATTTAAATCCACAGACGCAGAATGACACACCGCAGGGTGTAACTCTTCAAAGTCAGTTGCCACCTGCTCCTATACAGGGTAATGTAAGCAGAGCAAAGCACGGTACAGACGTCGGATATCAAGGAGGAAGTGGTAAGAATGATTATGTAACTTCACAGTTTCTTTTACAGGACAATTTCAGTCCATATGACTATCAATGACGGTCCCTAAGAGAGGGGGAGAAGGAGTGCGTACTTGGCGCATCCTTACCAGTAGATCAGTCAGGTCCATATGTTGGAGGGAAGATAAAAGGTAATGATATCACCTTTTTGTTGGACACTGGTGCTACCCGTTCTACTGTAAGAACAGCAGACATCCCAGACCTTCCTCTCTCTGGAGAAGCTATCCAAGTTGTAGGTGTAGCAAATCAAAAGATTAGAACCCCACTTACAGAACCCATGGAAGTAAGAATCGGAAACTTCCGGGAAATGCACCAATTTGTCGTGTGTGATTCAAGTCCAGTAAATTTATTGGGCAGAGACTTATTGTGCAAAATGAACTGCACTATTTTCTGCACACCGGATGGTGTGGCAGTACAGACGCCGGATGAGGATCATGTTTATAAATTCATGATAGCCAAACAAGGTACTGAGATAGATGAAATGTTCTCCTTAATAACAAAAGATGAATTACCAGAAGAGTTAAAAACTAGAGTGAACTCAAAAGTATGGGATGTTACTGCAAGAGAAGTAGGTCTAATGGTAAATATAGACCCAGTAAAAATAACCGTAAAGGAAGGCGCAGTTTTCCCAAATACTAGACAGTATAAAATGAGTGCTGAAGTAAAAGCAGGAGTTATTGAAGAAATTGACAGAATGGTAAAACAAGGCATATTAAAAGAAGTATTGAGTAGTCCTTGTAATTCACCAATCATGGGGTTGAAAAAGCCAAGTGGAAAATACAGGATCGTTCAGGATTTGCGGAAAATTAATAAAATTGTGGTACTTTGTTGTCCCATAGTACCAAATCCTGCAGTGATCCTTTATCAGATACCCTGGAATGCAGAATGGTTCACGGTGATTGATTTGTGCCAAGCATTTTTTTCGATTCCATTGCACCCAGACAGTCAGTATTTGTTTTCGTTCAAATTTGAAAATCATGTTTATGTGTGGAATCGAGTTCCTCAGGGGTACACAGAAAGTCCTTCCATCTTTAATCAGATACTGAAAAAGTGCCTAGAGAAGGTAGTGATGCCTAGGAGCTCAGTCTTGGTTCAATATATAGATGATCTATTAATCGCATCTAGAACCTATGAAGATTGTGTCACTGATTCGATTGTACTGCTCAACCATTTGGCTGAGGAAGGTCATAAAGTATCACCTGAAAAATTACAGTTTTGTACAAACACAGTAAAATATCTAGGACATCAAATTGAGAGAGGCAAGAGAAGAATAACATCAGAGAGAATAAAAAAAATTAAGCAAATGAAAATGCCAGTAACACAAAGAGAAGTGAGAATGTTTCTTGGAATAGTAGGTTACTGTCGACAATGGATTATAGGATTCTCACTACTAGCAAAGCCTTTAATTCAGTTAACAAAAAAGAAAGCAAAGGATCCAGTTGAATGGGATGACAAAAGTGCTGATGCATTTGTAAAATTAAGAAATTCTTTGTGTGAGGCACCTGCCCTGGGCATGCCTGACTATACAAAAGAATTCACATTATTTTGCTATGAAAGAGAAAATTGTGCACTTTCAGTCTTAACGCAAAGACATGGACTGGACAGATGTCCTATAGCATATTTTTCTGCTACTTTAGACCCAGTCGCCGCAGCATTGCCAGGCTGCTTAAAAGCAGTAGCTGCTACTTGTATGAGCATTGAACAAAGTGAGTCAATAGTGATGGGATATCCTGTTACAGTGTTTGTCCCACATGCAGTTGTAATACTGTTGACAAGAACTAGAACTCAGCATCTCACACCAAGTCGGATGACAAGGTATGAGCGAATAATTCTTGGAGCAGAAAATGTGACTATAGAAAGATGCACAGTTGTTAATCCAGCTACACTATTACCAGATCCAAATTGCGAAGAAGTTAGGGATGAAACAGACCATGACTTTACAGGTCACAGAATTGTGTACCAAACCGCGCCCTGATATACAGGAAATGCCTCTCAAGAACCCAGACAGGGAGCTGTTTGTGGACGGCTCATGCCTACGGCATGAAGATGGCAAATTAAGTGCAGCTTATGCTGTATGTGAACTTTCTGGAATAGTCGAAGCATCCTATTTACCAGGAGTCAAATCTGCACAAGTAGCTGAATTAATTGCTTTAATCAAAGCCTCCAAAATTGGGACAAATCTAAAAGTAACCATATTTACAGATAGTCAATATGGGTACAGGGTGGTGCATGATTTTGGCCAACTATGGATGCAGAGGGATTTCATGACTTCTTCAGGATCCCCAATCAAAAATGGACAGTTTGTAAAAGAATTATTGGAGGCAATACAATCACCAAAAGAATTGGCAGTGGTGAAATGTGCCGCACACCAGTCAGGAGATGACTGGGTGGTAGCTGGTAACAGGTATGCAGACTTAATTGCTCAACATTGTGCCAGAAACAGACTGGCTGTAAACCAAAAGGTTGAAAGAATGGGAATCAGCTGCCAACTTATGTTGTGTTCAACACCTGAGACATGGAATGATGTGAGACGATTGCAGGATGATGCTGAGGAAAGTGAAAGGGATGTTTGGATTAAAATAGGATGTACCAGAAGAACAGATGACGATGTGTGGGTTTATTCAGACGGCAGACCAGTCATGCCTGATTGCCTAATTTCACAGATGGCCAGAATGTATCATGGAGACACACATGTAGGGAGAGATGCTATGATTAGACTTTTCAGACAAAATTGGTACAATCCAAAGTTTAGGGCTGCAGCAGAAAGCCTTTGCCAGAGGTGCTTAACTTGTCAAATGTACAATCCAGGAAGAAAGACAGTAATTGGGTTGGGGAAAATTGGAAAGGCAGAAGGTCCATTTGTGAGATTGCAGTTAGACTTCATTCAGTTACCCCCATGTAAAGGACTAAAATACGTACTTGTCATAGTGTGTCTGTTTTCAAAGTGGGTGGAGGCTTACCCCACCAGAAGGAATGATAGTATAACAGTTGCAAAACTATTATTGCGAGAACTCATTCCATGGTTCGGTTTCCCAGTAACTTTGGAATCAGATAGGGGAAGTCACTTCAATAACGATGTAATTCGAGTAATCTGTGAAGCATTTAACATCGAACAAAAATTGCACTGTGCATATCGCCCAGAGGCTTCTGGAGTGGTTGAACAAATGAATGGCACAATAAAATCAAGATTGTCAAAAATGTGTGCATCTACATCGTTAGATTGGCCAGATGCATTGCCTCTTGTCCTAATGGGACTCAGAAGCATTCCTGACAGAAATACAGGATTGAGTCCACATGAAATCATCATGGGACGAGCAATGAGACAATCCCATGTACCTGGCAATAAACTGCTGAACATAACTGATGATATGGTTCTAGATTATTGCAAAGGATTGGCTGACCTAGTGCGTTCTGTCTCTCATCAGGTTGGAGAAGACGCAGTTTCCAGGCAGCCTGAACAAGAGCATGATCTGAACCCCGGAGATTGGGTGGTAGTGAAGCATCACACCAGAGAAACGTGTCTATCACCCAGATGGGGCGAACCTCGTCAGGTTATATTGGTGACAAACACAGCAGTGAAATGCGCAGGTTTACCTAATTGGATTCACGTAAGCCATACCAAAAGGGTGACAGCTCCTGAAGAAAAAGATCCTCAGTCAGCATCAATAGCTGAGGAAGCTGAAGGTTGGACAGCTGAAGAATCGCAAGTGATAGATTCTGGAATAGCTGGAGAAGAACAACCAAGCACAAGTCAGGACTGGATACCAGTGGTTGAAATCCCTGAAGTCTTTATCAAAACAAGGAGCAGAGCTCGATTGGAAGAATTTAGCAAGGACCAGATAGGTGTAGAAGAACGAGCTCAGGATAGGGAGGTCAAAGCTACAAGAGAACCTGAGCAGGACCAGATAGGGAAAGGAATGGGCTCAAATTGACAATGGAGCAACAAAACTTGAGCAGGGACAGACAGGTTTAGAAGAATGCGGTCAGGCTGCAGAAGTACAAAGTGCAATAAGCCCTGATCAGGACCAGTTAGGTCAAGAAAATCACGTTCAGGGAGAAGAAAATCAAGAAAACATTGAATATGAAAATTTCAAGCATGAAGTCGACAAACCTGAACAGGGCAAGTTAGCAGAATCACACATTCAGGCAACTGAAGAAACAACAATAAGACCTGAACAAGAGCCGATCGAGTGGGAAACTGAAATCGGAGAAAGACAATTTGTGCCACACCTTGACAATAAAGAAATTGTTGGAAAAGACTCGGAAGGCGAAAATACAGTGCAACCCATGAAGGTCAGAAAGGGTGATCATTGGCCCAGTGTCATTAAGAGAGTGAAATATCATATCGCAACACGAAGTGAAGATCCAGAACAAGTAAATGAAATAACAAGCTTATCGGGAAAAACAAGTGGGATGAAAAACGAAAAAGCAAAAGACTGAAAGTCGTGAACAATAAGTTTAAAGGTCCTGATTGGACTTATATAATTATCGAAGATTGCGAAAGTTCTGAAACAAGCGAAAGTGGCGACGAAGGAACAAGTACAGAACTGACGTATGAAAAAGAAGTGAAACCACCTTGATAACTCTAAAATTAAAAAGGAGAAAAACAAAGAAGAGAAATCTTCCTAGTCAAAATGGCTGAGGATGGAGTTTCTGGGAAACCGAAACGAAAATGTTGCAAAAGATGCTGTGCTATATGCATATGTAGTTTGGTAGTGGTACTTATAGTGTGGTTAGTTCTGATTGTAGCAATTCCTTACCTTATGCTAATGGATAAAAAGAATAGCAATGATACTAAAGGAAGGATAGATAACGTGGAAAGTGAAAGAGTAGAACTAGAAGCAGAGGATGACCCAGATTTTCATCACATGATAACAGACAATGATACTAGCTTAAACGTTTTTACTAAACTATTATTTCAGTATATAGATACCATGGATGTTAATGATTGTTATGTCTGTATGAAGTTACCTGAATCAGTAGCAGAAGGTTTAACGTATCATCATTTGCCTTTAACCTATGGTATATCATGTAGCGTATTAAGTAGTTTATTTTACAGAACAGGGAGACTTCAGTATTATTATTCAAATACAATTGTGATATTTTCAGAGGTTCCTATTCGAAAGAAATTGAACCTAGTGCTTAGTAGTCAAGACGCACAGTTTATGGGAGAATTTTTCTTAACCATGAAGTCAATAGACATAACACATGCACATAGAAGCAACTTAACATGTTCATTACGTGAAGAAGAAAAGGTATTTTTAAACTTAGTTGAAGATAGAAGACAAAATTTCCAACAGAGGGCATCAGAGCGTAAAGTTCATCTTCCACCTTGGGCTGAGAAAGAGGGTATTTATACACCTGGCAAGGCTCAATCTGCCATAGCTCTAGACTTTGAAAAGACAGGGAAAATTTGTCTCCATAGATTAAAAACTGAATATAACAATGTTTTTATTGGTACCAGTGTATGTGAACACAATTTCTTAATTCTTGGCGGTTGGGGACTAAAAGGAGGAACAGATACAGTTTTTCCTGGAATATATTATGTGTGTGGGAATAAGACTTACTTTAGGCTTCCTGCACGGTGGTATGGGAGTTGTTATTTTGGAATAGTTTTTCCAAAGGTATACCACGTAAAAAGAAACACTGGGAGCAATGAAAACAATAGTAAATTAACACGTAGTAAGAGAGCTAGTTTTTCAGATATTTTAGGAGATATATTTGGTGCATTAATACCTTCAGTGGGAGTAATTCTGAACTCAAGGAGAATATGTAAATTGTCTACAGTGGTTGATCGTTTATCAACGGATTCTGCTGGAGGATTTCTAATGATTAATGCAGAAATGGTTGCGATTAGATCTATGGTTATGCAAAATCGACTTGCTCTTGACATACTGTTAGCAAAAGAGGGCGGAGTCTGTAAAATGTTGAAAACGAAACATTGTTGCACATATATTCCTGACAAAAGTGCAGAAATTGGAACATACATAAAGAATATTACTAAACTTGAGAAGGAACTGAAACCACTGGAAGTTGATAATGTATGGGAAAGATTGACAAATAGCATTACGTCAATTGGCACCTGGTTTGCTAATGTAGGGAAAGGATTTATAGGTAAAATATTAGTACCCTTAGTAGGGATAGCATTAACAATATTGTCAATAACGATATGGTGTAAATGCTGTAGAAGAAAGGAATCATATGAGGTGACAGGAAGAGGAAAGAAAAGGAAATTCGAACAAATCGAATTAGAAGACATAAAAAGTGAAATATACAAGAAACTTAAGGGAAAAGACAAGAATAGACAGTGTAAAAATGAAAATGTGATAGAAAATTGTTAAGTTGGCATCTGGTTGTGGGTAATTTTGATGGCTCAGAAACGCCATCAGAGAGGGGATTGATGGAGCAAGGACTCACCATGAGACTTGCTCGGAAGCAATCCTCTCACAGTATTAAAATAATTATATTAAAACCCATGTAATGTCTTACTAACAATGCACAAACACGACATTTGTTATACAAGTGAAGCTTGCCTATGTGTTTTCTACTAACAAATAACTCTTGTCTAATCCAAAATGGCTGCTAAAACGCGGGAACTCTACTGCGCATGTGTCAACCATATCACGTGGTATGACGTCTTTCTTTGCTTGGAGGGAAATCTTTGCTTCTGCACAGTGTATGCTAAAATGGCCGCTTTAATGTTCTCACATGCTAAGCTTACGCATTGTCGCAATTAATAATGTGATATTTTAACGCTATTAATGCGGGATAGACATTGATAATTAAATAGGATTAGAGTAGAGATAGGAGGTATACAGTGCAAACATTTATTTGTGATTTTAATGTTTTCTTCTTTGACTTTTCTATTAGTTCGTAAATGGGCCTGGGTTGGTTAAACTGCAGCTTGAAAACCACGTGTGATCTGCACATGCGCTCTGAAAACTAACAAGAGGAAGCGATGAAGGGTATAATAGATATAGAATTAGCTAATTAGTTAGCAGAAGGAGCACATTGCACGCATTAAGCTTAGAGGTTAAGACTAGATGCTGAACAGCAGAGCACCGAGAGCACAGACAAGAGCTGATCGATTGCAGACTGAACCGCTGTCCAAGAGGTCCTGAGGTGGGGGGGCGGATTCCATTAGAAAGAAGACGCGGAAATCGAGGAGGAACGAAGTGTCAGAGAGGGGAACGACACAGGCTTCGTTGATAGAGAGGTCACCTATTCTGTCCTGAACCTGGTCCGGAGGTCTTTGGTCTTCATCTTTCCGGGGACCCTTTTCCAACTCCTTGGCCAAGGGGTTTGGTTCTCACACTTTTAGGTAACTATAAATGCAAACTTTAGAGATTACTGCTGTCACTATCTTCTCCTTTCTGAGGGACCGTCATTTATGATTAATAAGGTGATCTATAACTAGAGTGCTTCCTCTTTGATATACGATTAAGTGCCATGTGGCTTGTATTTTACTCTGCTAAAATTTTAGATAAACATTTTAAAACTTCTTGAGTCAGTGGTTATTTCAGGTGTTTATGAATTGTATTGTATCTTCTCATTTTAAACCTCCCAATTATCAAAGGGTCCATTGGTAAGTCATTACTCTTCAATCGGAAAAGTAATTGGTAGCAGGGATTTTGATAAAGAGTACAACTGACCCACCAGCGGAAATTGCTAGCGTAGTATGAATGAATGGGCCCAGGTGAGTATTCAGTGTATGAATGCTTGTTGCTAGTAACTCGCTGGATCATCTGTACCTCCTCTTCTCTCTGTACCTCCTCCTCTCTTTGTACCTCCTCTCTCCCTGTACTTCCTCCTCTTCTCCCTGTGCCTCCTCTTCTCTCTGTACCTCTTCCTCTCTCTGTACTTCCTCCTCTCTCTCTTCCTCTTCTCTCTGTACCTCCTCCTCCTCTCTCTGTACCTACTCTTCTCTCTGTACCTCCTCCTCTCTCTGTACCTCCTCTCTCTCTCTGTACCACCTCTCTCTCTCTGTACCACCTCTCTCTCCTCTCTGTACCTCCTCTTCTCTCTCTTCCTCTTCTCTCTGTACCTCCTCCTCCTCTCTCTGTACCTCCTCTTCTCTCTGTACCTCCTCCTATCTCTGTACCTCCTCCTATCTCTGTACCTCTTCTCTCTGTACCTCCTCTTCTCTCTGCACCTCCTCCTCTCTCTGTGCCGCCTCCTCTTCTCTCTGTACCGCCTCCTCTTCTCTCTGTACCTCTTCCTCTTCTCTCTGTGTACCTCCTCCTCCTCTCTGTGTACCCCCTCCTCTTCTCTCTGTACCTCCTCCTATTCTCTCTGTACCTCCTCCTCTCTCTCGTCTTCTCTCTGTACCCCCTGCTCTATCTCTACCTCATCTGCTCTCTGTACCTCTTCCTCTTCTCTCTGTACCTTCTCCTCTCTCTGTAGTTCCTCCTCTTCTTTCTGTACACCTCCTCTCTCTGTACCTCCTCTTCTCTCTGCACCTCCTCATCTCTCTGTGCCTCCTCCTCTTCTCTCTGTACTTCCTCCTCTCTCTTCCTCTTCTCTCTGTACCCCCTCCTCTCTCTCTCTACCTCCTCCTCTGCTCTCTGTACCTCTTCCTCTGCTCTCTGTACCTTCTCCTCTCTCTGTACCTCTTCCTCTTCTCTCTGTACCTTCTCCTCTCTCTGTACTTCCTCCTCTTCTCTCTGTACCTCCTCTTCTCTCTGCACCTCCTCATCTTCTCTCTGTACCTCCTCCTGTCTCTGTAACTCCTCTTCTCCCTGTACCTCCTCCTCTCTCTCTCTACCTCTACTTCCTCAGATGTATCTCGGGGCTTGAGGTAACTTCCTCCTGCTATAGGGGTCTCTGTAGATGAGAGAGGGTTATTTATGTTCTCATTTTATGAGGCTCCTTCTACCAGGCTCACGTGCTGCTCAATACACAAGATACACCGCACTGTCCTTACCGGCCCCGCGGCCTTGTAACGTCTGCGGCAGCAAAGGAGCCTCCTCCGGGCAGGAGCTTCCAAAGAGTGAATGTCTCAGAACTGAGGTCACTGCCCTGCTAGAAGGATAGCGCCCTCCGAGCATGCGCACATCATCGAATCCCCTCCTGTCAATAACTGTGACTCACCCTCGGAGCATGCGCACATCATCGAATCCCCCACCTGTCATAACAGTGACTCACCCTCCGAGCATGCGCATTTCATCAAATATACCATCCGAGTCAGCGTCTGAGCATGCGCACATCATCGAATCCCCTCCTGTCCATAAATATGGCTCCCCCTCCGAGCATGCGCAGAACATTAAATCATTACTGTTCATACCACTCTGTGCTTGCGCGGAACACGGACCCAACTGTTTGTAACGGAGCCCAGCGTCTGGGCATGCGTACATCAGCCTATTCCCAGTTCTCAATTTTTTTTTAGCTGCGGAGCATGCGCACATCAGCAGTTCCTTCGCAGGTTCAGAACGGGTCTCGAGCTCCGCGCATGCGCAGTTCTGTATTTTGAGGAATTGTCTCAGTGCCTAGATTTACACGGAGATTCACTGCTTGCGGGTATTTTCATTTCTTGTGACAAAGAACATCTTTTCCATTGTGCTAAAGTGCGCTCTTTTTTTCTTTCGGAGGTTTATATAGTGCGAGCTCGACCTGCGTCATTGGAGCGCTTCATGGGGTACCAGATTACATTACTCAAGGTCACATTTATGTATTTCTCTGGCGCTTTGTTTGTTGTTGTTGTTTTATAGAGATTGCATCTCTTTTCAACAACCAAACGGCCTGACAAAGCCCTCATTATTGCCCCCCCCCCCTCCTACCTTAGCTCTCTCAAGTCTATCTTTCGGGTGGTCAGAGAATATTGGCAACTATATAGACGTGTTCGCTAACATTTAGTGACCGACAGGAAGTAGGATTTTTTTAAATGATAAAAATAGCATTTAGGGAAGTGATGACATTAATGAAATGAACATTTGACTTTGGTGATTTACAAACTTTAGTGCTCATCAGTGATCACTACATAATACCCGGATCTCTCTAACCAGTCTTACAACACTCATCTGTCTTGTAAGGCAAACCAGTTAGCCAGAAAATGCTACCTGTAAGAGAGCGTAGGTTACTGGAGAGAAGTGTGTTAGCAATTAGTCCAATTGAACTGATCCAATAACTCCCAAAGTATAATGATTCAGTAGAAGTCAGGACTAGCAACGGTGTCCAGAGTTGGCACTAGGCGTGGACACTGGGCAACCCTGCCAAGTGCCACGCATCAGGCGCCAAATTACAGTAAGTGCCTTGGGTGCGCAACGAGCGTTTGCGCCCACTTTGCTTACATGGGGGGCAGATTTACAAGCCCCCTGCGCCACCAGTACGTCACTTTTCGTGACGTACTAGTGGCGCAGGGGGCTGCTCCATATTTACAAGGAGAGGAAAAGCCACCCTGCGTGACTTTTCCTCTCCTTGTAAATACGGCCCATTCACACGCAGCACTTTGCGGTGAAGGGGCGTTCCATGGGTGTTGCTGTGGGTGTTCCCACGCAACACCCATGGAACAAGACACATCTCCAGAATTACGAGAAATCGTAACTCTGGAGATGCGTCTGAAAGCTACGCCACCCTAGAGGTGGCGTAGCGAGGCGCACCGAGGAGAAATGTTTTCATTTCTCCTCGTTTTTTCCTCTTTCAATGCGTGCTGCATTCTACAGCACGCATTGAAAGAGGAAAATGGTTGTAGTGATTGTTTTTGTGCAGGAAGGTGCCCCTTCCTGCACAAAAACAATCTCCCCACGACGCAGGCATCCTTGCACCATGGTGCAAGGGTGCCTGCGCCGGCGCATGGCTGCAGTTCTGCGCCAGCGCAGGGGGAAGCACAAGGATGCGACATATTCTTGTAAATATGTCGCATCCCTGTGCTTCAAAACTAACGCAGCGCGGCGCAGCAAAATGACTTGCTGTACCCCGCTGCGTTAGTTAATTGTAAATCTGCCCCATGGTATTACTGAAGGGGCCGCAGACGCTTGTGCGACCCCTTCTGTAATATTGATAGTGCTGGCGCGGGCACACCATTTGAAAGGCGCGCCCAATTCAAACAATGAAAATGCGCCTACACCATAATACGGCCCAGGTGTTTAAACTATCGCCAATTAAGATATTTTCCTGCTTTCCTGCACTGTACCAAATTGTCACGCAAAGTAAAGTGCTCATTTGGAACTCCAGAAGAATATTCCAGCTACCTAAGAGTCCAGATTCTACTGCAGGCCTTTCATGCTTTACATCTATCAGGAGCTGACTGTGTTAGCACTTAGCTGCTGGCTGGTGGTCGAAGAGAGGCGGTTACTATGGTTATGAGGAGGGGACTGTGACTGGCGTGTGGAGCAAACAGCAACAGCAGCTTTCAAAAGTGAAAGCAAGAGGAGGAACTGAGTAGCGATGTCCCGTGTGGGAAAATAGCTTTCGGAGTTTGTGTTCTGCCTCCTGCCGATGTGAGACATTATGTTGATCAGGTTCTCGTCGTCAGCAGTGCCTGTGTCACTGCAAACTTTGGACACAGCTCAACCGGCAGTTAGCAAGGTGGTAAGCAGAAGCATGGATAGAGACTAGAACTCTTGCTCTAAGGTACTGGGCTGAGGATCTCGGCAATTGTTTTACTTTATTGCGCTCCTGCAAAGTTAAACGTTGTTCAGCTTACTTACAGTGAGTGTTTACATTAACTTTTACGTTTATGTTTCCTTAAAATACTTTCCCTAAGGGAAGGATGTAAACAAACATATGCGTCACAATTTTGTGTTTTTTCCCCTTTGTCCAGCAGACATCAGAACACTTTCTTTAATTTGTTCTCTTTTTTATTTTATTGTGATAGACTGTAGAGCTTCTCTCCCTGCCAGGAGAAAGGTTACTGTAGCTTTTCATTTCATTGTGGCCTGGCCTGCCGACACGGTGGCATAGCAACTTAATGGAGACCTTAGCATCAGGGGCAATTTGGGCACGTCTCTTTGTTTGGGTACTCCAGCCATATGCTCCATCCGGCTTGTGGACCAACAACTACCAATAGACAGTCATGCATTTCATGCCTGCTTGTATTTTCGGTCAGCAAACTGCTGTCTTTAGTCTTTTATATTGTAGATTTGTAAAGACGTTCAATGTTAAATTGAACAGTCCACAAAGCACCACCTAGCTCCCTCCTCAACGGCATCTGATGCGCGTTCATAAACTTTAAAAAAACAACATTTATTTAGCATAGGCTAAGATCTCATGTGTGACATTTTCAACAACAATTTTTTTCAGTTAATAGCATATAACAACTACATGTTCCAGAATGCAACATAATTTCATGACTAGCTGAACATGTTACAAATGATGAGGCTTCTTTTGGTAGACAGCAACTCACCTGCCATGCCACTACAAGTTAATGCTGCTGCACAACAGCCACACAGAATTCAGCCCCTCACAATGAGTGAGCTGTACAAGTTATACCGTGGTAGGATTACACTAACAACAGAAATTTCTTTAGTCTAAAGATTGGAGACTTTATTCAATATGACTCCTTGTTTATGATACGCTATGTATGATGGTGTGATGGCGGCCAACTGGCTGTGTCTCTTGTGGTGGAGTCTTTTAGCCTTTCCTGGCATTTTAGCTAAAACCAATTAGATTTTTTGCACTTATACATGCATGTTTCCAAGGAATGGACTGGCCCTTAAATTTTAGCTAACTGCATTAAAGGCATCACTAAACATAAACATTTTTCTGAAGTTACAATATCCATTATAGCTTATCACCAGCAGCCTTGTTTGACAGTGCCCAATGTAAACAGATGCGCTTGTAGACTTGTTTGTTCTAAACCAGTGCATGCTTGACCGTTCCTATCATATGATGAAGAATGGTCTCAAAACTCAGATGATCTTATTAGAATAGGGATGTGACCTTCAGTAAGTACTTATGGGTGAGTGACATTCAGTAAGTACCTAAGATGTGTTGACGTTCTTTTAATATCATTTATTGACAATAATATTGCAATAGATATGGTAATATATGAAATGTACCTAATTTCATGGATGTGATCTCTCGCAACAGGTGCTACACACAGTGTCACACATAAGGGTCTGAAATGTCACACATAATCACAATGAAAATATGAAAATGTTGCACATAAGCAAACTAAAAATTTGGCAGCAATGCTTGGGGATGTGTCAGCACTTAGGGTATAAAGAGATCATTAGGGAAGGCAGCAAGACAGCGCCGTTCCGTAAGGGATCCAAGAGAGAATTGTCAAATTAATTAGTAGCACAAGAAACAAAACTTAGCTCAGGTGCAATAAAGATGTAGGAAAAGCTGAAAACTAAAATATATTTCTGCTATTTCTGCCATCGAAATCTAAAGAACTTTGTAATGGACGTGTACTAAAATTAGAGGTCGAACCAGTGGTCGAAATATTACAGATGTTGAGCCATATGAGGGAAACCATAGAAACAGTGCTTAATGAACATGAATTTACAAAGTGCAGATTCAAGTTGGATGTCATTTTAAATTACAGGTACAAATTTATTTTCCGCCATAATGAGGTCACTTAGCGCAGTTGCAAAAAGATTAAACTGCTGGTATTAATAAACATTTTTAAAATGAAAGCTTCTACTTGAATCACATGAAGGATGTGATACTATTAAAGAAGTGACAAAGAATCAGTCAGTGGATTGGAGCTAATCAAGAGTGCGAGCTAGTGTATTTTAAAACTGCATTTATGCTGATAATGGTGCAAGATATGGGTGCGAGCAATTGTTCTGGACATTTTAATGTAAGTCAACTGTGACAATAAAATATGATGAAACTTGTGTTCAACTGTGAATTAGTAACATCTCATATCAGGGTATATGAGTGCTGGAACATGGATAGAAAAATAAAGTGTTTTTTGTAAGATAAAAACCAAAGAATGACGTGTGACATAAAGTAATCTTGTAATGAAATGATTGAGTAGAAACATATGATAATGTGTTGACATTTACTAAGCCACGCACTCGAGTTGTTTGGCTTTGCATGCTTTAGGAAAGTAACGAAATGCAGGGTATATCGCTGTTTTACGTTACTTTGAGTTGGGTAGGTGTTACATGGGTTGAGTATAGGCGGCCCGTGCATCCAGCAGCGTATATCGCTATCTTACGTTACTTTGAGTTGGGTAGGTGTTACATGGGTTGAGTATAGGCGGCCCGTGCATCCAGCAGCGTATATCGCTATCTTACGTTACTTTGAGTTGGGTAGGTGTTACATGGGTTGAGTATAGGCGGCCCGTGCATCCAGCAGCGTATATCGCTATCTTACGTTACTTTGAGTTGGGTAGGTGTTACATGGGTTGAGTATAGGCGGCCCGTGCATCCAGCAGCGTATATCGTTATCTTACGTTACTTTGAGTTGGGTAGGTGTTACATGGGTTGAGTATAGGCGGCCCGTGCATCCAGCAGCGTATATCGCTATCTTACGTTACTTTGAGTTGGGTAGGTGTTACATGGGTTGAGTATAGGCGACCCGTGCATCCAGCAGCGTATATCGCTATCTTACGTTACTTTGAGTTGGGTAGGTGTTACATGGGTTGAGTACAGGCGGCCCGCGCATCCAGCAGCGTATATCGCTATCTTACGTTACTTTGAGTTGGGTAGGTGTTACATGGGTTGAGTATAGGCGGCCCGTGCATCCAGCAGCGTATATCGCTATCTTACGTTACTTTGAGTTGGGTAGGTGTTACATGGGTTGAGTATAGGCGGCCCGTGCATCCAGCAGCGTATATCGCTATCTTACGTTACTTTGAGTTGGGTAGGTGTTACATGGGTTGAGTATAGGCGGCCCGTGCATCCAGCAGCGTATATCGCTATCTTACGTTACTTTGAGTTGGGTAGGTGTTACATGGGTTGAGTATAGGCGGCCCGTGCATCCAGCAGCGTATATCGCTATCTTACGTTACTTTGAGTTGGGTAGGTGTTACATGGGTTGAGTATAGGCGGCCCGTGCATCCAGCAGCGTATATCGCTATCTTACGTTACTTTGAGTTGGGTAGGTGTTACATGGGTTGAGTATAGGCGACCCCGTGCATCCAGCAGCGTATATCGCTATCTTACGTTACTTTGAGTTGGGTAGGTGTTACATGGGTTGAGTACAGGCGGCCCCGCGCATCCAGCAGCGTATATCGCTATCTTACGTTACTTTGAGTTGGGTAGGTGTTACATGGGTTGAGTATAGGCGGCCCGTGCATCCAGCAGCGTATATCGCTATCTTACGTTACTTTGAGTTGGGTAGGTGTTACATGGGTTGAGTATAGGCGGCCCGTGCATCCAGCAGCGTATATCGCTATCTTACGTTACTTTGAGTTGGGTAGGTGTTACATGGGTTGAGTATAGGCGGCCCGTGCATCCAGCAGCGTATATCGCTATCTTACGTTACTTTGAGTTGGGTAGGTGTTACATGGGTTGAGTATAGGCGGCCCGTGCATCCAGCAGCGTATATCACTATCTTACGTTACTTTGAGTTGGGTAGGTGTTACATGGGTTGAGTATAGGCGGCCCGTGCATCCAGCAGCGTATATCGCTATCTTACGTTACTTTGAGTTGGGTAGGTGTTACATGGGTTGAGTACAGGCGGCCCCGCGCATCCAGCAGCGTATATCACTATCTTACGTTACTTTGAGTTGGGTAGGTGTTACATGGGTTGAGTATAGGCGGCGCCGCGCATCCAGCAGCGTATATCGCTATCTTACGTTACTTTGAGTTGGGTAGGTGTTACATGGGTTGAGTACAGGCGGCCCCGCGCATCCAGCAGCGTATATCGCTATCTTACGTTACTTTGAGTTGGGTAGGTGTTACATGGGTTGAGTACAGGCGGCCCGCGCATCCAGCAGCGTATATCACTATCTTACGTTACTTTGAGTTGGGTAGGTGTTACATGGGTTGAGTATAGGCGACCCCGTGCATCCAGCAGGGTATATCGCTATCTTACGTTACTTTGAGTTGGGTAGGTGTTACATGGGTTGAGTACAGGCGGCCCCGCACATCCAGCAGCGTATATCACTATCTTACGTTACTTTGAGTTGGGTAGGTGTTACATGGGTTGAGTATAGGCGGCCCGTGCATCCAGCAGCGTATATCGCTATCTTACGTTACTTTGAGTTGGGTAGGTGTTACATGGGTTGAGTATAGGCGGCCCGTGCATCCAGCAGCGTATATCGCTATCTTACGTTACTTTGAGTTGGGTAGGTGTTACATGGGTTGAGTACAGGCGGCCCGTGCATCCAGCAGCGTATATCGCTATCTTACGTTACTTTGAGTTGGGTAGGTGTTACATGGGTTGAGTACAGGCGGCCCGTGCATCCAGCAGCGTATATCGCTATCTTACGTTACTTTGAGTTGGGTAGGTGTTACATGGGTTGAGTATAGGCGACCCCGTGCATCCAGCAGCGTATATCACTATCTTACGTTACTTTGAGTTGGGTAGGTGTTACATGGGTTGAGTACAGGCGGCCCCGCGCATCCAGCAGCGTATATCACTATCTTACGTTACTTTGAGTTGGGTAGGTGTTACATGGGTTGAGTATAGGCGGCCCGTGCATCCAGCAGCGTATATCGCTATCTTACGTTACTTTGAGTTGGGTAGGTGTTACATGGGTTGAGTACAGGCGGCCCGTGCATCCAGCAGCGTATATCGCTATCTTACGTTACTTTGAGTTGGGTAGGTGTTACATGGGTTGAGTACAGGCGGCCCGTGCATCAAGCAGCGTATATCGCTATCTTACGTTACTTTGAGTTGGGTAGGTGTTACATGGGTTGAGTACAGGCGGCCCGTGCATCCAGCAGCGTATATCGCTATCTTACGTTACTTTGAGTTGGGTAGGTGTTACATGGGTTGAGTATAGGCGACCCCGTGCATCCAGCAGCGTATATCACTATCTTACATTACTTTGAGTTGGGTAGGTGGTACATGGGTTGAGTACAGGCGGCCCCGCGCATCCAGCAGCGTATATCACTATCTTACGTTACTTTGAGTTGGGTAGGTGTTACATGGGTTAAGTATAGGCGGCCCGTGCATCCAGCAGCGTATATCGCTATCTTACGTTACTTTGAGTTGGGTAGGTGTTACATGGGTTGAGTACAGGCGGCCCGTGCATCCAGCAGCGTATATCGCTATCTTACGTTACTTTGAGTTGGGTAGGTGTTACATGGGTTGAGTACAGGCGACCCCGTGCATCCAGCAGCGTATATCACTATCTTACGTTACTTTGAGTTGGGTAGGTGTTACATGGGTTGAGTACAGGCGGCCCCGCGCATCCAGCAGCGTATATCACTATCTTACGTTACTTTGAGTTGGGTAGGTGTTACATGGGTTGGAGTACAGGCGGCCCCGCGCATCCAGCAGCGTATATCGCTATCTTACGTTACTTTGAGTTGGGTAGGTGTTACATGGGTTTAGGATAGGCGGCCCCGTGCATCCAGCAGCGTATATCGCTATCTTACGTTACTTTGAGTTGGGTAGGTGTTACATGGGTTGAGTACAGGCGGCCCCGCGCATCCAGCAGCGTATATCACTATCTTACGTTACTTTGAGTTGGGTAGGTGTTACATGGGTTGAGTATAGGCGGCCCCGTGCATCCAGCAGCGTATATCGCTATCTTACGTTACTTTGAGTTGGGTAGGTGTTACATGGGTTGAGTACAGGCGGCCCGTGCATCCAGCAGCGTATATCGCTATCTTACGTTACTTTGAGTTGGGTAGGTGTTACATGGGTTGAGTATAGGCGGCACGTGCATCCAGCAGCGTATATCGCTATCTTACGTTACTTTGAGTTGGGTAGGTGTTACATGGGTTGAGTATAGGCGACCCAGTGCATCCAGCAGCGTATATCACTATCTTACGTTACTTTGAGTTGGGTAGTTGTTACATGGGTTGAGTACAGGCGGCCCCGCGCATCCAGCAGCGTATATCACTATCTTACGTTACTTTGAGTTGGGTAGGTGTTACATGGGTTGAGTATAGGCGGCCCGTGCATCCAGCAGCGTATATCGATATCTTACGTTACTTTGAGTTGGGTAGGTGTTACATGGGTTGAGTATAGGTGGCCCGTGCATCCAGCAGCGTATATCACTATCTTACGTTACTTTGAGTTGGGTAGGTGTTACATGGGTTGAGTACAGGCGGCCCGTGCATCCAGCAGCGTATATCGCTATCTTACGTTACTTTGAGTTGGGTAGGTGTTACATGGGTTGCGTACAGGCGGCCCCGCGCATCCAGCAGCGTATATCACTATCTTACGTTACTTTGAGTTGGGTAGGTGTTACATGGGTTGAGTACAGGCGGCCCGTGCATCCAGCAGCGTATATCGCTATCTTACGTTACTTTGAGTTGGGTAGGTGTTACATGGGTTGAGTACAGGCGGCCCGTGCATCCAGCAGCGTATATCGCTATCTTACGTTACTTTGAGTTGGGTAGGTGTTACATGGGTTGAGTACAGGCGGCCCCGCGCATCCAGCAGCGTATATCGCTATCTTACGTTACTTTGAGTTGGGTAGGTGTTACATGGGTTGAGTACAGGCGGCCCCGCGCATCCAGCAGCGTATATCGCTATCTTACGTTACTTTGAGTTGGGTAGGTGTTACATGGGTTGAGTACAGGCGGCCCCGCGCATCCAGCAGCGTATATCCCTATCTTACGTTACTTTGAGTTGGGTAGGTGTTACATGGGTTGAGTACAGGCGGCCCCGCGCATCCAGCAGCGTATATCGCTATCTTACATTACTTTGAGTTGGGTAGGGTTTACATGGGTTGAGGATAGGCGGCCCGTGCATCCAGCAGCGTATATCGCTGTCTTATGTTACTTTGAGTTGGGTAGGTGTTACATGGGTTTAGGATAGGCGGCCCCGTGCATCCAGCAGCGTATATCGCTGTCTTATGTTACTTTGAGTTGGGTAGGTGTAACATGGGTTTAGGATAGGCGGCCCGTGCATCCAGCAGCGTATATCGCTATCTTACGTTACTTTGAGTTGGGTAGGTGTTACATGGGTTGAGTATAGGCGGCGCCGCGCATCCAGCAGCGTATATCACTATCTTACGTTACTTTGAGTTGGGTAGGTGTTACATGGGTTGAGTATAGGCGACCCCGTGCATCCAGCAGCGTATATCACTATCTTACGTTACTTTGAGTTGGGTAGGTGTTACATGGGTTGAGTACAGGCGGCCCCGCGCATCCAGCAGCGTATATCACTATCTTACGTTACTTTGAGTTGGGTAGGTGTTACATGGGTTGAGTATAGGCGGCCCGTGCATCCAGCAGCGTATATCGCTATCTTACGTTACTTTGAGTTGGGTAGGTGTTACATGGGTTGAGTACAGGCGGCCCCGCGCATCCAGCAGCGTATATCACTATCTTACGTTACTTTGAGTTGGGTAGGTGTTACATGGGTTGAGTATAGGCGGCCCGTGCATCCAGCAGCGTATATCGCTATCTTACGTTACTTTGAGTTGGGTAGGTGTTACATGGGTTGAGTATAGGCGACCCCGTGCATCCAGCAGCGTATATCACTATCTTACGTTACTTTGAGTTGGGTAGGTGTTACATGGGTTGAGTACAGGCGGCCCCGCGCATCCAGCAGCGTATATCACTATCTTACGTTACTTTGAGTTGGGTAGGTGTTACATGGGTTGAGTATAGGCGGCCCGTGCATCCAGCAGCGTATATCGCTATCTTACGTTACTTTGAGTTGGGTAGGTGTTACATGGGTTGAGTATAGGCGGCCCGTGCATCCAGCAGCGTATATCACTATCTTACGTTACTTTGAGTTGGGTAGGTGTTACATGGGTTGAGTACAGGCGGCCCGTGCATCCAGCAGCGTATATCACTATCTTACGTTACTTTGAGTTGGGTAGGTGTTACATGGGTTGAGTACAGGCGGCCCGTGCATCCAGCAGCGTATATCACTATCTTACGTTACTTTGAGTTGGGTAGGTGTTACATGGGTTGAGTACAGGCGGCCCGTGCATCCAGCAGCGTATATCACTATCTTACGTTACTTTGAGTTGGGTAGGTGTTACATGGGTTGAGTACAGGCGGCCCGCGCATCCAGCAGCGTATATCGCTATCTTACGTTACTTTGAGTTGGGTAGGTGTTACATGGGTTGAGTATAGGCGACCCCGTGCATCCAGCAGCGTATATCACTATCTTACGTTACTTTGAGTTGGGTAGGTGTTACATGGGTTGAGTACAGGCGGCCCCGTGCATCCAGCAGCGTATATCACTATCTTACGTTACTTTGAGTTGGGTAGGTGTTACATGGGTTGAGTATAGGCGGCCCGTGCATCCAGCAGCGTATATCGCTATCTTACGTTACTTTGAGTTGGGTAGGTGTTACATGGGTTGAGTACAGGCGGCCCGTGCATCCAGCAGCGTATATCGCTATCTTACGTTACTTTGAGTTGGGTAGGTGTTACATGGGTTGAGTACAGGCGGCCCGTGCATCCAGCAGCGTATATCGCTATCTTACGTTACTTTGAGTTGGGTAGGTGTTACATGGGTTGAGTATAGGCGACCCCGTGCATCCAGCAGCGTATATCACTATCTTACGTTACTTTGAGTTCGGTAGGTGTTACATGGGTTGAGTACAGGCGGCCCCGCGCATCCAGCAGCGTATATCACTATCTTACGTTACTTTGAGTTGGGTAGGTGTTACATGGGTTGAGTTTAGGCGGCCCGTGCATCCAGCAGCGTATATCGCTATCTTACGTTACTTTGAGTTGGGTAGGTGTTACATGGGTTGAGTATAGGCGACCCCGTGCATCCAGCAGCGTATATCGCTATCTTACGTTACTTTGAGTTGGGTAGGTGTTACATGGGTTGAGTACAGGCGGCCCCGCGCATCCAGCAGCGTATATCACTATCTTACGTTACTTTGAGTTGGGTAGGTGTTACATGGGTTGAGTATAGGCGGCCTGTGCATCCAGCAGCGTATATCGCTATCTTACGTTACTTTGAGTTGGGTAGGTGTTACATGGGTTGAGTACAGGCGGCCCCGCGCATCCAGCAGCGTATATCACTATCTTACGTTACTTTGAGTTGGGTAGGTGTTACATGGGTTGAGTACAGGCGGCCCCGCGCATCCAGCAGCGTATATCGCTATCTTACGTTACTTTGAGTTAGGTAGGTGTTACATGGGTTGAGTATAGGCGGCCCGTGCATCCAGCAGCGTATATCACTATCTTACGTTACTTTGAGTTGGGTAGGTGTTACATGGGTTGAGTATAGGAGGCCCGTGCATCCAGCAGCGTATATCGCTATCTTACGTTACTTTGAGTTGGGTAGGTGTTACATGGGTTGAGTATAGGCGGCCCGTGCATCCAGCAGCGTATATCGCTATCTTACGTTACTTTGAGTTGGGTAGGTGTTACATGGGTTGAGTATAGGCGGCCCGTGCATCCAGCAGCGTATATCGCTATCTTACGTTACTTTGAGTTGGGTAGGTGTTACATGGGTTGAGTATAGGCGACCCCGTGCATCCAGCAGCGTATATCGCTATCTTACGTTACTTTGAGTTGGGTAGGTGTTACATGGGTTGAGTATAGGCGGCCCGTGCATCCAGCAGCGTATATCACTATCTTACGTTACTTTGAGTTGGGTAGGTGTTACATGGGTTGAGTACAGGCGGCCCGTGCATCCAGCAGCGTATATCACTATCTTACGTTACTTTGAGTTGGGTAGGTGTTACATGGGTTGAGTATAGGCGACCCCGTGCATCCAGCAGCGTATATCGCTATCTTACGTTACTTTGAGTTGGGTAGGTGTTACATGGGTTGAGTATAGGCGACCCCCGTGCATCCAGCAGCGTATATCACTATCTTACGTTACTTTGAGTTGGGTAGGTGTTACATGGGTTGAGTACAGGCGGCGCCGCGCATCCAGCAGCGTATATCACTATCTTACGTTACTTTGAGTTGGGTAGGTGTTACATGGGTTGAGTACAGGCGGCCCCGCGCATCCAGCAGCGTATATCGCTATCTTACGTTACTTTGAGTTGGGTAGGTGTTACATGGGTTGAGTATAGGCGGCCCGTGCATCCAGCAGCGTATATCACTATCTTACGTTACTTTGAGTTGGGTAGGTGTTACATGGGTTGAGTACAGGCGGCCCGTGCATCCAGCAGCGTATATCGCTATCTTACGTTACTTTGAGTTGGGTAGGTGTTACATGGGTTGAGTATAGGCGGCCCGTGCATCCAGCAGCGTATATCGCTATCTTACGTTACTTTGAGTTGGGTAGGTGTTACATGGGTTGAGTACAGGCGGCCCGCGCATCCAGCAGCGTATATTGCTATCTTACGTTACTTTGAGTTGGGTAGGTGTTACATGGGTTGAGTACAGGCGGCCCCGTGCATCCAGCAGCGTATATCGCTATCTTACGTTACTTTGAGTTGGGTAGGTGTTACATGGGTTGAGTACAGGCGGCCCCGCACATCCAGCAGCGTATATCACTATCTTACGTTACTTTGAGTTGGGTAGGTGTTACATGGGTTGAGTATAGGCGACCCCGTGCATCCAGCAGCGTATATCGCTATCTTACGTTACTTTGAGTTGGGTAGGTGTTACATGGGTTGAGTACAGGCGGCCCGCACATCCAGCAGCGTATATCACTATCTTACGTTACTTTGAGTTGGGTAGGTGTTACATGGGTTGAGTATAGGCGGCCCGTGCATCCAGCAGCGTATATCGCTATTGTGGAAGTGGTCCTTCTCCAACCTCCCACAGGTACACCTATAACAAGGAAGACCAGCAGTCGGAGGTAACTGTAACATAAAAAGATTTATTTCGCTCAAGCGGGTACACAACCTCACAGCTCCATGTGGCTATGAGAGAAGTGGACCACTTACACAGTCATAGACAGCCTTATATATCTTTCTGCTGGACCAAGCGTAGGTGAAAATGGATGTGACAAATTAGCAGCTGCCAAGGATGATTAATAATCCCAGGATGATATCATGTACTAGTCAGGACCAGTACCTCTGGAAATATGTATACATGGCATGCAGAACACATATATATAAGGATTACTCACTAACTCCCACCACTCATCAGTAATCCCGTGGTCAACAGAAATAAAGCAGAACTATACATAACTTGTGCCAGACATATAAACATAGACACGCCTGTGGTTACAGAGTCAGGCGCTCACTTGATTAATCATCTGGATATGGAACAAAAGGTCGCACGTCCTGTATCAACAATAATTTGTAGACATAAGCAGTTTATGTTTGCTAGCTGTAATACATTTGATATCAGTGAATAGGAATGTTAAACAATTGAGTCATTGACCGTTTGTTAAATGCATCCTGCCCTACTTGCGTGCTAGCAAGTAGAGAACAAACATATGCTCTGGGGTCTTTTGACGTATCCACATTGTTCTGTGTAGCTGAAAGGGAGCACATTATTTTGTGATGAGGAGACAGACTAAGAAAAGCTTACCACAAAATGGTGGCTGCAAAATATAAAATGGAGGAGCTTACGTCCATTATAAAATCTGTATTTCCACACTATCTTACGTTACTTTGAGTTGGGTAGGTGTTACATGGGTTGAGTATAGGCGGCCCGTGCATCCAGCAGCGTATATCGCTATCTTACGTTACTTTGAGTTGGGTAGGTGTTACATGGGTTGAGTACAGGCGGCCCGTGCATCCAGCAGCGTATATCGCTATCTTACGTTACTTTGAGTTGGGTAGGTGTTACATGGGTTGAGTACAGGCGGCCCGTGCATCCAGCAGCGTATATCGCTATCTTACGTTACTTTGAGTTGGGTAGGTGTTACATGGGTTGAGTATAGGCGACTCCCGTGCATCCAGCAGCGTATATCACTATCTTACGTTACTTTGAGTTGGGTAGGTGTTACATGGGTTGAGTACAGGCGGCCCCGCGCATCCAGCAGCGTATATCACTATCTTACGTTACTTTGAGTTGGGTAGGTGTTACATGGGTTGAGTATAGGCGGCTCCGTGCATCCAGCAGCGTATATCGCTATCTTACGTTACTTTGAGTTGGGTAGGTGTTACATGGGTTGAGTACAGGCGGCCCGTGCATCCAGCAGCGTATATCGCTATCTTACGTTACTTTGAGTTGGGTAGGTGTTACATGGGTTGAGTACAGGCGGCCCGTGCATCCAGCAGCGTATATCGCTATCTTACGTTACTTTGAGTTGGGTAGGTGTTACATGGGTTGAGTACAGGCGGCCCGTGCATCCAGCAGCGTATATCGCTATCTTACGTTACTTTGAGTTGGGTAGGTGTTACATGGGTTGAGTACAGGCGGCCCGTGCATCCAGCAGCGTATATCGCTATCTTACGTTACTTTGAGTTGGGTAGGTGTTACATGGGTTGAGTACAGGCGGCCCGTGCATCCAGCAGCGTATATCGCTATCTTACGTTACTTTGAGTTGGGTAGGTGTTACATGGGTTGAGTATAGGCGACCCCGTGCATCCAGCAGCGTATATCACTATCTTACGTTACTTTGAGTTGGGTAGGTGTTACATGGGTTGAGTACAGGCGGCCCATGCATCCAGCAGCGTATATCGCTATCTTACGTTACTTTAAGTTGGGTAGGTGTTACATGGGTTGAGTACAGGCGACCCCGTGCATCCAGCAGCGTATATCACTATCTTACGTTACTTTGAGTTGGGTAGGTGTTACATGGGTTGAGTACAGGCGGCCCCGCGCATCCAGCAGCGTATATCACTATCTTACGTTACTTTGAGTTGGGTAGGTGTTACATGGGTTGAGTACAGGCGGCCCCGCGCATCCAGCAGCGTATATCGCTATCTTACGTTACTTTGAGTTGGGTAGGTGTTACATGGGTTTAGGATAGGCGGCCCCGTGCATCCAGCAGCGTATATCACTATCTTACGTTACTTTGAGTTGGGTAGGTGTTACATGGGTTGAGTACAGGCGGCCCCGCGCATCCAGCAGCGTATATCACTATCTTACGTTACTTTGAGTTGGGTAGGTGTTACATGGGTTGAGTATAGGCGGCCCCGTGCATCCAGCAGCGTATATCGCTATCTTACTTTACTTTGAGTTGGGTAGGTGTTACATGGGTTGAGTACAGGCGGCCCGTGCATCCAGCAGCGTATATCGCTATCTTACGTTACTTTGAGTTGGGTAGGTGTTACATGGGTTGAGTATAGGCGGCACGTGCATCCAGCAGCGTATATCGCTATCTTACGTTACTTTGAGTTGGGTAGGTGTTACATGGGTTGAGTATAGTCGACCCAGTGCATCCAGCAGCGTATATCACTATCTTACGTTACTTTGAGTTGGGTAGTTGTTACATGGGTTGAGTACAGGCGGCCCCGCGCATCCAGCAGCGTATATCACTATCTTACGTTACTTTGAGGTGGGTAGGTGTTACATGGGTTGAGTATAGGCGGCCCGTGCATCCAGCAGCGTATATCGCTATCTTACGTTACTTTGAGTTGGGTAGGTGTTACATGGGTTGAGTATAGGCGGCCCGTGCATCCAGCAGCGTATATCACTATCTTACGTTACTTTGAGTTGGGTAGGTGTTACATGGGTTGAGTACAGGCGGCCCGTGCATCCAGCAGCGTATATCGCTATCTTACGTTACTTTGAGTTGGGTAGGTGTTACATGGGTTGAGTACAGGCGGCCCCGCGCATCCAGCAGCGTATATCACTATCTTACGTTACTTTGAGTTGGGTAGGTGTTACATGGGTTGAGTACAGGCGGCCCGTGCATCCAGCAGCGTATATCGCTATCTTACGTTACTTTGAGTTGGGTAGGTGTTACATGGGTTGAGTACAGGCGGCCCGTGCATCCAGCAGCGTATATCGCTATCTTACGTTACTTTGAGTTGGGTAGGTGTTACATGGGTTGAGTACAGGCGGCCCCGCGCATCCAGCAGCGTATATCGCTATCTTACGTTACTTTGAGTTGGGTAGGTGTTACATGGGTTGAGTACAGGCGGCCCGCGCATCCAGCAGCGTATATCGCTATCTTACGTTACTTTGAGTTGGGTAGATGTTACATGGGCTGAGTACAGGCGGCCCCGCGCATCCAGCAGCGTATATCACTATCTTACGTTACTTTGAGTTGGGTAGGTGTTACATGGGTTGAGTACAGGCGGCCCCGCGCATCCAGCAGCGTATATCGCTATCTTACGTTACTTTGAGTTGGGTAGGGTTTACATGGGTTGAGGATAGGCGGCCCGTGCATCCAGCAGCGTATATCGCTGTCTTATGTTACTTTGAGTTGGGTAGGTGTTACATGGGTTTAGGATAGGCGGCCCCGTGCATCCAGCAGCGTATATCGCTGTCTTATGTTACTTTGAGTTGGGTAGGTGTTACATGGGTTTAGGATAGGCGGCCCCGTGCATCCAGCAGCGTATATCGCTATCTTACGTTACTTTGAGTTGGGTAGGTGTTACATGGGTTGAGTATAGGCGGCGCCGCGCATCCAGCAGCGTATATCACTATCTTACGTTACTTTGAGTTGGGTAGGTGTTACATGGGTTGAGTATAGGCGACCCCGTGCATCCAGCAGCGTATATCACTATCTTACGTTACTTTGAGTTGGGTAGGTGTTACATGGGTTGAGTACAGGTGGCCCCGCGCATCCAGCAGCGTATATCACTATCTTACGTTACTTTGAGTTGGGTAGGTGTTACATGGGTTGAGTATAGGCGGCCCGTGCATCCAGCAGCGTATATCGCTATCTTACGTTACTTTGAGTTGGGTAGGTGTTACATGGGTTGAGTACAGGCGGCCCCGCGCATCCAGCAGCGTATATCACTATCTTACGTTACTTTGAGTTGGGTAGGTGTTACATGGGTTGAGTATAGGCGGCCCGTGCATCCAGCAGCGTATATCGCTATCTTACGTTACTTTGAGTTGGGTAGGTGTTACATGGGTTGAGTATAGGCGACCCCGTGCATCCAGCAGCGTATATCACTATCTTACGTTACTTTGAGTTGGGTAGGTGTTACATGGGTTGAGTACAGGCGGCCCCGCGCATCCAGCAGCGTATATCACTATCTTACGTTACTTTGTGTTGGGTAGGTGTTACATGGGTTGAGTATAGGCGGCCCGTGCATCCAGCAGCGTATATCGCTATCTTACGTTACTTTGAGTTGGGTAGGTGTTACATGGGTTGAGTATAGGCGGCCCGTGCATCCAGTAGCGTATATCACTATCTTACGTTACTTTGAGTTGGGTAGGTGTTACATGGGTTGAGTACAGGCGGCCCGTGCATCCAGCAGCGTATATCACTATCTTACGTTACTTTGAGTTGGGTAGGTGTTACATGGGTTGAGTATAGGCGCCCGTGCATCCAGCAGCGTATATCACTATCTTACGTTACTTTGAGTTGGGTAGGTGTTACATGGGTTGAGTACAGGCGGCCCGCGCATCCAGCAGCGTATATCGCTATCTTACGTTACTTTGAGTTGGGTAGGTGTTACATGGGTTGAGTACAGGCGGCCCCGTGCATCCAGCAGCGTATATCACTATCTTACGTTACTTTGAGTTGGGTAGGTGTTACATGGGTTGAGTATAGGCGACCCCGTGCATCCAGCAGCGTATATCACTATCTTACGTTACTTTGAGTTGGGTAGGTGTTACATGGGTTGAGTATAGGCGGCCCGTGCATCCAGCAGCGTATATCGCTATCTTACGTTACTTTGAGTTGGGTAGGTGTTACATGGGTTGAGTACAGGCGGCCCGTGCATCCAGCAGCGTATATCGCTATCTTACGTTACTTTGAGTTGGGTAGGTGTTACATGGGTTGAGTACAGGCGGCCCGTGCATCCAGCAGCGTATATCGCTATCTTACGTTACTTTGAGTTGGGTAGGTGTTACATGGGTTGAGTATAGGCGACCCCGTGCATCCAGCAGCGTATATCACTATCTTACGTTACTTTGAGTTCGGTAGGTGTTACATGGGTTGAGTGCAGGCGGCCCCGCGCATCCAGCAGCGTATATCACTATCTTACGTTACTTTGAGTTGGGTAGGTGTTACATGGGTTGAGTTTAGGCGGCCCGTGCATCCAGCAGCGTATATCGCTATCTTACGTTACTTTGAGTTGGGTAGGTGTTACATGGGTTGAGTATAGGCGACCCCGTGCATCCAGCAGCGTATATCGCTATCTTACGTTACTTTGAGTTGGGTAGGTGTTACATGGGTTGAGTACAGGCGGCCCCGCGCATCCAGCAGCGTATATCACTATCTTACGTTACTTTGAGTTGGGTAGGTGTTACATGGGTTGAGTATAGGCGGCCTGTGCATCCAGCAGCGTATATCGCTATCTTACGTTACTTTGAGTTGGGTAGGTGTTACATGGGTTGAGTACAGGCGGCCCCGCGCATCCAGCAGCGTATATCACTATCTTACGTTACTTTGAGTTGGGTGGGTGTTACATGGGTTGAGTACAGGCGGCCCCGCGCATCCAGCAGCGTATATCACTATCTTACGTTACTTTGAGTTGGGTAGGTGTTACATGGGTTGAGTATAGGCGGCCCGTGCATCCAGCAGCGTATATCGCTATCTTACGTTACTTTGAGTTAGGTAGGTGTTACATGGGTTGAGTATAGGCGGCCCGTGCATCCAGCAGCGTATATCACTATCTTACGTTACTTTGAGTTAGGTAGGTGTTACATGGGTTGAGTATAGGCGGCCCGTGCATCCAGCAGCGTATATCACTATCTTACGTTACTTTGAGTTGGGTAGGTGTTACATGGGTTGAGTATAGGCGGCCCGTGCATCCAGCAGCGTATATCGCTATCTTACGTTACTTTGAGTTGGGTAGGTGTTACATGGGTTGAGTATAGGCGGCCCGTGCATCCAGCAGCGTATATCGCTATCTTACGTTACTTTGAGTTGGGTAGGTGTTACATGGGTTGAGTATAGGCGGCCCGTGCATCCAGCAGCGTATATCGCTATCTTACGTTACTTTGAGTTGGGTAGGTGTTACATGGGTTGAGTATAGGCGACCCCGTGCATCCAGCAGCGTATATCGCTATCTTACGTTACTTTGAGTTGGGTAGGTGTTACATGGGTTGAGTATAGGCGGCCCGTGCATCCAGCAGCGTATATCACTATCTTACGTTACTTTGAGTTGGGTAGGTGTTACATGGGTTGAGTACAGGCGGCCCGTGCATCCAGCAGCGTATATCACTATCTTACGTTACTTTGAGTTGGGTAGGTGTTACATGGGTTGAGTATAGGCGACCCCGTGCATCCAGCAGCGTATATCGCTATCTTACGTTACTTTGAGTTGGGTAGGTGTTACATGGGTTGAGTATAGGCGACCCCGTGCATCCAGCAGCGTATATCACTATCTTACGTTACTTTGAGTTGGATAGGTGTTACATGGGTTGAGTACAGGCGGCGCCGCGCATCCAGCAGCGTATATCACTATCTTACGTTACTTTGAGTTGGGTAGGTGTTACATGGGTTGAGTACAGGCGGCCTCGCGCATCCAGCAGCGTATATCGCTATCTTACGTTACTTTGAGTTGGGTAGGTGTTACATGGGTTGAGTATAGGCGGCCCGTGCATCCAGCAGCGTATATCACTATCTTACGTTACTTTGAGTTGGGTAGGTGTTACATGGGTTGAGTACAGGCGGCCCGTGCATCCAGCAGCGTATATCGCTATCTTACGTTACTTTGAGTTGGGTAGGTGTTACATGGGTTGAGTACAGGCGGCCCCGCGCATCCAGCAGCGTATATCACTATCTTACGTTACTTTGAGTTGGGTAGGTGTTACATGGGTTGAGTACAGGCGGCCCGCGCATCCAGCAGCGTATATCACTATCTTACGTTACTTTGAGTTGGGTAGGTGTTACATGGGTTGAGTACAGGCGGCCCCGCGCATCCAGCAGCGTATATCACTATCTTACGTTACTTTGAGTTGGGTAGGTGTTACATGGGTTGAGTATAGGCGGCCCGTGCATCCAGCAGCGTATATCGCTATCTTACGTTACTTTGAGTTAGGTAGGTGTTACATGGGTTGAGTATAGGCGGCCCGTGCATCCAGCAGCGTATATCACTATCTTACGTTACTTTGAGTTAGGTAGGTGTTACATGGGTTGAGTATAGGCGGCCCGTGCATCCAGCAGCGTATATCACTATCTTACGTTACTTTGAGTTGGGTAGGTGTTACATGGGTTGAGTATAGGCGGCCCGTGCATCCAGCAGCGTATATCGCTATCTTACGTTACTTTGAGTTGGGTAGGTGTTACATGGGTTGAGTATAGGCGGCCCGTGCATCCAGCAGCGTATATCGCTATCTTACGTTACTTTGAGTTGGGTAGGTGTTACATGGGTTGAGTATAGGCGGCCCGTGCATCCAGCAGCGTATATCGCTATCTTACGTTACTTTGAGTTGGGTAGGTGTTACATGGGTTGAGTATAGGCGACCCCGTGCATCCAGCAGCGTATATCGCTATCTTACGTTACTTTGAGTTGGGTAGGTGTTACATGGGTTGAGTATAGGCGGCCCGTGCATCCAGCAGCGTATATCACTATCTTACGTTACTTTGAGTTGGGTAGGTGTTACATGGGTTGAGTACAGGCGGCCCGTGCATCCAGCAGCGTATATCACTATCTTACGTTACTTTGAGTTGGGTAGGTGTTACATGTGTTGAGTATAGGCGACCCCGTGCATCCAGCAGCGTATATCGCTATCTTACGTTACTTTGAGTTGGGTAGGTGTTACATGGGTTGAGTATAGGCGACCCCGTGCATCCAGCAGCGTATATCACTATCTTACGTTACTTTGAGTTGGGTAGGTGTTACATGGGTTGAGTACAGGCGGCGCCGCGCATCCAGCAGCGTATATCACTATCTTACGTTACTTTGAGTTCCGTAGGTGTTACATGGGTTGAGTACAGGCGGCCCCGCGCATCCAGCAGCGTATATCGCTATCTTACGTTACTTTGAGTTGGGTAGGTGTTACATGGGTTGAGTATAGGCGGCCCGTGCATCCAGCAGCGTATATCACTATCTTACGTTACTTTGAGTTGGGTAGGTGTTACATGGGTTGAGTACAGGCGGCCCGTGCATCCAGCAGCGTATATCGCTATCTTACGTTACTTTGAGTTGGGTAGGTGTTACATGGGTTGAGTATAGGCGGCCCGTGCATCCAGCAGCGTATATCGCTATCTTACGTTACTTTGAGTTGGGTAGGTGTTACATGGGTTGAGTACAGGCGGCCCCGCGCATCCAGCAGCGTATATTGCTATCTTACGTTACTTTGAGTTGGGTAGGTGTTACATGGGTTGAGTACAGGCGGCCCGTGCATCCAGCAGCGTATATCGCTATCTTACGTTACTTTGAGTTGGGTAGGTGTTACATGGGTTGAGTACAGGCGGCCCCGCGCATCCAGCAGCGTATATCACTATCTTACGTTACTTTGAGTTGGGTAGGTGTTACATGGGTTGAGTATAGGCGGCCCCGTGCATCCAGCAGCGTATATCGCTATCTTACGTTACTTTGAGTTGGGTAGGTGTTACATGGGTTGAGTATAGGTGGCCCCGTGCATCCAGCAGCGTATATCACTATCTTACGTTACTTTGAGTTGGGTAGGTGTTACATGGGTTGAGTATAGGCGGCGCCGCGCATCCAGCAGCGTATATCACTATCTTACGTTACTTTGAGTTGGGTAGGTGTTACATGGGTTGAGTATAGGCGACCCCGTGCATCCAGCAGCGTATATCACTATCTTACGTTACTTTGAGTTGGGTAGGTGTTACATGGGTTGAGTACAGGCGGCCCCGCGCATCCAGCAGCGTATATCGCTATCTTACGTTACTTTGAGTTGGGTAGGTGTTACATGGGTTGAGTACAGGCGGCCCGTGCATCCAGCAGCGTATATCACTATCTTACGTTACTTTGAGTTGGGTAGGTGTTACATGGGTTGAGTATAGGCGGCCCCGTGCATCCAGCAGCGTATATCGCTATCTTACGTTACTTTGAGTTGGGTAGGTGTTACATGGGTTGAGTATAGGCGGCCTGTGCATCCAGCAGCGTATATCGCTATCTTACGTTACTTTGAGTTGGGTAGGTGTTACATGGGTTGAGTATAGGCGGCCTGTGCATCCAGCAGCGTATATCGCTATCTTACGTTACTTTGAGTTGGGTAGGTGTTACATGGGTTGAGTATAGGCGGCCTGTGCATCCAGTAATGTATTTTGTAGCAAACCCAGATTTACAAAAAACGGGTTTGTGCCAAAATGGTGTGCCCACCCGAGGCTGGTGTAATATGAAGAAATATGTTTATTTCTCCTCGTTACTTCCTCTTTTCATGTGTGCTGTATTCTGCAGCATACATGGAAAGAGGAATATGCCTCTAAGAATTGTTTTTTTTGCAGGAAGGGTCAGATAAAATCTTTAAAGGCAACAATTTTGCGGATGTAGTAATAACATTTGAAGCATTTAACGCGCCAGCTAAATGCACTGTTCTGTTGGTAATAAAGATAATCCCAGATGTGCCTGCATAAACTATGGAAGGGATTAGGTTTATACAGGTAAAAATTGAATGAGAATTCAAGCAAAACGTGCAGCAAAAGTGATGTAAGCTGAATGATGAAGCGGTGTGAATGAGCTCAGAGGGAAACGTGGTGTTACCATATACCCTGTTGTCACAAATGTTGAATCTTTTTCATGGTTTTACACCTTTAGGAAGAGATGCACTGACTGCCAGTTTTCAGCGACTATGTTGGGATGAGAACTTTCTAGAATGTGTACAAGAACATTGTTCACAATGTCTAGTGTATCATCAAAATAATGCAGAAAAGGACCTGTGGTTAAAATGAGTCATTCTCCTTTAACTTATGGACAATTTCCGAGACTACAAGTTGACTTTATAAAACTGCCTTCCTGTGGAAGATACATATTGTGACTGTGATTTATATTTTCTCAAAATGTGCGGAAATCTGTCCAACTTGCAGATGTGATTAAATGACTGTTGCTAGATTGTTGCTTTAAGAACTGATTCCACAACATGAAGTGCTGATGTACATTGAGAGTGATCAAAGAGGACACTTTTAAAATGAAATAATGATACTGATTTGTGAAGCTGTGGCATTGTGCCTACCACCACCAAACTTTTGGTCTAGTGGAGAAAATGAATAAGCTGATTAACAACTGGTTACATTGTGCGAATCAACAACTTTGATATGGCCTGATGCATTCTCTCTTGTGCTTACGAATGGTTTGATGTGCCCCAAATCAAATGACTCGTTTATCTTCACGAGTTCTTGATTGTTACGCCTGTGAGAGTACAACGCGTGCCAACCGTAGCATTAACGTCAATAACTGTTGATTTGGTTATAGAATGTTGCACAACAACTGTATGTCAGAGTCTAGAACTAAGAGACTGGGTTTTAGTGAATAGTGACTCGTGTAAGAGTTGTCTGTACCTGCGATGTCTCAGACCACCCCGTGTGATTTTTGTTATCAACACTGCTGTTAAATGTGAAAAACTACCAAAGTGGATCCACACATCACATACAAAGAACGTGGGAGCACCAGAGTAGAGTAGTGAAGACCCCGGAACCATGGGAACAAGTCCCGTGAGTCAAAGATTGATGCAAGAATCAGGAGACGAAACAAGCAGACCAATCACCATGAGTCAACAAGGAAAACAACACAGAGAATAAGCAAAAGAAAGGATGGGGGTTCCACGGCAGAAGATAGCGTTACTAATAATGGGAGCTGACTTTGTTATTTGTCCAATTGAACTGATTTTGGCTTTAATAATGCAAATGATTTATCCAATAAAATATGATGGGCCGTCCACCCAAACTGTTCTCATAAACAGGCAAGGAAAAAATGTGAACTCATTGACAAAATGAATTAAATGCATATGTGCACCTACTTCCAACCGACTATAACCCTATGTCCCCGTATGCCAGCCTCTTTTTTTTTGTTGCAATACTTGTTTATTGTTTTCAAAGAAAGAAAGAAAAAGAATAAACAAAAAAGCAACAAGCATTGGTAAAGCCAATAGCTTTCGCCTATGCAACATCTATTGGCTTTGTAAAAGTTTATATAGACATGTTAACCAGCAGCTCGGGCTGCTTTGTGCCATGACTTAAAGTAAAGAAAAACAAAGTGCTATGATGTGGTCAGTGTAGGAAGGTAGGATCTGACTGCATGTTACCCCCACTTTTTTCCTGGTGTTTTGCTGGTCTTTGACTAGTCTGACTGGGATCCTGCTATTCAGGACCCCAGTCTATCTGCTTTCTCCCTTAAATTGATATGCATGTACTTTAGGTACACTTCAGATTGGATTCTGGGGTACCCTTATCAGTCCCTAGTATATGGTACACCATGTACCCAGAGCATAGGTACACCAGAGGCGGGGGCGCTAGGTGGTGCACGAGCGGAATGGCCAAACTTACGTAAGGCTCCCGCAGTCCGGTGCTATTATCCTGCAAAAAGATCCTAATTCAGTGGTTGTAAGCTCACACAGACGGCTGCCAGATGCTGATAAATGACTGAAGAGACGGCAGCCCAGTTTTGAGAGGAATTGGTGCCGGATTTCGCCTTCATTTGACATCCGGAGGGCTCCGCGCTAAGTGGCTTGAGAGCAGTGGAACTGGCAAGCGGCGCCGGAGACAACGCGAGCGCCGCGGTCCCCCTCGTGGAATACAGGCCTTGGGAGCAGAGCGAACAGAAACTGATGGCGCGGTGAGTGCACTGCATGCGAGGCAATGCTCCGAGATCAGGAAGCCTGAAATAACACAGAAAAGTGGATCGCTGACCTCGGAAGTGGTGAGTGCTCTGAAAGCGCGACATAGCTGAGAAATTGGGGGACCCAACGCAGCACGGCGGGGTGAATCGCTAACAGCGGGAGAAGAGAAATAGCTAAATACGCGGGATAACGGCCGCAAGCTGAGGCCGTAGACAAGATCCGCCGCGAGATTGGCAGCTAGCCTCCAAGTATAGACTGCTCGGAGCACCTGCAAGGTGCAAAACATGAGGGAGGAGGTGTCGCAAATAAGGTGCTGAGCGCCGATCTGGACGATCTACGGGCGCATATAGGCGGCAGTAGGAGCAACGCACCCAGCTTTTGGGGGTGACTGCAGGGCAGCGGAGGCACGCAAAGAGACTGGGTCTGTGCTGGACGTGTGCCTTCTTCCCCTAGGGCGAGCAGTATGGAATCACGTATAGGAATGAGGCTGCAAGTATAAGGGGCATCATGGTTTAAATTGACGCCTCGCGCTAGAACTGAGCGTGAGCAGCGGCGGATCCGCGTTGAGGGCGCATCGCACGGTCTTGTGCGCGACGGAGCAGATAATTCCCTAGGGAACGACATGGGAAAGCGCCAAGAGTGAAAGGGGAAGGGCACAGCTGCAACTGACCGGGGCACAGATTCAGTTAGCAGGCCTCCAAACAGTATTGTGCAAACGTGGTGAGGAGCACACCAGCCCTGCGAGTGGTGGGGGCAACGGTAACTAAGCGGATACAGGAGCCCTGAACAAATAAGAGAAGCCACTACTCCTCCACTAGAGGGCGCCCCCGGGGATGACTGGCTAAGCAACAGACGATCTGCGCGTACTCGGTGTGTGGCCCCCGCTGTCTCACATTGCAGGGCTCGCCCACTGTGGGGGAGCTGCCGTCCCACGGAACTTAACCAGGCCCTGTACTCCATAGCTGACAACCCCACACAGGAACGAACATAAGTAAGTGGCAGATAGGGATGGGGAAACCGGACGCAAAACAACAGCGCCTCCATTTTGAGACAAAGAAAACCACTCGTTCTTAACAGTCAGAAATGGACCATGGAGCGGAATCCTTAATGGCTGAGGCCAATACATCATCGGGAGACGACATGAAAACACTCATGCTCGAGGTGCGACAAGGTCTGGCTTCCTTAGCGGACAAAATGGATGCCATGAACACACGCATGGACAATATTGTCCACAAATTGGAAAAACATGATGAGCGCTTAAAAGAAGCGGAACACCGCATCTCTGACAATGAGGACGCTACGACGAGCCTACAGGGTAATGTGGCTCAAATGGACAAACTGTTGAAAATAATAGCAGCAAAAAATGAGGACATTGAAGCCAGGAGCCGGAGGAACAACATAAGAGTCCTGGGGATACCAGAGAGTGCCAACACCGGGAAAATGGAACTGTACATAGAGAAGATGCTGCTTGAGGTAATGGGCGTGGAAGCTCTATCCCCTCAATTCATAGTAGAAAGAGTGCACCGAGCCTTGGGACCGAGGCCCCCACCTGGCACTACACCACGCCCAATCATAGCCCGGCTCCTAAATTACAGGGACCGTGACGCTGCCCTGCGTATAGCCCGGGAGAAGAAACAGTTGCACTATGAAGGGGTACCCTTCACCATATATCCTGACTTTACAGCCATTGTGCAGGAGGACAGGCGACGCTTCCTTCCCGTAAAACAAAAACTGAGACAAGCGCAAATAGAATACGCACTTCTCTACCCGGCGCGACTGCGGATAACACACCAAGGCAAACAAGTGATATATACAAAACCCCAACAAGTGGAAGAATTCCTAAAACAACTGAAGAAACAAAAGGAGGCAAGGCCGGCTTCTGATGACACGCGAAACACGGACTCACCAGAAATAGGCCGCCAGCAGAATGAATGACACCCCTCTAGACGGCAAGGAGATCTACACTACAGGCCAGAAGTACAGCATCTGAATAACCATGCATAAACCGTTCGAACAGCAGAAGATAAGAGAGCACCGAAATATCGGCATAAGACAGGTACCACTAGATAAATATCATCGGACACCTGCCGGCCCCTGCAGAGGCTGACAGACCCAGCTTGGCACCTAGGGTCAGGAGGAATACCGATGGGCCACCTACATAAGGCCCCCAAACGGGAGATCCCCTTATTGACTTACGAAGCATTGTATTGTTAGCTGAAAATAACTCGCCCCCTTGTGGGGAGGTAC
Source organism: Calotriton arnoldi (assembly GCA_963921515.1). Lineage (NCBI taxonomy): Eukaryota > Metazoa > Chordata > Amphibia > Caudata > Salamandridae > Calotriton > Calotriton arnoldi. The sequence continues at coordinate 529,117 of CAWUFW010010269.1, forward strand.
AAGTTGGGAGTAAGGGAGGGGGAGGGAAGGGATTCTTTGGCATGATTGGGATGCCTCAGTGGGGGGGTGTGGGTTGGGCGTTGACTGTTAGAAATATTGGTCAGAATATGTATCAGCAAGAAGGACAGGCAAACAAGCAATTTAGTATTGTACAGATGACAGGAATACACGGGCGAGTGGATTATTACGGGCTCAATGGGGACTATGGGTGAAACAACACACGCACAACAGGTGGGGATAATAACATGGAACGTCAGAGGACTGGGAGACCCAAGGAAACGTAGGCAGATTCTAGGATACCTTGACCGACATCACATACAGGTAGCCATGCTACAAGAAACTCACATTAACCCACAACAACCCTCCACATTTGCACACTAATGGGCTGAACATAGGATCTTCTCCTCGTATTCTACGTATGCGAGGGGCACAGCGATCATTATAAAAAAGCACACCCCATTCATTCTCGCGGGAACACAGACGGATCCCCAGGGCAGATACGTACTGGTATGGGGACGCCTGGGCGCAGACTCAGTCACACTAGCGTGTTGCTATGGCCCTAATGTTGATGCGCCTGAATTCTTCGCTACATTATGGGGGAAAATACTAGGAATCAGCTCTACTCACGTCATATGGGGGGGAGACTTTAATGTTGCACTGAATACAGCCATTGATCGATCGAATACCGCGTCGCATCACTATACCAGAGCACAGACCACAATGCAGGAGATTCTGAGGGAGGGGAATCTCATAGATACCTGGCGACAGCACCATCCCACTACTCGGGAAGGAACACACTTTAACACCCAGGCTGCAACATGGGCCAGAATAGACTACTGCTTACTCTCGAAAGGGCTGGGGCCGACTATACAAAATGTGATGCATTTAGCAAGGACATACTCGGATCACTCGCCGGTGAAGCTTCAGATTCTACCAACAGGGTATAATATGCCCAGGCGTAATTGGAGACTACAACCCACTGCGTTATTAGATGAAGTATTTCATACCGAACTAGGAGAGGAGCTCAGAGATTTCTTTCGAAGGAACAGAGACTCAGTAGACTCGGTAGAGGCCATATGGGAGGCCTTTAAGGTAACTATCAGAGGGTTTTGTATCTCCAAAAGTTTTGGGATTCTCAGGGATATACAAAGGTCCCTACAGAAACTAGAGAAGGAGATCAAGATGCTGGAGACTAGACTGACCAATGGGAGTACAGAGCGGACACACATAGAAATCAGAGAGAAACTGACAGAATACACGGAAACTGCAGCAAGAGAGGTAAAGTTCAAAGGGAAATACTGGAAAGCCCGGAAATACGGGGAGGGTGAGAGACCCGGGAAGACCTTAGCGGACATGATTAGGAAACTACACTGCACACAATATGTCATAGAAATAGAGGGGGCTGAGGGAGAGACATACAGAGACACGGCAGATGTCTTGACAGCATTCACGGCACACTATTCCATGTTATACACATCCCAACGACAGGGCGGCTTAGAATTGGATAGTTTCCTGGGAGACGTGGCGCTGGGGTGGTTGGAAGACAATCAGCGGGAGTTTCTCAGCGCCCCACTTGAAGTCGATGAAATTCGGGAGGCCATAATGCAACAAAAATCTAGTAAGGCCCCAGGATTGGACGGCCTATCAGCGGAATTTTATAAAACCTATATAGATATTATGGCCCCAGTGCTGAAGGAAGTATTTGAGGAATCCCTAGAACGCGGAGTGCTTCCCCCATCAATGAGAGAGGCCCTGATCACATCCTTGCTTAAACCCGGCAAAGCCCCCACTTCATGTGACTCATATAGACTACTATCACTTTTAAACTGCGACACAAAAATACTTGCTAAGGTCATAGCCAATAGATTAATCCTACTAATAGACAAACTGGTGCTGCCGGATCAATCAGGTTTTGTACCCGGGCGCGCAACAACACATAATCTCCGAACCTTATTTTCAGTACTCCAAAATGTTTCGCCTGAGCTTCCTATGGCAGCAGTGTTTTTAGATGCCACCAAAGCATTCGATTCAATAGAATGGGACTACCTTATAGCCATATTACAACGCATGGGATTTCCTGCTATGTTTGTGGCTTGGATTAAATTATTGTATCAACACCCCACAGCTAAGGTGCTCATGAATGGGCATATGTCGACAATGATTCCCATCTCGAGAGGCACTAGACTAGGTTGCCCATTATCACCTTTGTTGTTTGCACTCGCGATCGAACCATTGGCGTGCAAATTGAGACAACATCACCAGGAGAGAGCATTGAGATGTAACCTACGGCAGATCCTGATATCCCTCTATGCGGATGATATGACGCTATACGTCAGAGACCCTCAAAACAATATTAACCCAGTGCTAAGAGAATTTATAATATTCGGGCATCTCTCCGGGGTACACATTAATTGGGCAAAATCGCAACTATTCCCACTCACGCCGGCGGTTACAAGATTTACCCTAGATTACCCATTAGAGTGGTGTGATACCGATCTGCGATATCTAGGGGTCCAAATTGGAGGTAACAGAGAAGAGATAATCCGCCTTAATTATGGTACGGCCATTGAGCGCCTCGCTAGTAATATCACGCGGTGGATCTCTTTGCCAATATCTATGGCTGGTAGGGCATCCTTAATAAAAATGGTAATACTTCCTCAATTTTTATACCTGTTTATGAACATCCCATACAACCCTGGGCGCCAATTTTTAAAACACTGCGTACAGAACTGCTGAAGTTGTTCTGGGGGTAAACAACCCCGACTAAAATGGTCAGTGCTAACTAAACCGTATGGACAAGGGGGGTTTGATATACCGGATTTTGAACTGTACTTTGAATGTGCGCAGGAGCACTATGCCTATTTCTGGATTAACCCTCCTAAATACATGCCACAGATTGCGGCGGAACATTGGTTGGCTGATCCGTTGCCACTCGATGGGATGCTATATACACTACCCCGGGCTAGAAATGTAGAACCCACAACAATCACTAGCACGGTCGAAGCTTGGCATAGACTAAGCAATCATCTGGGGAATCAAATCATATACTCGCCATTACTGCCCCTCTCCTATCACCCACAGATGCCGGTACTCCAAGAGAGAGGGTTCCGCAGATTATGCGAAAAAGCGAAAATCACTAAATGGGAGGATCTCTTTAGGGGTGGCATGTTCTGCTCAGCGGATCAATTCTTTCAAGGCTCACAGTATACCCCACTAGACCTATTTTTGTACATACGGCTGAGACAGGGAATGCGCTCCATTATACCAGAGTTCCCTAAAGAACCCGCATACTTGGTGCCCCTCCACAATATGCTGGGAACTACAAGACCAGGGCACCTAGGGACTGATTCACAGAACTAACGTACGTCAAAAACGTAAAGTTAGTACTTTTTGGTATTCACAGAATACACTTACTCATTTTGGTATTCACAGAATGAACTTACTCATTTCGGTATTCACAGAAGTTAGTAGTCCTAACTTTAGGACTCCTAAATGCCTTCTGTGAATACCGAAAGTCTTAAAGTTAGGATTTTTCTCAGTTTAGGAGTAGTAAAGTCTAATTTACTACTCCTAAACTGAGAAAATCCTAACTTAAGACTTTCGGTATTCACAGAAGGCATTTAGGAGTCCTAAAGTTAGAGTCCTAACTTTACTACTCCTAAACTGAGAAAAATCCTAACTTTAAGACTTTCGGTATTCACAGAAGGCATTTAGGAGTCCTAAAGTTAGGACTACTAACTTCTGTGAATACCGAAATGAGTAAGTTCATTCTGTGAATACCAAAATGAGTAAGTGTATTCTGTGAATACCAAAAAGTACTAACTTTACGTTTTTGACGTAAGTTAGTTCTGTGAATCAGGCCCCAAGTCTCTGCATTATACCACGGCACGCGCGCGCTACAACCTAACCCAGAACACACTGCACTAATACACTGGAACACAGACTTGGGTATTGAACTAACAACTGAACAATGGAAATTTTGTTGCCTACAAACTGCACGTATATCTGCTAGTTGCAGACTTCGCATTATACACTATAAATTCGTTCAAAGGTTATACTGCACTCCTGTTAAGTTGTGCCGGTTTAAACTAAGGGAAACAGATAATTGTGATAGATGTGGCAGCCCGGGGCTGGGTTTATACATTTAGCTTGGAAATGCCCACGTGTATTGGAATACTGGACACAAATATTTGAAGCCTTAACGCAGATGACATCTACCACGGTAGAGTGCAATCCACTACTAGCATTACTAGGGTACACTGAGCAGATCCCGAAGCCATACCGTCGATATGTTACACTCACCCTACTGTTGGCTAAGCGCAGAGTGGCGTGCAGGTGGGGGAGAGGACGTGCCCCTAAATTTAAGGACTGGCTAGAGGACTTAATTTACTGTCAGGAACAGGTTAATATATACGCAGAAACGTTGCCACGGAACTCACGGCCTAAAGACATATGGAGCCCTCTCACACATTACTTACTCATGCGCACTGACGAGGAAACACTACCTGGGGATGGGGAATGAATCAGCTCATACCACAACAAATACTACACATGGGATACAACATGGTACATATGGTAATGTAATAGGATAGAGAATAGTGGAAACGTTGGTCAGGTGAATAATTGTATTCTTAATGCTGCATAAAATTGGCTAGATGGATTTGTTTAGCGATAAGAGAATAAAGATAATACTGCCCCATAGTCTGAATCAAACATGTCCCCGTAGCTGGAGACGGCACAGCTTAAGACCTGATGGACCCTCCCTAGTGCCAGTCGCCTGATAATGACTCTAGATGTAGTAAGCACACTGCCCAGGATGGAATCTGAGATGAAATGAATATCTGGTATAATGTAACATGATTTGTTAATTGCCTATCGAAAAATGCAATCCTTGTTTTGTATATGGAAAATCAATAAACAAAGTAAAAAAAAAAAAAAAAAGGTACACCAGAGGCCTCCCAAGGGCTGAAGCATGTATTGTGCCACCCCTGAGAGGTCATCCAAATTGACACGACCAGCCTGCTACCGCAGACTGTGTAAGCTGGTGCTTGCACCACTTACTTAAGATATAGGTTCACTATATCTATCTAAATCACTACACTTAAATACCTATCAGTCACTCCTATGGCAGGCCTTAACAATCCTGAAGGCAGGGTGCTGGGTTTTACGTTAGAGGGTACCCCTGCATGAGCAGAGCCCCTCTGCAGCCTTCAGAGACCATTCTCCGGGGTTGTCTCTGATGCAGCCAGACATATATGTTTAAGTGCATTATAACCTTGCGGTAAATGCTAACTTTAAAACAGCTGCTTAGAAACATGTCGTGTTTGGTGTCAAACACCTTGGAATCATACCTCCACACCAGTATGATTTCACCCTTCTAGAGGGACATCCGTGGGTCACCGATCTACCCGGTACCAGCTTTCTCGACCTGGGCAGCACAAAATGGATGCTGCCAGCCACAGACACGCTTCTGCCCTCCTGCTGCTGAGCCAAGCTCGCGCAGAGGAAGGCATGACAATAGGTATCCTGTCTCAGGGAGGTGTGACCACCTCCCAGACAGGGTTTAGTGTATTGGGGCTGGGTGGGTGCACTCTGAGAGTGCCAGAAAGTCTGCACTGGGGGCACATTTGGTGTCCCTGTGCATAGTCCAGCTCAAACCAGTTCTGAGAGCCATTTGCTCCTGCTCTGGCGCGAAACTGGACAAAGGACATGGGTGTAGCCACCCCTCTGTCCTGCCCCTCCCCTAGGAGGGTCCACAGAATATTTCCACCCCTTCCCATGGGTATAAAGTGGGTTACCTGACTACAGGACTTTAGATTTTACCTGGACAAGATTCTGCTAAGAAGAAACCAAGTACTTCGGCTGCCTGCATGATGCTGGACGACTGAAGAATCTCCCTTGGAGTAAAGGAGTTACTCCCCTGCAAAAGCAGGCACCTAAACACATCTGACTGGTTTGCTTCTCCCGAGCTCCTGAGGACTCCGAAGATTTCAGCAACACAGGAGGTGGGTTCCCGAAGGTCCCTGAGGTCGATCTGCCCTCTCAGCGATTCTGAGAACAGTATCCCTCGTGGGGACCGTGCAACCCAAACCCCTGTGCACCGCGGACATTTGCACGTGCATGTGCTTAGTGACGATTCCTGAGCCTGTGCTTTGGACTCCGTGTAGTCCCGACCCCGAGCAGTATTTGCACCGAAGATTTCCGGCCTCCACTCTCCGAGTGTCCTGTGGGCTGGTGCTTTGCAGACTTGCTTGAGGTCTCCTCGCGATCCCTGGTCCGTTGGCCTGTGGGTCCTGGCGAGGGTCACCTTGCTAATTCTTGAGCTTACCTGGTTGCTCCAGACGTGCCCTGACTCTCCATTGCTTGGAGAGTCCCCTGGACCTTGCTGGTCCACACCGTAACCTGTTTCCTCTGACTGCGTGGGTTGCAGTTGCTAAGACTTGTTGGTGCTCCAGCCAGACATCGACCTCTCCGCTCTCGACATCCTTTGTGGAACAGCTCACCTCCTGACTTTGGTCATCCTCGACATCTCCTGGTTCCCGTGGCTGCAGAGTCAAGCAACCCTTCTTTGCACCTGAAGCACTCGACATCGGTGGGCATTCGACTACCGAGCCCCTGGTCACCTGAAGTGACCCAGACTCTGTCCCCTCTGCTTTCAGGTTCTTCTCACCTCGAATCCAGGCTTGGATTCCACCGGACAGTCTTCGCCCTCCTGGCAGCAGGACTTCTTTGCAGCTCTCCATTGAAAACGACGAAGGTTTCCGACACCACTTGACCCCTATGCACCTGGCTCTTCTGAGATAGGTAACCCGGGTACTTCGGTACTCACTGGTGGGTTGGCCTTAGAACCTCCCAAGTTCCAAAGGGTTTGCTCGAAGTCCTCTTAGAAGTGTCCTTAACTTGTAAATTTCCAACCGTGACTTTCCCATAGAGTTGTACGGAGCACGCATCTGTGTTTCCTCACTGCACCCGTCCTCCGTGGGCTCCCTGTGTCATTCCTCTGGGTGGTTCCTTGGGGTCCCAGCGATTCTACGTGCTCTAGGCACTGTGTCTATTGAAGTCGTTGTTGTTATACCATTTTTTAGGTCTCGCCTACGCAGCGCGCATGCGCTGCATAGGAAAGAGACCTCTTGAAATCGATTCAGCTTTGCAGGCAAAAACGTGCACGCGTTGCATTGCTTTCAATGCAACGCGTGCACGTTTGGCGATTCCCTTGCGGGAGCGAGCGGCGCCATATGTTAGCAATTATTGCGCTCGCTCCCGCAAGGGAAACGCTGCCTGCTCTCGACCGCACTCCCCCCACCCCCTACTTGCGCGAGCGCGCGCGCTTGTTTCTTTTCTTGATACTCCCAGCAAGTGCATATGTTTTTGAGAGGCCTACTTCTTGTAACCCCCCCATATCCATGTAGCGCGCTCTCACCCATATGCTTTCTCCAAAACCTTGTTTACGGACATGCCGTTTTGATCAAGGTAAATTGAAGTCTCCCATTTCATAGCCTCCATGCATGTCGGCTCTGATATCCCTAAACTGTTTGCTGCCCCTCACACCAACAAGGAGGTCGAATTTCTGCTCCGACCGTAGGTTGCTGAATGAATTTATTATTTATTTTTCCCTATCTGTTAGCGAATTTAAGGAGACTACTTTTATTACCTTTGTGTTTGAAAGGAACTGTCTGTTCGGGAAAAAAATTCTAACATGATGCTGCACTGGGCAGACAGAATGTTTTGACTTTTAAAAAGTTCCTAGATTTTTTATTTAATTGTTATCAAATCTCTTGTAAAATGAATCTGGGCCCTATGAAGGAAAAGTGATCATAAGTGTACAAACAATATTACAATTCCAAGTATTCACAAAGAAACAGTACAATACAAATGTTCAGTATACTACTTTCACGAGCTTCCAAAAAACACAATAAATATAAACAAAACATTTGACAAAGGCATAGAGTTAATTTTTTTAATATAGTACACAATGTTGAGGTTAATCTGTAGCTAAGCACTCAACTTTGTCACAGTAGATGATGTTATTTGCTGAAAAGCACACAATTTGTTCTTTAAAGAAGCCACGATTACAAGCCAAATCAACCCCTCGTTCGACCACTTATCCCAAACAGAAAGTAGTCCAACCTGACAGCCGCCAAGTACTCCAAGCTCACCCTATGTCTTACAGGGGCCGTCGACGGTAGAGGGAAAACACTTTTCTCTTGAAACAGTCCTGCATCAATAGCAATCACTAGCGTAGGCACTCTAGAATGTTCCTTAGTTTGTTGATGTCAGCTTGGGCTTTGAGACTTATAGACGTCATTCACCCCTTTTAAGCACTTGAGATGACGTCTGACGGGATACTTCTCTACATTATGGGGTCGCACCAGGATTGAAGATGCACACCTCTTATCCTTCCTTGTAGTCTCCTACAAAAGAAAGCCAGTACTTGGAAAATAAGAGATGGGCACCAATGAGATGTAAGATGAAATTGTGAAAAAACAACAATGTATGCATGGAGCAGTTGACAACCAGCGTAAAACAGCTTGGTGGGTTAATGCAGCGGTTTTGGACAACAGTATGTAACCTGCAGATTATCACTTTATTACCAACAAGCCATCCCTTCCAGTGCTTGACCCGCTTTTGATTGTAGCTGGGTTTGTCTTCTTTGTCAATACTAATTTCATATCCTCTGTCCTGTAGAATAAAATGTATGCCACTTTAATTCTCCAGAAACCCACACCCATATGAAGATCCCAGGCTCCCAGACAATTCTTCTTGTGCTTAAGTTCTGATTAAGCATTGCTGTTTCCAACTAATCCGAAAGCATGTGGCTTCCTTAATATTTTGCACACTAGTAAAGTACTTTTCCCCAGTAGAGTTGTATTGAAACTTGGTTTTTATAAAACACCTGCAATATATCTTACATTGTTTTACTACCTGTCATAATATTAAAGTAGAACGTAAAACTAAAACCATGAATGTGCAGATAATAAATACATTGGCAGAAAAACAGAAAAATAAAATCGCTGCTTAACGTTAACGATGACACACGAATTAAAACTATGAATAATGGACCCTCCTGCTCTCCCTCCACTTCTGCAAGTCTGGCCCAGCAGACCACTGTGCTGTGACTTCACTGTATAACCAGCTGTCCGGGGAGACTGCAATGTCTGGAAGCCATTGGCCCGGAGACAGGCGGCAGTCTAAACCCCTTTATGTACACACACAATTCATTCTAAGTATCCGCCGTCTCCTCGATGCTGCTTAGCACTGTAAATAATAACTGCTGCTACAGTCCAGCTCACTAGTACTAGGTTTATCAACATCACAAGGATGAATGTCGGAGTGAACTGTGACCTCCAGGTTGCTCACTGACTTCAGCAGAAAAGTAGATCTACCTCAAACTGCTTTCTTGAAAACCTTCAAGAAAATGTGTTCTTTGAGTCGGCCCATCCTTGCCACAAGCAAACCTCTATCCCCTTTATACAGTGCTGTCTTTACTTCCATTACCTTCTTCTCTCTGTCTCTCTCACCTATTTATTTCTCATGCTCATTCTTCTCTGTCCCTCTCCCCTTCTTTCTATAGTTCTCTCACACACACTACTTTAACTCTCGCACCCCCTCCCCCGTGGGGACTGTTTCTCCTTTTATCTCTCTCCTTCGTAATCTCTGGCCTCCCTGTGTATATCTGACTCTTTCTCCACCTTTCACCCTTCCTCTACAATGCCTTCACCACACTCTGCCTACCTACTCTTTCTATCTTTTCCTTTCCTCTCGTTTTCTCTCCCACTCTGCTCTTGCGCTCTTCCTTCTGCTTTTCCCTTTTATCAGTTTCCATTTTCTTTCTCTCCTCCATCCCCTCACTCTTCTCTTACTCTCATTCCATTGCTATTTTCTCTTATTCCTTCGTGAAGCTGTCAAAGGGCACAACTATATCAAACACAATAAACAAGCAATCCTTGGCAAAGCCAACACGCCTCGCCTACATGAGGTATTATGGCTTTGTCATTTTTTTTTTTTAGTCCCGTTGTAAAGGAGCGCAGCATAGCTGAAAGTATAAGAATTTTTTTTAAAAAGCATTGACACAGACCTGACTCTTTTTTTTAACCCTTTAAGCCATGCACAATGTACAATATGACTAAAAAAGCATTGACCAAGAATAGCTCTTTCGTAGATGAGACCCGTTTGCTTTCCCAATGTATGTTTTTTTTCTATTCTGTCATTCCTATTAGCAATCTCTATCCCTCGACCAGTTTAGTTCACTATTATCATTTGAAATGTGCCTTCTCGAGCTGTTTTTAGGTCTCGCTTGAGCCAGCGCATGCGCTGCTCTGGCGAGACATCTAGTGAGTGGGCTTTTAAAAGTCCAACCACAGCTTTTTCGGTGGCATGGAGCGTGCGGTTACGCGCACAGGCACGAGCGGAGGCGCCATCTGGCTTTCCTCTCGTTCTCCCAAGTGCGCACGCCTCGCTCCGCCTCTCTGTGCCCATATACGCTTCAACGCCCCTCCCCCACCACAGAGCGCGAAGATCTCAGGTCCCGGGACAGACTGAAACCCGCTCATTCAGATGTGTTCATTTTCAAGTTGGAGACATTAAATATCCCGTAAGTTGCTCATTCCTGCCTGAGAACTGCAGACCACAGCAAATGGCACGGGACCAGCGACACTCTAGGCTGCTTCTCTAAATATTAAAAATCAATCGACCCTTCAAAACTTTTCTCTCAATGGAGACTGTGCTTGGAACGGGCTTCTATTGGTAGAGTTTGGGCCTGTTTTGGGCTGCTTTTGACAGTGGATTGCTTTTATTGTATGCCAGCTCAGGCAACAGTGCGCACGCGCGTCTCCGCTCCGAAGAGAGACAAACAGTGGCTCTTCATTCCGAGCCCACACACGCCCCCCCGACCCTGTCCCCTGTGCTGTGTTGCTCCCCGAACGTCCACCAGTAGCCAAGGACCTTCTTCTCTGTCTGTCTCCCTGTTCTTTGGTTCCGTGGAGGGTCGAGCTCTGATTATCTAGAGTGAACGTCTCAGGGGTTGATATGGTCCTTCTTGCAGTCTGTAGAATCATTTTATTCCACAAACTTCTAGTGTCTCCTAGGTTGAACACCCAGAGTCAATAACATTATTAAGTCTGACACACATTTAACAACTTTCAAATGCTATGCTATGCTTCAGATCCTGAGCTCTTGCAGTTTGTTCTAAAAAAGGATTACCCTTGTCTCAGCTCCCCGTTTCTTATTACATCTACCGCCCGTGATACTGAAGCATCCCCTAGGAACAACTCTTTTGTGAGTATTAACAAGGAAACGGACCACAGGCCAGAAAGTATTCCCACTGGTCTGCATGCATGGCTAAGTGACCGTGAGTGTGCCGAAGGGATACTCCTATGTGCAAATCGATAGTCTGCACTCGAATGGAAGCCACTCGTTTCAGGTTCTCAGAGACTAAGTAGTTTACTTTTTACAGTTCTTCCGTTTCAAGGACTATTAATAGTCCGAGCATAGGTGATGTTTCTTGAGGAATACAAAACACACACACACACGTCTGGCCAGGGCTGTGCATGCTTTGCATTTCTAAAAGTACTTCCAACTTCAGGAATGTGCAAGGAGTTTCCCAACTTGTGAAGTTCAAGAATGAGTTCTACATGTTAAGTGTCTGTGGCTAGTCATCAGTGCAATGGGCAGGTACCCCTAGCCGGCATCAGGGCAAAGGGCAAGTACTCGCAGCACCTTTCAGTATCAAACAGGTACTGAGGGATAGTGATTCCCAACACTTATATTTTGATTTCTCGTTCTAGCCAGCACCATTCACTACCTCGACACGTACGTTTTAGAGCACAGCACTGGGAACTGTATTCAACACTCAATCTGGCCTTCTCGTCCTAACCGGCCTTTTAACTACGGTGATATTTTATTTATTTATACATACGCAACTTCACTAAATATATTCATAAAGGTAGACGATTAAGCTACTTTAATGTAAGCACTTTGTAGAGACGTTTCACATGGGGCCTTGTATGGTCACTACTTAGCACAATCATTTTAGCATGCAATTGATATTTTATTACAGGAGAGAAGTAACAACTCAATCATAGATAAAAACGCCTATCGATATCTATTGTGTTACAATAGCAACGTTTTTATTACACTGCTATGCATTGGTACAATGTGGGTCAAGCCAACCGTACAGGCCTGCTTTACCTTCCAAAATGTCGATTAACAATTCGTCCCTCCTTTATTCCCAAACTCATCCTTCACGTTATGTGTTTAGACCTCTAATAAAGAAAATTTGCTGAATTAAGCAGGGTGAGAATCTTGTACTTTTCAACGCAGTTAAGTGGATTTTGGAAAATAAGTTCTTTCTTCAATTGAATTACAGCAGTACAAGATGCTCAAAACAAACTGTATCCTAATATAGATTAAACTGTCCGATTCTTGATACTGTTTGCAATGATTTTGAATAAACATTCTAATAACAAATTACACAGTTCATATTCTTCAATGGAACAGGACAGGTTTTTAAGAAATATGTCTTATGTTTTAAAATATCTGAATGTGAAGACCCCACGAGACCCGAGCTTGAGGATACCACCTCCCCCACCTCCCACCCCCTACTCTCCCTGCATGTATGTTTGTATGTATATGTGTGTCTATGGATTGTCTTTCTACTCTCCCATCCTTTACACTTCTCTCTGTATCTCTCTCTCTGTCTCTGTATGTATGTATGTGTGTGTATATATATATATATATTCACTGAAAAAACCATAGGTTTTAGGGACAGTTATAGTTAGTTGGACATTTCACTCGTACAAAACCATAGAAATTCCCCCGTTATAGTTAGTTCAGCTAACTATAACTCGCGCCCATAATGCACTGCTGATGACGTCACATATTACATCACTCATGACATGGTCAGTGACATCACTGATGACATCTCAAATGACATCACTGATGACATCACTGATGACATCATCCAGTGACTGTGTGTTTCTGTAAAGTTTAAATATGTTTAATATATATAGGGAAAGGTGTATTGAAGAATGAGTGGGTGTATAAGTGTCTGAATGGATGATTTAGTACGTGAGTGACTGACTCTACAAGTGAGTGATTAAATGTATCTTACTGAATGCATGGGTTAGTGACTAAACTGTGTGAATGTCTGTATCCGTCTGTCTGTTGGTTTGTAAGCGGCTGCATGGCTTTCTGAATAGCTACATGAGTGTCTACATGGGTTATTGATTGATTGTCTGAGTATCTGTATGGGTGCCTGAGTGTTTGTGTGGGTGGGGTGTGTGTGACTCTGTGCATAGATGTGTGAGTTGGTGATTCACTGGGTGCATGGTTTCAAGAGTGCATCTGTGATGGACTGTATGGGTGGGTGAGTGTGTGTGTATGGGTGTGTTAGTGATTGAATGTATATCTCAGTGGTACATGTGTGAGTAACTACATATGTGAAAGGCAGTATATATGTGTGTTGGAGTATATAAATGGCTATAAGTGAGAGTGTGTGATTGTGAGAGTGGCTGTATGGATGAGTGTGTACTTGTATCAGTGATTGTATAAGAGCATAAGAATGTGCTAGTATTTGTATGAGTAAGTGAGCTGGTGTGTGTATAACTGTATAGGTGAGTAAATGGGTGTGTGATTAAGTTTTTTGCATGACTGACTAGGTGTGTGAGTACCTCTATGGATGAGTGGCGGTGTGTGAGTGTTTATATAGGTGTATGAGTGCATATGATAGTCCTGTACTGAGTGACTAAGTATGAGTGACTGTACGGGTGAGTGAGTGGATGTGTGTGTAGACCTAAGAATCAGTGAGTGGGTATGTAGTTTTTGGTGTTGGAGTGTCTATGGTTTTGAGAATGGCAGTCTGTAATTTAGAGTGGGTGTATCAAAAGTTATATTAGGGTGTGAGAAGATGCATGAAATTATCACATGGATGATGTCATCAGTGATGTCATTTGAGATGTCATCAGTGATGTCATCAGTGATGTCACTGACCATGTCATGAGTGATGTAATATGTGACGTCATCAGCAGTGCATTGCGGGCGCGAGTTATAGTTAGCTGAACTAACTATAACGGGGGAATTTCTATGGTTTTGTACGAGTGAAATGTCCAACTAACTATAACTGTCCCTAAAACCTATGGTTTTTCAGTGAATTTCAAAGGTTTTTAAATGCTAATTTCTAACTATAACGTGTCTGAAACCTATGGTTTTTTCAGTGAATTTCAAAGGTTTTTTAAATGCTAATTTCTAACTATAACGTGCCTGAAACCTATGATTTTTAAGTGAATTTCAAAGGTTTTTTTAAATGCTAGTTTCTAACTATGCCTACAGAGGTAGGACATGTGAAGAAAGAAGAAAAAACGCACAGAAAGAAGCAAAAGATGTGCAGAAAGAACCAACAGAGGAGCAGAAAGAGGCCTTGTTGCAAAATCATCCTGTGCCCACAACTTTTTCAGACGGGTACTGTTGGTAACTGACTCTGACTAACCAGAGCCAGTGCTATGCTAAAAGACACTTAGAATACAGTGAAAACACCTACATACACTAGGGAACACTTTGCGTTGGGGTACCCCTGTGATTAGCATGACCTCCTCTGCAAGTCCCTAGTACATAATAGGGCAGGGGATTAAAACTACCTCTTAAAACGCGCTACAGGGCGCGTTTGCACAGTGGTGAAGGGAGGGGGCCTGAGGTGACATGTGTGCAAACGCACCCCGTGGCGCGTTTTAAGTTGCGGGATTAAGTCCCCTTGAATTCTGAGGGTCCCTGGGGCCCAACTAGCCCCCAGGTACCTACAGTTAGGACCACAGAGCTGAGTTGCAGAGAGGCGTTCCGAGGCCACGCACCTTTTTCACCTCTCTGCAACGCAACTCTGTTGTGCTTACTGAAGGTACCTGGTGGGCTAGTTGGCCCCAGGGTCCCTCAGGATTCAAAGGGAATTAATTCCCCAACTTAAAACGCACCACAGGGCGTGTTTGCGCACATGTCACCTGAGGCCCCGCCCCTCCGTTCACCACTGTGCAACGCGCCCCGTGGTGCGTTTTAAGTTGGGGGATTAGGTCACCTTGAATCCTGAGGGTCCCTGGGGCCCAACTAGCCCACTAGGTACTTCCAGTAAGCACCACAGGCCTGCGTTGCAACGCCTGTAACAAATTGTGCAGTTGTGTTTAGGTAGTGAAGAGGGTCGTGCTGGGGGTAGTGTTTTAGGGTTTAGGGTAGTGCAGTGGTGTTTGTGTAGTGTAGGGGGTCATGCTGGGGGTAGATTTAGGGTTTAGGGTAGTGCAGTGGTGTTTGGGTAGTGTAGGGAGTCGTGCTGGGGGAGTGTTTTAGGGTTTAGGGTAGTGCAGTGGTGTTTGGGTAGTGTAGGGGGTCGTGCTGGGGGTAGTGTTTTAGGGTTTAGGGTAGTGCAGTGGTGTTTGGGTAGTGTAGGGGTCGTGCTGGGGGTAGTGATTTAGGGTAGTGCAGTGGTGTTTGGGTAGTGTAGGGGGTACTGCTGGGGGTAGTGTTTTAGGGTTTAGGTTAGTGCAGTGGTGTTTGGGTAGTGTAGGGGTACTGCTGGGGGTAGTGTTTTAGGGTTTAGGGTAGTGCAGTGGTGTTTGTGTAGTGTAGGGGTAGTGTTTTAGGGTTTAGGGTAGTGCAGTGGTGTTTGTGTAGTGTAGGAGGTCATGTTTTAGGGTTTAGGGTAGTGCAGTGGTCTTTGGGTAGTGTAGGGAGTCGTGCGGGGGTAGTGTTTTAGGGTTTAGGGTAGTGTAGGGGGTCATGCGGGGCATAGTGTTTTAGGGATTAGGGTAGTGCATTGGTGTTTGGGTAGTGTAGGGGTCATGCGGGGGTAGTGTTTTAGGGTTTAGGGCAGTGCAGTGGTGTTTGGGTAGTGTAGGGGGTCGTGCTGGGGGAGTGTTTTAGGGTTTAGGGCAGTGCAGTGGTGTTTGGGTAGTGTAGGGGGTCGTGCTGGGGGAGTGTTTTAGGGTTTAGGGCAGTGCAGTGGTGTTCGGGTAGTGTAGGGGGTCGTGCTGGGGGTAGTGTTTGAGGGTTTAGGGCAGTGCAGTCGTGTTCGGGAAGTGTAGGGGGTTGTGCTGGGGGTAGTATTTTAGGGTTTAGGGCAGTGCAGTGGTGTTAGGGCAGTGTAGGGGTAATGCTGGGGGTGGTGTTTTAGGGTTTAGGGCAGTGCAGTGGTGTTCGGGCAGTGTAGGGGGTCGTGCTGGGGGTGGTGTTTCAGGGTTTAGGGCAGTGCAGTGGTGTTCGGGCAGTGTAGGGGGTGGTGTTTCAGGGTTTAGGGCAGTGCAGTGGTGTTCGGGCAGTGTAGGGGGTCGTGCAGGGGGTGGTGTTTCAGGGTTTAGGGCAGTGGTGTTCGGGCAGTGTAGGGGGTCGTGCTGGGGATGGTGTTTCAGGGTTTGGGGCAGTGCAGTGGTGTTCGAGCAGTAAAGGGGTCGTGCTGGGGGTGGTGTTTCAGGGTTTAGGGCAGTGCAGTGGTGTTCGTGCAGTGTAGGGGGTGGTGTTTCAGGGTTTAGGGCAGTGGTGTTCAGGCAGTGTAGGGGGTCTTGCTGGGGTTGATGTTTCAGGGTTTAGGGCAGTGCAGTGGTGTTCGGGTAGTGTAGGGGGTCGTGCTGGGGGTAGTGTTTGAGGGTTTAGGGCAGTGCAGTCGTGTTCGGGTAGTGTAGGGGGTTGTGCTGGGGGTAGTATTTTAGGGTTTAGGGCAGTTCAGTGGTGTTAGGGCAGTGTAGGGGGTAATGCTGGGGGTGGTGTTTTAGGGTTTAGGGCAGTGCAGTGGTGTTCGGGCAGTGTAGGGGGTCGTGCTGGGGGTGGTGTTTCAGGGTTTAGGGCAGTGCAGTGGTGTTCGGGCAGTGTAGGGGGTGGTGTTTCAGGGTTTAGGGCAGTGCAGTGGTGTTCGGGCAGTGTAGGGGGTCGTGCAGGGGTGGTGTTTCAGGGTTTAGGGCATTGGTGTTCGGGCAGTGTAGGGGGTCATGCTGGGGGTGGTGTTTCAGGGTTTAGGGCAGTGCAGTGGTGTTCGAGCAGTAAAGGGGGTCGTGCTGGGGGTGGTGTTTCAGGGTTTAGGGCAGTGCAGTGGTGTTCGGGCAGTGGAGGGGGCGGTGCAGGGGGTGGTGTTTCAGGGTTTTGGGCAGTGCAGTGGTGTTCGGGCAGTGTAGGGGGTGCTGCAGGGGGTGGTGTTTCAGGGTTTAGGGCAATGCAGTGGTGTTCGGGCAGTGTAGGGGGTCATGCAGGGGGTGGTGTTTCAGGGTTTAGGGCAGTGGTGTTCGGGCAGTGTAGGGGGTCGTGCTGGGGGTGGTGTTTCAGGGTTTGGGGCAGTGCAGTGGTGTTCGAGCAGTAAAGGGGGTCGTGCTGGGGGTGGTGTTTCAGGGTTTAGGGCAGTGCAGTGGTGTGTGGGCAGTGTAGGGGGCGGTGCAGGGGTGGTGTTTCACGGTTTAGGGCAGTGCAGTGGTGTTCGGGCAGTGTAGGGGGTGCTCTAGGGGTGGTGTTTCAGGGTTTAGGGCAGTGCAGTGGTGTTCGGGCAGTGTAGGGGGTCATGCAGGGGTGGTGTTTCAGGGTTTAGGGCAGTGCAGTGGTGTTCGGGCAGTGTAGGGGGTCGTGCTGGGGCTGGTGTTTCATGGTTTAGGGCAGTATAGTGGTGTTCGGGCAGTGTAGGGGGTCGTGCTGGGGCTGGTGTTTCAGGGTTTAGGGCAGTGCAGTGGTGTTCGGGCAGTGTAGGGGGTCATGCTGGGGCTGGTGTTTCAGGGTTTAGGGCAGTGCAGTGGTGTTCGGGCAGTGTAGGTGGTTGTGCTGGGGCTGGTGTTTCAGGGTTTAGGGCAGTGCAGTGGTGTTCGGGCAGTGTGGGGGGTCATGCTGGGGCTGGTGTTTCAGGGTTTAGGGCAGTGCAGTGGTGTTCGGGCAGTGTAGGGGGTCTTGCTGGGGCTGGTGCTTCAGGGTTTAGGGCAGTGCAGTGGTGTTCGGGCAGTGTAGGGGGTCGTGCTGGGGGTGGTGTTTCAGGGTTTAGGGCAGTGCAGTGGTGTTTGGGCAGTGTAGGGGGTCATGCTGGGGCTAGTGTTTCAGGATTTAGGGCAGAGCAATGGTGTTCAGGCAGTGTAGGGGGTTTTGCTGGAGGTGGTGTTTCAGGGTTTAGGGCAGTGCAGTGGTGTTCGTGCAGTGTAGGGGTGGTGTTTCAGGGTTTAGGGCAGTGGTGTTCAGGCAGTGTAGGGGGTCTTGCTGGGGTTGATGTTTCAGGGTTTAGGGCAGTGCAGTGGTGTTCGGGCAGTGTAGGGGGTCGTGCTGGGGGTGGTGTTTCAGGGTTTAGGGCAGTGCAGTGGTGTTCCGGCAGTGTAGGAGGTCGTGCAGGGGGTGGTGTTTCAGGGTTTAGGGCAGTGCAGTGGTGTTCGGGCAGTGTAGGGGGTCATGCTGGGGGTGGTGTTTCAGGGTTTAGGGCAGTGCAGTGGTGTTCGGGCAGTGTAGGGTGTCGTGCTGAGGGGTGGTGTTTCAGGGTTTAGGGCAGTGCAGTGGTGTTTGGGCAGTGTAGGTCGTCGTGCAGGGGGTGGTGTTTCAGGGTTTAGGGCAGTGCAGTGGTGTTTGGGCAGTGTAGGGGGTCGTGCAGGGGTGGTGTTTCAGGGTTTAGGGCAGTGCAATGGTGTTCGGCCAGTGTAGGTGGTCTTGCTGGGGGTGGTGTTTCAGGCTTTAGTGCAGTGGTGTTCGGGCAGTGTAGTGCGTCTTGCTGGGGGTGGTGTTTCAGGGTTTAGGGCAGTGCAGTGGTGTTCTGGCAGTGTAGGGGGTCTTGCTGGGGCTGGTGTTTCAGGGTTTAGGGCAGTGCAGTGGTGTTCGGGCAGTGTAGGGGGTCGTGCTGGGGCTGGTGTTTGAGGGTTTAGGGTAGTGCAGTGGTGTTCGGGCAGTGTAGGGGGTCGTGCTGGGGCTGGTGTTTCAGGGTTTAGGGCAGTGCAGTGGTTTTCGGGCAGTGTAGGCAGTCGTGCTGGGGCTGGTGTTTCAGGGTTTAGGGCAGTGCAGTGGTGTTCGGGCAGTGTACGGGGTTGTGCTGGGGGTGGTGTTTCAGGGTTTAGGGCAGTGCAGTGGTGTTCGGGCAGTGTAGGGGTCGTGCTGGGGCTGGTGTTTCATGGTTTAGGGCAGTGCAGTGGTGTTCGGGCAGTGTAGGGGGTCGTGCTGGGGGTGGTGTTTCAGGGTTTAGGGCAGTGCAGTGGTGTTCGGGCAGTGTAGGGGGTCATGCTGGGGGTGGTGTTTCAGGGTTTAGGGCAGTGCAGTGGTGTACAGGCAGTGTAGGGGGTCTTGCTGGGGGTGGTGTTTCAGGGTTTAGGGCAGTGGTGTTCGGGCAGTGTAGGGGGTCTTGCTGGGGGTAGTGTTTCGGGGTTTAGGGCAGTGCAGTGGTGTTCGTGCAGTGTAGGGGGTCGTGCTGGGGGTGGTGTTTCAGGGTTTAGGGCAGTGCAGTAGTGTTCGGGCAGTGTAGGGGATCGTGCAGGGGGTGGTGTTTCAGGGTTTAGGGCAGTGCAGTGGTGTTCGGGCAGTGTAGGGGGTCGTGCTGGGGGTGGTGTTTCAGGGTTTAGGGCAGTGCAGTGGTGTTCGGGCAGTGTAGGGGGTCGTGCAGGGGTGGTGTTTCAGGGTTTAGGGCAGTGCAGTGGTGTTCGGGCATTGTAGGGGTCGTGCTGGGGCTGGTGTTTCAGGGTTTAGGGCAGTGCAGTGGTGTTCGGGCAGTGTAGGGGGTCTTGCTGGGGGTGGTGTTTCAGGGTTTAGGGCAGTGGTGTTCGGGCAGTGTAGGGGGTCTTGCTGGGGGTGGTGTTTCAGGGTTTAGGGCAGTGCAGTGGTGTTCGGGCAGTGTAGGGGGTCTTGCTGGGGGTAGTGTTTCAGGATTTAGGGCAGTGCAGTGGTGTTCGTGCAGTGTAGGGGGTCGTGCTGGGGATGGTGTTTCAGGGTTTAGGGCAGTGCAGTAGTGTTCGAGCAGTGTAGGGGGTCGTGCAGGGGGTGGTGTTTCAGGGTTTAGGGCAGTGCAGTGGTGTTCGGGCAGTGTAGGGGGTCGTGCTGGGGGTGGTGTTTCAGGGTTTAGGGCAGTGCAGTGGTGTTTGGGCAGTGTAGGGGGTCGTGCTGGGGAGGTGTTTCAGGGTTTAGGGCAGTGGTGTTCGGGCAGTGTAGGGGGTCTTGCTGGGGGTGATGTTTCAGGGTTTAGGGCAGTGCAGTGGTGTTCGGGTAGTGTAGGAGGTCTTGCTGGGGGTAGTGTTTCAGGGTTTAGGGCAGTGCAGTGGTGTTCGGGCAGTGTAGGGGTCATGCTGGGGGTGGTGTTTCAGGGTTTAGGGCAGTGCAGTGGTGTTCGGGCAGTGTAGGGGGTCGTGAAGGGGGTGGTGTTTCAGGGTTTAGGGCAGTGCAGTGGTGTTCGGGCAGTGTAGGGGGTCGTGCTAGGGTATGTGTTTCAGGGTTTAGGGCAGTGCAGTGGTGTTCAGGCAGTGTAGGGGGTCGTGCAGGGGCTGGTGTTTCAGGGTTTAGGGCAGTGCAGTGGTGTTCGGGCAGTGTAGGGGGTCGTGCTGGGGGTAGTGTTTTAGGGTTTAGGGTAGTGCAGTGGTACTTGTGTAGTGTAGGGGGTCGTGCTGGGGGTAGTGTTTTAGAGTTTAGGGTAGTGCAGTGGTGTTTGTGTAGTGTAGGGGGTCATGTTTTAGGGTAGTGCAGTGGTGTTTGGGTAGTGTAGGGGGTCGTGCTGGGGGTAGTGTTTTAGGATTTAGGTTAGTGCAGTGGTGTTTGGGTAGTGTAGGGGGTCGTGCTGGGGTAGTGTTTTAGGGTTTAAGGTAGTGCAGTGGTGTTTGTGTAGTGTAGGGGGTCGTGCTGGGGGTAGTGTTTTAGGGTTTAGGGTAGTGCAGTGGTACTTGTGTAGTGTAGGGGGTCGTGCTGGGGGTAGTGTTTTAGGGTTTAGGGTCGTGCAGTGGTGTTTGTGTAGTGTAGGGGGTCATGTTTTAGGGTAGTGCAGTGGTGTTTTGGTAGTGTAGGGGGTCGTACTGGGGGTAGTGTTTTAGGATTTAGGTTAGTGCAGTGGTGTTGGGGTAGTGTTTTAGGGTTTAGGGTAGTGCAGTGGTGTTTGTGCAGTGTAGGGGGTCATGCTGGGGGTAGTGTTTTAGGGTTTAAGATAGTGCAGTGGTGCTTGTGTAGTGTAGGGGGTCATGCTGGGGTAGTGTTTTAGGGTTTAGGGTAGTGCAGTGGTGTTTTTGTAGTGTAGGGGGTCATGTTTTAAGATGCAACGCTCCAATACCTGACCAGTCTGCACTACATAAAACTGCAAAAAAACTAAAAATAAAAAGTGTTTTGCACACTTTTGTCATTGGGCTATATGTGGGCTACATCTCGGTAATATTTGTGCTACATTTGGGCTCTTTTTTCACTGGTGGCCATCTTGGAAGACTTCTTTGTTATGAAGTTTCCTAATTTCCTCATTTACTGCAGTCTCCTCAGTAGGAAATGCTTTCAGTTTTTTACTTTGATTCCATCAAGAAGGCATTCAGATGTGTCACACATTTGCCATAAATTCAGAATGTTATTACTCTAGTTGTTCATTAGATCACTGTAGTAAAGCTACTGCTCACCAAGGAGTTAACTGGAAGTCTACTGCTGGTATTGAAAGTGATTGTTTCAGTCTGCATGTCAGAATTTTCTAATGAAATAGAAGAGGATTTGAGATCTCACTTAAAACATGCACTAAATTTTCTTTTTGCAGCACTAACCATAATTTCTATGGCAAAATGAACCCCCTCATTTTGTTCCTTTTTAAATTAAATGTTTTAAGTGTTACCAGTTTATTCCAATCAAGATGGCTTCAGGTGTGCCATACTTTTGTCATAAGTAAGGCTGTTAGCACTCTAGTTGTTCTTTAGAACACTCTGGGAAGCTGCAGTAGAACACAAAGGCATCAACTGACAGGCTGCTCCTGTTGAAATATAACAGGAAGATATTTGAGATCTCACTTAAAACATGTCCTAATTTTTCTTTCTACAGCACTAACCATAATTTCTATGGCAAAATGAACCCCCTCATTTTGTTCCTTTTTAAATTAAATGTTTTAAGTGTTACCAGTTTATTCCAATCAAGATGGCTTCAGGTGTGCCATACTTTTGTCATAAGTAAGGCTGTTAGCGCTCTAGTTGTTCTTTAGAACACTCTGGGAAGCTGCAGTAGAACACAAAGGCATCAACTGACAGGCTGCTCCTGTTGAAATATAACAGGAAGATATTTGAGATCACACTTGAAACATGTCCTAATTTTTCTTTCCAGAGCACTAACCATAATTTCTATGACAAGATGAACCCCATCATTTTGTTCCTTTTTAAATTAAATGTTTTAAGTGTTACCAGTTTATTCCAATCAAGATGGCTTCAGGTGTGCCATACTTTTGTCATAAGTAAGGCTGTTAGCACTCTAGTTGTTCTTTAGAACACTCTGGGAAGCTGCAGTAGAACACAAAGGAATCAACTGACAGTCTCTGCCCTTGTTGGATGTACATGTTTTACTGAGAATGTCAGACTTCATTCTCACATGACTGAGAAAGATAATGTGAATTTACAGAAAATATGCTCTCATTTTAGCTTCTGGGGCACCTTCCAAAACTGTATGGGACAAGCATGTGAAAATAGTTTTCTCTCAAACATGATTCATGATATCCCAGCAGAAGGTTTTTCACAGGGTAAAATCACCTTAGAACACACCACAATTCCTGAAATTAGTATGGTACCATCAACAAATGAATTCTTTATAATTCTCCTTTTGGTAACCCTCAAAATCTTTGATTCACTACAATGCATTTCAATGGGGTACTATCATGTATATTGGTCTCAAGATGGCTGCCAGCAATTCCAGGATGAAGTGCTGACAGCCAATCAGATCTCACGATGACATGTGTGGTTAGGCTCCGCCCAGATATATATGTGTTTTTACTTTTGATTTTCTCAGCAACTACTGAACGGATTTACACCATTTAACAAAAGGGTTCTTTTTGAACCAAGAACTACCTCTTTGCCAAATTTGGTGTAATTCCGTTCAGCAGTTCGGGCTGTAGCCTTGCATAAAGTTTCCTATGGGAAATTGATTTTTTGACTCTTATTTTTTAATTTCTCCGCAACTACTGAACAGATTTACACCATTTAACAAAAAGGGTTCTTTCTGAACCAAGAACTACCTCTTTGCCAAATTTGGTGTAATTCCGTTCAGCAGTTCGAGCTGTAGCCGTGTCTAAAGTTTCCTATGGGAAAATGAATGGGGAAAACACGTTTTGGGACCCCCTTTTCTCGGCCCCCGCTTGACGAATCACCCTGAGACTTTCAGGGTAGGAGCGGACCGGAGCGGGCCATAAAGTTTGAAAATTTCGCGAAGATTCATCAACCGACGCAAGAGTTATTTCAAATAGAATGTCGCGGATTTCCTATGGAAAATAGGTCCTAACTATAACTATCTACTGGCGACCGCCAGTAGATAATATATATGTGTGATCAAGGGCACTGTGTTGTCCGAAACGCGTAATGGCGGTGGTGCAGGGCGTTGACTGAATAAATAACAATTTGCACCATACTTGGGTCTGCGTTCGCCAGTTCTTTGGGTACAGGAGTGTTACCAGGCGTAAGTAAGGCATATATATATATATATATATATATATATATATATATATATATATATATATATATATATATATATATATATATATATATATAGCTAGCTCCCCTTTCTCTCTGTTTTCTGCTCACTCTTCCATCTCTCTCCTCGGATGCATATTGTATTTCTATTTGTAGTATATTTACAGCATACGCTGCTTGTATGCTTTCGTTGGCTGCGCTGGAGTTCTCAACAGGGGAAGGTCTGCAGGGTGGCTCCCAAGGGTCGCTAGTATCCATGTTAATCAGCCACGACCTCTTTTCTAAGCAGTACTCACTTGTGAGTGAGTTTAAAAAGTTCAGTTTTCACCTTTCTGGAGCGCCTGTAGTTTTAGGTCTATAGTTATACTGTTATTCATGCAGTCTGATATAGCGCACATTTTATCCAAAGGTGCTAGAGCGCTTTACAATGAAACGCAGCATTACATGGGACATTAGCAGTGACACGTAATCATTGCATCATCGCGTTCATTCCACCCACCCACCCACCACACGCTAAGCAGCCGGGCACCGTTACTTTGCAGCGCTCCAACGTCAAGATTATTCTTGTCGTAAATTGGCACTTTACAAAACAAACATATTGAGTTCATAAACGGACACACCCTCACTCTCTCCTGCGCACCCCACTCCTGTACTAAGCTTACGAGTGACCTGGCACCCGCCTTTCAGAGGTTCTTGCATCCACCCAAGTCTGGCCTGGCATTGGTGCGTCCCAGCCTGGCACACACCGGGTGATGATCTCCGCACCTCCTTCTAGACCCCAGCTCACTACTGTTAGCAGTCTGTCACTCACCCCTCACCTCCCTGGCACTCACCCTTCACCCCTCTAGCCTGGCAGTCACTCCTCGCCCCTGGCACTCTCCCTTCTCCCTCTCTGGCACTCAGCAATGACTCTCCGTGACACTCAACTATCACCTCCCTGACACTCACCCTTGACCCTCCTGGTACTCATATTTCCCCTCCCTGGCACATATCCTTCACCTCCCTGACACTCACCATTGTCCCTCCTGGCATTCACTACTCGCCCCCTTGGCACTCACCCTTCACCTCCATGGCACTAGCCCTTCACCCCCCTGGCCTGGCAGATACCCTTCGCCCCTTGCACTCACCCTTCCGCTCCCTGGCACTCACCCTTGACCCTCCTGACTCTTCGTCTCACCTCCATGGCACTCAACCTTCATCTCCCTGGCACTCACCCTTCATCCCCCTGACCTGGCACTCAACCTTCACCTCCGTGGCACTAGCCCTTCACCCCCTGGCCTGGCAGCTACCCCTCACCCCTGGCACTCATACTTCCCTTCTCGGCACTCATACTTCCCCTTCTCGGCACTCACCCTTCCCCTCCCTGGCACTCACCCTTGACCCTCCCGACTCTTACGTCTCATCTCCCTGGCACTCACTCCTCACCTCTCTGGCACTTACCCTTCACCCCCCTGGCCTGACAGTCACCCTTGTCCCTCCTGGCATTCACTCCTCACCTCCCTGGCACTCACCCTCGACCCTCCTGGCACTAGCCCGGTTTCCCCCAAGAACAAAAATAACAAGCATTGGCATAGCCAATAGGTCTCGCCTTTGGGACCTTATAAGTGTTTAGCCACGCAACAGTTGATGTTGTTGCACCAAGGATATTGTGCTGCATAACTAAATACTTATAAGGTCCCAAAAGCGAGACCTATTGGCTATGCCAATGCTTGTTTAGTATATGGTTTGGTCTCCCCCTGGAGCCTGCTGTGTATTTCACTATTTACGAATGTTCTATTGATTTAGTATTGTGTGCTTTATGCCCTAGTCTCGTGTAGAGAGTGTTATATTAATAAATACATATTTTTATATAAACACTGTGTGGTTCTCCTTTCATTTAATCATTTAGGAGGTGATATTCTGGTAAAACAAGCTGCTTTACATTCCTTCAAGATTAAGCCTGAAGGCTGCTCTCCATAGCTACCACTAGGATAGCTTTCTAAAGGTTATCTTTGACCTCAACATCATAAGGGTCGTGTGGCCTGGCACAAGGTGCCCACTTTAATTAGTGGACAGCATATACCAACCCACCTTCTCACAGTCAGCTTTTACAGCGTCACAGTGCTTTTGTTCTTTAATCCATGTTGCACAGCAACTCGCTCTGATGTGCAATATGTGTATACAGCATTAACAAAGCTAAATAGCTCTCGTGTGTGAGAGCTATTTGGCTGTGTTAATGTCTTTTGTGCTGGACGGGAAGGGTGGAGGATTGCATTAACATTTGTAAGGGAGGACGACTTTCAGAATTCTTGACCGTGATGCCTTTGGCATTGTATAGATTCTGTAAGCCTTGCCTACTTATCCGTTTTTCAGTCGGTTCTTCTTTTTCTGTGGTTGAACCCGCTATCATTACCAAAAGCAAATGTCTAACATCACCAAAGATATAAGTCTTTGGTATTCTATAAGAACCAAGATCTTATTCTGCATGTGGTGTTTGGGGCTCAGGTAATGTCCTGGCAGTTGTGTAGCGCACAAATTATGATGAAACAAGGTGCCAGGAGAAAATGACCCAAAGTCAAGAGGTGTTGATGGAAATAAGCATTGATGATGGTACAGCGATATGCTCTGGTGCACACGTCATAGTGGCATCATCCAGCGGACGCCTGTGTAAATGAGCAAATGGGTGACATTCAAGTGGATCCCCCTCGACTCCATGAAAACGGTCACGCACGCCCTCATCACCAGCAGACTGGACTACGGAAACGCCCTCTACGCCCTAATCAACAAAAACCTCCTCCGCAAACTCCAGACCGTCCAGAATGCCGCAGCCAGACTAATCCTTGATATCCCACGGCACAACCACATCACCCAAAACCTCCGCGACCTCCACTGGCTCCCCGTCGAAAGAAGAATAACTTTTAAGCTGCTCACTCATGCCTACAAGGCCCTCCACAACACCGGACCCCAATACCTCAACGACTGCATCTCCTTCCATACCCCCAAGAGAAACCTCCGCTCAGTCGACCTCTCCCTAGCCACCGTCCCATGCTTCTACAGGACCAGAGCAGGTGGAAGGTCCTTCTCCTACCTCGCAGCCAAGACCTGGAACGATCTCCCCCATCACCTCCGGCAAAGCCCGACACTGCACCAATTCAGGAAGGACCTCAAAACCTGGCTCTTCGAATGACCCCAACGGAGATGCGCACACCTACCCCTCAGTGCCTTGAGACCCTAACGGGTGAGTAGTGCGACCTACAAAACCCTGATTGATTGATTGATTGGTGTCTGCACTAAACATTGCGGTCCAACTCACTTTGAATCACTTGTGTGTTTTCTTGTGAAGTCAGTGCTCCCAAAATAAACAAGCATCACGAGGGAGGAGGACAGGGTTGCAATCAAACAAACAGGGAGAGTAGGGTAAAAAAAAAAACTACCTGGAGAAGCGCGGAATTAGTGAAAGAACACTGGCCGCAAACAAGAAGCTGTCATAGGTCCGGGAAGAATGCAGGAGGAGGTGAGCAGAGGGCAGGAGGGGTGACAAGAAGCAAGAAAACAGGAGAGATATAGAAGCTACCCAGTAATAAGTGTAGGTAAGTAATGGGTGGGCTCCAAGCCAGCTTTAAAGATTTTTTAACAATGGCTTTCAGTGACAGTGCATAAAAACATGGATGTGTGACTATTTACACGAATCTGATCACAGGAATGAAATACAGTGGTCATAATAGTGTGATTACAAATAAAGCTCTTGGCAGCAAACCTGGTAATCTACCAAGGCAGTTAGTCCTGCGCCAGAAGTAAACAGCCAACAATAGCAGCAACAATGCCAGCAAAGGCATAAAGCAAAGGTATAAAGCAAAGGCACAGCCACACATCATGAAGAAAGTAGAGTAAGATATTCTAAGACATAGTGTAGGGACGCCCTCCCCACCCGCAGTCCCCAGGATTTCCATGTCTCTTGATCTGCCAGCTTCTTTATTAGCGAGCTACTCAGACATAAAGACCTCTAGCTTTCACATTGTCATGTGTGATTTATTTAACATTACTCACATACAAGCATTCAGTCTCAATGATAAGGGATCAAGAACTCAAAGAATTAAATGAAAGATGGAGAGAAATCAAGTTTCGAATGCCAAATGAAACGCAATGCATGTTATCAAAAGAAGAAAGCATTTTAAAGTTCTTGTGAAAATAATACTAAAGAACATTTACAAGTATGCAAAGGAGTGTTAAGATCTGATGATATATAAACAGTTAAAAAGCTGACACAGTTGAATAAGGAGACACCGAATACTAAGCGGGCGGGACATGAGACAGCCACAATCGTTCCGTAAGTATCGTTCCGTATGTGACTACAGTGCTGCTGTGATGGATACTCACAAAAAATTGGGCAACCCTGTAGACCCTTGGAGGCTTGGGTAAATTGAACTAGCATTTGGTGAGAGTGCCTACAAGGGTTTTTTTTAAAACCAAAAATGTTCTAGAATCAAATAAACTGGATTGATAAGCCCTAGTTAGTGGCTTATGACAAGTAAATTAACAAAATTAATTATATTCATTCAAGACGGATATATCCACAGTAAATGAGGAGAAACCAGCAAAAATGCAAACAATGTAAGCCGGGGTATACTTTTGAAATACAACTTTATGTAAAAGATTCTATTACAAAGAAGGGTAGAAAATATAATACACATAGATACAAAAGTGACTGAGATACATTTTTCTCACAACAACTGTTTTCTCATAGACACTTTTATTTGTAACCCATTTCAAAAATGCTGTGATGGGATACAGCATATCCTCGTTTTTAGGGTTACTATGAGAATTATCACATCTGCAACACGTAGAATTGTTGAGAATCCCCTGAACGAGCTTGAAATGAGTGAGCTAAAAATGCAAGTATATTTCTGAAAACAATTTGAAAAAGTTAATAATTCATAGCCTATTTTCTTGAAAACATGAGCAACATTTGTTGTATTAGAAGCATGCGTGGAAGACAGCATAAAACAGGTCAGCAAAATGAATTGGCAAGGGAGTATTCCAAAGGTGCTGTATCTTTGCTGTAGAATGTGATTTCTGAAGATTATCCACATGTGCTGCAGAAAATAATGACATTTCTTTTTGTGAACTGCTAACAGCTTATCCATTTTATCAAGGTGCACAGAAAGTACCTTAAAATTCGGCCAAAAGAACACGCGAACCCCTTACTGGAGGAGGCTATAGTGTCACACCACAGCTTTTTTCAATCCCTTTCTTAGTAAAGATAAAAACATAACCTTGACTCAGTCTACCACATGAGATATTCGTTTTCAAAACATAACTATTGTTGTCAAGAAGTGCATGGTAAGAGGGAATAACAGATGCAGGTGCGGCCAGTAACTGACAAGCAAGGCCAAGCTTAGGAATGTCGCAAGAACCATGAATTGTGATTGCGTCACATAATAGTGAATATTCTACAAGAGTAATACATGAAGAAATATTAATAGGAATAGGGCTACATCATGATCTGATTCTGTGTGCTGCGCCGAGGCAGAAGGGGTCTACGCATTTTCTTCATCTCAGTGCATGCATTAACTTGAAAAATCTCATAATTGGTGCATGTGCTGCTGACAGCAAACCTCAGACACACAGAGGCAATTATTGCCTTGTGCTTCTGAGCTCTGCTGTCTGCAGCCCAGGCACTTACTCGGATATTTTTTTAGAGTTAATGCCTGTTGACAACACAGCAGTGCAAACCTCCAAATGCGACTACTAAACATGGTACTTCAAGGCATGAAAGACATTTTTGTATCAAACCCAACTTGTTGCTCAAGTTGAATTTAATGTAACTGTTGCACAAATGGAAACATTAGAAAGAAGCCACATTTGTGCCCAAAGTTTCCAGTGGCCATGTACGGTTGCACACTAGTTGTTGTCATTGAGTCAGCCATCTGTCCTCTGGGGGAGAGGTGAGAAGGAATCTCAGGAAGGGAAACAAAGGCCCATCTGAGGGAAGAAGTGTTAACTCCTCCTGGCAGGAAGGTCAGAATGGGTGTGCGTCCAAAAGGTGAGCTTCAAAGGGGAAGACACTTTTGTAGGGCAAATGGTAGTCATACTTAGTAGGGGCTGCTCTTATGTTTTAGCAGACAGGCTGGAACCTCGGGCAGAGAGAGAAATGCCATTGCCAAACGTTTTTCAAGGGGTGTGTAGCCCTGGGTTGGGCTAGGGAGCTCGACACACCAAGAGAAGGGTTTGACATATTGAAAGTGGGCAGAATAATGCATTCTGGGCTAGCTAGATGCCACACTTCAGGCATGGAGAGACCTAGTAGCCCATTGGGTAGTTAGTTGCCACATTGCCATCGGCTCGTAGTGGGCATAATAGTAGCACCTCTGGCACCCAGATCACGTGTGAACTGGAAAAAGGACTAAATAAGGAGTGCCCTGCTGTTCCCTTGACCCAGCAAGGAAAAGCTGCATCAAAGACTGGACTACACCTGCTGCATCTTGGGCTTTCAAGGAAAGGACTGTGCCTGTGGTGTTCCACTTGTGGAAAAGTCATCTCAGAGCCTCAGACAGAGAAGGTGATGCCTAGAGCCAGTTAGTTGACTCTCTGTTACAACCACAGAGCCCTAGAAGCTGAGAAGTCAGCACCTTTGAGAGCCCAGTGCCAAGAAGCCTGCTCACCGCTGGACATAGAGGTGCAA
Source organism: Calotriton arnoldi (assembly GCA_963921515.1). Classification (NCBI taxonomy): domain Eukaryota; kingdom Metazoa; phylum Chordata; class Amphibia; order Caudata; family Salamandridae; genus Calotriton; species Calotriton arnoldi. The sequence continues at coordinate 559,360 of CAWUFW010010269.1, forward strand.
CTTTGGAGACTGAGTCCTGACCTTCAAAAGTCTGCTGGATCTGGGAGAGTTGTCGGAGTACAGTTTGGTCTCCCAGCACGGAAGTTACTGCAAGTTAAAGGGACATGCCGGTTTTGCTGTAACCGAAGACCAGTAGAATATTGGCGGCTGGTTTTAGGCTAGACTTCATCCAGATTTCTTGGCACACCGACCCCTGAGATCAAAGTCGACCCTGTACTCATGGACCAAGGGGTGGCCACAGGAAGACCTCTGACAACAGCTCAGCATCCTTGAGCTTCTTCAACGTCCTGCCTCTCTTGCATCAGGACAACGTCCATGATTTCCCCTGACACTGGCTCAGCATCCACAGCATCCTTCAGCCCTTGCATGATTCCCCCAACACTGTTTCAGCATCCACAGCACCCTTGAGCATCTTCAGCATCCTGCATCACTTGCATCAGGACCACGTCCATGATTCCCCCGACACCGGCTCAGCATCCACAGCATCCTTGAGCATCTTCAGCATCCGCCATCCCTTGCATCAGGACCACTTCCATGATTCCCCCTGACACTGGCTCAGCATCCTTGAGCATCTTCAGCATCCTTCATCCCTTGCATCAGGACCACGTCCATGATTCCCCACGACTCTGGCTTATTTATTTATTGGTTTTGTAGAGCGCCTGAATCACCCCCTGAGGGTGCATCCACAGCATCCTTGAGCATCTTCAGCATCCCTTGCATCAGGGCCACTCTATTGACTTCTATGGCTGTTCGCCCACAGACCCTGGAATTGGACTTGAAACTGCTTTAGCTATGAGGTGACTGTTCAACTCGACCTGTTTAGTCCCTGTGATTGGCTCCCTGAGTTGGTCCCCACAAGTGTGCCATATATGCCAATTTTCAAGCCACTTGTCATGGCTAACCCTAAACCACGAGTTGTGGTAGATTACAATGATTTATTGCATTACTGAAAAGATGTGATTTATTGTTTCTTTGAAAATTCATAACTCCGGAACCCTCTGGTGTCTATTTAAAGATAAAAATTCAACCTATTTTTATAAATTGGCGTTGGATTTTTATTGTGTTGTGTTTTCTTCTTAGTCAACTGTTTTGGCACTTCTTAATTTTTGCATTTGGTCCTTTGGTAAAGCCCGACGACTGTGAGCCACAGCTACCAAGGACTGAGCTAAGGGTTTTCAAATGAACCTGACTGGACCTGAAATTACACGATGAGGTCACAGAACCACACCTTATACTAAACCACTTTCCTCATAAATGAGAGTGTGAAATTCTCTCATACAACCAGTATTGCATTGAATAGGGGCTTGGCTATGACAACAAACCAAGATTGTGCTGCCGTCGTGAGCTCCTGTCAAGGAGGGCTAACGTCGGCAATGATCCGGGGGCCCCTGGGGATTAAAGATAGAAAGGGACCGCCTCCAGGACTGATAACACTGTGGCCAAGCCTCTGAACGGAGCCCCCTCTAGTGAGGAAACATTGCACCAGTAATATCGGCCACAACTAACCTCAGCCCAGAGTGTGAAGATAGGGTGGGAGGTGCCTGCTCGACTACACTGAAGCAGAGCGGGGCAGTGGAAGCAGACCTGCCCATGGCCTGCATGAAGGTGCACCCTGACGAGAGCCCCAGGGGTTCACAGCAGTCATCGAGTCTGGTAGTCCTGATAGGGTCAGACCAGAGAGATAGTGGCAGTCACAGGAAGATCTTGGGTGGTGGGTTGCAGCTGTCCAGCTGGTTCCCGGTGAGTGGAGCAGGAGAGAGGATACGCTCCGGACAGCGGTTGCCATGGCCATTGAGGTGAGAGGTCAGGCAGCAGTGGCAGAACCAGATGGGGAGCAGTGCCAAGGCCCCAGTTTCCACCAAGAAAACTCCCATCCTGGGTAAGGTGTGCTCCAGGTGAAGGGGGGGGGGGGTAAGTGGAGCCGGAGAGATGCTTCCCCCAATGCCAGGGGCCAGTGCGAGCCTCCAGACATGAAGGTACTGCAAAAACGGGAATGGCACTTAGATGGTTGGGTGTGATTGGAGGTGTTGTGCCCCCATCTCCCTAGAGACCACCAAGGGGTGCAACAATTGGCCCAGGGCCACGCAAATCCAACAGAAGAGTGGGGCCCCTGGCAGAGACAAAGGTCCTTCCCCAAACCATGATCAGGAAAGGCCGGGAGGGCACGAGCCCTTCCTCAAGGAATTGCTGGCCATCATTGTTGAATCCAAGTCGACTCTGGAAAAGAAAATAGACACAGTGGACATAAACATCAACCTCCTGTAGACAAACGTACAGAAGATAGCGGCCCCAGTGCAGACAGCAGAGAGCATGCTTTGAAAGCATACTGAGGCAATCAAAACCCTGCAAACTGAGGTGTGCCAGCTTAAAGCCACAACCCACTGACTGCATATCCGAGAAGACGTAGAAGGAGGTCGCATAGGAACAATATTTGCTTGGTGGGATTCCCTGAAACCATTGAAGGCAGAAACAAGTGTCCTGAATATGATGAGGCCTAATAATCTCTCTGCACACTTTGTGGCAGAGCAAGGACACTGCATACCAGGGGCCCCACCATGGCCTGGGGTATGGCCCCCGTACGATTGTAGCACAACTCCTCAACTGTAGAGACACGGACGCCATTCCCTGAGCTGCAAGACTACCGGGCCGTTGAGATATGAAAATCACACCATTATGGTATTCCCTGACTTCATGCAAGAGGTGCAAGCACAACGGCTTTCATTTGACAAGGTTAAAGGGCAGCTGTGCAAATGTGAGCTACAATATGCCATGATCTTTCCAGGAAAACTACGTGTCCTGGCTGGGGGAGGTCATGGTTCTTCACCACTCCTGCTGAGGTGTGGGACTGACTGGATGGCTGGCAATCTGCTGAGTCCAGAAGTCACAAAGAGAGGCAGAGACTCGATCCAGAAATACGCCAGACTGAGACGGCATTGATAGTGGGGACAGAGACTGATGTTCGCAGGGAAGCGTTCAAAGCGGATGAAGAAGAGAAGGCAGGAAACTCATCACAAAACCGGATAATGCCAAAGGCTCTCAGCTGAACTCACGGACAAGTTTAAGGCCCAACCATTGGGATGAACTGATTGGCCTTAAGCTACAAGTAACTACGTAGCAGAGGCACAAATTGATTTTTATGTTGGGGGGGCTGACAGATACTTCAGATGTTGGGGCAGCAGGTAGGTTCACAGGATGAGAATGGAGAGGGGTTATTCAAATTGGGGACACGTTTTGCTATACTGACCAAACCAGACTCAACAGACATGGCGGGGCGCAAACACTCCTACAGGATCACACAGACAAGACAGGATGGGGTGAGGGGGCGATGTACAGAGAATGGGTCTCTTCCTTCTGTCGGACTGTGTAATTGGCTGAATCAGAAAGTGGTGTTAAGTTCCGGATGTGAGAAAACACCAACTTAATACTCCTAGAAGAGACCCACTTGGAGGACAACAACGGTAACATGCTCAGCAAGGAAAAATATAAGATGATGGTACATTCGGGTTTCACATCTGGATCACACAGGTGGGAATCTTGGCCTAGAAGATGCTCCCCCTGCCAGGCACAAAGATATGGACTAATAGCAGGGGCTGCTGTGCGTCACTAACTAGAGAATGGAATGGGTGTAGTTCGACTGTGGCATCCTGGTACTTCCCACCGGGTCTTCAAACCACGATACTGGTAGAATTGTGTAACTGGATCGCTGAGAACCCAAACTCCACATTGATCATTGGGTGTGGACTTCAATTTAAGTATGGATGTCACTCTGGACAGGGTCACTTGTCACGTGGCCCATATGGGCATTGTCGCCTTCCCTATGTTAGCATGAGCACGTTGCTGACTGTCCCCTGCTTTGCGCACGTTACTACACAAATTTATTTTGCTTGTGCCACACCAAAACTTTCACGTAGAACATACTGTTGTTTTTGCACTTTGCTCCTTCCTGGGATTTAGTCTGAACATTGTGAACAAGGTCGAACAACAAGGCCCCTTGTTATTCTGTTCTGGTCAGGCTCTAGCACCTAGACAAAACATGCAGAAGCAGCTGTTGTTTGGGAACACGTACTTTGGTCATACCAGGGTACACGGATAGGTAACACACACTTGGAGAGGGACCTTTCCAGGGAGAAGAGCGAGACAGCACCTTTGATGTAGATCTACCATCTATAGACTGAGGTACGGGGTCTGCTGATAACAATCAGAGATCTTCTAATATATAATCATCTTGCTTCTATAGAAGGGGAGGGAGGTTAGGCTACTCTGTCGTATTTCATGACAGCTCCTTTTATGATTTATGAACTACTTGCTATGCTGACCGTATTCGTGTTTGGCATTTTTCTACTGTTTGTGGCACGTATACTGCATACTAGAGCACACTAGTTAAAATAAACATTTTCAACTTTTTCGTGTCTCTGTCAGATCTTATTGTGGACGAGTACAAGACCGTGAGCGAAAGGGTGTGTCTTGCAACCGCGATTCCTGAGAGAGTCGGGAGTGTTGTGTTCTGGGGTGTCTAATCACTTGTTCCTCTGTGAGTGAGTAGGAGGGCTAGTGAGACACTATAGCTAGTCGGTCCCGCGCTCATAGGTACTAAGGTGGTAGGATAACTTAGTCTCTGCCTACTAAGGTCCCATAATCCCAAGCATAGTTCTGTGATTTCGTAGAATCCCTGCAACATGGCGTCGCCAACGTTTGGTCTGGTACTTATTCACAAGACCCCTGAGTAGCGATTGTGCCTGTCCACGATACCCTCTCACCAGTTCCCAGAGACAGCCATGGTGGGAGGGCTTTGCCTCCTCAGTTTGTAGGGTTCACCTATTGCTGTAGGGTTTTCAAGCTTGAATTCTAATAGGTTTTTGACCTGTTGTGTGCTACCGTTTAGTCCCTTTTTGCTATATACAATGGCACAACCGATTGCTGTGCGGCTGTTACACATCATTTGTTACAGCATGGGGTCCAAAATGTGGGGTCTCCGGTTGTATTTGTGGTCGATGCAGTTATTTCTGGGTTACATTTCCCGCCGTAGATGCAAATGATAATTTTTTCATGCGTATAAGGCCGCTGCTGCACCGGCAGCGTATCGTCCTTATGCGGTGATTGAAGTTCCTCTTACGTCCTGGGAGTACCAAATTTGGTTTAATGGCGCCCTTCCCCATCCTATCTCATGTGTATGGGCCCCTTAAGTATTGATGGGGCCACATGGCTGGTGTTAGCTGGTTTTATGCCACATCCTAACTATCTTAATGCTAACGTGGCGGAATACGTTTACTGTATGCTCAAGTGGTTCTTCTCTATAGACGCTTGATCCAGTTTATATTTCTCGAGCTTTTCTAATAGCTCTGCCTGGAGCTGCATCCCCATTATAGAAACAAGGCGGTGGCCTTGTGATTAGCCCAGTTCTTATTAATTCGGTGATGGGCAAATGTCCTCAAAATCGTGAGGACCTTCCCTTTTGGATAGCTCAGAAAATTGAACAGCTTGATGCTGTTTTCCTACACACTGGTCCTTTGGAGAAACACAGGATGCTTACTATGTGTTTACCAAGGGGTCGCAATAATTTAGGAGTCAGACTATCTACCCAATCTCAGGGTAAACGCCCTCCTGACAAGGAGGGACATCCTGTCTTCCCAAAGAAGACTTAGGACAAGAATATGCAGCAACAGAAGCCTAGGTCTCGTGCTGGTTCACCACCACCTGATGCTTCTAAATGTAGATATGATTTATGTGATCGCTCTAAAATTCAGATACCTGAGAGGTTCCAGGTTCTTGATCCACGTTCTCTTCATTCTTTTCAGGAATCGTCGGATCAACAATTTGGCGGAGGGGGAGGATAGGATCGCAGACAAGGCAAGTCCACACAGCAAAAGCGAGACCCGCAGCACCAGTTTGACGTGAAAGTCAAATGAGAGGAACCAACTCCATATCGACCTCCATTTCAGAAGAAAAATGTCGGCACCTTGACAGCAAAATATGCCCGAGACGGTGAGAACCCTCCTCCTGGCAGGAGTTGGGCAGTGACTGTCCTTGACAGCGCGGCAGAAGTTACCTTAGAGCGCCAGACACTCTGCCAGTTTCTGGAGGTGAAAACAACGGACACATTTATAACTGTTGAAACCGCGGACACCCGTGTAGCTCCCCCAGATAGACTTTCTCATGTAGACCTTCAGATTGAGGGTGATATTAAACGCACTATAAATTCAGTTTTTTGGGACAACCTGACGTCTTCCTATGACATTTTACTGGCGGAGGTTGATTGGCCTCCCCCATTTGTCCTCGCTTCTCCACGAATGGCAAGGTTGTAATACTTCCTTCTTTTTTGCAGTATGTCCCTGATGAGACAAAGCAAGCTTATGCCTCGGAGTGGGCTCTACCCTTAGCTCCTGCTTTACATCGCTGTCAGGCTGGTTGGGATAAGGATTCTCCTTTACATATTATTCCTCTACGGTCTACTCCGCAGCCCCAGCCTCAATATCCCATTAAACGTGATGCTAAAGCGTCCGTTAGTGACATTCTCACTCAATTGGAATATCAGGGTGTTAATGAGCCCTGTGTCTCTTCGATGAATAATCACCTTTTTCCGATATTGAAACCGGACAGTTCGTATCATATTGTATTGGATTATAGATATGTGAATACTCATGTCCATACCTTTGCCGTATAGAACACACACAGTACAGCATTAGTCAATAATATTGTACGCAAAAAATGTAAAACTACTTTGGACATTTTGAATGTTTTTTTCAGTTACAATTTGGCTCCGGAGAGCCGTGACTTGACCGCATTCAGCACTCTCGGCAATCAGAGGGTCTATGCGATATTGCCTAAGGGGTATAAGAATAGCCCGAGGGTATTTGCGTGCAGTGCCCATTCTAAATGAAATTGACCCTGATGCATTTTCATATGTCGATGACATTCACCTGACAGACGATGAATTAAATCCTCATCTTCCACACGTGGATCGCTTTATCATGCGTTTCGCCGCTTTAGGTTACAAATTCAATTTTGCAAAATCACATATTGCATTTTGGGCCGTCCTTTTTCTTGGTTATGAATTGACCAATGAGGGTAGGGGGTTAGCACCCCACTTTTTGGAGAAATGTGCTCAATTGCAGCCTCCGTCTACCCTCAAGAAATTACAATCTTTGCTGCTTTTTTTAAAAATTGACAGGACTTACATTCCGGATAATGCTCATCATATCATGCCGCTATAGGCTTTGATAGATCCTTCATTTTCTTCTTCCAGTTGGCTCTCGGAACACACAGCAGTACTGCACTCTTTGCAGTCTAATTTGCTAGCAACGCAATACTTACAAACTAGAGTGAATACTACCATTTTGGTCATATGGATTGTACCAGGAGCAATCGGTTTCACTTCACTTTTAATGAGGGGGACACAGTTCCCATTGCATATAAATCACATCTGTACACACCTGCAGAGTTGCGTTTTTCTTCCACTGAAAAAATATTAACGGCTGTGTAGATGGCGATTCTGAAGGAACGCCATCTGGCTCAGGGTAAACACATTTTTGTCGTTTCTCCAGTGCCTGCCTTAGAGGCAGTCACGAAAGCTAGCGTACCAAATTCTAAAGCTCTACATCATGGGCTACATCCTTGACATTGGCTGATGTCAATTTTGTTTTTGATCCTTCTTTACAAACACCAGAATTTCTTCAATATGAACATGTTCACCCTCTCCCTTCTTCGGTTCTTCCTATTGACCAGTATAAATATATCATTTACACTGATGGTTATGCACAGCCGCCATTGGTGCTAAACAAGCTTACTCTGCAGGCTGTGAAATTGTAGCAGGTACAATTGTGAATGGTGCTTTTCAGTCTACGTTGGTTCACACGCAGTCCCTTGGGGATTACACGGCACAATTGGCCGAGTTACGAGCTCTACTTTTAGCTCTTGAATTTGCTGATCCTGAGTTGCCTACACTTGTTATGTGCGACTCTTTTTACTGTGTACAGTATTTTAATGACAATTTGTTTTTTTGGAAACAAAATGATTTTTGGGATTCTAAAGGTAGTGCAATTAAGCATAAAATGCTTTGGGTCCGAGTGGCCGCTCTTAAAGATCGTTTGCCACTTACACATGTTATCCATACGTTAGGACCTCAGCATGTGGGAGCACAAGCTCTTGGTAATTCTATGGCTGATGAAGCAGCCAAATCTGCAGTAGCCACAGTTTCAGTAGCAGCTGTTACGAGGCCCAGGACTAGGATTGACAATGACATTTTGGCGGCTATTGCCGCAACGAGGAAGGGTACATCATTTCTGCAAGGTTTCCCTTCATGTTATACTTATCAGATTACTACTGACAAAGTACCCTTTGTAACTATTCCTATGGTTGGTGATCGTTTGATTCCCAACTATGACCGCAGACTTTCACTCATTGTGGCCGCCCATGAAGGCATGGCTTCTGCTCATGCAGGAGTGTCGGCTACAGTTTCTCTTTTACAGCAACGCTATTGGTGGCGCGGTTTATACCAACAGACTCACAAATATGTGCTTTCGTGTGACATTTGTCAACAAACCAAAAGTTTGACTGTGTCGCGGCCACCGTAGACTCATCTCTTCATTTCTAACCATCCGTTTGGGTGTATTTATCTTGATCATTGCGGTCCCTTAACATCCGATAATGCTTTCAAATATATTTTGGTTGCAGTGGATTCATGCACTAGGTTCATCTGTGTTGGGCCGCAATGCTCTGCTGACGCCCGTACTGTTATAAAAGATTTGCATGTCTTCGTAGGGACTTATGCCTGTGGCACCTTCCATTCAGACCAAGTTCCGGCTTTTGCCTCTAAGGCTTACTGTGATTGGATGAAGTCCATGGGGATGCAGGTGCATTTCTCGTCTCCCTGTAGGCCCGAGGGCAATTCTGTTGTGGAGCGGATGAACCATGACTTAAAGCAGTCTTTAACAGCAAGGGTATTAGGTACGGGTCGTGGCTGGTTAACTCACCATTATGGGGTTCAACGTGCTCTTAATAATCTCCCTCGAAGATCTCTAGGTGGGCGGACCCCATACGAAATGCTCTTTGGCATTAAGAGGTTTGTGCCAGACCTTGAAGGTCTAGGCGTTGTGGCGGCTGCCGCAACTTTTGTCATGGATGACCAAAGGTTCTAAGTTACAGGATCTACAAAAGAATTGTGATGCTCTGGCAAAAACCCATTTGCCCTCGCCAACGGATGCACCAGTGCTGATTGTTGTTTCTGGCTGGGTACCGAAAGTTTGTGATCTGTTTCAGGAGAAAGTGGTGAACAAGAAAGAATTCGGTCCCACATACCGTACTCCAGTCCCAGTCGTTGGTCTTTTACCTCTCCTACCAGGATCCAAAGACAATCGCTTTATTTCAATTGAACATGTAAAGTTTCACCGTATGGCCGATACTCAATAGTATGCCTACAAACATCCCACGTCGGGATGTTTCATTACAGCTTATGAACTCTGTTTGTTCTGATTCTTTCGGCTGCCGGAAGGGGAGACCGAGTGTTCAGTTGACCAGTTATCAGTTTTACCTTCTACATATTCAACCATGGAAATTACATATGCTTTCCCGCCTTTTGAACCCCCAGTGGCAGAACTAGATTCAAACTTAAATCCTGCCCGTTGTTTCAACTGAGTTCCAGCGGTTATTATATCAATCAAGATAATTTTTCATGGGACAGTTCTTCATTGTCTTCAGTTATTTCACCGCCACCTGCATGGATTTGTGTTTTCATCGCTTGGTTAAAATGGTCCGACCTATGACTTATATCTGGATCGTTTTTTCGATGGTGTTCCTCTTCATGTGGATTGGATTTGTGACTGTGTTTTTCCTTTTGAATAATGGCCACCACCTCCCTGAACGCTCTGCAGTGGAACTAGTGGACAGCAGAGCTGTTTGGGCGTCTCTGTACTGGAAGAGAAGGAGGCGCACACTTCAGTACAGAGGTGCATTAAAGCGGTACTTTGTCCAACTTTAACAACAGAATATCAGACTTTGTGGGACAGGATTACTGTGCTTCAAACCTCACACGCGGACTCCTCCCAATTGATGGGAGATTAATACGATTGTGTAGGTTGAACCAACCTGTAGGAAGAGCCAACCGGAAGTGGGATCTAATGGTGGCTGCTAACCTTAAAAAAAAAATGGTGGGACGTAAAAAAACACATTGTATTGAATGCTCATTCATTTCCACATTCATCATATTTCATTTTCTTGTCTTACTTCATTCACTTCATTTACAAGCGCCCCATGCTGCGCTTTTACGTTAATAGAGGCCACACCTCTTTCTTTAGACAAGCCGTGTCTAAAGAAAGGTCAGCGGCCATTATTAAAGTTAAAGCGCGGTATAGGGCGTTTTTACAAAAACAGCATTTGTTTGTCAAATTGACAAACAAATACTTTTTTTTTTAAAAGTGCCCTGTGAAAGCCCGCATGGTGTGCTGAATGTTGCAGGAACACATGTCGTGCCTGCAGTTAGAGAAACTCATTAAAGAAAATAGTGCTTACAGACTAAATAACACATACCGTGTAACAACCGAAGTAAAAGGGCCAGTCCTCATGGCAGGTTACAAATGAAGACAAGGCGGTACTAAGGAGGGACTAACAAGCCTATTTATGAATCAGAAGCCAGCATTTATGAAGGGCAATGATACCAGCCAATGACAAATATGGGCAGGGAGTGGGTGGAGCTTGAAGTCCATCCCTGAATAGAGGCTCGACCTAAAAATGAAGGCAGCTGCTACTTGGCTAATGGAGTGGCAGACTCTAGGGCTTACACTGTTTACAAATTCAGAAAATGCCCACATTAACACCGAGCATACTCACTCATTTCTTGCGCACCGATAGGAAGCGAGCCTGTGTCCAGGGTTTAGAAATACACATATGCCTCTCTGTCACAGCAGCCAGTTTCTTCGGTTTAACAGCACTGGGGATCCCATGTGTTTGGTCTTAAACGGTTCACTCTTTGCTCTCATTTGACAGCAGTACCTGAAGGGATTCCTACAAAGTGCAGAATCTGAGGTGAACTGTTCCTTGGAACAGATGCCTTGTCCTTTCTAAGCCCCTTCCATGTGGCTTGGCAGGGGACTGCTGGCTGCACCTCTGCTGCAGGTTTAAAGACTCACCAGGCGCTTTAAACACACCAGGCGCTTTAAAGTGCACAAATAAAGCACTGTATGAAAAGCTTTTCCAGGCCAGGGTTGGGGTTCAGCTGTGGTGGTGACCTGAAGATCAGATGAAAATGCATGTCTGGCTCTTTTAATTGTTACCAGAGGAGGCAGGAGGCTCCAGGCGAGGACTGAGCCCCAGGGACGAGGGGACTGGAGAGGGCTGGGAGGGGTCAAGGGAAGGGCAGGAGGCTCTGAGTGTGTACTTCATACCACTGGTGAAGCAGGAACAGTTTCAATCAGAAATAAAATTGAATTGTCATGGTTTGTTTTAAACAGGTGTCCCTCAACTCTGCTGTAGGCCGGATGTACTTTACTTTTGTATTTATTCCTTTTTTGCAGTTTTACACAGCGAGAACCTATCTCGGGCATTCAGACTGGTTACCTGCACACAGATTGCATCATTCAAGGTCTGATTCGGGTTTTGGTTTTTTAATTCGGGGAGATTATGTAATCTGCTGAGGAACACAGGATGTTTCCCTGGTTCTCAAGTCCCTGATACCTCTGCCGCTGCTGTCTGTCTCTGTGAAGTCAGTGGAAACTAAACAACACCTGATCTTGTGTCTTTACCTGTCTGAGCTCCGCCGCCTTGTGTGATCTGCAGCAGCTGAAGCAGAGCCCGTGCGACCCCGAACTTCATTCAAGCGGCGTCTCAGGATCTGAGCATGCGCAGACCTCAAGCATCATGTCTGGTGAGCATGCTCATAGTGCCATTATTGGCAACATCCCCACCCACAGTCTGAGCATGCATGAATAAATAAATACACAAGACAACTTTTGTTATGAGAAAATATTGCTGCAGGTTTATTCCATACAAAAGTATGCAATATGGTGGGTTATCTTACGGGCGATCCAAGGGTAGGCAGCTGTACCAACCTATGCTGCCCCGCCCGCCTGATGAGCCAGCACTGTGGGAAACCCAATCAGTGCTACACCTTTTGGGTGATCCTCCTCCGGATCACGTGACACCTTGGTCCCTTATTACTCACTCCCCTTTCAGGGCGGAGCGTAGCAGGGCAAACCCCCAGTTGGTCAGGCCCCCAACCGCCCGAAGGACTAGCGGGGCGCCGTCGCGGTTTTCCAGGAACCTGCCCTGAGGCTCCTGGTCTTTGGCTCTGGCACCCCTATTGTGCCGCGCAGAGGTACCCTTACTGTACCCATCTGCCGCCGAGGTACCCTTACTGTACCTGTCTGCTTCCAGATCACCCTGTAACTCCGCCACAGCTCTGGAGGCGGCCCCCGTCGCCGCCAGAGCCCCCCACCAAAACAGCTAATTTCTCACCTGCAACCTTCTTTCTAGGGCCTCCTGCATGTCCAGTGAAACGTGTCCATGCCCACCTGTGACAAATGCACCCCATGTTTGTCAACTTAACCTTAGGCGTATGGCTGGATGGCCCGTGCCACCAAGACAGCTGTCTTCTCACTTGCCACCTCTCATTTCTAGGGCCCCCTGCAAGGCCCAGGGAACAAATCCATCCCAAAGGTGACAATGGACCCCATCTTATCTAAGTAGCCTTTAACATTAGCCTGAATCAGCTTGTGTCTGATGAACCCAGACCCCTCTGGTCTGCGAACTTACGCCATGAACAGTTCACTCTTACAGGGCTGTTCAACGTCCTCCTCTGACTTAGCTCCGTGCCACCTCTGCGGGGGATCATCTCAGACCATCAGAGCTCACATTGAACCATGTCTTTGCTGATCTCACCTAAGTCAGCCTTCATTGCTTGCAAGAATGCCCCCTTACCCATGGCAGTGAGGTCATTGCCTCCTAAGTGGATCACCAAGATACTAGGGAAACATTCCCCCCCAGCCAGGCTCTGCTCCAATATGTTCGGAGATGCTCCATCCCATTCAGCGGAACTCCCTCCATACAAACTGCGTCTGGGAAAACCGCACAGAGCTATTTCCCCTTCTCCGGGAAGTACAGCTGCCTCACATACCTGTAGGAATGTGATGGCCTTCCATGAGGGAACTGTACTCTTACCATAGCTATATTAGGCCAGAGACACACATATATAAAACCTATTTACTGGTTTTTGCCCCTTGGTGCCCTTCTAGTTGGTGAAGCGGAACCTCCTACCCAGCATGAGCTGACAATCTTGCGTTGCCGTCACACCCCCGTGTCCCTTGAATCACCCTCCATCTTCCTGTGCAGGTCCTACTGCTCATTGGGCAGTCAATTCAACATACCTCCTTTCGTGCCGGACTATTGCCTGTTCAGTTTACTCTGTGGTGCTGCACCCAGACTCCCCAGGCAGCTTACTCGCTGACAATGTGGGCAGATGCTGACCTTGAGGGATTCTCCCACTTGAAACTTGCAACTACAGCGCTTATTTAACTTAACATGCTGCTGTGTATCCGAATGAACTATGCACTGGCAATAGAAACATTCACACGTGCAGTTGCTGTGAAACATTTTGGACTGGCCCATCAAATTTAGCCAGCCACCCCCGTACGCACTGTCTGCAATATGGTACCTCACATTCAGGAGGCTAAGTCCTACTTTACCCCCATGATAGATCCTTCCTAAATTAGAGGGTGGGGGGGGGGGGTGTTCACACTGCCGACCCTGTGCATCACCAGCAGTGGAAATGCTCCCTTAAATTTTTATTTTGTGGAATACTGGACGTGCCAAATGTTCTTTTATATAGTAGCCTTTTGTGCTTGAGAATATATGTATTGTGCCCACTATTGGCGACACCTCACCCTTTCGTGTAGTGACAACTTACGCAGCGCACCCCGCTTGCGTAACTGCCGTTGGATCACAGATGCACAGTACCTGCTATCCATCTCTGACCCTGGATGCTTAAACCAGCAAAAGTGTCGGAATCCCAGATTCCCAGTTTCATGTTTAGCTGCAGTACACCTTCAGTGGATCCGCAGGGAGATACCACAAACCGCATTGGTCATGAGAACCTTAAGAAGCACACAGTTTTCACCTGGGCGTACCTCTAAATGAGACTGGCTCCACACAGCCGTAAGGCCAGAGACACACATGTATTAAACCTATTTACTGGTTTTTGCAACTTGGCACCCTTCTGGTTGGTGATGTGGTGACTGCACCCAGACTTCCCAGGCAGCTTTATTGCTGATAATGTGAGTAGTTGACCTTGGGGGAATCTCACGCTTGCAACTTGCAACTACAGCGATTGTTTAAATTAGAATGATACTGTGTATCTGAATGAACTGTGCACAGGTAATTGGACTCTCACATGCGCAGTTGTTGTGAACAACAAAGCGGATGGCCAGGATGTGTTGGGGGACCTCCCCCCTACCAGTCTCTGCTGTAGTTTTCCCCCAACAGAACAGCCCGCTGTAGCTCAGCAGACAGGTGAAATTGTATCCCAAGCCTTCTAATGTGTTGTTCACATGGTGAAAATTGAGGATACTTTTAATACCACTGGTGGGGGAGAACTGGTGGAGTGCTGGGACCTACTGCCAGCATCTCCCATGCTCCGTTAGGGTTTCCTAAGCACCAGTCCCGTACCCTCCTAGTCTACCCTAGGATGTAACAGAGTTGACCCCCCAACCTGGGGTGCGATGGCCCGGTAGCCACTGGACCAGTATGTGAGTACTATCAGGGACCCAAAGCTATCACATATCTCAAGCAAGGAATGGCCACCTGCAGTGCTCAATTGCTCCAGAATAAAATTATCTTCAACGGCAGTTAGCATAGCTCAATTATTACTTGATATCCTGCATGGGTCCAACCCAGCACCCAAAGAAATGTGTGCTTCCTAGGTGAGGTGATGCAGCCTGCATATACTATGCTAAGAGCAGAGTGCACCTGCTCTGTGATCCCCTGGCTGCTTGTCTGGCCTTCCTATATGCCCAGGGATACCTAAGGCAATGCTTCAATTCCGAACTGGTGTGACTGTGCAAGAAGTGTAATGAGCCTTCGCCTGCACAAGTCGCCCAACAGACAGGTTGGCCCTGACTAACCTTGTGTTCTGGTGCCAGATTTGGGAAGGCGTTTCCCATGTTCTGTCAACTATTGTGCTGTTGGAATGCTGAATACAAGGTGGAGATGCTAACCTGCCCCAAACTCTGCGGACACCGTAGCCTGCGCAAGCTTTCGAGGTAATAGAAAAGTTTTATACGTTCAGTAAATGTGACACATTGGACTTGTCCCTCAAACTTAACCAGGCACCTCAGGTGAGGTCTGGCTCTCCCAAACTTCTGCTAATGTGTACCAGGGGGCAGACCAGTCAGTGGGAACAGGGGGTGAACAGTACGTCCAGCTACCTGCCCTTTCTAGGATCTGGGAATGCCTAGTGTTCCTTACTATGTTATTGCCCCTTGTGTTTCCCCAACTTTCTAAAACACAGCGCACTTGTAAGGTGACAACTCCCCACACCCGCCAGGCTGCCATGGCTAAATGGCGGGTGATTATAGCTTAACTTAAGCAACATGCCCATCATTAGTGGCATCGACCAGACATCAGCGCAGGCAATTTTGGTGATAAACTACGGCGCAATACATACATAATCGCATCCAGCGATTATTTAAATTAATAATACTATGCATATGAATAAAACTATGCACAGGCAGCTGACGCACAGAGGATGCCAGAGAGGCGGAGGGAGGTATAAGTACCCTCCCCCGACCTCTGTGCGCCGGAAGTGACGCGCCTGGTGCGCCGAGGCGAAGGACTCCTACCCTGAGTCCAACCGCTAGACCAGGAGGGGTGGCGTTTGTGCCCAAATGGCACTAAAGGGCCGCCCTTTTAGGTGGCCCCCTGCGGGGGCCGCGGGCAGCCACAGACCTCCAGTGGTTTCTACAGCCTCTGAGCATGCGCAGGGGCACGAGCATCTTGTTCAAAAGGAGTAAAACATTTTCTAGCTAGGGAATCAAGAATTTTTAATTCTATTAAGGACACGGAAGTGAGGATTATGCTTCTCTTTCTTTACTGAAGCCAAGCAGCAGCCAATAAAACTTTAACCCATGATGCCTAGTCTGACATCACTCCACCAATCAGTGTACACTCATAGCTGCCAAGGTTTCAGATTGCTGTGTGTGACATTTTTATAATTTCAGTGTAATTATGAGTGACATTTAACCACTATGAGTGACACTTTCTCGCGAACAAAATCAAGCAGTAAAGATGAAGGAAACATGTAAATTTCAGAAATGACACCCATTTGAGCAACAAGAAACTAAGAAAATCTTTAAACTGCTGCAAATCACAGAAATGGAAGGGCACCAACCTAGTGCCCTTGTAAACTGATCGTAATTTTGGGAATATGCTATGTATCATTGGTACAGTCAAGTGCTTTCAACAGGGATATCGAACACCTGCTGTGATAGATCACTGCGGTAGCATTCATTTAATAACGACTTACCTTTTCTCTAGTAAAGTCATAACACTACACTGCTGCACCTAGGTAGGGAAAAATAAAAAAATTAATATCGCGGCTGATGTTCTTGAGAAGTGTCTCTATGTGTGTTACACTCATTGGTTCAGCCGGCAGCATAAACTCTCAGCTGCTGTACAGTAGAGAAGTCAGCCACTCCCCAGTCATGATGCTGGTGAAGACCTCTGAATGCAAAACTGGTCAGTGGAATGCATATTTGTATTTTGTGCATTAATGGGAACCTTTTCTCTGAATTAGCGAGCTTCAAACCTGCATGGTTTCTGTTAAAAATTGCTTTAATTAGATTTGCTGTTCCCTGCTAGCCGTGTATGAGAGAGGCGTGCCTGCCCTAAACATCACCTGCTCAGCCTCTCCCGGACTCGGAGCACGTGTTGAAGGTGAGTTTTAGTGTCGTCAGGCGACAGCGAACATTACTGGGGGCCCAGGCTGGGGCACGGCCGGGCTGAGGGAGGAAATAAACATCGGAAAGCGTAAGCGCACATAGCTCAGTACTGGAACAGCAACTTAAATATGGCAGTTACGGAGAAGTGTTTTTAAAAAGATGTAATTGATGATTTCAGTTAATACATTACCTGCTCTCCCAGGCACTGATTATTCATCATGATCGTCAGTGGGCAGCTGATACGGCGCCGCGGCCGGGTGGGCTGGGTCCCGGTTGCGTGAGATATTACTGCCCCCACTGTGCCGTTAAACATGCTGAAACCGACGAGCACATCAGCTTGTTGCACCCACTCACTGCGACTGGCCCCGGCGCTGCCTCTACTGTAACACTGGCTCGTGGTGCTGCTCGTGCTGAATGGTGCAGGTGGGATCTGATTCCAGACTGGATCCTGCCACCTTTACTGCAGACAGCGGTGTCAGCAGCGTTCAGCTTGACTTGGGGCCCTGCACTGACAATCGACAGCGAAATTCACCTAATCGCCGCCACCCCGCTGCGTTGAGAGCGGTGAGGTCAAGAGGAGCAAGAGCTGCGCATAACTGCAAGAAGCGCGGGTGGCAGCAGGAGGACTGACAGTGACTTAAGGTACCCTATTGTGTCTCACTGTCAGTCAGTCAACTTTACCATTGGCCACTGACGTCAGTTTAAGTTCGGCGCCATGTGCATTGGCCTCAGAATGTACCTAACTTGGATACAATTACATTGTAGCAGTACTCGAATAGCTGCGAGCAGATCTAGCCAGCCGCCTTAGCCTCTCCTTGCAGAGAGCAGTGCGCACCGTGCTGATGAGCACTGCAGCTCACTCCATCATGTGTATTATAACAGCGCTCCACGTGGCAGCTGAGGAGGAGCTATAATGCGTGACAATGCATTTCAGTGCGGTGATGCGGATCACCACACTGAAATGCGTTAGACTAACGCCTGATGCGTGGTACTTGGCAGGGCTGTACACTCCTCTGGGTATATAACATTAGAGCACCAAAGTCTGTCCTCTTTCTTTGCTAAACAGTTCAAAACCACAACTGTAAACTTCATAACTTCTGGTCTTCCAACCAATCTCCGTCACCGGACCTCCCATTGAAGGAATTTCCCATCTTCATCAAACTCAGATGTCTTAGTCCTCAAGACCCTTCAAGTTGTCTTGTTCTCTGTACCTGAAATAAAACAAAAGCCATAATATCTCATGTCTAACCAGACGTCTTTATCAAGAGGATGGACATCTTATAACACTTCACAGTAGCATATAATAATAAACTGTTGCAATTCAACATATGAATTCTCCGGATGGGATAATCCTCGCATCTGTGTCCTTAATAGAATTGAAAATTCTTGACGCGCTAGCTAGAATTTTTTTATCCTATGTCAGGAAACGGAGGCTTCTGATTATGCTAGTTTAAAGTTTTGCAATTACATCAGATGCTACATCCACAATTGGTTTGTGATAAAACGTTTTAAATGTAGAATCAGAAGACCAATCTGCCACACTCATAATGTCCTCCAATTGAGAACCCGTTAAAAAGGACTTAGAAGCCATGGCTACCCTCACGGAATGAGCCCCAAAAGCAGAGACATCAATACCAGCTTGACTTAACAACCATGTAACCCATCCGGCTAAAGTCGCTGAAGAGACTGGGCAGAAAGGTTTCTGCAACGAAATCAAAAATTGACCTGACACATCATTTCTAAACTCCCTAGTACAATCCTCGTAACATTTCAAACACTGAACCACACATAGTTTTCTGTGGTATGGGAAGGCAGGGTAACTAACACATCTGGGATGTGTCTTAGTTCGTTTAGAAATTGCAAAAGAGACCCCCCAGGGGGTAAATACTCTACCTGCCAAATCCAAGGACCGTACATCCGATACTCGCCTGCAGGAAATGGGGCACAACAATAGAGTAAGCTTCACTGACAACTATTTACGTGACAGACCTTCGTTCGCTGGCCAATTTCTGATAAAATGAAGTACTACATCTACGTCCCTCATTGTGGAATATCTGGGTTTTGGTGGCTTCACCAGTCTGATGCCTCCCAGTAATTTACAAACTAAAGGATGTTCCCCCAGCAGTTTCCCCTCCACATTGAGGTGGCCTGCTGAAATTGCGGAACGGAAATTGCTAACCATCCTGTATGCCATTCCCTGACTGGCTACATCTGAGAGGAAATTAACCATCATACGTATACCGAATCCCAAGGGATCCACCTGTCGTTCAGTACACCAACAATTTAAGATTACAGACATATACTCCACCCTGGAGGATTTTAATGCTGGAAAGGATATATTTGCTCCCTCTAAAACTAACCTTGTTTTATCAGCTACTACGGTAGACGAACCTAGGCTTCTTACCTTCCCTTGTTTTTCTCATGAAACTACTGGTCATCTTTTGGATGGAGTTACCTCGGGGTCTCCCCTGGATGCCTGCCCCCTTAAGGTCCTAAAAATAGGAAGGGAAGTTATTGTTCCCCTTCTCACTTCAGTACTAAATATAGCCATTACCAAGGGGCAGTATCCTATTCTTTGGAAAACTGCTGTTGTTAAACCGCTGTTAAAAAAGCCGGCTTTAGATCCTATGGAACTAAGAAATTATCGTCCTATTTCCTTGCTTCCGGTTCCAGCTAAGATTATGGAAAAATATTTGAATTCCCAACTTAGTTCCTATTTACTGGATCACCAGTTGCTTGATGGTTCTCAGCATGGCTTTAGGCGCCTTCATAGCACTGAATCAGCACTAACGGCTGTCTTTGATAACATCCGGGTCCAGGTTGATGCAGGGTATACGACCCTGCTGGTCCTTCTTGACCTTACAGCAGCTTTTGATACCCTGTCTCCACTAAGGTTGGTGGAACGCCTTAAGGAGATAGGGATTGGGGGTTCGGCCCTTGAGCTTCTCTCCTCCTTTCTTAGTGATAGGGCACAAATAGTGAAATTGGGCCAATTCTATTCTTCTCCCAACCCATTGATTTGTGGAGTTCCTCAGGGATCTTCCCTAAGCCCCACCCTTTTTAATATCTATGTTGCCCCATTGACGAGGGTGGTGAGGGCCTTTGGATTTGAGGTACTGTCCTATGCCGACGACACTCAAATCATGGTATCTATTACTAACAGCATCAGTGAAGCTGCCGCAAATTTTAAAGATTGTATGCAGGCAGTCTCATCTTGGATGGGTGAGAATTACCTTAAATTGAATGGAGAAAAAACTGAGATCTTGATTTTTGGTAACCAACATGATATTTGGCCTGATTCCATGGGCAGCTGTCCCTCTCCTGTTTCCCATGGGAAAAACCTGGGGGTTATGGTCGACACTTCGTTGTCCATGAACCTACAGGTTAGCAAAACAGTTTCCATCTGTTTTGGCATAATCAGGCTGCTTAGGAAAATTTCACAGTTCCTGTCGTTTTCATCACGAAAGCAGGCAGTGATTGCTTTGATACTGTCCAGACTCGATTATTGTAATGCCCTTTATTTGGGCATCAACAAGGGTTTGGTGAGACGGTTACAGATGGTACAGAACGCTGCAGCAAGGTTGGTGTTGGAGTTGCCAAAGTATCATTCTGTTTCGGCCTCCCTGATTTCGCTGCATTGGCTACCTCTGGATCGAAGAATCCTGTTCAAGACTTTGTGCTTGACTCATAATGCCTTCTATGGAGTTGGCCCTGATGCCATCAAAGCTATGTTTCTACGCTATATCCCGACCAAGCAGCTTAGGTCTGCCAGCAAGAACTTGCTGGTGGTTCCTAGGTTTAAGAAGGTCAGATGGGGAGGCAGAGCCTTCTCCACTGCTGCTGCTAGGCTGTGGAACTCTCTTCCGGACGGTCTATCGGGCCTTGAGTCATACTCTCTTTTTCGCAAGGCCTTGAAAACTTGGCTTTTTACTCAGACCTTGGCTTGAGCATTTTATCCGATTGAATGTTAGTCCTCTGCAGCGCCTTGATGCCCTTGGGCTAAGTTAGCGCTTTACAAATCGAATATTCATTCATTCATCCCATCTACGCCAAGCTGACTCGTAGCGCTTGTGCATAGCGGGAGCCCAAGATTGTGACAGAAAAAACATTGCTTCCTGCGAAACTCCTGCCACTTGCCAGCGTCTCCGGAAAGTCTCCATACCAAGAGGGACAATTGACCCTGCATCACCAACGGATGCGGATGACCCATTGGATCTTGTAGCATTCTTGGGAACGAGAGCAGACGCACTGGGGGAGTGCAAGTCAAGGTTAACGTCACATGGAACCATGACTGAGCCTTCCAATAAGGAGTAATGAAGATTAGCACTGCTCCTTGTCTGCGGACTTGTTCTAGCACTCTCTGGATCATGACGAATGGGGGAAAGGCATAAAGCATACCCGTCGTCCAAGATTGAAGGAATGCGTCCGAGTTGAGTGCCTGAGGATCCAGCCTCCAACTGTAAAACTGAGGCAACTGAGTGTTCAATCGGGATGCAAAGAGATCTATCATGCATGGGCCCCACTTCTGATTCAGCTGTCGAAACACTCTGGGATGCAGTCTCCAGTCGCTGGAGTCCCGAAGAAATCGGGAGATCCAATCTGCTACCACATTAGAGTTGCCCGGAATATATTCCGCTGTGACCAAGATCTGATGTTGTAGGCAGTAGTGCCAGAAATCCTTGGCTATTTCCGCCAATAGATAAGACCTTGTGTCCCCCAAACGATTGATCTATCGTACTGCTGAGACATCGTCTATCCGCAGGAGGATACAGCAGCATGTTTTCTGTGGGGAAAGAGTTCGGCTCACGAACGATCCCGCCAGTAATTCCAGACAGTTTATGTGCAATGTCAGTTCCTCCGCGGACCACCTGCCCCCATCTCCACTGACCTGCATCCGGCTCCCCAGTCCCACCGACTGGCATCCGATTCTATCACTACGTCTGGAATCGAAGCAAAAATGGCCTTGCCATTCCAAGCACCTATGTGTTCCAACCACCAGTATATTTCCATCCTGGCTTCCGAGGATAGGAGGATTTGATCTGGATAACTCAAATCCTTGCGCAAGTGCATGATCTTCAGTCGTTGTAAAGCCTGGTAATGCAGCGGGCCAGGGAAAATCACCTGAATAGAGGAGGATAACAGACCTACTAGGCGAGCCAGAATCCTCAAGGATATAGTTGGAGAGGCAAGCACTCTCCTCAATTCCTTCTTGATAAAAATCCTCTTTTTCAGAGGCAGTAAAAGTTGTGTCAACACCGAGTCCACCTGAAACCCCAAGAACTCCTTCGACTGGGAGGGAATCAGGATCGACTTGTCTGAGTTGATGACAAAGCCCAAGTCCTGAAGGAGCTGGATCGTCCAAGATAAATGGAGTAGGATTGTTTCCATGTCCTGTGCCATGATCAGGACATCGTCCAGATAAATGATCAACCCCACCCCTCTCTCTCGCAGATATTGTACTACCGGTTTGAGCAGCTTGGTGAAGCACCAAGGGGTGGAAGAGAGGCCGAAGGGCATGGCGATAAATTCAAACCATCGATGCCGCCATTGAAACTGGAGGAACCTCCGATGAGGTGGAAAGATCGGTACCGCCAAATACGCGTCTTTCAGGTCTAGACGCACCATCCAGTCCTTTTCTAACAACAAGTCTCTCAATAGGTGTATGCCCTCCATTTTGATGTAGCAATACACAATCCAGGAATTGAATTCCTTGAGATTTAACACAAGGCGGAATCACTGATCTTTCTTTGGCACTAGAAAAATCATGCTGACAAAACCGTGTGGGTGAGGTGCTGACTCTATAATCGCCCCTTTTTTCAATAATGATATTATCTCTTCGTCTATGAAAGAGCTTTCTGCTATGGAAAAATGAAGAAGGTGAGGCCTCCGATTTTTTTCTGGGGAGGAGTAGAATTCTAGCTGAAAACTCTGTACTGTTTGAAGTACCCAAGGGTCCTGTGTTAATGCCTCCCAATTTTAAAGGAACAATCCAATTCTTCCTCCCACCAACGCCTCTTTCGGCCTGTACAATGCTTACCTGCTTAGGAGGTATCCCCAGCATTGTTGTTGCTGCCTCCTCTGTAGCCACCTCGATTTTGTCTGCCTCTCCCACTTCTATTGCAGGTGGGATAGAAGTTCGATCAGGTGGCCCCGCCACAACCTCTGTTGTTGAAACCTCTGGAGGCCTGGAAGTTTCTTCGGCCGGTCGCTCGACCCCTGAAGCGCCCGACCCTGGTGAAAAAGGCCACTAAAATACTTTTTTAATCGAAACCTCTGCCTTGTCCCGGGCCGTAAAGGTGGCCACGCACTTCCCTAATTCTTTGACAAACTTGTCACCAAACAAAAGGCCATTAGTCAACGAGCCCGCTTCCTTATTGGCCATGTCCGCAAGTTGAGGATCAATTCTCATCAGGAATGATTTTCTGCGCTCGGTGGACAGCGCACAATTCGCGTTTCTGAGAAAGCACAAAGCTCTCTGAGCCCACTCCAGTATCTCTGTCGGGTCAAGAGTTGTGTTTGAATCCTTAGCCCTGACTGCTAAGTCTAGAATCTTGGTGAGGGGCCCTGATATATCTAGTAATTTATCCTGACATCCCTTCCACGCCCTATCTAACCCCTTCTTTGGGTCCTTAGTAAACGTTTTAAGGAAGGTCACCATGTTGGGGTCTAGCTCTGGGGTGTCTGCCAGTTTACCTAGTAAGGAAGGTCTTTGAGGGGCGCTAGAGAGCCCAAAGCAATATGGCCGCACATTAGTGCAGCTCCGCCGGCCAAGCGAATAATATCCGCCTAATATCCTCACATGCAGCGCTCACGGGTCCCGAAAATATGCAGCGAGAGCGCAGAAGGTGCACAGAGTAATAATACTGCCCAGAAAAACTGCGTTGTGGCGTGACGAAGCTGTGAACGCGAGATGGGTGCGGCGAGGCTGGACTGAGCCCGAGATCCCGCGCAGACTACTGAGCGCTGAGCCGGCAGAGCGGCGAGCCATGATTCGGCTGCCTGGGCCCCGGATCTGTGGCTCCGAGGCGCTGGCATGTGCTGGGACCTGCATCGAGAGGCAGAGGCTGGTGAGTCGACCTGACACTGCGAGTGAGGCTGCGGGGGGAGGGCCGAGACGAGATCACCGGCGCACCGCTGCCTTGGCCTACCTGTTGGGGTCTGGCCTGGGAGCGCGAGGCGGCCGATAAAAAAATAGAGCCGCTGGCTCTGCAGCAGAGGCAACCGGTGCTGGCTGCGGTAGCGCCCAAGAATGTAATCGAACCATCCTGAAGGCTGGGGCGGCCCGCGGGAGGCATACGCAGAACATAGCTCCGGCGCTGACACAACCTGGATTCAGGGCCTGGAACGGTATAGAGCGGGAAGGCCCGTAGACAACGCGGTCTATCGCGGATCGCTGCAGCGCGCTGGGGGTGCCTCCTGTGATCACGGCAAGCAAGGACACTAAAAAGAGTTGACTCTCCCCCCCAGCGGCTGAGAAAAGGAAGCTGAAGGAACGCGAGGCCCTTGGCGTGGTGGATGGCAAAAGAAAAAAAAAAGACAACAGAGAAGAAAATAAATATACATTGATCAGTTGCAGGAGCAATCAGTGTGCGGCCGAAGATACCCGTCTGCTAGCTCAGTGGGCAATAAATCTGGACCTAAAAGGCTATCGCTTGGGCGTCTGGGCTGCCAGGAGGACCCAGCTTGCTGCTCATAGATAAAGGCCCCTGTTTTGACACGTGGACAGACACCATCTTGGGACCGGCCACAACAATGGGCAAACCTGACAAGGGACAGCCTTGGCTCACCTTTAAAGCCAAAAAATCGCTCAAAACAATGCAGGGCGACCAGGAGCAGACCCCCGCTGCAACAGACTCTACACAACTAGTGGCGACGCTCCAGGCCAGGCAACAGAGCCTTCTGTCCATAGATAGCAAAATGGACACCCTAAACCAACGAATATATTCCATGGCATCCAAACTGGACAAACAAGCCTCCAGAATTGCAGAAGCGGAGCAGAGGATATCTAATGTGGAGGACGATGTACAAGCCACAACAAGCAAATGCACTGAAATGGAGAAGCTTCTCAACATTACTCAAGCCAAAAACGAAGACCTAGAGGTGCGCTCCCGGCGCAGCAACGTCTGAATTATCGGCATTCGGGAGACCACCAACACCGGCAGGATGGAGCTGTACGTGGAGCAGATGCTCACTGACCTGCTTGGCCGGGAAAGTTTCTCAATGATGTTTGTGGTTGAACATGCCCACAGATCTCTAGCAGCGAGACTGCCCCCAGGTACACCTCCCAGGCTGGTAATTGCAAAACTTTTAAATTATTGAGATCGCGATGCAATACTCCGCCAGGCCCGCAAGAAAGCTGATCTAAATTACCAGGGCTTCCAGGTTGCCTTCTACCCTAACTTTATGGCCACTTTGCAAGTGGCTAGGAGAGAATATCTAGCTGTCAAGAAACAATTGCCGAAGGCGAACATCACATATACCATGTTATACCCAGCCAAGTTGCGGATTGAATACGAAGGTCATCAAAAAATCTACAACTCCCCTAAAGCAGTGCAAGAATTCCTGAAAACTACGCTGAAAAGAACACGCGCTCAACGCTCCCAGGAAATGGTGGACTTGGACTGACGATGAGAGCAGACTGACACTATGAGCTTACGCTGCGCACGTGAGCATGCTGTAGACTTATATATGGTTGCCGTGGGGTGGATTGGGATTTGCATCGCCTGGCCACCTCCATTGAGGAGGCTGTTCGGGCTCCTGACGACCCTCCAGTGGGTGATCCCCGTTCTTTTTTTCCTTATCACTTGCAGGTTTCCTAGGTTGGGGGGGTTTGTGGTATATTGTCCTCAGCATGATTGGGATGCTGTTGTGGGCGGGTTGGGGTGGAGGGTGGGGGATTGTTCTATATGGCTTGCTGTCATCGCGGTATCTCCTTTTGTGTATTTGGTCGCATCTGGTTACCTCCTACATTCTTGATATGGTAGATGGCTGGGGTAGCAAAGACAGATAGTGCTTCAATAGCATGTGTGACATGTAATGTGTGCGGGCTGAACTGCCCTAAGAAAATTAGACAAGTTTTAGCCCACCTCGATAGACACCACATCAAGGTAGCTCTCCTTCAGGAAACGCACCTGACCAAACATAATGAGGTTAGGATGGGCGTGCATTGGGCGGGGTACCAGCTGTTCTCCTCGTACTCATCCTACACAAGGGGGGTGGCTATACTAATCAAAAAAGGTACTCCTTTCACAGTTATACACTCAACCATAGATGCCAACGGCAGGTATGCCATTGTTCATGGCAAACTTCATGGGGTAGTCATCATTTTAGTGAACACATATGGGCCTAACACTGATGAACCAAAAATGTTTGAGGAGCTGCTGAGAGTGCTACATGGGTGGCCAGAATCGGCCACCCAATATGGGGTGGTGACCTCAAAACACATTTAGATCCCTCAAAGGAGAAATCAAGTTAGCAGAGGGGGCACTCTTCTAGGGCTGCCCACGTTATCAGAGAGGGAATGGAAGAATTAGGGATCGTGGACATGTGGAGAACGCGGAACGTGGATGCACTAGAAGGTACATGCATGTCCACTGCCCATGGAAGCTGGTCGAGATTAGACTACTGGCTTCTCAGCATAGGGGTCAATACATGGGTGTCAGACACAGCCAGATTACCCAGAACTCTGTCAGACCACAACCCGGTCGGGCTCACAGTACGCATCCCGACTACGATCCCCCGCCAGTTCACTTGGAGATTTAGAGCTGAGGCGCTACTCGGCCCGATATACAAGGCCACGATCAGGGAAGCTATTCAACAATACTTTACTCTAAATGAGGGGACGGTCAGTGAGGCAGGCCACATTTTGGGAGGCCTTTAAGGCCACAATCAGAGGGACTTGCATCAGTGCCAATGCAGGCATATTAAAGGATATCAGGGGGCGGCTCTCGAGGGTGGAGGCTGCGCTAAAACAGCTCGAAAGCGATCAGGAGGTCGCTCCGAGCTCTGCTACGCTGGTGAAAATTAAAGAATTAATGATAGAATATAATGAACTGGCGGTAGATGAGGGGAAATACCTGTCACAGAGGCATGTTGCAAGGGCATATGGCGAGGGCGGAAGACCTGGTCATAACCTTGCAGCTAGGGTTAGGATGAGGCAGGACCACCACACTATCACCCAGATTACTGAAGATATGGGGAAGGATCACTACATGCCACACAAAATCACAGCTCAATTCCAGAACTTCTATGCTGATCTTTATACCTCAAAGGGCGGTGCAGAACCTGACGAACTGAACAAATATTTAGCGGATATTGCCCTAGACTGTCTAACGCGCAACGGGAATATCTATCTCGTCCGAGAGCGGCAGAAGAAATCAGAGATGCGATTCAGGCTCTCCCAAATAGGAAGGCGCCGGTTCCGGATGGACTCTCAAGCGAATTTTATAAGGAATTTGCGAATGAGTTGGTACCTTACTTGCTGGCTATGTATGAGGCGGCCTATGAGAAAGGTAGACTACCGCCCACACTCCGAGAGGCTCTTATTATTGCCCTTTCAAAGGAAGACAAACCTCCATCAAGGTGTGAATCATATCACCCATTATCACTCATCAATATAGATACCAAGATACTGGCAAAGATACTTGCCACTAGACTTCAACCCCTGTCCCGAATATGGTTTTGCCAGATCAGTCCGGTTTTATACCGGAGAGATCCACGTTGCATAACCTACGCACGATTTTCGCCTTGTTCCACATCTTAAACGCTGAATTACAGGCGGTGGCAATACTGCTAGATGCAGCCAAGGCTTTTGATTCCATTGAGTGGTACTATATGTTTCAAATCTTAGAAAATATGGGACTCCCGGTGTTTTTCTGCAGGTGGGTGAGACTACTATATACTGACCCAACAGCGAGGGTAAGCATTGAGGGCCTGACTTTGGATCTTATAAAGATCTGCAGAGGAACAAGGCAACGATGCCCATTATCGCCACTTCTCTTTTCAGTATTGCTGGAACCCCTGGCCTGCATTATTAGGCAGCGTCACAGGGAATCTGCCCTGCGATTTGCATTGAGACCAGTCAATATTTCGCTATACACGGATGATATGGTATTGTATGTCAGGGAACCCCAGAAGTACCTAGAGCCTATTTTACGGGAATACATCTGCTTTGGGCACTTCTCAGGGCTTACTATAAACTGGGCCAAATCGATCGCAGTGCCTCTGACCAAGAGCACGTCCCTGTACGCCCTGGAGTTTCCCTTGAGTGGGCTGCCGACCCTGTTAAGTATCTTGGCATATGGATTCATCGCAACCCAGACATAGTGGTGAGAGAAAACTATGGTAAGGCATACTGCAAGCTAGAACACCAGGTAACAAGGTGGATTGGACTGCCGCTTTCGCTGGCGGACAGAATTGCTCTTATTAAGATGATAGTGCTCCCGTGCTTTCTGCATCTTTTTAGTAACATACCCATTAAGCTGTCCAGTCAATTTTTTAAGAATTTACGCTCACAATTGCTGAAACTGGTCTGGGGCGGCAAACAACCCTGGGTGAGCTGGGACACACTGATATTGGACTACAAAAAAGGAGGTTTTGGTGTACCTGACCTGTACTTGTATTATCTATGTGCTCAAGCACAATAGGACCACTACTGGTATAACCCTCATGCGTTTATTACGCACGTAGCGGTCGAAGAAGGTGATGCACATCCAATTCCTCTGCACAGCATCCAGTCATATTCCAAACGAGGAACATCTAAAACTGAAATCAACACTATTGATTGCACCATATCAGCCTGGCATGCTATAGGTCGCCTTGCGGCAAAGCTCCCGCTGTATGCCCCTCTGCTCCCCCTTTCACACCATGCAGCGTTATCGGTTACACAAGTGGTGGGGGCTGTGCGCTCACTTAGGCTAGCAGGCATAGACAAAATGCAAGACCTGTTCCCGGAGGGTACTTTTTTAAAGATGGAAGAGCTGCAATACATACAAAACAAGACGCCGCTATTTATGTTTACAAACCGCAGACTAAGGGCGGCAGTACAGGCACATTATCACACCTTCCCAGATGAGCCTCCGACATTACAAGCACTACAGACACTACTCGCGAGTCCAACAAGGCACAAACTGATCACTAGGTTATATCGAGCGGTCAGGGAAGAATGCCTGGAGGGGGCGTGTCTTGAGCACCGCATCTAAAGAGACCTTCGGTATGCCGCGGTAAGCCCGCATTCCCCTTGAACTCTTTTCCCGATATGCGGCGCGCTGAGTGAGGAGTCCACGACCGCCATTTTGTGCTCTCCGTGACTTTTAGCTCAAGTGGCAGTCACCTTTCTCTTGAGAATGCCATCTCAATTTCTCCTAACGCTTCAATTATCACAAGTTCCCTTTCATTTTAAATGCGTTAAAACAACTTTCTTTCTATTTTCCACTTTACCGTATACAAAGCACTCTGTGAACGGATCGCAACTGATATCCTTCAGTATTCCTCTCATAATGGTTTTCTCCTTATATTGTGCCACTGAACCAGGAATGTGTACTTCATGGAACAACGCCTTTAAATATGCAGTAATTGTTCTTTTTCGCTTTTAGACACTTGTGCTAACATGCAATAAGTTTTTCTGGCTGATCTGTGACTGCCATCTGGTGGTTCTTTCCAGTATCTATTTTGCTGCTGCATTTCTCTTCACATACAGGCCATTTTCCATGGGCATAGTTTATTTTGGATATCTTACAAGAGAGTGACTGTTATCCTGTGGTTCTTTCTAACGTTTATTGCTACAATTCCACTTCACATAAATGCCATTTTCATGGAAATTATCTATTTTTTGATTTCTTGAAAGTGGGTCTTTTTCTTCTATTTGCTGAATACATAATAACGAACTCACCTCTGCGTTATTCCTTCCACCTTGTGGTCTACAATAACTGTTTTCTCAATTGCTGGAAGTTATCCTAAAAATTTGACCACTAATTCTTAAACAGTATTGTTGCTTCTGCTGCGATCATTTTGAAAATATCAACGCTCTCCCATTGGGAACATTCAATTTTTTGCCTCCACAAATATTTACCTACTTGTTTCTCTCATGTCTATGGGGAGGACCACAACATTTCTCCTAACTTGTCTACCTCCCACTCAAAACACAACATGCTGCCTACCTCTAACCCCTTTTCTGTTCTACAAGACGACATAGAAGATCCTACGCAAGCAAGTATGCCTCTTCCCACTGAAGCTTCATCTACCATGCCCTCTCCTATACCCGTTTCCCCACTTCCTTCCTCTCAAGTCAATATTAAAACTACACCTAAGCCAAATGCTTCATCGTCTCTATCCTCCATTAAACGAGTCAAAAAGGATCCTCCTACACCTACTGTCTCTCCTCCACCTCTCTCAATCGAACTGCTTCTGGACGAAATACGTGCTCTTAAGCCATATATGACAGAAACGAATACTCGTCTGCAAAGCTTGGAAGATAATTGGTTCTCACTTCAAAATAAACTTACTTCTGTGGAAGATCAAATTGAATCGTTGCAGGCCTCCTCACGACAAATCTCCCCTATGAAAGCTGAAATTTTACAACTTCAGAAACAGGTTGAAAACCTCGAAAATCGCAGTAGACGTAACAATCTACGTATTTATGGCCCAGCTGAAGGATTGGAAGGATCCAATCCTTTAGCCTTCTTCCAGTCTTTTATCCCACAATTGCTGGATATTCCAGATTCTCCTCTCCTGAACATACAAAGGGCTCACAGACTGGGTCGTCCTCCCTCAGCTTCTTCATCTCAATTAAAACCAAGAGGTGTTATAATTTACTTCTTAGAATATACTGATTTACTGAAAGTTTTGCAGGCAGCCAAAATTAACCGTCGTATCTCCTGGCATGGTTCACAAATATTCTTCTCACAGGACTACGCCAAAACCACTGCAGATAAGAGAAAACGTTTTCTTGCAATGCGACCAGCACTACGAGATCTAAATGCCAGGTTTGGTTTGATACATCCTTGCCTCTTCAAAGTAACTTACAAAAATAAAACGACCACATATGAAGATCCAGCCCTACTTCAACGTTTTCTTGAAAACTGCAAAGTGGAATCTATGGATTGTGCGGGACCTTCTTTTCCTGAGAACTTTATTTATCTATTTACCTTTTTATTGACAAGTTCTTTCCATATCTTATGTCTTCCTTGTCTATGATAACTGAGTTAATGTGCTCCTTTTCCATGTCCTTCATTTCAGATACTACTTTCCTCTTTATAATCTAAAACTTATTTCACTTTCTTTTTCTTGGGAACATTTCTTATCATTCTTATGTTATGCTTGTAGTTATGTATTTATCCCATATTTCTCTTCTTTATGAAAAATGTACTCATTATTTTTTCCTTTTCTCCCTTGTCCTCCCTTTTAGGTGTTATCTCCTTCCGGTTGTTATCTTCCACTCTTTCATATTGTCTAGATTACTCCCTTCCTCGTGGTCTCCCCCGGAGTTGTTGAGCTGGTCCGTCCTCTCGTTTTGTTGCCTCAAACACCCTCCACCCATGTTTGAGTCTCTGGTATGTCTTCATGTTCTTCTCCTATCTTTATTCCATATTTCTTTCTTCTATTTTTCCTCTCCTTTTTTCCTTGTTTCCCTTCTCTTTTTAGCTCTATTTCAACATTACTCTCCTTTCTTCTCTTGTTTTCCATCTCAATCTATATCTCACCATCAGCTTTTCTTCTTCCTTCATACTCCAATTCAATTATATAGTTCTTTCTTCAAATGTTATTGCACTATGTTTCATTTATATGCATCCATGGTTATTTTTTATCATGATTACTGTTTTATCTGGTCTTACCTTGCTTGTTATCTTAATGTTTTTTAGATGACATTAAATGTTGTTACTTGGAATGTCCGGGGATTACATTCTCCGATTAAAAGACAGCGTATAATATCACATTTGTCCAAACTGAATGCCCATATAGCCATGATTCAGGAAACTCACCTCACTGAATCTGAATCCCTGAAGTTAAAGAGAGATTGGGTTGGGGAAATTTTCTTTTCTCCTGGTGATGGCAAACGTAATGGCGTTATTACTCTTGTTCATAAATCTCTCCAAGCTAAACTTGTTTCTCAAGAAAATGATGACATTGGTCGTTGGTTAATTACGAACCTACTGATTTGGAAAACTTCCCTCACTTTTTTTTAATATATATATGCCCCGACCTCTGGTGATTGCCTTTTTTGGTCCCATATTGAAGAAAAATTAATGCAACTCCCTCATGATAATTTGATTTTAGCTGGTGACTGTAACCAAATTGTTGATCCCTTCATCGACCGTAACTCCATGTCCTCTTTTACTTCCTCCAAGCCTCACAAAACATTTTTACGTTCTTTTCAGCAAAGGCATTTAGTTGATGCATGGAGATTATGCAATCCCTCCTTGAGGGAATACACTTTTTTTTCCCCAGTACATCATACACAATCACGCATTGATTACATTTTCATGTCTCATGCCCTTTCTCAATCTCTAAATTCTTCAGATATTGGCTCTATCCTAATCTCTGATCATGCTCCAGTTTCTGTTTCCTTAGACATTCTCCACAAATCTTCTGCACCTAGACGTTGGCGTTTCAATAACTCTCTATTACTAGATTCGGTCTTTACTTCTTCCTTTTCTTCTTTTTTTATGGAATATTTCTCTCTTAACGAATCAGACACCCTTCCCTTTTCTGTTGTTTGGGACGCCTTTAAATTAGCTACAGATCTTTTTGCTAAAATAAAATCTCTAGAACATGCCTATTACACATCTAAATCAAAAGATTGCTTAGAAGCTCTAATAGCTGCCAAACTTAAATTTAATAAAGAATCTACGGATAACGCTTCCTTGTATCTGCTTAAGTGTAGTGCCAAATTCTATGGCGGTAATAACAAATCAAGCAAATTATTGGCAAATTACCTTAAAGTAAAAAAAAACAAATTTAATATTGAATCAATTTTTGATGTTCATCAGATGCCCAAATTTAAAGATTCAGAAATTTTACAAGAATTTCATACATTTTATAACTCTTTATATACGCCTGAAACCAACCCTACGGAAGAATCCATCATGGACTATCTCTCTTCTATTATTAAACCTCCTGATCTTAATTTAGATTTTCAATCCTTGGAGTTGGATGTTTCAACAAAAGAATTAGATAAAGCCCCAGGTCCTGATGGTTTCACTGTCGAATTTTTCTCACATTTTTCACATCTTCTCCTCCCTAAATTACACAAACTTATGTCCTCTTTTTTACAAATTGGTACTGCTTCTGGGTCCTTTTTAGAAGCTCTAATTTGCCTCATTCCTAAAGATAATAAAGATCACGTTTTTGCAAAAATTATAGACCAATCTCTTTGGTAAACATTGATTACAAAATTTTCTCAAAATCCTTGGCCCTAAGATTAGAATCCTTTCTTCCAGATCTTCTAGGTAAGGAGCAGTCAGGCTTTGTAAAAGGTCGTTTTCTTACTGATAATACACGTCTTTTTTTTGATGTTCTTTCAAAGGCCTCTCACTTTTCTGACTCTTTAGCTGCAATAGCTTTAGATGTGGAAAAAGCCTTCGACAGAGTTTACTGGCCCTTTATTTTTTCATCACTCAAATGGTTTGGCTTTGGTCCTAAAATTAATTCTTTAATTTCTCTTCTGTATTCAAACCCTACAGCTGCTATATTTGTTAATGGTCTCACTTCTTCTTATTATAACTTGGGCAGAGGTGTCCGTCAAGGTTGTCCTTTATCTCCCTTTTTGTTTAATTTAGCTTTAGAACCCTTTTTATGTAAACTTCGTCAGAATTCTGATTTTCAGGGTTTCAAATACGGTAATATGCAAATTAAATTAGCAGCCTATGCTGATGATATATTATTGTTCATGTCTAATCCCACCTCTTCTCTACCTGCTTTTTTACTTGAAGCTCAGTCCTACTCTTCTGTTTCTGGCTACAAATTAAACAATGACAAATGCGAAATCCTACCCTTAACCAAGTTTACTTTTAAAGATGATTTTAAAATCACCAACTTTACTTGGAATACTAATTATATAAGGTACCTAGGAATATATTTTTCTTCTTCTATTCAATCATCAGTTTCCATCAACTTGGATAAATGCGGTTCAAAACTTTCTTCCCTTATTGACAGGTGGCATCCTTTATACCTCTCTTGGTGGGGGAGGTTAGATACCATTAAGATGATGTTATCCCCGATTGTCTTATTCACTATTTCTAATATGCCAATTACCATTCCCCAGAAGTACTTCAAAAAAATTAACTCATTGTTGTCTTCTTTTCTTTGGAATAAGAAAAAAGTACGTATATCTTTAGCAAAACTTTGTCGCCCGAAAACAGAAGGCGGAGTCAACTTTCCTGATTTTCCTGTCTATCATAAAGCTTTCAACCTATGTCAGTCATCTCATTGGCTTAATACCCTCTCATCAGATCCCCCCCTTTGGGTGTCACTTGAACAATCGTATATAGCTCCTTTCTCTTTTCTAGAATATCTTTCTTTTACTCAGAAACCCCAGAAATTATCAACACCTATTGTTAAGTTCACACATAAACTACTAGATTCACTTTTACTAGACAGATCTTCCAAAGACTCTCTTCTTCAATCCTCAATCTGGCATAATCATCGTATAATGGTTCGTAATAAACCCATTTTTTGGAAATCATGGAGGCAAAAAGGCCTTATTTGGGTTCACCAGCTTTTTCAAAATGATAAAACTATACCCTTTTCTCAGGCTAAACTTACATTTAATTTTCCCACTTCATTTTCTCATAACTATCTTTTATTACAACAAGCTTTAGATTTAGCAATTCAGAAATCCATCACACCCTTAAGTCAAACGAGTATCGTTTCTACCACTTCTCAAATTTTCTTAAGTACTGGTCCTAAAGCCTCAGCCATTTATAGCTACTTACGTACACAAATTTCTATTAGAGACAAGACTAAGGTAGAACTGGATTGGGAGCGTGACCTTCAGGTTGAATGGTCCGTTCAAGTATGGATTAACATTTGACTTAAACATCCAGGGCAGCTAACACTACACAGACACTTTTTTTTATTTATAACAGGCTACTCCTTTCCCCTTCACTTTTGCATAAGATTCATGCTGAACTCCCTGATACTTGTTGGTCCTGCTCTTCCCCAAATGCTGATTTAAAACATTTACTTTTTTTTTGCCCTTTCGTACAAGAAGAAGATTTGGAAACAAATTACTCAAATTTTTCATCATACAACTGTCGTGATTGTCAGTAGCACAAGACAGACAAAAGCCACTAACCTCCTTTTAGCAGCCAGCAGGGACGATGATCTGTAGAGAAGCCTCCCTATTCCCCTGAGCGCAACTCCCCACAGTGTAATGGACACAACTATGAAAAACAGCACCCTGGGAAAAGGGAAGGGGATAAAATAACAAACTGTGCTGCCGGGAATATTTGATTCCTAGGTCTGGTCTAAGGGCTCTGTATTTTCTCCTTGATTGCACCTCACTGCAACGGGGGGAATAAAGAAAGAAATCAAGCATGAAAAGATTCCGCACAATCACACAATTTCAATCAGCAGATATAAGACATACGAGTCACTTACAAGGAGCCCTGCCGCAGCGGTGAAATAAATAGGTCAATTTTCCTTCAGAGAAAGTAAACGATTTTTCAATAATGTTAAGACTGTAGAAAACAATTTGGACCGCAGCATCACCACGGAGCGATATCTTCCAGCAGTTAATCCTCACAGCTAGAATATACCATAGTACCGCAAACAAACAGAAAGCTGCTTTAAAAATACTCAAAATATGATTAGGGTGATAACAGCACTCTCAACCACTGCGTCACGCCTCAAACAAGGACGCGTGTGTAAATTACCAGCAGGAGTCCGTAATCCACAGGAAAATACTTCAAGACTAGTCTGCCCACTCACACGATACCTGTGACTGTTCTCGCTCCCAAGGAAGGGCAATCCGGAGGGAAACACACAAGAGTCTCTTGTGCAGAATCCCCGAACCGCGCTACGATATTCACGAACAAAGAAAAACCAACGAAGATTGCAGCGTTTCCCAAATCTCCTCCGGCGGGAAGGAAAGCGTCCGCACACGTGGGAAACTTGATTCACAATGTCAAGCACCTTCCCATCACGGAGGAGGTGCTTATATGGAGGCGTTTCTCGACCTGGTTGTCCTGTTTGTTCCGGCGAGTTCCCGCTGCCTTCTGGGAGTTGTAGTGCAGCGGGCTCCTCTTCCATTTATACCCATTCCCATTCACACAGGTGGGCCTACTGTGGTGCAGCTGTGCCGGATTGGACCCTATACTGCTCAGAATCGTGACAGAACCCCCTCTCAAGGATCGCCGACTCGGCGGTCGACCAGGCTTTCCTGGATTGTCTGTATGGAATTGCTCTAACAGTTCAGGGCAGTGGAGATTCTGAACTGGTTCCCAAGTCCTATCCTCAATTCCAAACCCTTTCCACTCCACCAAATACTGTATTCGCCCTTTAACCACTCTGGAATCTAAGAGTTTCTGGACTTCATATTCTTCCTGTCCATCTATTTCCAAGGGGGAGGCCGAACAGGTAGTCTCATGCTAGTAGGACATGGTTGGAGTAGAGATACGTGAAACACTGGGTGAATGTGCCACGACAGGGGCAGGGTTAATCTCATGGCTACAGGATTGATGACTTCTTCTATACTGTACGGCCCGATGTATTTGGGTTTTAATTTGTCTATTCCCTTCAGATGTATATTCTTTGTAGCGAGCCAAACCTTATCCCCCACCTGATACTCAGGTGCTGTAGTGCGTTTTCTGTCAGCAAAGTGTTTTTGTGCTGTTTGCGCTGTGGTGAGGTGTCTTTTTGCATCGAGTAACACCGCTCTTAAATGAGCATGATGCTCGTGTACGCTTGGGAGTTTGGACTCAACGGGCCATTCAAACGGGAGCATGTTGGGATGATATCCGTAAAGACAATAGAACGGGGAACACCCCAGTGTGGAATGCTCAGCGTTATTATAAGCAAATTCCGCCATCCATAGTAATGTAACCCAGTCTGTGGTGTTTTGTAGCGTAAAACAGCGGAGATATTGTTCCAGTGTCTGGTTAAGACGTTCTGTCTTCCCATCTGTCTGAGGGTGGTAGCTGGAGGAAAGACGCGCATCAATGTTCATCGTTGCACATAAGGCCTTCCAAAACGAGAGGTGAACTGCGTTCCCCTATCGGTAATCAGAACACTAGGTATTCCATGTACTCTGACCATGTTTTGAAGAATAACAATGGCCAGTTTGGCGGCTGTTGGTAATCCTTGCAATGGTATAAAATGTCCCATCTTCGTTAAGTGGTCTACTATTACCAAAATAACCGTGTTACCCTCGCAGGGGGGCATCTCCACGATAAAATCCATAGATACAGTATGCCAGGGTCGAGGAGGTACAGGTATTGGTTGGAGTAGACCTGTGGGTTTGGAGTGACTGGCTTTTCCTTGTGCACACACAGAACAGTTTTTTATGTATTCTTTGGTATCCGTCCTCAGAGACGGCCACCAAAAGGAACGCTCAATACAGGCAACTGTCTTGTATATTCCCATGTGCCCTCCCAACAATGAATCATGAGCCCATGTCAGCACTCGTATCTGTAGGTCAGTGTTGGGTATATATAAGGCATGGTGATGATACAACAGACCATTTCTCTCCACCCGATGTTCGGGGTCCTCCCTGAGCCATGCCTGTGCGTCGAAATCAGCCAAAATTACTTGGACGTCCTCTAGAAAATCCTTCGAGGTGAATAATGCAAGGGTTTGAGTTCGGAAAGCCCCCTCCGCAAGTATCAAAGGGGGTTCGGGGTTCTCGGATAACATGTCTTCCTCGGTGTCAGTGATGCGAGAGAGGGCATCTGCTTTACCATGTTGTGGTCCTGGACGGTATTTAATAACAAAATCATAATCAGAAAAGAAAAGGGTCCAGCGCAACTGCCGAGGTGTGAGGGCTTTGGCGGTCTTCAAAAATAACAGGTTTCGATGGTCTGTGTATATCTCAATAGTGTGATGAGCCCCCAAAAGATAATGTCTCCATTCCTCGCAGGCCCTTTTTATCGCCAGTAGTTCCTTGTCGGAAATAGCATAATTCACTTCGCTGGGGGTGAGTTTTTTAGAATAATATGCAACAGGGTGTAGTTGCCCTGTTGTAGGATGTCGCTGAGACAACACACCACCTATAGCATACTGTGAGGCATCTGTTTCGACGATGAAGGGTAGATGCGGATAAGGATGGCGCAAGATTGGAGCTTGTGTAAACATGTCTTTTAAACTCTTAAACGAGTGTTCGGCTTCATCCCCCCAGACAAAGGGAGTGTTCTTCCTTAACAAGCAGGAGATGGGATGGATGATCTTGGAGAAATCTTTTATAAAACGCCTATAATAATTGGCGAAACCCAAGAAACTTTGTACGGATTTTACGTGAGTGGGGGTTGTCCACTGAGTGATTGCTTTGACCTTGCCGTTGTCCATCTGACAACCATGTGCGTTGATGATGTATCCTAGGAAGGCTACCTCTTGGACGTGGAATAAGCATTTCTCCAGCTTAGCATACAGTGAGTGTTGACGGAGCCTGTCTAATACTTCCTTTACATGAATTACGTGTTCTTGGAGACTAGGAGAATAGATGAGGATATCGTCTATGTAAACCACACAGTACATGTCCAACAACCCCTTAAGACCTCATCCATGAAATATTGGAACGCTGCCGGGCGTTACAGAGCCCAAAAGGCATCACCCTGTACTCAAAAAGTCCAAACTTCGTCCGGAATGCAGTCTTCCATTCATCCCCGCTTTTTACCCTGACTAGATGATAGGCCCCCTAAGATCCAGCTTTGTGAAATAACGAGCCCCTTGAGCTGGTCCAGGAGCACAGGAATCAACGGTAAAGGATACCGGTTCTTGATGGTCACGCGGTTTAGAGCTCGATAATCGATACATGTTCGGAGCTCTTCACAATCCTTCTTAGGAATAAAAAAAGAGGGGAAGAAGCAGGTGAAGAGGAATGTTTTATGAAACCTGATGCGAGGTTCTCTTCAAGGTAGTTTTTCAAGTACAGGGTTTCGGGTTCTGTTAGCGCATATACTCGACTACACGGAATCTCTGCCCCTGGTATCAATTCTATGCGGCAGTCATAGACTCTATGGGGTGGAAGTTGCGTAGCCTTTTGTTTATCAAAGAGAGACTGATATTCCTTGTATTCATCAGGCAAGACCAATGTACAACAATACCGGTCTGGTGTACATGCCGTGGCTAAAAGACACGCTTGTGTGTCTACCTTTTCTCTAGACAGGACTACCTCCTTCTTGCAATGTTCTATGCAGTATTCAGAACTCAGGACAACAGTGCGGGCTGCCCAGCGCACTACAGGGTCATGTAGAGTCAACCATGGCATGCCTAGTATGAGGCGAAACTGTGGCGCAT
Source organism: Calotriton arnoldi (assembly GCA_963921515.1). Lineage (NCBI taxonomy): Eukaryota > Metazoa > Chordata > Amphibia > Caudata > Salamandridae > Calotriton > Calotriton arnoldi. The sequence goes on from CAWUFW010010269.1 coordinate 598,728, forward strand.
CTATGAGATCGAACTGGATAAACTCATAATGTTCCGTACCAACCCGCATTAAGAGGGGAAGGGTATGAGAAGTGACTGGTCCTGACGTCAGCGTGGACCCATCCACAGCCTTCACGTATTCGGGGTACTTCTTCTTTTCCCAAGGAATACCGATGGTTCGAGCATACTTTTGGTCCATATAGTTTCCCGTCGCACCGGAATCCACTAAGGCATCCACTTCTTGCGGGATGTCTGTAATATCCCAAAGTAAAACACTGATATTCAGATGGGCGACCGCTGGTTGTAAGGTATTGGCGATTACTGAAGAGATCGATGTCCGTCGTTCGCCCGACCCAGAGATCTCCTTCTGACTCGGGCTCTTCAGTTTTCCGACGTCTCTCTTGTTCCCATAACTGCTTGTCTTCGCGGAAATGGGTTCCGTTCTGGGAGTTGGGCCCGAGCTCGACACTCTCTTATGAAATGTCCTCCTTTTCCGCAATATAAACACAGCTTCAGTTTACGTCTCTTCTCTCTTTCTTCTGTGGTGAGGGGACCACGAATACCTCCTATCTGCATTGGTTCGGAGAATTCCGTAGGCTTAGAGGTTTCTTCGGTAGGAGGTTTTGGTTTAGTATACCAAGCTCGCGGTTCTCCTCTGTTTTTGTCTCCTCTTCGTTCTTGTAATCGGTGGTCTAGTTGGACAGTGAGATTAATCATTTCCTCACAGGTCTGGGGCAACTGTACTACTTGTGAGAGGACATCCTTTAGTTCTCCCCGCAGTCCCTGGTAAAATAAAGTAGTTCTTTTTTCCTGGGGCCAGTCGGTTTCCACCACTAGACGATTGAATGATGTTATGTAGGTCAATAAATCTTGAGACCCCTGTGTTAGGGTAAGTAGTTCTCGATCCAAGGTCATCATGTGAGACTTCCGGTCAAACAATTTTCTCATTTCTATACAAAAGTCTGTGAACCTATGCAAGACGGGATCATTTCTCTCCATTAAGGGTATAGTCCAACTCGCAGCATTTCCTCCCATGTAGGACATCATGAATGCCGTTTTAGCCGTGTCATCCTGAAACACAGCGGGTTTGCACAGGAAATGTAATCTGCATTGATTAAGAAACGTTTCGAACTTTTTGGGATCCCCATAGAAACGTTCTGGAGGCGCCAACGGTATCCCAGTGTTTTGTATTACATGCACCGTGGGTGTGGTATCAGTGGCAGGTGGAGGAACAGGAGAGGCTGTAAAGAACCCACCCCTTGTGTGGGGCCTAACGAGGGAGGTTGCACCACATGCCCAGGAGCAGGAAGTGTGGCTTCCTGATATATGTAGCTACCCCTGGGCCCCTCCGTGATAGACCTGCTACCTCTCTTCGTAATGTGCCCATCTCTTTTCTGAGGTCCTGATTCTCTAATCGCGAGGTTTGCACCTCTTGCTGCAGAGCTGTTAGGCTCTCCAACAACGAGGTCAACACCACGTTAGTATCCATCGTCCAGGCTGGGCGTCTAACGTGGGCTTGACATTCTGTCGTGATTGTCAGTAGCACAAGACAGACAAAAGCCACTAACCTCCTTTTAGCAGCCAGCAGGGACGATGATCTGTAGAGAAGCCTCCCTATTCCCCTGAGCGCAACTCCCCACAGTGTAATGGACACAACTATGAAAAACAGCACCCTGGGGAAAAGGGAAGGGGATAAAATAACAAACTGTGCTGCCGGGAATATTTGATTCCTAGGTCTGGTCTAAGGGCTCTGTATTTTCTCCTTGATTGCACCTCACTGCAACGGGGGGAATAAAGAAAGAAATCAAGCATGAAAAGATTCCGCACAATCACACAATTTCAATCAGCAGATATAAGACATACGAGTCACTTACAAGGAGCCCTGCCGCAGCGGTGAAATAAATAGGTCAATTTTCCTTCAGAGAAAGTAAACGATTTTTCAATAATGTTAAGACTGTAGAAAACAATTTGGACCGCAGCATCACCACGGAGCGATATCTTCCAGCAGTTAATCCTCACAGCTAGAATATACCATAGTACCGCAAACAAACAGAAAGCTGCTTTAAAAATACTCAAAATATGATTAGGGTGATAACAGCACTCTCAACCACTGCGTCACGCCTCAAACAAGGACGCGTGTGTAAATTACCAGCAGGAGTCCGTAATCCACAGGAAAATACTTCAAGACTAGTCTGCCCACTCACACGATACCTGTGACTGTTCTCGCTCCCAAGGAAGGGCAATCCGGAGGGAAACACACAAGAGTCTCTTGTGCAGAATCCCCGAACCGCGCTACGATATTCACGAACAAAGAAAAACCAACGAAGATTGCAGCGTTTCCCAAATCTCCTCCGGCGGGAAGGAAAGCGTCCGCACACGTGGGAAACTTGATTCACAATGTCAAGCACCTTCCCATCACGGAGGAGGTGCTTATATGGAGGCGTTTCTCGACCTGGTTGTCCTGTTTGTTCCGGCGAGTTCCCGCTGCCTTCTGGGAGTTGTAGTGCAGCGGGCTCCTCTTCCATTTATACCCATTCCCATTCACACAGGTGGGCCTACTGTGGTGCAGCTGTGCCGGATTGGACCCTATACTGCTCAGAATCGTGACAACAACCCCCTTCTCATTTGTTAACGTTTTTCTGGGCTCTCTTTCTGAAGATTGGTTGGGATGTCCCTTGTACTTACAGATTTTGGATCTGCTTTTGGGAGTAGCATTTCAGCAGATCACCAAACACTGGAAAAATTTGTCTGACCTATCCTTTCAGGCTTGGTGGTATGCCGTATGTTATAATCACAGATTGGATACAGTTTATGTATTCCCAGTTTCTTTAGCTCTTAAACGCTCTCTTTTATGGTCTCCAGTTACAAATTTTATTGATTGTCATGCTAAGCTTTCTTATGTACGTAAAGTTTCTGAACAAGAAGTGTCGAAACCTCCTTGACATTCTGTTTTGTTCTTATTTATATTACTATTTATACTGACATTTTCACTGTATTTTTGCATTTTTAGATTTTTGACCAGATTTGTATTCTATACTTATGTATCTTTTTTATATTGTTATAAGATTTCTTAGTCATGTATTTTTAAGCTTTCAAGGATGTAATGTGTATGCATTTTTGCTACATCTTCCCCTTCCTTCACCCCCCCTCTCTGCTTTTTTCTTTTCAATAAAATTTCTATTTTTCAAAACTTAAAAATGGGAAGAATGTTTGCCAGACATCGATACCAGTCTAGTCCGCTGGAATGAAAAAATCCTGCCCCAAATCACGCAGAAGGAATGGGAATATAGCTGCCAACTCACTGATGCCCTGACCTCGAACGGTAATTTACGTATCATACATTTTAAATACTTACATCAAGTTTATTATACACCTGCCCGACTACGGAAATATGGGCTCAGGGAATCTGATGAATGCAAAAGATGTGGGGTTCAGGGTGCAGATTTTATACATCTGGCATGGTACTGCGGACGAATACAGGAATTTTGGGTCAAGGTGATAACTCGGCTACGGGATATGACTAATGCTGCATTACAATGTTGCCCAAAAGCATGTCTACTGTGTATAATGCCTAATCTCAAAGGTGCAACTGGGAAATTTATAAAAATTGCATTGCTCCTTGCAAAAAGGAGGGTGGCGATGTGTTGGGCGAGCAAGGCGGCCCCTCAGGCTGAGCATTCGGTAAAAGACTTAGTATACTGCAAAGAAAACCTGGAAAAGTATGCGGAAGACTTACCGCCGACATCAAGGCCAAAAGACATTTGGGAGCCACTGCTGAGCTATCTGAGAATGCGGGACTTACCTTTGCCTGTCGATGAATAAGACTGAGCATCATTCCATGCAAATAGATCACACACTGTAACTGAAATGTACCCTTAACTGTTGTTGGGGGGCGATCATGCACTGTAATTGCAGCAAGCCATGCATTGTTGTTATTTGTTACTTGAATGACGGCACATAACAATAAAAAAAAAGAACAAAAAAGGAAGGTCTTGGAAACTCTGATCTTAAAGTACTGAGTACTTCGTGCTCAAACCCCTGCCTCATGTTCTCCTGGAGATTTTTATTTGAGGGCTTTGCTCCCCCATAATGTGACTTACGCTCGCGTTTTTCCACCTTTCGCGGTTTCTCCATCTCCTTGTCAGAATCTGATGTGTCGTGCACAGAAGGAGATGACTCCTCCATCTCCCCTGGATTAAAAAGAGAGGAATTACCAAGGGAACTAGAAGTAAAGGGGCTGTCATACCTAAGGTCTTTAAGGACAGACGATGCCACCTGGGACAACGAATATGTGACGTTACATCGCGGTCTTCACACCGTGATACGTTTACAACGCAGGCATTACAACGCAAGTCGTTACAACGACTTGCGCTGGAGGGTGCTGGACTTAGGAATAGTATGATTTACTATTCCAACTCCAGCCTACGTAACAGTAGGGAAGGTGTTGGAATAGTAAATCATACTATTCCTTAGTGTATAGCGCCATCCAGCGCAAGTCGTTGTAACGACTTGCGTTGTAATGCCTGCGTTGTAAACGTATCGCAGTGTGAAGACTGCGATGTAACGGATGTCTCCCAGGACAACACCTCAGCAGAGGAATTAAATGAGGGTCTCACCTGGGCAAAGCCCTGCTCACTCAACAGCGCAGATTTAATTGAAGGCTCTCCTAAAGAGACACTCAAACTCTCTTCCCATCATTTTTTAAGGGTTCAGTCCCCCAGTCAAAAGATCTGGGATAAATCCATCGTTCTTTTGCCCACTACGCCACCCCAGTTTAGACCCAGCCATATGCAAATCAGTCTTGACCCTGTGCCCCATGGGAACAGTCCAGACCGAACTGCCAGGCCAGGTCCTCCCTGGACCGGAAACAAGCATCCTGGGATCGGTTTCAGGGTATGTCAACCTTCTTCAGCCAGGCTAGCTTGAATCCAGTGGCACATTGAGCAATGGACCCACATCTGGGCATACCCATCCCACTTAGGGCGAAAAGTGTTACAGCAAACAAATGATGGACGGAATGCTGACAATGCAAACATTCTCCCCCAGTCAAAAGATCTGGGTTAAATCCATCGTTCTTTTGCCCACTACGCCACCCCACTTTAGACCCAGCCATATGCAAATCAGTCTTGACCCTGTGCCCCATGGGAAAAGTCCAGACCGAACTGCCAGGCCAGGTCCTCCCTGGACCGTAAACAAGCATCCTGGGACCGGTTTCATAGTATGTCACCCTTCTTCAGCCAGGCTAGCTTGAATCCATTGGCGCAGTGAGCAAGGGACCCACGTCTGGGCATACCCATCCCACTTAGGGCGAAAAGTGTTACAGCAAGCAAATGATGGATGGAATGCTGACAATGCAAACATTCTCCCCCAGTCAAAAGATCTGGGTTAAATCCATTGTTCTTATTCCCACTACGCCACCCCTGTTTAGACCCAGCCATATGCAAATCAGTCGTGACCCTGTGCCCCATGGGAACAGTCCAGACCGAACTGCCAGGCCAGGTCCTCCCTGGTTCGGAAATAAGCATCCTGGGACCGGTTTCAGGGTATGTCACCCTTCTTCAGCCAGGCTAGCTTGAATCCAGTGAGCAAGGGACCCACGTCTGGGCATACCCATCCCACTTAGGGCGAAAAGTGTTACAGCAAACAAATGATGGACGGAATGCTGACAATGCAAACATTCTCCCCCAGTCAAAAGATCTGGGTTAAATCCATCGTTCTTTTGCCCACTACGCCACCCCAGTTTAGACCCAGCCATATGCAATTCAGTCTTGACCCTGTGCCCCATGGGAACAGTCCAGACCGAACTGCCAGGCCAGGTCCTCCCTGGACCGGAAACAAGCATCCTGGGACCGGTTTCAGGGTATGTCACCCTTCTTCAGCCAGGCTAGCTTGAATCCAGTGGCAGAGTGAGCAAGGGACCCACGTCTGGGCATACCCACCCCACTTAGGGCGAAAAGTGTTACAGCAAACAAATGATGGACGGAATGCTGACAATGCAAACATTCTCCCCAGTCAAAAGATCTGGGTTAAATCCATCTTTCTTTTGCCCACTACGCCACCCCAGTTTAGACCCAGCCATATGCAAATCAGTCTTGACCCTGTGCCCCATGGGTACAGTCCAGACCGAACTGCCAGGCCAGGTCCTCCCTGGACCGGAAACAAGCATCCTGGGACCGGTTTCAGGGTATGTCACCCTTCTTCAGCCAGGCTAGCTTGAATTCAGTGGCACAGTGAGCAAGGGACCCACGTCTGGGCATACCCAACACACTTAGGGTGAAAAGTGTTACAGCAAACAAATGATGGACGGAATGCTGACAATGCAAACATTCTCCCCAGTCAAAAGATCTGGGTTAAATCCATCGCTCTTTTGCCCACTACGCCACCCCAGTTTAGACCCTGCCATATTCAAATCAGTCTTGACCCTGTGCCACATGGGAACAGTCCAGACCTAACTGCCAGGTCCTCCCTGGACCGGAAACAAGCATCCTGGGACCGGTTTCAGGGTATTTCACCCTTCTTCGGCCAGGCTAGCCTGAATCCAGTGAGCAAGGGACCCACGTCTGGGCCTACCCATCCCACTTAGGGCGAAAAGTGTTACAGCAAACAAATGATGGACGAAATGCTGACAATGCAAACATTCTTCCCCAGTCAAAAGATCTTTGTTAAATCCATCGTTCTTTTGCCCACTACGCCACCCCAGTTTAGACTCAGCCATATGCAAATCAGTCTTGACCCTGTGCCCCATGGGAACAGTCCAGACCGAACTGCCAGGCCGGGTCCTCCCTGGACCAGAAACAAGCATCCTGGGACCGGTTTCAGGGTATGTCACCCTTCTTCAGCCAGGCTAGCTTGAATCAAGTGGCACAGTGCGCAAGGGACCCACGTCTGGGCATACCCAATACACTTAGGGCGAAAAGTGTCCAGGTTTCAGGGTATGTCACCCTTCTTCAGCCAGGCTAGCTTGAATCCAGTGGCACAGTGAGCAAGGGACCCACGTCTGGGCATACCCATCCCACTTAGGGCGAAAAGTGTTACAGCAAACAAATGATGGACGGAATGCTGACAATGCAAACATTCTCCCCCAGTCAAAAGATCTGGGTTAAATCCATCATTCTTTTGCCCACTACGCCACCCCAGTTTAGACCCAGCCATATGGAAATCAGTCTTGACCCTGTGCCCCATGGGAATAGTCCAGACCGAACTGCCAGGCCAGGTCCTCCCTGGTTCGGAAATAAGCATCCTGGGACCGGTTTCAGGGTATTTCACCCTTCTTCAGCCAGGCTAGCCTGAATCCAGTGAGCAAGGGACCCACGTCTGGGCATATCCATCCCACTTAGGGCGAAAAGTGTTACAGCAAACAAATGATGGACGAAATGCTGACAATGCAAACATTCTCCCCCAGTCAAAAGATCTTTGTTAAATCCATCGTTCTTTTGCCCACTACGCCACCCCAGTTTAGACCCAGCCATATGCAAATCAGTCTTGACCCTGTGCCCCATGGGAACAGTCCAGACCGAACTGCCAGGCCAGGTCCTCCCTGGACCGGAAACAAGCATCCTGGGACCGGTTTCAGGGTATGTCACCCTTCTTCAGTCAGGCTAGCTTGAATCCAGTGGCAGAGTGAGCAAGGGACCCACGTCTGGGCATACCCATCCCACTTAGGGCGAAAAGTGTTACAGCAAACAAATGATGGACGGAATGCTGACAATGCAAACATTCTCCCCCAGTCAAAAGATCTGGGATAAATCCATCGTTCTTTTGCCCACTACGCCACCCCAGTTTAGACCCAGCCATATGCAAATCAGTCTTGACCCTGTGCCCCATGGGAACAGTCCAGACCGAACTGCCAGGCCAGGTCCTCCCTGGACCGAAACAAGCATCCTGGGACCGGTTTCAGGGTATGTCACCCTTCTTCAGCCAGGCTAGCTTGAATCAAGTGGCACAGTGCGCACGGGACCCACGTCTGGGCATACCCAATACACTTAGGGCGAAAAGTGTCCAGGTTTCAGGGTATGTCACCCTTCTTCAGCCAGGCTAGCTTGAATCCAGTGGACAGTGAGCAAGAGACCCACGTCTGGGCATACCCAACACACTTAGGGCGAAAAGTGTTACAGCAAACAAATGATGGACGGTGTGAGAAGTTGGCCTGGCATATGCTGTCCACTAATTATAGTGGGCACCTTGCACCAGTCCAAACAACCCCTTATTGGAGATAGGTTAAAGACAACCTTTATTGAAAGCTATCCTAGTGGTAGCTATGGAGAGCAGCCTTCTGGCTAAGTCTTGAAGGAATGTAAAGCAGCTTGTTTTACCAGTCTATAATCTCTTGAGTGACCAAATGAAAGAGGACCACACAAGGTATATATTCAAAATATATGTATTTATTACTAAACACACCCCTCTAGTCTCTTTATGAGGCTAGAGTTCGAAGTACATGATTTATAAGTTAGTTGTGCACAGTAATAGCACAAATACACGTTTGAGGCCCAGGGGCGTACCAAACCATATACCAATAAAGTGGTATAAGAACCACGACTGAGCTAGACACAAGGCCTAGAGCCTGTAGAAGTGCTTGGACCACAAGGAACCACCCAAGGCAGTGACACAGGGGACCCACGGGGGACGCGTGCAGTGTATGAACACAGCCGCGAACCACCGTTAACTTCTATGGGGAAAGTCGCGATTTGAATTTAAAAGAAAAGGGACACTTGGAGGAGGACTTGGAGCAAACCCCTTTAGAACTAGGTCGTTCTAGAGTCTATACCCACGGGAGCACCGGAGTACTCGAGTTACCTCACCCAGGGAAGCCGGGTGCATAGGTGTCTTTCGGGGTCGGGTTTCGTCGTCGTTTACAATGGCGATCTGCTGCAAAGTGCTGCTGGCGACCAAGTCGAAAGTGTTCGGGTGCATCCAAAGGTGGATCGACTTCTGAAGAACCTGAAAGCAGAGGGGACAGAGTCTGGGTCACTAGCCAGTGACCAGGAAGGCGATGAGCGAATGCCCACCGATGTCGGGTGCTTCAGGTAGGTTGATGGTCGTCTTGACTCTTCAGCCACGAGGTCCAGGAGGTGTCGACGACGACCAGGAGCTGGAATCGAGCTGTCCCACGACATCTGTCGCTTGCTGAGGTGTCGGCGACCAGATTGGACCCAACAAGCCTTGGCAACGGCAAGTCTCGTGGAAATGGAAGAAGGACGATGTTGCAGACCAGCAAGGTCTGTGGGACTCACCCAGCGAGGGTAAGTCAGGGCACGCCTGGAGCAACCAGAGAGCCCAAGCAGAAAAAAGATTGGCCTTCGGGAGGGCCTACTATCCAACGGACTAGCAACCGCAAAGGAGCCTCGAGTCGATGCACGTGGAGCTGGCTCACAGGACACTCGTGGAGTGGAAGCCAGTGATCTTTGGTGCAGTTGGTGCTGGAGGCTGGGGCTACTCGGAGCCCAAAGCACGACTTCGTGGGAGACCCAGAAGAGGATGCACTTGCAAATGCGTTCGGTGTCCAGGGGTCACGGTTCCACATTACCCACGACAGCTACGGGCCTCAGCTTTGCTGGGGACTCAGGGCAGCCTCGGGGAAGTCTGGAAATCCACCTCTGGTGATGCAAAGACTTCGGCGTCCGACGGCAGCTTCAGCGATGCAGACCGGACAATTGCTTCTTTGGTGCCTGCCAAGCAGGGGAGTCACTCCTTGACCCTAAGGGAGATTCTTCAGTCCTCTAATCTTGAAGTAGAGCGTCGAAGGTCCAGGATTCTGTGTCAGAGTTTCGTCCAGGTTAATCTAAAGTCCTAAGGACTGGGGTCCCATACTTATACTAAGGTAGGGGGTTGGACATACTCTGTGGCCCCACCTATGGGAGGGTCAGGGCAGAGGGGTGGTTACACCCCTTTCCCTTTGTCCAGTTTCGCGCCAGAGCAGGGGCTGGAAGCCCCTGATCCGGTTTGAACTGGGGTATGCACAGGGACACCAAATGTGCCCCCAGTGCAGGACTTCAAAGCACCAGAGAGTGCTCCCGCCCAGCCCCAATACACACTATCCTGTCTGGGGAGGTGGTTACACCTCCCTGGGACAGGAAACCTATTGTCCAGGCCTCCCCTGCCGGAGTTTCGGTCAGCAGCAGGAGGCCAGACTTGTGTCTGTGGCAGCGGCATCCATTTTGTGATGCCAGGGCTTGGAAAGAAGTTACCGGGCAGGCCGGTGTGTACATGTCTCTCCCTCTAGAAGGGTGGAATGCTACCCCCGCCGCCAGAACTGGCGGGGGGTAGTATTCCAAGATGTTTGACACCAAACACGACATGTTTCCGTGCAGCCATCCCAAAGTTAGCATTTTAACGCGAGGTTATAATGCGCTTAAGAGTATATGGTCAGGTTGCACTACAAACAGCATCAGAGAAGGGGCACCCACTCACATAGGAACCACGCACTCTGCCTTCAGGATTGATAAGGCCTGCCATAGGAGTGACTTATAGGTTTATATGTGTGTAGGTATGTAGTGATATAGGTAGCCTATATCACAGTAAGGGGTGCATGCACCACCTTACCCAGGCTGCAGTAGCAGACCTGTGGTGTCAGTTTGGATGGCCTTCCAGGGGTGGCACAATACATGCTGCAGCCCCTGGTAGGTCTCTGAGGTACCTATGCCCTGGGTACATAGTATACCATATACTAGGGACTTATAAGGGCACTCCACATTCCAATCAGAGATGTGCCTAAGGCACATGGAAACCATTTTAAAGAGGAAGCAGCTAGGCTGGGGTTCTGATTAGCAGGGCCCCAGCCAGACTAAGGTCGAAAAACAGTGAAGCATCAGCAAAAAGTGGGGGTACCCATGTGAAGCAGATCCTACTCTCCTACACAACCCCCCCAAACGTAGGGACATTAAACTAACCTTGCCCAGTTAAGTCTTCATGTTCTAAGTGGAAGTACCTAGAGAGTCCATCTGCATTGGCATGGTTACTCCCAGGTCTATGTTCCACTGTGAAGTCCATCCCCTGTAGGGAAATGGACCACCTAAGCAGTTTGGGGTTTTCACCCTTCATTTGTTTTAGCCATAAGAGGGGCTTATGGTCTGTTTGAACAAGGAAGTGAGTACCAAACAAGTATGGCCTCAACTTCTTCAGAGCCCAGACCACAGCAAAGGCCTCCCTCTCAATGGCTGACCAACGTTTCTCTCTAGGGGTCAGCCTTCTGCTAATAAAAGCTACTGGCTGATCCTGACCTTCATCATTCAATTGTGACAGTACAGCCCCTACCCCCAATTCAGATGCATCAGTTTGAACAATGAACTTCTTGGAGTAATCAGGACTCTGTAGAATGGGAGCAGTGCACATGGCCTGCTTCAGGTCAGCAAATGCCTTTTGACAGCTAACTGTCCACTGAACCTTTTTGGGCATTTTCTTGGAAGTTAAGTCATTCAGGGGTGTCACTATTGATCCATACCCCTTGACAAATCTCCTATAGTACCCAGTCAGGCCTAAGAAGGCTCTCACCTGAGTCTGGGTAGTTGGAGCAGTCCAGTCCATGATGGTCTGGATCTTGCTCTGCAAGGGTTGAACCTGGCCTCCACCCACAAGGTGGCCCAGGTACACAACCTGACTCTGCCCTATCTGGCACTTGGTGGCCTTGATAGTCAGGCCTGCTTTCTGCAGGGCCTGTAAAACATTTCTGAGGTGGACCAGGTGATCCTCCCAGGTGGAGCTAAAGACAGCAATATCATCTAGATATGCTGCACTATAGGCTTCCAGACCTGTGAGGACTGTATTCACCAACCTCTGAAAAGTGGCAGGTGCATTCTTCAGACCAAAGGGCATCACCACAAATTGATAATGCCCACTAGGGGTTGAGAATGCTGTTTTTGGCTTTGCATCATCAGCTAGTCTGATCTGCCAGTAGCCAGCTGTCAGGTCAAATGTGCTTAGATACTTGGCTGATGCCAAAGTGTCTATTAGCTCATCTGCCCTAGGTATTGGATGGGCATCAGTCCTAGTGACTGCATTGAGACCCCTGTGGTCCACACAAAACCTCATCTCTCTTTTCCCACCACTGGTGTGATGTTTTGGCCCAAGGACCAGTGGACTAGCCCAAGGGCTATCTGAGGGTTCAATAACTCCCAACTCCAACATTTTCTGGACTTCTGTCCTGATACAGTCCCTGACATGGTCAGGTTGCCTATAAATCTTATTTTTAATAGGCAGACTGTCCCCAGTGTCCACTTCATGAGTGCACCAGGTGGTCTGACTGGGTGTCAGTGAGAACATGTGTCTGAACTGATTGAGCACCTGTCTGCAATCAGTCTGCTGCTGGGTAGTGAGGCTGCCTGCCAAGGCTACACCATCCACTGACCCATCATCAGAGTTCTGTGAGAGCAGGTCATGGAGTGGGTCACTCTCTTCCTCCTGTCCCTCATCAGTAGCCATGTCTGCCCTGTCCACATATGGTTTTAACCTGTTGACATGGAGAACCCTGTGGGGACTCCTGGGTGTTCCTAGGTCTACTAAGTAGGTAACCTCACCCTTCTGTTCAACAATGGTATGGGGTCCACTCCATTTGTCTTGGAGAGCTGCTGGGGCCACTGGCTCCAAAACCCACACCTTCTGTCCTGGCTGGTAAACAGTCAGTACAGCCTTTTGGTCATGCCAGGCTTTTTGAAGTTCCTGGCTAGCCTCAAGGTTTTTAGTTGCCTTTTTCATGTACTCAGCCATCCGGGAGCAGAGACCAAGTACATAGTCCACTATGTCTTGCTTTGGGGGCTTGAGAGGTAACTCCCATCCTTCCTTCACCAAGCACAATGGACCCCTGACATGGTGACCAAACAAAAGTTCAAAAGGGCTGTAGCCAACCCCCTTTTGAGGCACCTCCCTGTATGCAAATAAAAGGCAGGGCAAGAGTATGTCCCATCTTCGCCTAAGCTTTTCTGGGAGCCCTTTAATCATGCCCTTCAAGGTTTTGTTGAATCTCTCAACTAAACCATTGCATTGTGGGTGATAGGGTGTGGTGAACTTGTAAGTCACTCCACACTCCTTCCACATTGCTTTCAAGTATCCAGACATAAAGTTAGCACCTCTGTCTGATACAACCTCCTTAGGGAAGCCCACTCTTGAGAAAATTCCCGGGAGGGCCCTTGCCACCACAGGTGCTGTAGTGGTCCTAAGGGGAATAGCCTCTGGGTACCTGGTGGCATGATCCACTACCACCAGGATACACCTGTGCCCAGATGCTGTTTGGGGATCCATGGGACCAACAATGTCAATCCCCACCCTTTCAAAGGGAACCCCCACCACAGGTAGTGGTATCAGGGGGCCTTTGTAGTGCCACCTGCCTTGCCACTGGCCTGGCAGGTTACACAGGAGCGACAAAACTCCTTGGTGTCTTCAGACATATGGGGCCAGTGAAAGTGAGGGACAAGTCTGTCCCAAGTCTTGTTCTGGCCCAGGTGACCTGCTAAGGGAATATCATGGGCTAGGGTCAATAGGAAGCCCCTGAACTTCAGAGGTATAACCAACCTCCTGGTAGCACCAGGCTTGGGGTCTCTGCACTCTGAGTACAAGAGTCCATCATCCCAATACACTGTATGGGGACCACTAGCTTTCCCAGCAGCCTCAGCAGCAGCTTGCTGTCTGAGGGGTTCAAGAGAGGGGCAGCTCCGCTGCTCCTGGCTCAGATCTGCCCTGGAAGGGCCCCCTGTCCCCAAGAACTCAACCTGGTCAGGTTCAAGCTCCTCTGGGACAGTTCCTTCCTCAGGACTGAGATCATCTCCCTCAAGAGACTGATCTTCCTTCTGAGCCAAGGGGGAAGGCACTGCCTTTACCCTACTACTCCTCTTCTTGGAGGGCACTTGGTCCATTATTCCAGAATCCAAGGCCTGTTCAGTGTTAGACATTTTGGCTTGTGACCTGGTCACAGCAAACACATCTGCAGGGATCCCCAGCATTTCTGCATGGGTCCTGAGCTCCACTTCTGCCCAAGCTGAAGTTTCTAAGTCATTGCCAAGCAAGCATTCAACGGGTAGGTCTGCACTTACCACAACCTTCTTAAGGCCAGTTACCCCTCCCCAGGAGAAGTTAACAACTGCCAGAGTATGGTCTGTTCTGACATTGCTAGCATTGGTCACTTGATACATTTCACCAAGTATAATCTGCCCAGGATTCACAAGGTCTTGTGTCGCCATTGTGACACTTGCCCCTGTGTCCCTAAATACCAAAGCCTCTCTTCCATTGATTAAGGGCTGTTGTCTGTACTTGCCCAGATTACTGGGACTCACATAGGAGGTCATATCCATGCCTCCATCACAGACTAGGACAGCCTGAGTGAGTTCTCTGACTAGGTCAGAGCTCATCTCTCTACCCAGGGTCAACCCTACTAAACCCTTGGCTTGTGTAGTCCCACCACCAACTGTAACTGCACTAGGGGGAGCAGGTGCCTTAGGGGCATTGGTGGGGGCTGGAGTAGAGTCTTTGGACTTGGTGCAATCACTGGTCCAGTGGGTCTTTTGCTTACAGACCTTGCACCATGGTTTCCTTTGGCCTTTCCCTTTGGTAGACTGTGAATCCCCACCTGAAGAAGATTTTTGGGGGCCTTGAGAAGACTTTTGATCTTTACCCTTCTCCCCACCCTTATCAGAGGTTTTCGAATCTTGCTTCTTAGGGTCACCACCTTGGTTCTGTACTTTCTGCTTCACCCTGGTTCTGACCCATTTGTCTGCCTTCTTTTCCAATTCTTGGGGAGAGGTCAGATCAGAGTCTACCAGGTGCTGATGCAACAGCTGATTTTGACAGTTATTAAGAATCTGCTCCCTCATGATCAGGTTGTACAATCCTGTGAAGTCACATACCTTACTGCCCAATAACCAACCTTCCAGAGCCTTGGCAGAACAATCAACAAAGTCCACCCAGTCTTGAGTCTGTGCTTTTTGGGTATCCCTGAACTTTAACCTGTATTGTTCAGTGGTTAGGCCAAACCCATCAATTAGAGCACTCTTCAAGACTTTGTAATTATCAGCATCCTCCTCTCTAACAGTGAGGAGCTTGTCTCTACCTTTGTCTGCAAAGGAGAGCCACAAGATTGCTGCCCACTGCTCCTGAGGGACCCTCTGTACTTTACAGGCCCTCTCTAGAGCAGTTATCCATTTGTGGATGTCATCCCCACTCTGGTAGGGAGGGACAATCTTGCTCAGGTTTCTATGGTCATAAGACCTTTCCCTATCTTTGGGGAAACTGCTGCCACCATGGGACTCTAGTCCCAACTTTTGTCTCTCTCTATAGAGATCTAGGGACTCCCTGTCTATAGCCAATTGCTGTTTCCTGAGTTCCAGCTGAGTTTGCTCATACTGGATCAGTCTCTTTCTCCTCTCATGAGAGGATTCCCTCCTATGAGAGGAGACAGAGGTCCCTATTGAGGTGTCAGAGTGGTTAGACTCCTGAGAAGGAGACCTAGACCTTCTGGGCACACTCAGAACTCTTCCTGGGGGGACAAAGGGGAAGTCAGTCTGATCCCCCCTCCTCCTCCTCCACAGGAGGAATTGGGTTTTCCAGGACAAGGTCATTTTCACCTTCCTGGCCAGTTTCAGAGGGGGGGCCTGGGTTTCTTCACCCCTGGCCCCTTCCTCATCTTCTGCCCCACCCTCTTTGCCTACCCCTTCAGACCCTAGGGGCCTGCTGAGATCATCAGCTAGTAACACCTCCCTGAGGTGTTGGGTGCTGGCACTTTTGCCTGCCTTCAACTTCCTAGTATTGCATAATGCTCTCAATTCCAAGAATGGGAGTTTATCATACTTGGAGGGAAGAAGCCCACTGGCTTCTGGCAAGGACTCACTGGGTCCTGGCTTTGAAGACATTACTAGTGAGGTGTGGTGTATGCACTACCTACTCTAGTGTGGCCTACTAAACTCTCTTGAGTTGTAGAAAGGGTGTGCTATCACTTAACACACAACTCTAAGTCCAGTAGAACTTACTGTATTACTAAGCTTGATTTATATGTACCTTAGGTACCCTTAGTGGTTTTCAGTTGATCAATTCAATTGAGATTATCTGGTAAAACAATAGCAAGCTGGAATCCCACACGCTGCATACCAATGTGAGAAGTTGGCCTGGCATATGCTGTCCACTAATTATAGTGGGCACCTTGCACCAGTCCAAACAACCCCTTATTGGAGATAGGTTAAAGACAACCTTTATTGAAAGCTATCCTAGTGGTAGCTATGGCGAGCAGCCTTCAGGCTAAGTCTTGAAGGAATGTAAAGCAGCTTGTTTTACCAGTCTATAATCTCTTGAGTGACCAAATGAAAGAGGACCACACCAGGTATATATTCAAAATATATGTATTTATTACTAAACACATACCCTCTAGTCTCTTTATGAGGCTAGAGTTTGAAGTACATAATTTATAAGTTAGTTATCTACAGTAATAGCACAAATACACGTTTGAGCCCCAGGGGCGTACCAAACCATATACCAAGAAAGTGGTATAAGAACCACGACTGAGCTAGACACAAGGCCTAGAGCCTGTAGAAGTGCTTGGACCACAAGGAACCACCCAAGGCAGTGACACAGGGGACCCACGGGGGACGCGTGCAGTGTATGAACACAGCCGCGAACCACCGTTAACTTCTATGGGGAAAGTCACGATTTGAATTTAAAAGAAAAGGGACACTTAGAGGAGGACTTGGAGCAAACCCCTTTAGAACTAGGTCGTTCTAGAGTCTATACCCACGGGAGCACCGGAGTACTCGAGTTACCTCACCCAGGGAAGCCGGGTGCATATGTGTCTTTCGGGGTCGGGTTTCGTCGTCGTTTACAATGGCGATCTGCTGCAAAGTGCTGCTGGCGACCAAGTCGAAAGTGTTCGGGTGGATCCAAAGGTGGATCGAAGATCTGAAGAACCTGAAAGCAGAGGGGACAGAGTCTGGGTCACTAGCCAGTGACCAGGAAGGCGATGAGCGAATGCCCACCGATGTCGGGTGCTTCAGGTAGGTTGACGGTCGTCTTGACTCTTCAGCCACGAGGTCCAGGAGGTGTCGATGATGACCAGGAGCTGGATTCGAGCTGTCCCACGACGTCTGTCACTTGCTGAGGTGTCAGCGACCGGATTGGACCCAACAAGCCTTGGCAACGGCAAGTCTCGTGGAAATGGAAGAAGGACGATGTTGCAGACCAGCAAGGTCTGTGGGACTCACCCAGAAAGGGTAAGTGAGGGCACGCCTGGAGCAACCAGGGAGCCCAAGCAGAAAAAGATTGGCCTTTGGGAGGGCCTACTAGCCAACGGACTAGCGACCGTGAAGGAGCCTCAAGTCGATGCACGTGGAGCTGGCTCACAGGACACTCGTGGAGTGGAGGCCAGTGATCTTCGGTGCAGTTGGTGCTGCAGGCTGGGGCTACTCGGAGCCTAAAGCACGACTTCGTGGGAGACCCAGAAGAGGATGCACTTGCAAATGCGTTCGGTGTCCAGGGGTCACGGTTCCACGTTACCCACGATAGCTACGGGCCTCAGCTTTGCTGGGGACTCAGGGCAGCCTCGGGGAAGTCTGGAAATCCACCTCTGGTGATGCAAAGACTTCGGTGTCCGACGGGAGCTTCAGCGATGCAGACCGGACAATTGCTTCTTTGGTGCCTGCCAAGCAGGGAAGTCACTCCTTGACCTCAAGGGAGATTCTTCAGTCCTCTAATCTTGAAGTAGAGCGTCGAAGGTCCAGGATTCTGTGTCAGAGTTTCGTCCAGGTTAATCTAAAGTCCTAAGGACTGGGGTCCCATATTTATACTAAGGTAGGGGGTTGGACATACTCTGTGGCCCCACCTATGGGAGGGTCAGGGCAGAGGGGTGGTTACACCCCTTTCCCTTTGTCCAGTTTTGCGCCAGAGCAGGGGCTTGAAGCCCCTGATCCGGTTTGAACTGGGGTATGCACAGGGACACCAAATGTGCCCCCAGTGCAGGACTTCAAAGCACCAGAGAGTGCTCCCACCCAGCCCCAATACACACTATCCTGTCTGGGGAGGTGGTTACACCTCCCTGGGACAGGAAACCTATTGCCCAGGCCTCCCCTGCCGGAGTTTCGGTCAGCAGCAGGAGGCCAGACTCGTGTCTGTGGCAGCGGCATCCATTTTGTGATGCCAGGGCTTGGAAATAAGTTACCGTGCAGGCCGGTGTGTACATGTCTCTCCCTCTAGAAGGGTGGAATGCTACCCCCGCCACCAGAACTGGCGGGGGGGTAATATTCCAAGATGTTTGACACCAAACACGACATGTTTCCGTGCAGCCATCCCAAAGTTAGCATTTAACGCGGGGTTATAATGCGCTTAAGAGTATATGGTCAGGCTGCACTACAAACAGCATCAGAGAAGGGTCTCCGAACGCTGCAGAGGGGCCCTGCTCATGCAGGGGCACCCTCTCACATAGGAACCACGCACTCTGCCTTCAGGATTGATAAGGCCTGCCATAGGAGTGACTTATAGGTTTATATGTGTGTATGTATGTAGTGATATAGGTAACCTATATCACAGTAAGGGGTGCATGCACCACCTTACCCAGGCTGCAGTAGCAGACCTGTGGTGTCCTTTTGGCTGGCCTTCCAGGGGTGGCACAATACATGCTGCAGCCCCTGGTAGGCCTCTGAGGTACCTATGCCCTGGGTACATAGTATACCATATACAAGGGACTTACAAGGGCACTCCAGATTCCAATCAGAGATGTGCCTAAGGCACATGGAAACCATTTTAGAGAGGAAGCAGCTAGGCTGGGGTTCTGATTAGCAGGGCCCCAGCCAGACTAAAGTCGAAAAACAGTGAAGCATCAGCAAAAAGTGGGGGTACCCATGTGAAGCAGATCCTACTCTCCTACAAGGAGGGACTAACAAGCCTATTAAGCAATAAGAAGATAGCATTTACAAAGGACAAAGACACAAGCCAATGAAAAATATGGGTGGGGGAGTGGGCGGGCCTCTCTCCCGTACTGAAATACCACAGATCATCCCTTGAGCAGCGCTTGCGCGCTTGCTCAGGCTCGACCTAAAAAGGTCACGTTAGTCAAATACATACAGTAACTAACTACATTTACTTCACCTGTCTTTATCCGCCTTCTCCTCTCCCCTGTCACCGATCGGTTCCCGGGCAAGGGAAAAGAAGGACAAAACTGGTTAGTGGCCCCTCCACCCCACCCCCTAGGTAAGGGCAGGGTGACCCCTTTTGCTGTCGTCGTCATCTTCGTTGCCTGAGCCTTCCATGCCCCCCCCACATGTAAGGGTACAAAGGGGACCCCTTTGGGTCCTCAGGTTTCGTCATCGGTGTCTTCATCTGATCTGTCCAGTGCTGCGTAGTCACGCAGGAGGCTGTGGATCATCTTACGGCACGCCAGAGTCGATGTCTCCTTCTTCCCCACTACCAGGCGGTTTCTGGAAAACAGAAGAACATCTTTAAAACAGCACAGGAGCCTCCAGCAGTTCTGGAGGTCACTCAGTGCGTTTGTCCCTGGGAACAAACCATACATCACAGAGTCGGCGGTGATGCAGGGCGTAGGTATCCAGATCCTAAGCTCCGTGCTTAGGACCGTCAGCAGGTCATCTGCATACACGCACTCCCAGAAGAGATGGTATGTAGTCTCGTCCGCGGTGCACCCTCTCAAGCAGGACTTGTATCGTTTGAGTCCTCTTGCGTGCATGAAGGCTCTCATTGGAAGTCCTCCTTGGATGGCCATCCAGGCGATGTCTTTGTGCTGGTTGGTCAGGCGCTTGGATGCAACGTTTCCCCACACGTGGTCTGCTGTGGCAGAGGAGAGGGCGCCGATTGGTTCACTGATGTCCTTTGCTCGTATCTGGCACTGGACAAGCTTCGGGGTCCATGTGGTGGGGGCAGCAGCCTCCAGCTCGAACTCCTTCACTAACTTCTCCACTTTTTTGTAGAACCATGGGGTCTCCCAGTTGTACGGGAATGCGCTCACCAACTCTGCCCATCCGAGGCACCTCCACGTTGGCAACAGGAAGAATCGTGCCATCAGAAAGCCGACGTGGCTCTCGCCTTCGGTCCTCAGGGTGCTCCTCACACAGTGGCACACGAAAATTCCCCTCAGGATGGTGGCGATGTCTGGCACTCCCTTGCCTCCCTTGTCATGGGTCTTCAACATCACCGCCCTCTTCACTCTGTCTAACTTCGAGCGCCAGATGAAGTAGAAGATCATTCTTGTGATGGCCTTGGCCGTACAGGACTGCAAAGGCCAAACTTGAGCGACGTACTGGAGCACTGGGAGGGTCTTGTTCCGTAGGACCAAAGACTTCCCTTCGATCGTCAGCTTCCGGAGGCTCCAGAGTCCCAGCTTCTGCCTTGTCTTCTCCAGTCTCTCTTCCCATGTCTTCTCCGCTGCACCTTCTCTGCCGAACCAGACTCCAAGGATCTTCTCATCATGGACCCAAACCCCGATGCCTGGAGCGACACCTGGTGGCCCCCCGCCCTCGGAAACCAGCCAACCCCCATGGACCACGCACGCAACCTGGGAATCATCCTGGACTCCGAGCTCAAAATGGACCGCCAGATCAACTCTGTCTCGTCTTCCTGCTTCCACACCCTCCGCCTCCTTCGTAAGACCTTCAAATGGATCCCCTCGAACACCGAAAGACCGTCACTCACGCCCTGGTCACCAGCAGACTCGACTACGGCAACGCACTCTATGCCGGAATAAACAAAAACCTCACCGCAAGCTACAGAACATCCAGAACGCCGCCGCAAGACTGGTCCTCAACCTGCCAAAACACTGCCACATCTCCCAGCACCTGCGCACACTCCACTGGCTCCCTGTCGAGGCGAGAATCACCTTCAAGATGCTCACCCACGCACACAAGGCCCTCCACGGCACCGGACCAGCATACCTGAACAGCCGACTCAAATTCCACGCACCCCAAAGGACCCTACGATCAGCCCAGCTCTCCTACGCCGTGGTCCCCCGCACCAGAAAGACCAGATCGGGAGGCCGCTCCTTCTCCTTCCTCGCGGCCAAAGCATGGAACGCCCTTCCGCTCCACCTCAGACAGACAACATCGCTCCCCATCTTCGCAAGAAACCTCAAAACCTGGCTCTTCGACAGACCCCCTCCTTGATGGATGGAACCTGCACCCCCCCCCCCAGCGCCTTGAGACCCTTACGGGTGAGTAGTCGCGCTTTAACAAACCCCTGATTGATTGATTGATTCAGGAAGTCATGCTTGATGGGGAATGGCAGTGGGTCTCGGGTGGGGGTCCAGTGTCCGAAGAGTAGGGTATCTGACTTGGCGCTGTTGATCTTTGCTCCTGACGCCTTCCCAAACTCGATACAAGTCCTCTCCAGCTCTTTCACAGATGGTCCGTCCATTCAGAAGACTGAGACGTCGTCCATGTAGAGGGAGTACTTCACTTTGCCCTTTCCGTTGCTTCCTGGGGCTGTCACTCCTCTGATGTTCCTGTTCTGTCTGATGCATTCGGCGAGGAGCTCAATCACGCAGATGAACAGAAGAGGGGAGAGCGGACAGCCTTGCTTGACGCCTGACAGGACAGGGAAGGGGTCGGTTTTCCAGCCGTTACCCAACGCTGTGCTAGAGATATCTCTGTACATTGCGGTCACCACATCACAGAAGATGTCTCCCAGCCCCAGTGCTCTGAGTGTCCGATCCATGAACTCATGGGAAACGCGGTTGAACGCCTTTTCTTGATCCAGACTGACCAAGGCCGTCGGAACCTTTTGGCTCTTGATGTACTCGATCGTGTCCTGGACCAGGGCCAGACTGTCAGCGATTTGCCGACCGGGTATCCCACAAGACTTGTCTGGGTGGACTATCTTCGCTATTACCTTCTTTAGACGGTTGGCCATCACCTTCGCAAAAAGTTTGTAGTCCAACTTAAGGAGAGAGATGGGCCTCCAGTTCTTGAGGTCTTCTCTCTCTCCCTTCTTCTTGTACAAAAGTGTTATCATACCCTCTCGCAGGGATTGTGGCATACTTCCCTTGCCCACCATTTCCTCGTAGAGGTCCAGCAAGTCCGGCCTGATCAGGTCCCACAGTTCAACATAAAGTTCCACTGGGAGACCGTCATTTCCAGGTGCTTGCCCCTCTTGGAGGTCGTAGCGGCCAAGTGCAGCTCTTCCAGGGTAGAAGGAACGTTAAGGCCCTCTCTCTCTACCGGACCGAGTGTCTTTGAGATGACCTCCAGGAAATTATCCGCCTGGGCTCTCTCTGACGTCTTTGGTCAGTATAGCTTACCATAAAAGTCGGTTACGACTCTCATGACTTGCTCTTTCTCACCTTCGAGGTTGCCCTCTGAGTCCCGAAGCTCTACCAGTGGTGTGTGGGCCGAGTGAAGTTTCTTGAAGAAGAACGAGTTGCATTTCTCATCCTTCTTGAGGTTCTCGGTTCTGGTCCGGAAGATGATTTTCCTGGATTCCTCCCTAAAGTGCTCCGTGAGCCCTTTTCGGGTTTCCTCCAGTTCGTCATCCACGTCCCATCCCTCGAGCTCGAGTTCATACAGTTGCTGCAGTTTGCTCTGCAGCTTAATGAATGACCTCTTCTTTTCCCATGCAGCAGCTCTGCTTGCATCCTGGAAAAAGCTACGGAACCTGACCTTTACCCATTCCCACCACTCGCTGGTGGAGTGAAAGAGGTCCTTCATGTCCCTCCACTCTACATATGCGGCTCTGACATTCACCACTAACTCCTTGTTTTCCAGCAACGAGCAGTTCAGTTTCCATGATCCTGGGCCAGCGGGGGACTTCCCTGTAAGTTCCCCCTCGAAACTGACTGCTCTGTGGTCAGAGAAGTGGACGGCGACCATGGAACTTCGCCCAGGCTTTACTGTTGGGGAGGTGAACAGGAAGTCGATCAGTGAACTCACAGATTCGTCTGGCCTACTTCGGGAGAAATTCCTGGCGTTTGGCCCAATGGTCCTGATGACATTCCGGAGGGACACCTCACCTACCATCTCCACCAACAGCCTGGATGTCACGTCCATCCCACAGAGTCTGACCCAGTGCATCCATCCAACTCTACTATGCAGTTGAAATCACTACCCATCAGGATGGTCCTGGAAGTCACGATTTGCATCCTGAGCACACTGAACATCTTGAGTCGCTCATTCTTCCCTGGGGGGGGCATAGACATTGATGAGCCTAACAGACTCACCAGCCCACGAGCCGTCCACGACCAGTACTCTGCTGTTGACCTGCTTGGTGACCTTGTCCACGGTGAAATGCCTCCCCTTGATCAAAATGGCTACTCCAGACGATTTGCAATCGTTTCCTCCAGACAAAAATGATGGCCAGTGCGCCCACTGCCGTTCGAGCTGGCTGTACGACTGGCCATACGGAATCCTGCATTCCTGCAGAAAGCAGATATCTTGGTTATGAGCGGCCAGGAAGCGCAATGATCCTTCACACTTCTGACGTTTAGGGTGAACAATGATACAGCCATTGTCTCTGCGCTAGCAGTCAGAGTCCAGTTAGAAACCTACTGGGGTTGAAGGCCCTGGGGTACTCTACTTGGGGTGCTCAGCCACCTGCTGCTCCTGCTCTCCCTCTCCTGTGCGGTCTTCAGTGTTCCCGATGAACACCTCTGTTCCCACGTCCGGGATCCACTGCGCTGTTTCTTCTGTGGTTCCCATCATGGTCAGTTGCTGATGGAGTTCTTAGAGTACCGACTGGAGCTCCTCCTGGTCTTCTTCCTCGTCCTCCATCTCTTCATTGTCGTCTTCCTCGCTTTCAACGATGATGACTTCGTCGTCATCCTCCTCTGTGCCAGCTTTGTTTATCTCCAGTGTCCTCTTCCCAGCTGGAGGGCTGTGTTTGGTGCTATTTCCTCCTCCAACTTCTCCGGCTTGGGTCCGGGCTGTGATGTTTCATGCAGGGTTGCCTGCTGGGTCTTCGCGTTGGTCCATCTCCGTTCCTCTGCCTCCTCCCTCTCTTTCGCAGTCTTCTGGTGCAGCGACTGGAACAGGACCCAACTCCATGCCTCTTAAATCAAGTTGTCTTCCTCGCTGCTGCTTTCTGCTTTCACTTCAGGTTGTTTCCCCTTCTTCTTCTTTTTTCCCTTTGCCGTAGCAGAGTCTTTTGTCACCTTCTCCTCCTTTGCCTTTGGTTCTGGCGCCGGGTCTGTGTCCCTTAGGGCTCCTTTGGTGGGTCTGCTTGTGGTGCTCCTTCCTCGGGGGCTCCCTTGGGTTGGTGGACGTCCTTGGCCTGTGCCGTCCCAGTCGGGGGTGCTGACTCCTCCGCTGTGGCTGTTCCTGCCTTGGTGTCCTCTGTGTTCTTTGGATCCGGTCCTGGGGTGTTGGGCCCTTCGGGCCTGGCCTTCTGTTCCGCATTCCTGGGTGCTTCCGTTGCTTTGGCTGCTTGTAGATTGGCATTGTGCAGGAGGGCGTTCACCTTGGCATTGGCTGCTGGGGATACCGTTGGTCTGGTGTGTCTCCAGGCTGGGGTTCCTGCTGCTACCGCTGCGTAGGAACTTGGCAGGTCAGACTTGGGGCATCAGTAGTAGGCGTGACCCTCTCCTCTTGATCCTGCTGCATGTGCCTGCTTCGTGTCCGATCTGTATGCAGATCCTGCAGGACTTCTCTGGGCATTCCTTTCCTCTGTGTCCCACGGCCTGGCACTTCTGGCATTTGAAGGGTTGTCCTTGGTATTTGATCCTTCCCTCGTCGGCTCCTAGGTAGAAGCTCGCTGGTGGGTGTCTCAGGCCATCCCTTGATGCTGGGTCCTTTTGGAGGCTGACAATCACTTGTCAGGTCGTGTTCCAGATCCCTTTGCGATCTCTGACCTTGGTGGATCCCATCTTGATGGTCCCGTATTGTTGGAGGATGTCATTGTCTGGGATGTGGGGGTTGGTCATCTCAACCGTGATCCTCTTCTCCGTTGATGCTGGTTCCCATCCTGCCGAAATGGCGAATTAGGTGTGGGGTTTCTCTTCCCTTTTCCCCTGGAAGAACTCCCAGTACTTCCTGTAGAGAGCCTGTGTGACAAAACTGAGAAGGAAGATCCATCCTGACGCTGAGGCCTGGCAGCTCAGCACATCTTGCCCTGGGATCCCAGCTGTCTTGACAACCTTGCTCAAGAACAGGTCTCGGTCTAGCTTGGTCCCTTCTTGTTTTTTAATTCCCACCGCATAACCTGGGCGTGCCTTTGGGTGAGATTGTACCCATTGAAGGGTTTGGGCGGTCCCTTGCCTGGTCCCTTCCTCACCCATCCCCTTGCTCCCTGGCTTGGCAGCAGTGGGGGTTTCAGGTGTACCTGCCTTAGGTCCTGCGTCCTTTCGAGCATCAGCCTTCCCAGCGCTGGTGCTTGGTTTAGGGGGTACAGCCTTACTTGCCTCTCCGCTGGCCTCCCCAGTGGGTTGGGGGTGGGTTTCGGGGCGTCCCGTGTGGGGATGCCTTCTTGGATGGTCACTGGGGCTCCAGTGTCCATTGCGGGAAATTTTCTGGGTTACCGTCCAGTTACCGTTGTCACCTGGGAACCACTGTCAGGATACCTGGGGTGTCTCCCAGCAGACCACAATAGTCTGCAGTGCAAGAAACACTGTCCAGTCACGCCCTAGAGCTAAGGCAAGGGTTCACCTAAGCATGAATCCCCTCGCCAGAGGTCTGGGTGCTGTACAGGCCTGTGAAGGGTGTTAGGAGGGGTTTTAGGCATCCAGCATTAGTCCACCCAAACGCCAGGAAAAGAGAAGTGTTAGGGAGCGCAATGTTTCCAGTGCTCTAAACGCTGACCACAGGTCCTTGGGGGTCCTTTATTGTGCTCCTATTGAGCAAACAGACACCAGCACGCTGATGTTCTCCTAGTCCGGCCGATCGTGAAATTTGCATAGATTTGCATACAGCAAATTTATTCGCCCTCAAGTACAAGTCGCAGTTACCATAAATATCAAATTTTACTTGCACAAAATGTGCGTTCAAACTGATAAGAACAGATACTACACTTGATCTTAGCCAAAAGGCTGAGAAGTGCTGTTGCCCTATGCGCTGTACAAAAGACCAGAAGGAATGAGCCTGCCCGCTATAAAAGGGCGGCCACCTTAGTGCCGCATTCGACACATCCCCGTGCTGTAGTCAAGGGGACCCCCGGGGAGTCCCTCAAAGTCTGGCGCCAGGGCAGCGTCACTTCCGGCAACAAGTGGGTCGGGGCGAGGTATTTATACCTGCCCCCGCCCACTGGCCTTCCTCTTTGTCCCTCCTGGCCACGCAGCCTGGCTGTGTCGCGTCACGTTCCTGGGACTGAGTGGTTTTTGTCGTGTTGCAGTTAATTTTGGGGCAGGGAGGACCTTTGGGGCCTTTTGTTGCTGCTAGCTGTTGTCCCTCATCTTTGGGGCCGGTTGCTTGCCCCCCGGTCTGGCGGTGCGAGGAGTGGTGCCTTCAGGGGGAACAGTTGAGCTGGGGGTGGGTGGCTTGCGGCCCCATCGGGGGCACGGGCTCCCACTGGTGTTTCGAGCACGATGCGGTCGCAGGTTTGGCCAGTGAGAGTCGGTAATTCAGGCGGTGCGTCTGGGCCCTTTGGGGCGGTTTGCGGTCATTGTTGTAGGAGTAGTAGTGGCGGACCTGGCTTCCCCGGTGATCCTCGCCCCCAGGGTGTGAGAGGCATTGGAAAGTTGGAGGCACACAGGAATGCCTGTGGGTCCAGCTCAGAGCAAGTTTTGTACAGGCGATGACCTGCACAGCAGGAACTTGTTGGTGTATCCATGGCAAGTTCGCGTTTGGAAGATGGGCAGAGAGACGTGGCTTTTAGATTGAGCAGTGACAGGGGTCGGTGATGAACAGCCCTTAGTGCTGAGGCCTAATATCACCAGGAAGTCTGTGCGGTGGACCCTGGGGTGCGACGGCGCCCCGTCTGTCCTACGGGTGGTTGGAAACCTGTACAACCGGGGGTCGCTTGAACGCTCCGCCCCTCGTAGGGGGGGGGCGTGAGTAATAGGGTGGATCGATGGTTCACCGGAAGTGGGAGGGGCTATCCCCTCACCACAACCGCTAAACACCGATTGGCTAAGGCCACGATGCAAGTTGGCCCATCAGGTGGTAGGCCGCTAGGGGCGGCTTGCCTTTGGATCGCCTGTAAGATAACCCACCATGTTGGCATATTTGGTATGCTAATAAACCTGCAGCAATTTTCCCACCAAAAAAGTTGTCTTGTCTGCTTATTTATTTTGCATGTATGTTGCTATGGGAGGGCTGGTGAGTTTTGCCGATATTGGCACTATTGGTGAGGACGGGTCTCGTGACTGTCTCCCTTCTCCCCCTTCATGCTCTCTTTGCCCTCCTACACTCCATTCTCCATTGTGGCCGGTGTTGTGTGCCCGGGCCCTGACTGGTGGGCATGCTACCTGGTGGCTCCGGCTGCTGTGCAGTGGGGACAGAGGGGCGATGGTGGCCCGCTGGGGTGCCGCCCGGGCCTGGGTTGTGGCCATGGCTGCGGGAGTCTAGCGGTGCGAGCTCCAGGCACCGGTCCAGGGGCATGGGGCATGGGCGGGGGTCCTCCCTGAGGCACAGCCATTGCTGCTCCACAAGTGCGGGCTGGCATGTGGGAGGAGGTCTAGTGATTTGAAGTGCCTTTTCGATTGTATATTGCACTCTGCACTTCAGACGGCTTCATTCAGAAACTTTGTGAGGTATTTCTTGAGTCGAGTAATGGTGCGGCCATGCCCAATTGTGCTGAGGTCGTTAATTGTACGTTGTGGCGCAGCAGGCGGCTGGTGTCGGTTCGGTGTGAGAGGATTGTTTGGCTGGACACCACATGCTGCGCGAGACCGGGGTTTTGTGTATTCATGGGGGCCTTGGTTTGCAATGCTTGTGTTCCATTGGCCAATGGGGGCAAAATGGCCTGGGTAGAGTTTCGTCCCATATTTGTTGTGTCATTGGAGGATTGGGCCATTTAAAAATAAACAAATAACCGAACGTGCAAGTCAAGTTCACAACAAACGGCTCTTCTCTAAACAGTCACATATTGACTGAGCCTACGTTCAGCTTCAAAGAACCCACCTCTTCAGCAGTAGGGCGTACTCTGTTTGCCTGCAGCATAGCAAAACAGTGAAAATATGTTGTTCGCCAAGATTTACACGTCCCTCCTAAGGGTGGAAGAGCGTGGTAAAAGCTCGAGTTTTGGGGTAAGAGTGCTGCTATTATGGGCAAACCTTCATTGGGATGTTTGTCGCATTATTTTCACCTGGGTCCAGCAGCATCTGTAACTCGAGCGGCTCGATACCTGGGGGAGGTGGCCTGAGAGTGGTTATCTGGACTGTGGGCCCTGTGGGACGACACTAGCTGGGTGGGCTTAGGCATACATGTGTGTGTCTTAGAGTCGATGTACATTTAGTCCACAGGCAAACAGCCGCTGCCTCTCTTTGACCTGATTTAAAACTGGGGCAGACCAATGCTCGGACACAAACTCCTCATGCCGCATGCCACGGGGGCATACTGCTGGGAGAGAGGGGGTGCGGTTTATTTTATTCTGTTGACCGGATACTTCGCTGCTTGGCCAACTAAGTGCTTGTGCCACCTCGGGGATCACACTGTCTTCATTTTCTTCATGGAAGGAATGCTGCCACTGTTCAGATGGAGCTAAACGTTAGCCTGCTGTGGCCAGGAGGGCCCGGAGAGAAGGGCTCAATCTTTCTCACAGCTTGGGTTATGATTTGTGATCAGGATAAGTGGAAGGACGGGTTTCAGACCCTTATTTTAATTCAAGTATCATCATTCTTGAGTGATATTAAAGAGCGCTGAAGTTAATAACTCCTTTTCTCGTATAGGCAAAAGGACTGCGGAGTTGATAGTAAAAGTGGAGCTGAACCTATCGGTTTTGTCAATTCTGTTAAATCCAAGGGGGTAGGACGAGGTGTGTGAAACTGGTGCTTAGGAAACCCGGACGGAGCATGGGTAGATTAGTTGTCAGTAGGTCCACAGCGCTCCACCAGTCCGCACCTAGCACTGGTGCTTAGTAAACCCGGTCGGAGCATGGGTAGATTAGTTGTCAGTAGGTCCACAGCGCTCCACCAGTCCGCACCTAGCACTGGTGCTTAGTAAAGCCGGACGGAGCATGGGTAGATTAGTTGTCAGTAGGTCCACAGCGCTCCACCAGTCTGCACCTAGCACTGGTGCTTAGTAAACCCGGACGGAGCATGGGTAGATTAGTTGTCAGTAGGTCCACAGCGCTCCACCAGTCCGCACCTAGCACTGGTGCTTAGTAAACCCGGACGGAGCATGGGTAGATTAGTTGTCAGTAGGTCCACAGCGCTCCACCAGTCCGCACCTAGCACTGGTGCTTAGGAAACCCGGATGGAGCATGGGTAGATTAGTTGTCAGTAGGTCCACAGCGCTCCACCAGTCCGCACCTAGCACTGGTGCTTAGTAAACCCGGACGGAGCATGGGTAGATTAGTTGTCAGTAGGTCCACAGGGCTCCACCAGTCCGCCCCTAGCACTGGTGCTTAGTAAACCCGGATGGAGCATGGGTAGATTAGTTGTCAGTAGGTCCACAGGGCTCCACCAGTCCGCCCCTAGCACTGGTGCTTAGTAAACCCGGATGGAGCATGGGTAGATTAGTTGTCAGTAGGTCCACAGGGCTCCACCAGTCCGCCCCTAGCACTGGTGCTTAGTAAACCCGGATGGAGCATGGGTAGATTAGTTGTCAGTAGGTCCACAGCGCTCCACCAGTCCGCCCCTAGAACTGGTGCTTAGTAAACCCGGATGGAGCTTGGGTAGATTAGTTGTCAGTAGGTCCACAGCGCTCCACCAGTCCGCACCCTTGCACTGGTATTAAATTTACCCCATTTTCTTTACTATGATATTGAAAACTTATTGTCATTTCATCGTATGGGTCAACAAACTCGCATCGCAAAAGTCCCTATAGGCGTAGTATAGCGCACAATGGTCCCCTATTTGCTGCTCTTTCTAGGATCCCAAAAAGGCACCATATGGCTTCCTGGTTTAAATCCAGAGGTTTCTTTCGGCAAATGCCTCATAAGTTTATGCTTCAATATTGGCCTAAAATAGAGAGATCGGAAGGGGCATTTTACGTAGCCTGTTCACATAATGGCGCGTCTACTCAGCCTTTCACCCTTCCAGGGTCGAAAAAATGAGTACCTTTGAGTTTGGTATCAAGAAACATCGGTAGTCAGCGTCAAGATACCCTTCAGGTGACCGTGTGCATAAATACACATTGGGATTAGCAGAGCCATCCACAATACTTGCAGGCTTGTCACGAGCTGATTGACCACCTTCCTTGTTCCGGGTAATGACAACAACACATACAGATAGCTGCACCTGCCAATCTCAGCGCTGAGATGGCTAAGCACGGTCTGCAGCACTAGGTAAAACACGTTTGTTGTAATTGAAAACTGGAGTTTTAACAGCATCAGCGGCGTGCCCACACCCTTCACCACGACAGATACAGAAGTACCTCCTGGTAAGGGCATTACTGGCCTCTCAGAGGGCATCAAGCAAGTCAAAACAGAAAGGTAACGGATCAGACCAAGCTCACAAAAAAAAAAAAAACAAGAAGCAACACATAGCCCTGAATGACAAAAGGTCACAGGTACATCTGACAGCCAGTCTTTATGCCAAACACTAGGTTGCATTCTGTGGCCTGTAGTGGCACTTGAACATGGCACACTTCATATCAATGGAAGCCTTGATATGGTATAGAAATGCACCTCCTATCCTTAGCGGCAAGATGCGGCAGCTGGACGCCCAGGCACTAGGGCAGTGATACTCAAAGCTTGGTCCAGGGTCTGCACGACCCACAGGGCTTCTAACAGAACTAACATCCATAACGATGCTACGTAAACGGGCAAGCGTTATTTACACTAACTGAAATAAAAAACGCTGATAAGGTGCCCCACATGATATAACGGTAGGAACGCATTCAATCGAAGACATCTCTCGACAAACGTCTGAATATACAGTCTCTTCTTAATTAAAAAGTATTTCATTAACATGCGTTCCTCCCTGGTGAGTCAGTTAACACAAGGAACCCGCTGGGTTGTTATGATAGATGAACAACATTACAGTTTAATAATTCAAACACAAGAGAAGTTTCATACAGTGGATTTCTTGCCCACATGTATTTCAAGGTGAACTTATGTCATATGAAGGTACAAGTAAAAATTCTGACAGTTGCCTAGGATCACACAATTTGGTCAAGCGAGGAAGCCATGCTTAACCCCAGGTTAATAGTTTCACATTGCACAAGACGTCCCTCCCCCATCAAGTAACTGCAGGAAGTTTATAATAAGGCTCCAGGCCATCCACCCGCTGTGAGACACCTCTCTAGAGGGGGATGCAACTGCTTGAAACCTTCACTAAGCGGCAGCACGTCCAGTTGTTGCTTGTTTGTCTGGAGCACATGCAAGTGGGGTATCAATAAACATCTGTTATCCAGTGCCAACATGCCTACGGATGTACCCACCAGGCTTTAGACAAATGACCACTTGCGCAAGAAGGATAGATGGTTTCAAAGGGCATAGGACGGGTGATGGCATTTGCAATGCACAACTGTCAGTCTATGCTGAGTAAAAATATTTTGTATAATTAAGTACAATGTTACAAGAAGGTAAGCTGAAACTAGGCAGGTCTTTGATCCTGGTGGAGGGCAATTAATTCCGGGGATAAACCTATGGAACTAGGTCCAATTTCTGGATTAAGCAACAAGGGTCACAGCCAGTTAGCACATAGACTCCCCCCCCCAAATGTGGGGTCAAAGTGCTAAGCATGTGAATATTCTTACACAGTCCAGCAAAGGCCCTGCTGTTGACAACATTAATTTACGACAAAAGTACCATGGATAGGGAGCATAGCAGTTGTCACAGTTAGCGAATGTGTAACACGAGATGGAACGGGTACACATGATTTTCCGAGGCCTCATGGACTCTTAGTCATAGTCCAGATCACACGACAGAGGGCGAATACGAGGCCATGTCCCAGGACAGAATATGCTAAAATGTTATTATTTACCTGGGATTGGTGCTTGCAATCTCATTCCAATTTGCAGTCAGAAACGGAAAATGTAAAGAAATATCTGTGAATGGACTGGGCATACTCAGCAGTGAAGAAAGCATAAGATTAAGCACATTTCGGTAATCCTGAAGTGTGACGGAAGCAACAATGTTAACACAGCCAAAACAAATCAAGGTACTTACTGGCAGATGCACAATAGACAAACATTCACTGAAACCGGATTTGACACTTATTTATTTGTTTGCCGTAGTTTTATCAATAAAACTGTCTGTGCAAATGTATTGGTCATTTCAACAGAATATGCGCACTCTGTAGACGAGTGCGTGTTACCAGGTTGCTTCAGTTAAGCCCTATTGCCATTGCAGCTAGGCGGGTTGCGTAAGTTTGTCATCTAACAAGTGTGCTGTGGTTCCAAAGTTGGGAAACACTGGGTTAGAGCACAAAAGCTACAATTTATTAGAAAACATTCAGCATTCCCATTATACAAGAAAGAGTAGGTAATCTGTACATAATATTCTCCTCCTGTTCCCACCATCCCAAAAGCTTTTGCATCCACTTGTCTGCATTCTGGTATACATTAGCAGAAGTCTGGCACAGGGATACTTACGCCTGGGTGGGGACATCAGCATGGCGACACAGCATCTAAATATCGTAGTCCGACGGTGAGGGGCTTGCAGGCAATAAGGACATGAAATGAATCAGAATTCTAGGGATGCAGCCCCCCCCCCCCTGTTATCGCATTAAGATGGCAGGGTGGTGGGACCCGCAATACTATAGGTGTTACATTCGCCCATATAGAGGCAGAAGGGTACATTGGCAGGCAACTGTAAATAGAGTGGGTTTTAAATAGGTTTCCCTTTTGACCATTTCTATAGGAGATGTGCACCCTGTAAAAATGAGAGTATGGGTAATGGGATCCTGCATTTAAAAAAGAAAATTTAAAAACACATGCAGCCATTCAGCAAGGTGGGTTGCGTTACTTCATCCTTCCAAAAAGTGTGCTGTGGCTCCAATAGTGTTGAGAAATATGGGTTTGGAGCACAAATGCTGACAATTCCCAGAACACATTTTGCATTCTTATCTACAAAAGTGCAGGTAAAATGTATTCATATGTTTTACTCCAGGTTCTCACTATTCAAAAGCATTGGCATATTTTCGGGACCCTGGTATCAGCATAAGTCTGGCTAGGGGATACATACGCTAGTGTGGGGACACCAGCATGGCGACACAGCATCTGAAGATCGCAGTCAGACTGATGGGTTTTGCAGGCAATAAGGACATGATAGGTAGCAGAATATGTGGAGTACACTTGGGGGACCTCAGGTCTCACCCCCAATTTTTAGATCCACCTTTGTCTTGTTTTAGGTGGGAAAGGATCACCTGACGTCCTTGAAAGGCATGACACAGCTTAAATTGGATACATGTCATATGACTCCTATGGATGAGAACGCCATGCCTACGGTGCTAGCTCAAGCGGGGGTGGTGGAGGGGGGTACCACTGGTCTCAAGACTCCATTCTGTCCCCGCCCAATGACCCTCTCCAGGGGGTCCATATTCCGCTTGCTGGTGCAGCACATTGTTATCAGTTTGAACCCTGAAATTTGGGATTCACCAAGTAGGGGAGGTAAACAAGGGCTTAGTCAACCCCCAAATGTAATTGCACAAACTTGCACACTGTGCACAATGGATTATATCACACAGAACTGGGGTTACGAAGAGAGCAGTAGTTTTAATTAAGGGGTCCTATTTCTTGCCGGCGCTGTACTCCCATACAAGGTGTGAGTAAAGTCACAGACTGGTGGTCCAAGGTGTTTAAGGGGGGATAAGCCCCCCTTTAAATGATAGCACCAATTGGGTTGGCCACAGTGCAGTTTAGCTCATCAGATGGGCAGGGCAGCTTAGGTCAGTCACCGCTGCCTGCCTTTGGATCGCCCGTAAGTTAACCCACCACATTGGCATACTTCTTTTATGAAATAAACCCGCAGCAAACAGTTTTCCAACAAATCCGTTTTTGTGTGATTATTTATTACAGTGCATGCTATGTTCATATTGCGTGGGCAGGGTTGCCTGTATCGGCACTATGGGGAGGCAGTAGAGCAGGGCACAGCAGGGAGGGGCACAAGAGAGTATGGCACAGCAGAGAGGGCACTGAAAACAAGACACAGTAGGAGGGCACAGGAGAGAGGGATACAGGAGGCAGGAGAGGAGGGCACAGGAGAAGAGGCACAGAAAACAAGACACAGAAGCCTAACATGCAGTGAAAAACTGTGCACTGAGTGTGCAGCACCGACCGCACACATGCTGCGGTCCTATGTGCTGTACACGAGGACAGAAGGGGGCAGGAAAGGAGGGGCAAAGAGGGCTGGGCAGAGCAGGGCATACTAGAGAGGAGGGCACAGGACAGAGAGGCACAGGAGTCTGACATGCAGTAAGACAGTCACACCCCCTCTGATGATTTCTAAATCATCACTTAATTTCTTTATTACAAGACATCATTCATCAACTTCGGGTTCTTCTTGGACTCTCTCAGACCCTTCAAGTTGTCATACAGATCGCTTTGCATCCCTTGGACTTTTACATTCAATCTTTTCTTCCTCCTATTGCTGACAGCTTCTTATACCCACAATCCACACCCTTTTGTGTTGAAATTCCTTTGCAATACTTCAAAGAAACAAGTAGGCATGCAATGCCAAGCAATATAAGCAGAAGCGGGGTAGAAGCAATTTCAAAATTCCCCCAGCTACACTACTGAGCCATTCCCCTATCTTAGCGACTCATTTCCCAATTGATCCGAATATGGATCCTAATCCTTCCCAGGCACCTGAATCCTCTAGCTCAATAAACTCATGTGTTGTATTTATAATATTATTAATACAGCTGTCAAGCTGCTTATCTACATGTGGAATGTACGCACAGCTTTCCCACGCATGGATGACTTTGCAAACGCTGCCTTCCTTCGTGAGGAGAAAATCAAGCACAAGGCAGTTTTGCATGATCATAGCTCGCATTGCAAGCAATTCCAAATACATCACATTCAACGCACCTGCAGTGTTAGCCGCGAGGCGATCAACTAAGGTGGATAGCTTTCTAATCTTCTCGCCGTTCACTGCCACTCCTATGAAGGGGATGAGTGCTCCAATAATACTAAGTATCTGTTTAAAGCTTTTTTTTTACCCTTTCTCAAATATTGCTCGAGAGGAAAGTCTACATCAGTAATATGATAGATCTTAGGGTAAACTACGGATGCATAACAACTACCTGTCCACTGGTGTGGTAATTGGAACTAAGTTAATTTACTGCATACATAATAAATTCCCTTTATGCTAGCACCTAAGTTTGCAAAGGTTTTACCCTTGACCAAATAATTGTGCTCGCAATTACTCCATCCTAATTTCTCGACAGTCTCATTCCCCTCTTGCTGCCGTATAATGCATAAGGATCCCTTTTTGCTGATGTCAATATTTTGCCTAGGAGGTGGTTCCTTTGCAACCTCTTCACCTTTCCCAATAACTTACCCTGCATTTGTTTTTCCTCTCTCTCCATCTATTCTTATCCTTTCAATCAATTCGTCTATGAATACCCTTCACTTTAATAAGGTATATTTGAGCCGAGTACCTGAATAATGGAATATTACTGATTTTATTGTTATTTAAGTACTTGAAAATTTAGAGTATCATTTTTTTTTGTTTGTTTATTCTTTGTTTAATTGTTATGGTTTTAATCAACTATACAATAAATGTATTATTCTTATTCTTATTGCCCTTCCAATGTGGTTAACTTTGCAGGTTATGTTATGCATGATCTGGTTAGCAATACTCACGTTAGTCACAGTAGAAAAACATTTCATCATATACTCACGCTAATCCCTTGGTTTAAACCCCTTGTGAAATCAAGACACACGTTTAGTAGCCCACAAATACAGATTTTGCCCACTGACAATTGGAACATCAAAATCGGAATAATACAGTATAATGGAGTCTTGACGTTAGAAAATAATAAAGAAGAGTAAAAAGGAACAGGGCACGGGCAAGTGAAAATACGCAGCTTCCTCAGCTGCAGAAGCTGGAAGATAAGAATGGACCAAGCAGCCCTCCTCCTCCAGAACTCTTTCATATTCAGTTAACATTTGATTATACACATTATAACTATACACATTTTCGTGCCGTGGAACATGTGACACCCTGCTTTTGGTTGTGGTAGGCCCAACTAACGGCTCTAATGTAGGATTGACTATTGAATGATGGATATCTCCTCCCAGCTAATAGACACCCATCAACCATCCGAACAGAGAAACAGAAATGGCAACTGCCACGCTTGCAAACCTTTGCAGCGTTGATGCACTATATTGACTTAAATCAGATCTAGGAAACCTTATGAACAGATGTGAGTCCCCTAAATATTACTCTATCATCTCTCGAAAAACTACTGGGACTTTTATTCTACATCAGCAGGAGGCCTAAAGGAACTATCGTCCTCTGATCATTACCCTAACTCTCTGACCGTGCTTTCATCGTTCGTCAATGGTCAATGTGAACAGGCTCTCTTTGCTGTATCGACTTGTCTCAAGAGGACTTGTCAAAGTATGTCAGGCAATCATCAGTGTCAAACGTGATTTTGTCAAGATATGTCCTGTCTTGGCCTGAATACTTCCGGTTCATCTTTCTCTTCAGTCGTTTAGTGCTGATTAAGTCCAGACATTAATCTACAGAGTCGGGCAGATCGCCGTGCTCTTGTTCCTCTAACTCACCGTCCTCCCTAATGGTCTCTGGTCTCTGCATTGTGATTAACATTTGTTTCCGAGTGACTGTAGCCTTTGTCCAACTATCTTTGGCTGGACCTCGACCCTTGCAAATGCTCGATATCTTTGGCTCCGATGAGGTTGAATCCCTATCCAAGGCGGGGCTGTCTTGCCTTGCGACAGCCTCTGTTACAGGTGAGGTCTACTGTGGCAGATTAGTTTCAGTCCTCCATGAGTTCTCACTGTTGCGGTGGATGCGAATTCTCAACCCAGTGGTCGATATTACAGCAGTTGTTGGAATGACAACAGCACTCACATCATCCTCTTGTCCCAAGTGATGCGCACCCAGGGGAGGCTGTGGGCCCTCGGTCTGATCTTCCTCTTTTGATGCTTCAGACACCTCAAACCGGGGGTGACTCGATGAATTAGTGGAGTAGCAGCTCCACTTCTTCCTCTTCGTGCCTTTCCCTCTTGGTATGCAAGGTGTGAATCCAGTTGGAGACAGCAGCACATTTGACAGCAGTGTGTGTGTGACCAGGCTCTCCAGTGCTCCTCCAAACAGGACTTGCAGATTTGTTTCTTGGCGGGGATCCAATTACCAGTGTTCAGGTCATACCCTGGAGAACCTCGGACAGCTGGAGTAACAACGTAAACTTGATGAGAGACAGAACGCACCACATGAGATAGTCCCTTGCAGTACTTGAGGACCGGGTCATCTGTGATATTCACAAGGGAGGCTGCCGGGACAGAAGGGATTTGCATAGCTTTATCCAGAAGAATCTCGTGTGGGGACAATCCAGTTCTTTTGCCAGGGTTACTTCGAAAACTCATGAGAAACAAGAGAAGGGTGTCATGCCATTTGAGCAACGTGGAGGCACAGGCTTTGGCCAGTTTGGCTTTGATCATTCCGTTTAGTTTCTCTACAACCCCTGGTGCTTCTGGGATGCAGCTACAGTGGAATCTTTGGTCAATCCCTAGGACTGTACACAGTAACTGCATGATTTCACTTTTGAAATGAGTTCCTGGATCCGATTCAAGATGAACTGACATTCCGAATCGAGGTATCAACTCCTGCAACAATAGTTTGGCAACTATTAAGCTGTCATATCTCCTGGTGAGATATGCCTCGACCCATTGTGAGAATAGACATATATTGATAAAGATATACCTCAGTTGATTACATCGGGCATCTCCACAAAGTCGATTTGGAGATGATTGAAGGGACCATCAGACTATCCAATGTGGCTCATGGCCACCGCAACTTTCTTACTGATGTTCTGCATTGGCAGATCATGCAGTGCTGACACAAACTCTCTGCCATTGTCCTGAAATGAGGATTATAACAATACGATCGAATTGTGGATACCATTCCGTCTCTACCTACATGGATTGGACTATGCATATGCCACACCATTGCAGACAGGAGGGAATCAGGAAGAACCGGCTTGCCTTCACTAGACACTCAGATGTCACTTCCATCCTTCACGCATGCCATCCTTTCCCACTTGGCCTCCCCTGGTTCCGGGGCAGTATGCTTCAATTCCCTCAGATCGTTGAAAGTGTGTACAGTATTCAGTAACATATTGGACACAATCTCGCCTTCTGCTTTGCATGGTTCATCCAAGTGGAAGGCGCCGGACTCAAGAACGCAATATTGGACAATCTCAGCTGAATAACGATTGCCTCCAGTGACAAAATCATTCCAGCTCTTCTGTGCAGCGCACTTCACCACACCAATCTCCTTTGGCATTTGCAAAGCATCCAATAGATTTGAAACATACAGCCCGTTACGAATGTGAGTTCCGGCTATTGTAAAAAACCCTCGCTATACCCATAACTGGCCGAAATCATGCACAACTCCAAACCCATTCTGGCTGTCAGCATAAATCATCACTCGTGAGCCTTCCGCGGTACAGCAAGCTCGGGTGAGGGAAATCAGCTCAGCCACTTGTGCGGACATTAGATGGCACAAGTAGGATGTCTCTACAATTCCACTCAGCGCGCACACTGAATAAGCGGCTCTCAAAAAGACCCATAGACAAAACGTGTGTGGTCATCCTCAGGCAAAGGGACATCCAGTATGTCAGGTTTTGGCTTTGTGCACAACGCAGTAGCATTGATACAGTTGTGGCCAAAATCGCCTTCATCATCTCTCTTGGGAGTGGGCAACAGAGAAGCAGTGTTTAGTGTGTGACACCTCTGGATGGAAACGCTTTCTGCTCCTAAAATTGTTCTCTCACAGCGGGTCAGGCGGCTATTTGTCATGTACTGCATTCTCATGTGGGTCATGAGAATTTCGATAGAGTGGGGTACCATGACAACTAGTGGGTAACCCATCACTATTCCCTCCAGGCTGAGATTGCTCCACCCACCTCATATATAAATGGCCGCCAAGCTGGTGGTCATTTATCAAGCAGTGGCAGGAGCCGCCACCACAGCGGTTCCTCTAAATGCATTTTCCTGTTTGCTATATGCTCTGTCAGCAGGTGGAGCTCTGTAGCAATCAGGTTCCTTTTTTTATTTTCAGAAAGAATATCTCAAAATCGGACTTCTTTGGGAAAATAAAAAATACAATGCTCCCTTCATCATGGAAGTCTTCTCCCATGGCTGTAGGAGCATTTAGCAGCTTTTACTGGCCCTTACCGCCAGGGTTTTCCTGGGGATCAAGGGCAGTAAAAACTGACCTGTCATTCCAGACATCTAAATTAGGTGGGCGGAATGGCAGGTCAGGCTCCGACGGCCCTTACTCCACAAGCCGAGGGGATTTATCGCGGCAGAGACGGAGTAGTGCTGTGAATAACCCTAAGGACCTCCAGCAGTTAAATGTGGTGAGCGAACTGCAGTCTTGGCAGTAAGGATACTCCATTGTCGTTGTGACTGAGTATACTTACAGTCAAGAATTAAACCGGGACTTTAGTTTGCTACTATTAGTGGACAACCGAACACCATCCAATTTCTGCAAGAAGCACTGACACTAGAGGAGAATCAACCACTGGAATTTCATTCACCGCACTATCCCTATGTTGCAGGAAAGTTCACTCAGTGACTTATGCTTCAGATTTAGCAGTTCTCCTATAAATTGGAGAATTCTCGCTTATTACCCACTTCTAAATCAGGACTCTAGACTGGTAGGGGACTGAGATAGTGCCTCCCATGAACAAGCCACAATTGTCTTATTACACACCAGAAAACTACTGACAACTTCTCTCCTTCCTCTCTTCACTGTTTGCCAATTGTTCTTCTCTTTCTACCTTTGTTCTCTTCTCTCCATTTTGCTTCCCATGCTCTTTAACTTTTGTTTTCCCTCTC
Source organism: Calotriton arnoldi (assembly GCA_963921515.1). Classification (NCBI taxonomy): domain Eukaryota; kingdom Metazoa; phylum Chordata; class Amphibia; order Caudata; family Salamandridae; genus Calotriton; species Calotriton arnoldi. The sequence goes on from CAWUFW010010269.1 coordinate 638,675, forward strand.
CTCTCATTCCCTTTCCTCTCCATCTTCCCTCTCGCCTAATCTCCTTTTATCTTCTGTTTCTGGGTCTCTGCTCCTAATCTATACCTCTCCTTTCCTCTCCTCTCTGCTGTCTCTCCTCTTCTCTTACTACCACCTCACCCCTCCTTTTGTCTGTGTCCTGTGCTCACCACTGCCTTTTGTCTCTCTCCTCCCATTGTGCTCCTTTCCCTTCTTTAGTCTCTCCCCTCTACCCATCTCCTTTCCTCTCTCCTCCCATCATGGTACTTTCCCTTCTTTAGTCTCTCCTCTACCCATCTTCTTTCGTCTCTCTCCTCGCATTGTGCTCCTTTCCCTTCTTTAGTCTCTCCCCTCTACCCATCTCCTCTCTGTTGTTCCACGAAGATCCCTATACAGCAAGCTTGTTTTAACTTTCAGGTGCTAGCGTTTAAACCCAGAAGCGCCCACCATCAACGACAAAAAGATTCAAAGTGCACCTGTGACTTTTGACAATTAATACAGCAATTATTTACACTGGATCATTAGGTGTTCTCAGAGTTGGAAAGGGAAGGTGGGCATTCGGCCGGTGCCTGAGGCCAGATGTGGGCCACAGACTAGTGATTAGTCCATTGTCATTGTCTGCCAGCCCATTGCCACATACAGACTGACAATGGGTCAGCCCCAGCAGGCACAGCATGTGCTGCGCCTCCTCATGTCTCAGCCTTAAGGCATGACAGGGGGCTGCCACATAAAGACTGACAATGGGTCAGCCCCAGCAGGCACAGCATGTGCTGCACCTCCTTTTGTCCCGGCCTTAAGGCATGACAAGGGGCTGCCACATAAAGACTGACAATGGGTCAGCCCCAGCAGGCACAGCATGTGCTGCGCCTCCTCTTGTCCCGGCCTTAAGGCATGACAGGGGGCTTTGCCACATACAGACTGACAAAGGGTCAGCCCCAGCAGGCACAGCATGTGCTGCACCTCCTCTTGTCCCGGCCTTAAGGCATGACAAGGGGCTGCCACATAAAGACTGACAATGGGTCAGCCCCAGCAGGCACAGCATGTGCTGCGCCTCCTCTTGTCCCGGCCTTAAGGAATGACAGGGGGGCTTTGCCACATACAGACTGACAAAGGGGCAGCCCCAGCAGGCACAGCATGTGCTGTGCATGATCTTATCTAGTCCTTAAGGCATGACAGGGGGCTGCCACATACAGACTGAAAATGGGTCAGCCCCAGCAGGCACAGCATGTGCTGCACCTCCTCTTGTCCCGGCCTTAAGGCATGACAGGGAGGCTGTGCCTCAGGAGATGCTGCTTCTGAGTGGAAAAGTTCACACATCTCGCGAGGGAGGTGGTGGGGGCATGGAGGACATTCTGCTTGTGTTCAGGGGCCCGGCTAGCACTGCTGCAGCCTGTGCAGTGCACCGGGGCCTGAGGGAACAGTCTTCCCACCCCACCTGCAATGGCTGCTCTTACTCTAGCTGCTGTGTAAACCCCTTCAAAGCAATCTTTTAAATAAATGGTCCAACCTTTTAAAGAAATGCTTTAAGGAGGAATGCAGAATCACCACTGGGTGTAAACCTGTTAGAGGCTGAGAAAGCCTCCAATTGGGTTTCTTGCCAGTTTTTGTGGGCTGTCCTTCATTGGAAAGGGATCTGCGAGGAGTTTGTCCAGGCAATTAGGGCATTATCCCTTCTACCGATGGCCGCCATCCGCGTAACAGGGCAGGATTCAGCTGTGTTTGATATCAGGAGTGGCGCTAGGCAAGGATGCCCGTGCTCTCCTCTACTATTTGCGCTATATATCGACCCCTTTCTAAAGAAGTTAGAGCTAAATACTAATATTAAATCGGTGAAACTAAATGGCCCGAGTAAGGAGCACTGGCATATGCAGGTGACATAGCGGTGCTCACTAAGGATGCAGCTACTGCTCTCCCCGAGATAACGTCTCGAGCTGAGCGGTTTGGAGTCTTTTCAGACTACAAACGAAATGTAGATAAAACACAGATCCTCTGCTCAGAAAATATGCGGAGCGCAGATCCATTAGTAGTTTCTGAGGCGCTCTATCTAGGGGTCAAAATTACAGCCGTCATAGATAACATTGTTGAATTGAATATAGCCCCTAGACAATGTCAGCAGAAAATTGGAAAGACTGGATCGTCTACATCTTTCGCAGTTCAGCAGACGTAATGTGCTCAAGATATCGATCTTGCCAAAGGTGATATATGCTTTTAGGACTATCCCTCTAGATTTCACCTCATCGAGGTTGGTGAGTCTGGAAAGGGTATGCTATAGGTTTCTAGGGGGTATCGTAACCCAAGGAGGGCATCTAAGTGGTTGATTCTCACAAGGCATCTGGGGGCTGGGCAATCCCCAGCTTCCTTCTCTATCACTGGGCTTCCCTGCCGCAACATTTGGGTATTTTAATAATGGGGGATGAAGTAGAGGTCCCCGTGGCAGAGAGACCAACTATCCATGAATAAGCCTTGGGGAATGATATTAAGGGCTGTCTGGTCAAGGTACTAGAACCCAGCTATTATAAAAAGACTAAATTAATGTATTTAAAAGCTGCCTATAAAGTATGGAGGCAGGTAAGGGGCAAATTAAATATCCCAAAATTAAATGTTTATACACCATTTTCGGCTGTAGGTATCCTTCCGTCTATCTTCCAGGATCAAGTAACACTCAGATGGGGGAGGAGAGGGATTAAATTCACACCATTTTCGGCTGTAGGTATCCTTCCGTCTACCTTCCAGGATCAAATAACATTCAGATGGGGGAGGAGAGGGATTAAATTCACACCATCTTCGGCTGTAGGTATTCTTCCGTCTATCTTCCAGGATCAAGTAACACTCAGATGGGGGAGGAGAGGGATTAAATTCACACCATTTTCGGCTGTAGGTATCCTTCCGTCTACCTTCCAGGATCAAATAACATTCAGATGGGGGAGGAGAGGGATTAAATTCCTGGGTGATCTGTATAGGGAGGGACAGTTACTATCTTTCCTGAATCTGCAAGAGCTGTACGGGTTAGATAAACAAGACATTTTTAATATTTACAATTACAGTGCTTTCTTGGGGAAAGCATGAATAGAGCCATTTCGACATGAAAAATATCAGTGGTGGAGGCAGTGAAGACTAAGGCCTGGATTGGGAAAATCTATGAGATATTGATCCCAGCATCCCCCGATGATATAGAGGTTCAGAATGCAAAGTGGGAAACTAAGTTGGGAATGAAAGGAATATATATTGAAGACTCGCTGGAATTAGCAAACCAGGTGTTGATAACAGGGAGCCTCAGGAGTCAACATGTTATGTCTATTTTTGATCTCTGTTATACACCAACAAAGGTAGCTAAATGGGGTGCTACGAGGGTGGGGAGGGAATGTAACAGATGTGGGCTGCAGTCAACCGATACGCTCTATATGTTTTACTCCTGCCCTAAGCGGAGTACTTTCTTGCAGGATCTTGAGGAGTTTCTAGGTAGTATTTTTGGCGTATCAGTGTCCTTCACTCCTGCTTTAATGTTTTTGGGGATAGTAGACAGTGCGGAGATAAATGAGATGGTAAGGGCAGAGACTGGCTTTCTCTTTTTAGCAATGGTTTTTGCTTGTTTGTTTGTTACCTCAGAGTGGTTAAGTGTGGATTCTCCCATTCTTAGCAATTGGCAGGCCAAGAAGTTAGCCATATATATTATAGAAACTTCTATATACAAGATGAAAGGACGAAGGAAAAAGGAGGTAGGACGAAGAATCTGGGCCCCAGTTGCTAGGTGGGTGAATGAGGCAAGTGGTAGTGATGGAAACAAGCATTTGCAATGCAATAGGTCTCGCATGTGCGAGAGTTAAGCTATTGGCATTCTAAATGACAATGCCTTTTATTTAACTGTTTTGATAATTAACACATATATAAAAGGCTTTGTCATTTACAATTCCAATAGCTCAAACTCTTGTAAATGCGAGACCTATCACATTTCAAAGAAGCGGCCGCCATTGTCCTGGGCTGCTTGGAAAGTGAAAGCGTGCATGGTGTGCTGAATGTTGCAGGAAAGCATGTCGAGCCTGCAGTAGGTGAAACTCAAAGAAAATAGTGCTTACAGACTAAATAACATGTACCGTGTAACAAACGAAGTAAAAGGGCCAGTCCTCATGGGAGGTTACAAATGAAGACAAGGTGGTACTAAGGAGGGACTAACAAGTCTATTAACAAATCAGAATCCAGCATTTACGAAGGACTATGACACAAGCCAATGACAAATATGGGCAGAGAGTGGGCGTGGCTTCAAGTCCATACTCGAATACAGCATGTCTCTCAGAGCAGCGCATGCGCTGTCCAGGCTCGACCTAAAAACAAGTACAGAACTGGAGAAGAGTGGTAACCAATAATCCATCAAAAAGCAGTGGGAATGTAATTTACTCACTCGGAGGAATTACTGCTGCAATGCAAACATGTGGCAGTGGTCATTTTCTTAACAGAAATCTTCTGATGAAAAACCACTTTTTAACAAAATTAGGTCACTACTCTTCTTTCCAAACAAGGATCCAATTGTTCTGGTGCAGCAGTGAGACCTCAAAGCTGATCGAAGGACCAGGTGAGGTAGATAAACAAATTGCAATATCTCATCACCTCATTACCTACAACCCTCCATAGTCCTATAATGACACTGCACTTGTGACACTTACGCCACAACTCCCTTTATGGTTACAATATCCCCCATGGGCACCATCTTCTGATTCCTTCTAGCAAATGTAAGTAAATGGCATCTCTGTGCAGCAAAATGCTCTACATACAAACATGTGATAGCAACAGGATACGGCTCAACTTTTCAGCCTAACATATCAATTGAAGGTTTGTAGGGTTACAAATATATCCGCCGAAAAAACCTTCAAATATAGAGCAGAATTAGCATGTAGCTCAAGCTATCAAGTAAGGCACATACATGTCAACGGGGCAGTGAGTGGAAACATAACAAGCATTGGCATAGCCAATAGGTCTCGCCTTTGGGACCTTATAAGTGTTTAGCCCGAGCTATTGGCTTTGCCAATGTTTTTAAGCTATGTTGCAGAACATTGTGGCTGCTGTGCAGCATGTTGAAAAGTTATAATAAAAAGTGTAATAACCATTTTTGTTACCTTATAGCTAACCAACAAGACATTATGTACATCTGAACGACCCAATTAAAAAAGAATATACATTAAAAAATGTCTTGCCATTTTTGTTTGTCCTAGCAATGCTGACAACTTCTTCCAGCCTATTCTAATGTTGAGGTGGTGTTTAGTGATGCTGAGGTGGTGTTGAGTGATGCTGTGGTGGTGGTGAGGTGGTGGTGTTTAGGTGGTGCTTAGCTGTTGCTAAGGTGGTGCTGAGATCTGTTCAGTTGGTGTTGTTTTGAGGTAATGCTTTTTTGATGCTGATGTAATGTTGTGCTGTAGGATCTATTTTTTAAGAGACTGCATAAATTACACAATACATCATTTAAGCGCTGAAAGGCAAGCTCAAAAGAAAGCATCACCGCCTCCAAAACCCTCTCTATTGCAGAAAAACAGAAATGATTCTGAAAATCCTTAAAACGAATCTGCTCGCAAAACACCTATTTTTTATTCAAGATCAACAACCCATAAAACTTCTGATTTAAACATGCTCGCACAAAACAGACAGCATAACATTACAGGAAATAGCGGGCTAACTGTAACTCATCTTGCTATGAAAGTCTTCTATCCTATGCACCTATTCAATGCACCCCCCAAATAAATGTGGGGTGTTTTTCCCGTGGCTTGTCTGACAGTTTAGAAAAAAAAGTCATTTCTTTTCATATGAGTTTTTGTTGGTAAATAGAGCAATCTCGAGTGGGACCAGTTGAATTCTTTTTTGGGGGAAGGAGGAGTTGCAAAATACAGACAAAGTTATATTGTATTATCTCACTCACTATCATTCATGTGTGGACTAATGCTTGCAGGCTACAGGTTGTGAAAGTCTAACTGCAGATGTGGTCTTTGCAGAAGAGCAGCTGGCAAGGGGTTTGACAACTCCTTAAGGAAACATGTTGAAGCAGTTGCATTTTGAGTAGTTGGAAATGCAACAGCAGCGTAACTTCAGAAATAGTAGCTGCATGTGTCCCTGGAAGTTTTCTTGTGGATGTGAAACGCTCCCAGCCCTCCTTCCATGACCTCATGCCCTGAGGCGACAGCTTCACGCTGTTATTTCTAAATGAGTCGGCTCTTGTACTGTGCACGTGCCCGTCCTCTATTCCAGCTCTCCGGAGCGTATGCAACAGCTGTAGTGAACTGCTTATGTGCCCGCGCATGTGCGATACATTGGTAGGAATGGCTGTTTGGTGCCGGAGTTGGCTGAAAGCGCGTACAGTGGAGTTTTAATGTCCGTCATGTTGGGCATGGTGTATTTAAGAGACTGAGAAAATCCGAAGCGGGGGGAGACAACCCCCCCCACCCAATAAAGACCAGACAGTCTTCCAAATCCGAAGCTCTGGTCTGTGTAACCTGAAACTGTCCATGGAAAATGAGGAAGATAAGGAGCTGTGTCCATGAAAGCTGCCACGGGCGGCGCTGAGAAAGAGCGCAGATCTTTCTTTTTAAAAAAAAGTCAATTGATGATGCTGTACTTGTACTAAAGTTTAAGGTATCATCAATTGTTATTGCAATTTGTTATGTTTGGGGACTTTAATGATTTTGTATTCATTATGTTTCATAGCGTCAAGCCGGGGCACTTCTATTAACGTAATTAAGGCATCACTGCGAGGAGCGCAGTGCAGAAATGCTGGTACCACTTGGTCCGATCCAAGTAGGTAAACAGAAGCTCCTGAGGTCAGCCGTCTTCGCACATGGAGACTACACTGCGGAAAGCGAGTTGGCTCCTGCTTCCAGCCCCGATGGGGTGGGGGGCGGGGGACTGGCAAGTGCGCTCGGGGTGCACTTGACAACGTAGGAAACAAAGGGAGGCTCTCTCGTGCACAGAGAAACCGCGGCAGCCATGACGCGGGCACCATGCTGAGTAAAGAAACGAAACGCTACACTTTTAAGAATTGCTCGTACAAAATTAAAACAAGTGGGGAAAGAGTGAATCAAAATAATAACACGGCGCCTAAAGTAAACAACAAGAGACCGGCAGTGATCCTATATAAACCTACTGGAAAAATGAAGCTTTTCACAACAAAACATGGCCACTAGATGGCAGTGAGTCAAAGGGAAATCCACCACTTTAAAAAACAAGCGCGCGCGCCTCGCACGGCAGCAGGGGGAGGGGGGAGAGGAGGGAGCCTGCACGATTCACTTGCGGGAGCGAGCGGCGCCAGGAGCGATAATTGCTACCATATGGCGCCGCTCGCTCCCGCAAGTGAATCGCCAAACGTGCACGCGTTGCCATTGAAGGCAATGGAACGCGTGCACGTTTTAGGCTGAAAAGCCGAATCGATGGCAAAAGGTCTTTTTGCCTATGCAGCGCATGCGCGCTGCGTAGGCGAGCCCTAAAAAGGGCTCTTTTAAGCACAGCAACCATGTGCTTGCCATAATAAAACAAGCATATCTGCTCCTCACACCTCGGTTCATATCTCTGTGCTGCATTTGTAGGTGCTTGAGTCCCACTGGTAGTTGTTCATCATAGCCCATATCTGCTCCTCACACCTCGGTTCATATCTCTGTGCTGCATTTGTAGGTGCTTGAGTCCCACTGGTAGTTGTTCATCATAGCCCATATCTCCTCCTCACACCTCGGTTCATATCTCTGTGCTGCATTTGTAGGTGCTTGAGTCCCACTGGTAGTTGTTCATCATAGCCCATATCTCCTCCTCACACCTCGGTTCATATCTCTGTGCTGCATTTGTAGGTGCTTGAGTCCCACTGGTAGTTGTTCATCATAGCCCATATCTCCTCCTCACACCTCGGTTCATATCTCTGTGCTGCATTTGTAGGTGCTTGAGTCCCACTGGTAGTTGTTCATCATAGCCCATATCTCCTCCTCACACCTCGGTTCATATCTCTGTGCTGCATTTGTAGGTGCTTGAGTCCCACTGGTAGTTGTTCATCATAGCCCATATCTCCTCCTCACACCTCGGTTCATATCTCTGTGCTGCATTTGTAGGTGCTTGAGTCCCACTGGTAGTTGTTCATCATAGCCCATATCTCCTCCTCACACCTCGGTTCATATCTCTGTGCTGCATTTGTAGGTGCTTGAGTCCCACTGGTAGTTGTTCATCATAGCCCATATCTCCTCCTCACACCTCGGTTCATATCTCTGTGCTGCATTTGTAGGTGCTTGAGTCCCACTGGTAGTTGTTCATCATAGCCCATATCTCCTCCTCACACCTCGGTTCATATCTCTGTGCTGCATTTGTAGGTGCTTGAGTCCCACTGGTAGTTGTTCATCATAGCCCATATCTCCTCCTCACACCTCGGTTCATATCTCTGTGCTGCATTTGTAGGTGCTTGAGTCCCACTGGTAGTTGTTCATCATAGCCCATATCTCCTCCTCACACCTCGGTTCATATCTCTGTGCTGCATTTGTAGGTGCTTGAGTCCCACTGGTAGTTGTTCATCATAGCCCATATCTCCTCCTCACACCTCGGTTCATATCTCTGTGCTGCATTTGTAGGTGCTTGAGTCCCACTGGTAGTTGTTCATCATAGCCCATATCTCCTCCTCACACCTCGGTTCATATCTCTGTGCTGCATTTGTAGGTGCTTGAGTCCCACTGGTAGTTGTTCATCATAGCCCATATCTCCTCCTCACACCTCGGTTCATATCTCTGTGCTACATTTGTAGGTGCTTGAGTCCCACTGGTAGTTGTTCATCATAGCCCATATCTCCTCCTCACACCTCGGTTCATATCTCTGTGCTGCATTTGTAGGTGCTTGAGTCCCACTGGTAGTTGTTCATCATAGCCCATATCTCCTCCTCACACCTCGGTTCATATCTCTGTGCTGCATTTGTAGGTGCTTGAGTCCCACTGGTAGTTGTTCATCATAGCCCATATCTCCTCCTCACACCTCGGTTCATATCTCTGTGCTGCATTTGTAGGTGCTTGAGTCCCACTGGTAGTTGTTCATCATAGCCCATATCTCCTCCTCACACCTCGGTTCATATCTCTGTGCTGCATTTGTAGGTGCTTGAGTCCCACTGGTAGTTGTTCATCATAGCCCATATCTCCTCCTCACACCTCGGTTCATATCTCTGTGCTGCATTTGTAGGTGCTTGAGTCCCACTGGTAGTTGTTCATCATAGCCCATATCTGCTCCTCACACCTCGGTTCATATCTCTGTGCTGCATTTGTAGGTGCTTGAGTCCCACTGGTAGTTGTTCATCATAGCCCATATCTCCTCCTCACACCTCGGTTCATATCTCTGTGCTGCATTTGTAGGTGCTTGAGTCCCACTGGTAGTTGTTCATCATAGCCCATATCTCCTCCTCACACCTCGGTTCATATCTCTGTGCTGCATTTGTAGGTGCTTGAGTCCCACTGGTAGTTGTTCATCATAGCCCATATCTCCTCCTCACACCTCGGTTCATATCTCTGTGCTGCATTTGTAGGTGCTTGAGTCCCACTGGTAGTTGTTCATCATAGCCCATATCTCCTCCTCACACCTCGGTTCATATCTCTGTGCTGCATTTGTAGGTGCTTGAGTCCCACTGGTAGTTGTTCATCATAGCCCATATCTCCTCCTCACACCTCGGTTCATATCTCTGTGCTGCATTTGTAGGTGCTTGAGTCCCACTGGTAGTTGTTCATCATAGCCCATATCTCCTCCTCACACCTCGGTTCATATCTCTGTGCTGCATTTGTAGGTGCTTGAGTCCCACTGGTAGTTGTTCATCATAGCCCATATCTCCTCCTCACACCTCGGTTCATATCTCTGTGCTGCATTTGTAGGTGCTTGAGTCCCACTGGTAGTTGTTCATCATAGCCCATATCTCCTCCTCACACCTCGGTTCATATCTCTGTGCTGCATTTGTAGGTGCTTGAGTCCCACTGGTAGTTGTTCATCATAGCCCATATCTCCTCCTCACACCTCGGTTCATATCTCTGTGCTGCATTTGTAGGTGCTTGAGTCCCACTGGTAGTTGTTCATCATAGCCCATATCTCCTCCTCACACCTCGGTTCATATCTCTGTGCTGCATTTGTAGGTGCTTGAGTCCCACTGGTAGTTGTTCATCATAGCCCATATCTCCTCCTCACACCTCGGTTCATATCTCTGTGCTGCATTTGTAGGTGCTTGAGTCCCACTGGTAGTTGTTCATCATAGCCCATATCTCCTCCTCACACCTCGGTTCATATCTCTGTGCTGCATTTGTAGGTGCTTGAGTCCCACTGGTAGTTGTTCATCATAGCCCATATCTCCTCCTCACACCTCGGTTCATATCTCTGTGCTGCATTTGTAGGTGCTTGAGTCCCACTGGTAGTTGTTCATCATAGCCCATATCTCCTCCTCACACCTCGGTTCATATCTCTGTGCTGCATTTGTAGGTGCTTGAGTCCCACTGGTAGTTGTTCATCATAGCCCATATCTCCTCCTCACACCTCGGTTCATATCTCTGTGCTGCATTTGTAGGTGCTTGAGTCCCACTGGTAGTTGTTCATCATAGCCCATATCTCCTCCTGACACCTCGGTTCATATCTCTGTGCTGCATTTGTAGGTGCTTGAGTCCCACTGGTAGTTGTTCATCATAGCCCATATCTCCTCCTCACACCTCGGTTCATATCTCTGTGCTGCATTTGTAGGTGCTTGAGTCCCACTGGTAGTTGTTCATCATAGCCCATATCTCCTCCTCACACCTCGGTTCATATCTCTGTGCTGCATTTGTAGGTGCTTGAGTCCCACTGGTAGTTGTTCATCATAGCCCATATCTCCTCCTCACACCTCGGTTCATATCTCTGTGCTGCATTTGTAGGTGCTTGAGTCCCACTGGTAGTTGTTCATCATAGCCCATATCTCCTCCTCACACCTCGGTTCATATCTCTGTGCTGCATTTGTAGGTGCTTGAGTCCCACTGGTAGTTGTTCATCATAGCCCATATCTCCTCCTCACACCTCGGTTCATATCTCTGTGCTGCATTTGTAGGTGCTTGAGTCCCACTGGTAGTTGTTCATCATAGCCCATATCTCCTCCTCACACCTCGGTTCATATCTCTGTGCTGCATTTGTAGGTGCTTGAGTCCCACTGGTAGTTGTTCATCATAGCCCATATCTCCTCCTCACACCTCGGTTCATATCTCTGTGCTGCATTTGTAGGTGCTTGAGTCCCACTGGTAGTTGTTCATCATAGCCCATATCTCCTCCTCACACCTCGGTTCATATCTCTGTGCTGCATTTGTAGGTGCTTGAGTCCCACTGGTAGTTGTTCATCATAGCCCATATCTCCTCCTCACACCTCGGTTCATATCTCTGTGCTGCATTTGTAGGTGCTTGAGTCCCACTGGTAGTTGTTCATCATAGCCCATATCTCCTCCTCACACCTCGGTTCATATCTCTGTGCTGCATTTGTAGGTGCTTGAGTCCCACTGGTAGTTGTTCATCATAGCCCATATCTCCTCCTCACACCTCGGTTCATATCTCTGTGCTGCATTTGTAGGTGCTTGAGTCCCACTGGTAGTTGTTCATCATAGCCCATATCTCCTCCTCACACCTCGGTTCATATCTCTGTGCTGCATTTGTAGGTGCTTGAGTCCCACTGGTAGTTGTTCATCATAGCCCATATCTCCTCCTCACACCTCGGTTCATATCTCTGTGCTGCATTTGTAGGTGCTTGAGTCCCACTGGTAGTTGTTCATCATAGCCCATATCTCCTCCTCACACCTCGGTTCATATCTCTGTGCTGCATTTGTAGGTGCTTGAGTCCCACTGGTAGTTGTTCATCATAGCCCATATCTCCTCCTCACACCTCGGTTCATATCTCTGTGCTGCATTTGTAGGTGCTTGAGTCCCACTGGTAGTTGTTCATCATAGCCCATATCTCCTCCTCACACCTCGGTTCATATCTCTGTGCTGCATTTGTAGGTGCTTGAGTCCCACTGGTAGTTGTTCATCATAGCCCATATCTCCTCCTCACACCTCGGTTCATATCTCTGTGCTGCATTTGTAGGTGCTTGAGTCCCACTGGTAGTTGTTCATCATAGCCCATATCTCCTCCTCACACCTCGGTTCATATCTCTGTGCTGCATTTGTAGGTGCTTGAGTCCCACTGGTAGTTGTTCATCATAGCCCATATCTCCTCCTCACACCTCGGTTCATATCTCTGTGCTGCATTTGTAGGTGCTTGAGTCCCACTGGTAGTTGTTCATCATAGCCCATATCTCCTCCTCACACCTCGGTTCATATCTCTGTGCTGCATTTGTAGGTGCTTGAGTCCCACTGGTAGTTGTTCATCATAGCCCATATCTCCTCCTCACACCTCGGTTCATATCTCTGTGCTGCATTTGTAGGTGCTTGAGTCCCACTGGTAGTTGTTCATCATAGCCCATATCTCCTCCTCACACCTCGGTTCATATCTCTGTGCTGCATTTGTAGGTGCTTGAGTCCCACTGGTAGTTGTTCATCATAGCCCATATCTCCTCCTGACACCTCGGTTCATATCTCTGTGCTGCATTTGTAGGTGCTTGAGTCCCACTGGTAGTTGTCCAGATAGATAATACCAACATTACGTTGCAGCCACTTGCAGCTGAATACAATGAACTTCAGCAGTTTCCGAGTATGAGAAGCAGACGCCTTTAGCTGACTCCAAATATTGCCTCAGATTTCCGACTGAAGCCATCGCTGAGATTCCAGGGTTAATCTCTGAGTTCCACTAACTAGCTGAGTAACTGAGGCCCAGAATGCGTCTGCATTAGAAGTCACGCTTCTGCAACAAAAAGCCCTCTAAAATGCCCTTTGTTACGAGCAGGTGGGGGCTATTCTACAGAATGCTTCTGCGACCCCTGTACAGCAGGGGAGGGTTTGAAACCCCCTTGTATCCTGCCACGAGACTGTAACAATATATTTAAACTCCAGCACCCCTTAGGGTTGTAGTTGCTGGAGCATTGCACTGGTATCCTCCAGCATAATTTTGTTACAGTATGCAGAGAGATTCCACTTTTAACAGTTTCTTATGCTCAACCTCATTGAATTGCGTTTTTATAAACTATTTATTAACAGCGTTTTTCAGTGATACACAACATCATTTGGAATGTCTCTTTTGGGTGCATATTCAGAAAACAAAAGGCCTATATATGTGAGCGCTTTGGAGCCTTATAGCGCCAGGTTCGCCTTCCTTAGCACTTCAAGCTGCATTCCGGGGTGCACCCTGCGTATATATAGCAAGTACTTACCTGTCTCTCGGGTGCCACGAGGACGCTCCCGCAGCACGTGACACTTTATAAACACAGTTAGAAACTCGGCAGCATGGCACCCCCCAAACAGGGACAAGTTACATATTTCCCTCTTTTTAGTAACTGCTGCGAGCTTCTCTGATGTATTAAAGTTTCCGACAATTAAGCAGATTTCCCACGTTCCTGCCATCCTCCTCTTGTTCACTTGTGGGGTAGCTCGAGTAGTTCATGCATTTACGGAAGAGAACCGTGAGCCTTTGAGTAGTTTGTGGGGTCGAATCTGCCCTTCATCCTGCAGAAGAAAATACAAATTGCTACTGATGAGTTGGTGAACAATGCAAGCTATTTATTTACAGCGCTGAGAAGCTGGAACATATGCCCGCAGGAGCATCTAAAAGACACCATCATTAATAGAGTGAACACGTGCCCTAAGGACTGCAGAGACTTTGTATTTTTTTAAGGGCAGGCTGGTAAGGGTGTTTGCTGAAAAAGTACGAGTGTGGTTTATTTTGGGGCAGGGGGTCGCTGGCGAGAAATCTGCCCTGATGTACCTAGTAACCCCGAAAAACAGAAATATATAAAAGGTGAAACGCTCTAAACTGGATTAAACTGCCTGTTACCATTCAATAAAATGTTGCAAGCTCGCACACATTATATCGATGCCTCGCTGTCTGCTTCTCAACTAGCGCTGAGTGATTATTTTAATCCGGCACATTTAAGGCAAATTACACATTTGGAAAAATGTAGTATTTTTCCAATTGAAAATTGGTGGATTTTGCATTTTTTCCAGACAAAAATCTGCCATTTCTCCCCTCACATCCACCGTCGCCATCGGCGATTTATCAAAGATGTTGAAAGGTCCAGAGCCGGTATTTTTAAAAGTCACCTTTCTCCTCTCAGGTGTGTGGTAAAATAAAAGCGTATTCTGGGTAGGAAGGAACCCCTTCTTCTGGGACGCCCCAGCTGCAGATTGTGAGGGGCCGCTGTGCTGTTTGTCACAAGGAGAATGTGCTTCCCGAGCCAGTGTGAACCGGACACCGAGCCCTGTTAAGAGCTCTTCTGAAATGCACAGTACTGCAACTCAAGCATAATAAAAACAAGCATTTACAATGCAATAGGACTCACATTTACGCGAGACCTATTGCATTGCACCACGGACGATGGGAGGAGGGAAAGCACAGACAACGGGAGTGCGGGCGTGGGGAGGTGGGACATGGAGGTGAGAAGGCACGGACAAAGTAGTGCTCACAGTCTAAATAACACATACCGTACCGTGTAACACTCAAAGTAAAGGGACCAGTAGCCATGGGAGGGTACAAATGACGACATGGCCATAATAAGGAGGGACTAACAAGCCTCATAATCAATCAGAAGGCAGCATTTACGAAACACAATGTCACAAGCCAATTAAAAACATGGGCGGAGAGTGGGCGGAGCTTCCACTCCATACTCCATTACTGCATGCCTCGCAGAGGGAGCAGCACAAGCGTGCTGCCGCTATAGGCGCGACCTAAAAAGAAACTCTCCCTAATGTTCGGCAGTAATCTGCATGTAAATGCCACCATGCTCTTCTTTCACAGCACTTCGGGGGTTACAGGAGAAACAAGCATTTGCGAGAGTTTAAGCTATTGGCATTGTAAATGACAATGCATTTATTAATCTGTTTAAAAACAACACATAAATAAACGCCATTGTCATTTACAATGCCAATAGCCCAAAGTCTCATAAATGCGAGACCTATTGCATTGCAAATGTTTGTTTACCCTCTTGATCTGCACTACGGAATGACGACATAGGGCTCTGAGAAGGCAGTAAGGCCACGTTGTAGCACTTAGCCAAGCACCTTCATAAATAACAGGCATAATGTGAAAACAAACTGTTATTAGCATTATGAATATTTTAATATTTATGAGTTGTGCTCTCTCGACACACCTAGCATCCTTGTTGATTGGACTTGTGCTGTGAAAGCATGTCTCAGAAAAACAAAAATCGGTGAAAGTGCACGTAGCATTAATTTAACTAAATGTTGTTATATATGGTGCTGTGGTGTTACTTTCGGCTGGGCTAGCAATGACTAGGTCTGATATGGCGAATATAAGTATTATAAAATAAAATGAGTAGTGTTCCGGGCGTTAATGTGTACATGGAGTTTGTGCTGTGAGCAAGGTGCCCCGGTGGCAATGGTCATTTTCTTTCACTGATTCATTCTTATTGTTTTGTGACTTGGCATTTATAGTGTGCCCTGTTTCCCCCCCTGGGCCTCTGTGAACGGATTAGAGCAGTGGTCGAAGTGGGGGGGGGAAAGTAGGGGAACTGTGAGAGAGAAGACACTAAAACGAAGTTAGGGCCAAATCAGCTGTACATCTTACTGAAGTTGATAGTCCGTGTAACATTAAATTGGATAAGAGCAACGTGTTAGTTGCAGCGCATTGAAACAGTAAATCTGTGGCAATCAGCGCTATAAACAAATGTAATGTACTTGCTACTACTGTTACTATTAATGGTTTTCAGTTTTTCTTAAGTGAACAATGTTACTTCAGAAAGGTCCAAGGTCTTCGAGGCTTTATATAAATTTGAATCATTACTAATTAAACTCTGTTTCTTTGTAAAGAAAAGAAACATGTACATGTCTGTTGCGATAGAAATAAATTCCCTGGTAAAATTTCCCAATGAAAATATAGAGTAGTGCTAAGAAACAAAAGTGGGGTCTGTTGTGTGTCTCAATGGAACGTCTCTATTCACCCTATAGATCTGTTGGGGCTGGAAGTTTACTACAATTTCTGAGGTACCTGGTCAAATGTAATTAAACCTAGTGGACATTCCAGGAGATAATTTTTAGGTCGAGCCTAGCGGCAGCACGCATGCGCTGCACGCTCTGCGAGGCATGCAGTAGTTGAGTATGCTGTGTAAGCCTCGCTCATTCTCCGCCCATACTTTTCATTGGCTGGTGTCATTGTCCTTGGTAATGCTGGCTTCTGATTCATTGTGAGGCTTGTTAGTCCCGCCTTGTTACCGCCCTGTCTGCTTTTGTTACCGCCCATGAGGACTCGATCTTTTACTGTGCACCAGTTCTGAGAACTATTTACTTCATTAAGGGACACAGCACGCACAGGGTGCCAGCTTCGGTAATGGCGGGCGCTTCCTAATCTAATTTGCATTTCGTTTTCTGTTTTTTTTTAAATTTCAAGCTGTAATACAGAGCGCAGCGCTTGCTTCAGGGACACCACAGTCAGTTTATTCTTATTATTTTTTAACGTGCGCGGCGCCCGCTTCAGGGACACCACGCTCTTTTTTTTAACTTTATAATTACTATGTGAATAGCCTTAGATGTGCTGCCGCGTTCTCGAGTGTTAGACATGTTCACTTCCCACTCGGTTAGATATGATCACAAGAAGCTCGATCCCACCTCAGAGCAGATTATTTATATCTTTTGCAACTGTGCTTTGTGGCTGATTGGTGGCAGTCAGTGACGGTCGGAGAGCGTTGCATCCGCTACGTCTGTCTGTCTATCATTGAGAGGGTAGGGTGCCCGGTCTGTGTGACATGGAAAGGTTTTGTGGGCCTGGCTCAGAAACCCATGTGTGGTGAGCAAAAGAATGATGGATTTAACCCAGATCCTTGTGACTGGGGGTGAATGTTTGCATTGTCCAGCATTCCGTCCATCATTTGTTTCTTTTGCATTTGTCGCCCTAAGTGGGAAGGGTATGCCCAGACGTGGGTCCCGTGCTCACTACACCACTGGATTCAAGCTAGCCTGGCTGAAGAAGGGTGATGCCCTGAAACCGGTCCTAGGATGCTTGTTTCCGGTCCAGGGAGGACCTGGCTTGGCAGTTCGGGCTGGACTGTTCCCACAAGGAACAGGGTCAAGACTGATTTGCATATGGCTGGGTCCAAACTGGGGTGGTGTGGTGAGCAAAAGAATGATGGATTTAACCCAGATCCTTGTGACTGGGGGTGAATGTTTGCATTGTCCAGCATTCCGTCCATCATTTGTTTCTTTTGCATTTGTCGCCCTAAGTGGGAAGGGTATGCCCAGACGTGGGTCCCGTGCTCACTACACCACTGGATTCAAGCTAGCCTGGCTGAAGAAGGGTGATGCCCTGAAACCGGTCCTAGGATGCTTGTTTCCGGTCCAGGGAGGACCTGGCTTGGCAGTTCGGGCTGGACTGTTCCCACAAGGAACAGGGTCAAGACTGATTTGCATATGGCTGGGTCCAAACTGGGGTGGTGTGGTGAGCAAAAGAATGATGGATTTAACCCAGATCCTTGTGACTGGGGGTGAATGTTTGCATTGTCCAGCATTCCGTCCATCATTTGTTTCTTTTGCATTTGTCGCCCTAAGTGGGAAGGGTATGCCCAGACGTGGGTCCCGTGCTCACTACACCACTGGATTCAAGCTAGCCTGGCTGAAGAAGGGTGATGCCCTGAAACCGGTCCTAGGATGCTTGTTTCCGGTCCAGGGAGGACCTGGCTTGGCAGTTCGGGCTGGACTGTTCCCACAAGGAACAGGGTCAAGACTGATTTGCATATGGCTGGGTCCAAACTGGGGTGGTGTGGTGAGCAAAAGAATGATGGATTTAACCCAGATCCTTGTGACTGGGGGTGAATGTTTGCATTGTCCAGCATTCCGTCCATCATTTGTTTCTTTTGCATTTGTCGCCCTAAGTGGGAAGGGTATGCCCAGACGTGGGTCCCGTGCTCACTACACCACTGGATTCAAGCTAGCCTGGCTGAAGAAGGGTGATGCCCTGAAACCGGTCCTAGGATGCTTGTTTCCGGTCCAGGGAGGACCTGGCTTGGCAGTTCGGGCTGGACTGTTCCCACAAGGAACAGGGTCAAGACTGATTTGCATATGGCTGGGTCCAAACTGGGGTGGTGTGGTGAGCAAAAGAATGATGGATTTAACCCAGATCCTTGTGACTGGGGGTGAATGTTTGCATTGTCCAGCATTCCGTCCATCATTTGTTTCTTTTGCATTTGTCGCCCTAAGTGGGAAGGGTATGCCCAGACGTGGGTCCCGTGCTCACTACACCACTGGATTCAAGCTAGCCTGGCTGAAGAAGGGTGATGCCCTGAAACCGGTCCTAGGATGCTTGTTTCCGGTCCAGGGAGGACCTGGCTTGGCAGTTCGGGCTGGACTGTTCCCACAAGGAACAGGGTCAAGACTGATTTGCATATGGCTGGGTCCAAACTGGGGTGGTGTGGTGAGCAAAAGAATGATGGATTTAACCCAGATCCTTGTGACTGGGGGTGAATGTTTGCATTGTCCAGCATTCCGTCCATCATTTGTTTCTTTTGCATTTGTCGCCCTAAGTGGGAAGGGTATGCCCAGACGTGGGTCCCGTGCTCACTACACCACTGGATTCAAGCTAGCCTGGCTGAAGAAGGGTGATGCCCTGAAACCGGTCCTAGGATGCTTGTTTCCGGTCCAGGGAGGACCTGGCTTGGCAGTTCGGGCTGGACTGTTCCCACAAGGAACAGGGTCAAGCCTGATTTGCATATGGCTGGGTCCAAACTGGGGTGGTGTGGTGAGCAAAAGAATGATGGATTTAACCCAGATCCTTGTGACTGGGGGTGAATGTTTGCATTGTCCAGCATTCCGTCCATCATTTGTTTCTTTTGCATTTGTCGCCCTAAGTGGGAAGGGTATGCCCAGACGTGGGTCCCGTGCTCACTACACCACTGGATTCAAGCTAGCCTGGCTGAAGAAGGGTGATGCCCTGAAACCGGTCCTAGGATGCTTGTTTCCGGTCCAGGGAGGACCTGGCTTGGCAGTTCGGGCTGGACTGTTCCCACAAGGAACAGGGTCAAGACTGATTTGCATATGGCTGGGTCCAAACTGGGGTGGTGTGGTGAGCAAAAGAATGATGGATTTAACCCAGATCCTTGTGACTGGGGGTGAATGTTTGCATTGTCCAGCATTCCGTCCATCATTTGTTTCTTTTGCATTTGTCGCCCTAAGTGGGAAGGGTATGCCCAGACGTGGGTCCCGTGCTCACTACACCACTGGATTCAAGCTAGCCTGGCTGAAGAAGGGTGATGCCCTGAAACCGGTCCTAGGATGCTTGTTTCCGGTCCAGGGAGGACCTGGCTTGGCAGTTCGGGCTGGACTGTTCCCACAAGGAACAGGGTCAAGACTGATTTGCATATGGCTGGGTCCAAACTGGGGTGGTGTGGTGAGCAAAAGAATGATGGATTTAACCCAGATCCTTGTGACTGGGGGTGAATGTTTGCATTGTCCAGCATTCCGTCCATCATTTGTTTCTTTTGCATTTGTCGCCCTAAGTGGGAAGGGTATGCCCAGACGTGGGTCCCGTGCTCACTACACCACTGGATTCAAGCTAGCCTGGCTGAAGAAGGGTGATGCCCTGAAACCGGTCCTAGGATGCTTGTTTCCGGTCCAGGGAGGACCTGGCTTGGCAGTTCGGGCTGGACTGTTCCCACAAGGAACAGGGTCAAGACTGATTTGCATATGGCTGGGTCCAAACTGGGGTGGTGTGGTGAGCAAAAGAATGATGGATTTAACCCAGATCCTTGTGACTGGGGGTGAATGTTTGCATTGTCCAGCATTCCGTCCATCATTTGTTTCTTTTGCATTTGTCGCCCTAAGTGGGAAGGGTATGCCCAGACGTGGGTCCCGTGCTCACTACACCACTGGATTCAAGCTAGCCTGGCTGAAGAAGGGTGATGCCCTGAAACCGGTCCTAGGATGCTTGTTTCCGGTCCAGGGAGGACCTGGCTTGGCAGTTCGGGCTGGACTGTTCCCACAAGGAACAGGGTCAAGACTGATTTGCATATGGCTGGGTCCAAACTGGGGTGGTGTGGTGAGCAAAAGAATGATGGATTTAACCCAGATCCTTGTGACTGGGGGTGAATGTTTGCATTGTCCAGCATTCCGTCCATCATTTGTTTCTTTTGCATTTGTCGCCCTAAGTGGGAAGGGTATGCCCAGACGTGGGTCCCGTGCTCACTACACCACTGGATTCAAGCTAGCCTGGCTGAAGAAGGGTGATGCCCTGAAACCGGTCCTAGGATGCTTGTTTCCGGTCCAGGGAGGACCTGGCTTGGCAGTTCGGGCTGGACTGTTCCCACAAGGAACAGGGTCAAGACTGATTTGCATATGGCTGGGTCCAAACTGGGGTGGTGTGGTGAGCAAAAGAATGATGGATTTAACCCAGATCCTTGTGACTGGGGGTGAATGTTTGCATTGTCCAGCATTCCGTCCATCATTTGTTTCTTTTGCATTTGTCGCCCTAAGTGGGAAGGGTATGCCCAGACGTGGGTCCCGTGCTCACTACACCACTGGATTCAAGCTAGCCTGGCTGAAGAAGGGTGATGCCCTGAAACCGGTCCTAGGATGCTTGTTTCCGGTCCAGGGAGGACCTGGCTTGGCAGTTCGGGCTGGACTGTTCCCACAAGGAACAGGGTCAAGACTGATTTGCATATGGCTGGGTCCAAACTGGGGTGGTGTGGTGAGCAAAAGAATGATGGATTTAACCCAGATCCTTGTGACTGGGGGTGAATGTTTGCATTGTCCAGCATTCCGTCCATCATTTGTTTCTTTTGCATTTGTCGCCCTAAGTGGGAAGGGTATGCCCAGACGTGGGTCCCGTGCTCACTACACCACTGGATTCAAGCTAGCCTGGCTGAAGAAGGGTGATGCCCTGAAACCGGTCCTAGGATGCTTGTTTCCGGTCCAGGGAGGACCTGGCTTGGCAGTTCGGGCTGGACTGTTCCCACAAGGAACAGGGTCAAGACTGATTTGCATATGGCTGGGTCCAAACTGGGGTGGTGTGGTGAGCAAAAGAATGATGGATTTAACCCAGATCCTTGTGACTGGGGGTGAATGTTTGCATTGTCCAGCATTCCGTCCATCATTTGTTTCTTTTGCATTTGTCGCCCTAAGTGGGAAGGGTATGCCCAGACGTGGGTCCCGTGCTCACTACACCACTGGATTCAAGCTAGCCTGGCTGAAGAAGGGTGATGCCCTGAAACCGGTCCTAGGATGCTTGTTTCCGGTCCAGGGAGGACCTGGCTTGGCAGTTCGGGCTGGACTGTTCCCACAAGGAACAGGGTCAAGACTGATTTGCATATGGCTGGGTCCAAACTGGGGTGGTGTGGTGAGCAAAAGAATGATGGATTTAACCCAGATCCTTGTGACTGGGGGTGAATGTTTGCATTGTCCAGCATTCCGTCCATCATTTGTTTCTTTTGCATTTGTCGCCCTAAGTGGGAAGGGTATGCCCAGACGTGGGTCCCGTGCTCACTACACCACTGGATTCAAGCTAGCCTGGCTGAAGAAGGGTGATGCCCTGAAACCGGTCCTAGGATGCTTGTTTCCGGTCCAGGGAGGACCTGGCTTGGCAGTTCGGGCTGGACTGTTCCCACAAGGAACAGGGTCAAGACTGATTTGCATATGGCTGGGTCCAAACTGGGGTGGTGTGGTGAGCAAAAGAATGATGGATTTAACCCAGATCCTTGTGACTGGGGGTGAATGTTTGCATTGTCCAGCATTCCGTCCATCATTTGTTTCTTTTGCATTTGTCGCCCTAAGTGGGAAGGGTATGCCCAGACGTGGGTCCCGTGCTCACTACACCACTGGATTCAAGCTAGCCTGGCTGAAGAAGGGTGATGCCCTGAAACCGGTCCTAGGATGCTTGTTTCCGGTCCAGGGAGGACCTGGCTTGGCAGTTCGGGCTGGACTGTTCCCACAAGGAACAGGGTCAAGACTGATTTGCATATGGCTGGGTCCAAACTGGGGTGGTGTGGTGAGCAAAAGAATGATGGATTTAACCCAGATCCTTGTGACTGGGGGTGAATGTTTGCATTGTCCAGCATTCCGTCCATCATTTGTTTCTTTTGCATTTGTCGCCCTAAGTGGGAAGGGTATGCCCAGACGTGGGTCCCGTGCTCACTACACCACTGGATTCAAGCTAGCCTGGCTGAAGAAGGGTGATGCCCTGAAACCGGTCCTAGGATGCTTGTTTCCGGTCCAGGGAGGACCTGGCTTGGCAGTTCGGGCTGGACTGTTCCCACAAGGAACAGGGTCAAGACTGATTTGCATATGGCTGGGTCCAAACTGGGGTGGTGTGGTGAGCAAAAGAATGATGGATTTAACCCAGATCCTTGTGACTGGGGGTGAATGTTTGCATTGTCCAGCATTCCGTCCATCATTTGTTTCTTTTGCATTTGTCGCCCTAAGTGGGAAGGGTATGCCCAGACGTGGGTCCCGTGCTCACTACACCACTGGATTCAAGCTAGCCTGGCTGAAGAAGGGTGATGCCCTGAAACCGGTCCTAGGATGCTTGTTTCCGGTCCAGGGAGGACCTGGCTTGGCAGTTCGGGCTGGACTGTTCCCACAAGGAACAGGGTCAAGACTGATTTGCATATGGCTGGGTCCAAACTGGGGTGGTGTGGTGAGCAAAAGAATGATGGATTTAACCCAGATCCTTGTGACTGGGGGTGAATGTTTGCATTGTCCAGCATTCCGTCCATCATTTGTTTCTTTTGCATCAGAAACCCATGTGGCTGCTTTCAAGAGTTCTGCTGAAGCTTTTCAGTAGCGAAGAGAACTGTTGCACAGCACGACTCCCCGTGGTGTAAACCCCAGTTATCAGTGGCTTCTCTTGTGCACGTTGCAGAGCACGACTCCCCGTGGTGTAAACCCCAGTTATCAGTGGCTTCTCTTGTGAACGTTGCAGAGCACGACTCCCCTTGGTGTAAATCCCAGTTATCAGTGGCTTCTCTTGTGAACGTTGCAGAGCACGACTCCCCGTGGTGTAAAGCCCAGTTATCAGTGGCTTCTCTTGTGAACGTTGCAGAGCACGACTCCCCGTGGTGTAAAGCCCAGTTATCAGTGGCTTCTCTTGTGAACGTTGAAGAGCACAACTCCCGGTGGTGTAACGCCCAGTTATCAGTGGCTTCTCTTGTGAACGTTGCAGGGCACGATTCCCCGTGGTGTAAACCCCAGTTATCAGTGGCTTCTCATGTGAAAGTTGAGGAGCACGACTCTCCGTGGTGTAAACCCCAGTTATCAGTGGCTTCTCTTGCGAATGTTGCAGAGCACGACTCCTAATGGTGTAAACCCCCATTCACCATACCATGCTTTCAAGAGTTCTGCTGAAGCTTTTCAGTAGCGAAGAGAACTGTTGCACAGCACGACTCCCTGTGGTGTGTACCCCAGTTATCAGTGGTTTCTCTTGTGAACGTTGCAGAGCTCGACTCCCCGTGGTGTAAAGTCCAGTTATCAGTGGCTTCTTTTGTGAACGTTGCAGGACATGATTCCCCGTGGTGTAAACCCCATTCACCATACCAAGCTTTCAAGAGTTCTGCTGAAGCTTTTCAGTAGCGAAGAGAACTGTTGCACAGCACGACTCCCCGTGGTGTAAAGCCCAGTTATCAGTGGCTTCTCTTGTGAACGTTGCAGGGCACGATTCCCCATGATTTAAAGCCCCGTTCACCATACCATGCTTTCAAGAGTTCTGCTGAAGCTTTTCAGTAGCGAAGAGAACTGTTGCACAGCACGACTCCCCGTGGTGTAAACCCCAGTTATCAGTGGCTTCTCTTGTGACCGTTGCAGAGCACGACTCCCCGTGGTGTAAAGCCCAGTTATCAGTGGCTTCTCTTGTGAACGTTGCAGGGCACGATTCCCCATGGTGTAAACCCCCGTTCACCATACCATGCTTTCAAGAGTTCTGCTGAAGCTTTTCAGTAGCGAAGAGAACTATTGCACAGCACGACTCCCCGTGGTGTAAACCCCAGTTATCAGTGGCTTCTCTTGTGACCGCTGCAGAGCACGACTCCCCGTGGTGTAAAGCCCAGTTATCAGTGGCTTCTCTTGTGAACGTTGCAGAGCACGACTCCCGTGGTGTAAACCCAGTTATCAGTGGCTTCTCTTGTGAACGTTGCATGGCACGACTCCCCATGGTGTAAAGCCCAGTTATCAGTGGCTTCTCTTGTGAACGTTGCAGAGCACGACTCCCGTGGTGTAAACCCCCGTTCACCATACCATGCTTTCAAGAGTTCTGCTGAAGCTTTTCCATAGCGAAGAGAACTGTTGCACAGCACGACTCCCCGTGGTGTAAAGCCCAGTTATCAGTGGCTTCTCTTGTGCACGCTGCAGGGCACGACTCCCTGTGGTGTAAACCCCAGTTATCAGTGGCTTCTCTTGTGAACGTTGCAGAGCACGACTCACCGTGGTGTAAACCCCAGTTATCAGTGGCTTCTCTTGTGAACGTTGCAGATCACGACTCACCGTGGTGTAAACCCCAGTTATCAGTTGCTTCTCTTGTGATTGTTGCAGAGCACGACTCCCCGTGGTGTAAACCCCAGTTATCAGTGGCTTCTCTTGTGAACGTTGCAGAGCACGATTCCCTGTGGTGCAAACCCCGTTCACCATACCAATAGCTTCTGGGAACTGTTGCGGAGCCCCATTGTACCTGGTGTAAAGCCTAGTTCACCAGTTGCCAATGGCTTCACACTTTTACACAGTTAGATTTTCCCTAGTGTAAATCCTAGTTCACTACTTACCAGTGGCTTCTGGGAAGTGTTGCACAGTACAGCTCTCCCTGGTATAAATTCCAGTTTACCGGTTACCAGTGCCTTCTTCTGGCAAATGTTCACAGCTCGATGGCCCCTGTATAAATTCAATTTGCTCAGTTAGAAATGACTTAAATGTCCCACGGTGTGACATAGTGATGTTTTTGTATTTTGTAATCGCCCTCTTTATGACCAAATATTTCTAGTGGTTGAAAAACCCAGTGTAACCAAACAGGGCAATGATCAGTTCTCACCACTAACTGGAATTAACTAGAATGTTCCACTCTACCAGGTCAGTCGAGGTTAAACAAAAGGCAGATAAAGCAGTCGAGCTTGGTAGAAGCCGATCCTATCGGGTAAACTGGAAGTTAGGTCAATGTTTACACAAAGCATATTTTAACGCGCTTATGGGCACCTTGGTGCAGTGAGGCGCTACATTTGAAGATGCTACATGTGGGACTCGTTCGGCACATGTAATCGTACAAAAGGCATGAAGTGTGTGTGTTCTAGTGCGGGCGGGAGCCTCGATCAGTCAGGGGTCTTATAAAGTGCGACTACTCACCCCTGAGGGTATCAAGGCACTTTGTTCACTCGGCATCTACAGTATGCTCGAGTCCAGATGTTGCTGCACCTGTGGGCGGGTGATAGTCTGCACTTCCTGTTACTGGTGATGGCGAGATGAGGTTTCAAGGCTGGTTGTGAAAATCAAGCACTGCAAAGTGAACTTTACTGCACAGTCCAAGCAGGGGGTCGGGGTGCATGGACTTGGAATCTGCAGTAAAGTTCACTGTGCAGTTTTTGCTAGGGCAGGCTGCTAATATCCGTCCAGAGTTCTGTGTATCTTTGCTTGAGGTTTCTAGCAGCTCCAACCTCTTTGGTGATGTCTTGAACTGACGATGGCTATCACGTTTTGTCGGTCGTTTCCTGCATTCAAGCTTGATGTTGTGTGCTTACGGTCCAGAAGCTGTTGGATCCCAGCAGGCAGCT
Organism: Calotriton arnoldi; assembly: GCA_963921515.1. NCBI lineage: Eukaryota > Metazoa > Chordata > Amphibia > Caudata > Salamandridae > Calotriton > Calotriton arnoldi. Next base: position 664,483 of record CAWUFW010010269.1, read on the forward strand.
GCCTCCCTCTGCTTCTCACTTGTGTGCTCCTGGGCATGGTCTCGCACCTGGCCACTTCAAAGGCCTCCATTGAATGTATTGGTGTATTTAACGCGGGATTCCCCTCTGGCGTCATACCCCAGTGTCACCTTCAGCCCACCCAGGCTTTGTAAACAGTACTTCTTGGCACGTTAGCACTTTAAGAGATATGCTTATACTCAGAACTCCATTTGGAAATATAAAAGTGCATGTCCCAGAGTACCTGTCTGCTGCTAAGTGAGGGTGCTCTCCTATAAACATTACCCCCTCATGGGTCCTCCTCGTCCCAGTCCTATCACAGTGAGGCAGTCCTGCCTCCAACCAGCCAATCAAAACGCTTCAAAACAAAAAAGCCAAAGGTCACATAAACCCCTCCCACCCACCGCCATGCCTGTTGCGCCGACGGCGGTTGGAACGCTGGTGCTGCGTGTCTCCTGTTGCCGGTTCCGGTCTTGACGGGATGTATTTGCGGTGCCGTGAGTTTTTAAACAATGCTTTTATGGTCTATTTTGAACTCCTGTTCAGTCTTTAATGTTTTTTATTGCTGTTTCTGTTGCACCGCCCTCCTGCTCCTTGTCCAGGACGCTCCCTGCGCATGTGCTGGGCTGGGGCAGAGAGCTTTCCTGCTGTCCTGGCCTCGGGTCGTTCTGGCGATGGGGGTTTCCAGCAGCGTCCCTGCCCCCGCGGCCATGTTGATTTGTATCTGTGGCTGTGGGTGGAGACTGCAGGGCTGTTCTTCCTGGATTTCAAGTCTCGTGTTTCACGAGACTTGGTTGATTGGGGGCAGTATTTAATGGGAGTTGCTGGGCACTTCCTGGTGTGTGTTTCAAGCTTCCTGTGTGATTTGCTCTTTTTTGCTCTGGCCATGACTGATGGGGCTTCCCCTACGGTGCTTGCGAAAGCCTTGTCCAAGCAGCATAATGCCCAGGATCTGCAGGAGGATGACGTTTTGCAGGTTTCTAGGGCTGATTTGCAGGAGTTGATCAATTCTGCTGTCCAGTCTGCGCTGCTGGAGCCCGCGGCGAAAAAATCTAAAGATGATGATGAGGACATGGACAATTCCCCTAAGGGAAAGTACGTTCAGGGCAAGGTTTTCTCGGACTTGTTGGTCCATATTCGGGAGGTACTGGGTTTTGACCCTAAATCGTTGTATGATGAGGGGTTTTACTCCCAGTATAGTTCATCTGTGGTGGACCTATGCTTTCCATGCTGACCTGAAGGATATTTTGGCTAAGGAATGGCTTGAGGTTGATAAGCAAGGAATTCCTCGCTTTCTGGGGAAGCGGTATCGCCTGGCGGACTTTGACACCCAGTATCCTCCGGTTCCTGAAGTCAATTCTCTTTTGTCCTCTATGGCTTCTTCTTCGTCTTCCTCTTTGTCTTCGGAGGAGGCTTCCCTGGTGGACCCGGTGGAGCGGAAGGTGGAATCCGCTCTCAAGCGTTCTTATGCTGCTTCTCATTTTGGGGAGCGTGCTAGCACTTAGGCGGCCTATGCTTCGCAGGTCCTTCTAAAGGATTTTGAGAAGTTGTTTGACTGTTTGCAGGATCAAGGGGACCCTACTCCTGTCTTGGCTCAGATGGAGGTCTTGGCACAATTCCTCTCGGATGTGACTTTTGATTCTTTGTGGGCCTTCTCCTCGGCTGCCGGGGCAGTGGTGACTGGTAGGAGGTCTCTCTGGACCAAGCCTTGGCGTCTTGATGCTGCTCAGAAGGCCTTCGTCCATAAGCTGCCTTTTGAAGGCCCCCGTCTCTTTGGGCCTTTGGGTCTCTTCCGCCCGATTCTGAATCTCCGGGCTTTGAACAAGTTGGTGCAGTTGGATAATTTTTGGATGGTCACCGTGCAGTCTGTCATTCCCCTCATCCAGGAGGGCGATTTTTGGGCTTCTCTGGACTTGGATAACGCCTATTTTCACGTTCCGGTCCATCCAGCCAGTCAGCGGTTCCTGAGGTTTGTGGTGCAGGGAATGCATTTCCAGTTTCAGGTTTTGCTGTTCAGCCTCTCCACTGCTCCCAGGACTTTTACCAAGGTATTGGCTCCTGCTGTGGGGGTTTTACAGCATCGGGGTTTCTCCGTGTTTCCCTATATTGATGATTGTCTGATCTCTGCTTCCTCCTTTCCTAAGGCTCTTATGGCGGTGGAAACTACGTTGGCCTTGTTCCAGGATCTGGCGTTCAAGTTGAATCTGGCCAAGTCTCATCTGGATCCTGTTCAGAGACTTCAGTTCATCGGGGGTTTGTTCAACACATCTCTGGGGGCGGTGTTTCTCCCTCCTGTTAGGATCCTTTCCCTGCAGGCTCTGTTGCGGGATCTGTTGAGTCGCCCCTCTGCCCCGACTCGAGTTTGGTTGCGGGTCCAGGGGTTGATGGCTGCCACCACTGCTGTGGTTCCTTGGGCTCGCCTACATCTCAAGCCCTTGGTGACTCATCTGTTGGCTCGGTGGGACCCCTCCCGGTCGGACTAGTAGACTCTGGTTCCTCTCTCTCTTGCTCTGGTTCGGGACTTGGACTGGTGGCTTTACACTCCCAATCTGGAGAAAGGGGTGCCTTTTTGTCTTCCTCCTCCCCTCTTGTTGACCACGGATGCCAGTCTTTGGGGTTGGGGGGCCACGTTGGGGTCCTAGGAGGCCAAGGGTCAGTGGTCTCAGAGGGACAGCATCCGTTCCTCGAACTGGCGGGAGTTGGCGGCCATTTGGGAGGTGGTGCAGTTCTTTCAGGTTCATCTCCACGGGACGAATCTGTTGGTTCATACCGACAATCAGGTGGCTCGTTGTTACTTGAACCGCCAGGGGGGACCAAGTGCGCATCTCTGAATCTGCTGGCATCCATGATTTGTGCCTGGGCGGAATCTCACCTGTTGGCCTTGAGGGCTGTGTACATTCTGGGACAGCTGAATTTTCATGCGGACGCCTTGAGCCGCAACCTTTCGTCCTCTGTTCTGTACCATCTCTCTGTTCCTGGACCTTTGTCTTCGCTTCGGGACTCCCTGGATCGATCTCTTTGCCTTCCCTCACAACGCTCTTCTCCCAAGGTTTTGTTTGGAAGTGGTGTGTCCTCAGGCTTGGGCGGTGGATGCTCTTTTGATTCCCTGGACTTTGGGCCTTCTGTATGCCTTCCCTCCTATTCCCCTCCTCCCGAGGGTGCTACAGAAGATTCGGGGAGAGAGAGTGTCTGTCCTGTTGATTGCTCCCTTTTGGCCTCGCCGCCTTTGGTTTCTTCTCCTGTTGCGACTGGCGGGGGACCGGTTTGTCCGGCTTCCCTTGGTTCCGGCTCCGCTTCAGTATCCAATCCTGTCTCTGCCTTCTCTTCGTCGCTTGCAACTGATGGCCTGGCTCTTGAGTGGTTGACGTTGGAGTATTTGGGCTTTTCTTCTGTGGTGGCCCATGACATCCAGTTGTCGCGTCGGCCTTCGATTCTTAAGTGCTATGTTCAACATTGGGGCTCTTTTATCTCTTGGTGTTCTTTGCATGGTGTGGATCCTGTGCTTGGGGATCTGCTTCTGTGCTGGACTTTCTCCGGGATGTTTTTTTGAAGGACATTTCCCCTTCCACGTTGTCTACTCAGTGGGCTGCGGTTCGTGCTTATCATGGTCCGGGGGCGTCCTTGGAGGTTGTTGCCCCTTTGGTAAGTCGGCTTCTTTGGAGCTTTCGGCTTTGTCGTCTGGTCTCTCCTGTGCTTTGCCTTCTTGGGATTTGCCTACTGTTCTGCGGGGTCTGCTGTGGCCCCCTTTTGAGCCCTTGTTGGAGGCGGACTTGTTGTGGTTGTCCGCTAAGGTGGCTTTTTTGTTGGTCATCACGTCCGCTCAGCGGTTGGGTGAGTTGGGTGCCTTGCTTATTTCCTTTCCTTATTTGCAGTTCCTGCAGGATAAGGTTGTTTTGCGGCTTGAACCGGCTTTTCAACTTAAAGTTTCCTCCAGGTTCCATTTGCAGCAGGAGGTGATCCTTCCTGATTTGCCTACAGAGGGGGTTTCCATTGTTCCTTCTTCTTTGGATGTTCGCAGGGCTCTTCAGATTTTCCTCCAGCGTTCGCTGGGGTTTCGGCTTTCTCCTGTCCTGTTTGTCTCCTGTGGGGGTGTGGCTAAGGGGAAGAAGGTTTCTACTTCTACGATCAGTCGATGGGTGCGTTTGGCAGTCTGTCAGTCCTATAAGTCTGTGGGTCTGCCTCCTCCGTCTCAGGTGCAGGGTCGTTCGACACGCTCTGTGTCCGCTTCCTGGGCTGAGGCAGCAGGAGTCTCTCCAGGAGATTTGTAGGGCGGCTACTTGGCAGTACCATCATTCGTTTGTTCGGCATTATCGGCTTGTTGTTTTACATGCCTCTGTTGACAGTTTTGCTGTTGGCGTTTTGAACGCTGCTGTTCATTAATCATTTGTTTGATTACAAATTTTGTACTTTTTGCATGGACCCCGGTGTCCTGCGTTTTTTATTCCTGGTTCTCTGTTTGTGAGTTCCTCACTGTGTTAGGACTGGGATGAGGAGGACCCATGAGGGGGTAATGTCTTGTTACTTACCGGTAATCTTCATTACCCCGATTAGGGTCCTCCTCGTCCCAGTCCTCTTACCTCCCTCCCGCTGTGTTTGTGTCTGGGACTTGTTGATAACAGGCATGGCGGTGGGTGGGAGGGGTTTATGTGACCTTTGGCTTTTTGTTTTGAAGCGTTTTGATTGGCTGGTTGGAGGCAGGACTGCCTCACTGTGTTTGGACTGGGACGAGGAGGACCCTAATCGGGGTAATGAAGATTACCGGTAAGTAACAAGACAGTATTTCACCCCTGGGGAGAAGTGCTGGTACTATCCCTTTCGTGATGAAGTGCAGCTACTCAGAATCTGCCGCGTAATAACGGTAAACCAAGTGACAAGGCTTAGATTGGTCAGCCCCTGGACGGGCTGACAGTATCACTTGTGATAAGGACGTCACTTGAAAGTTATTCTGTGTTTAAATAAATAAATAAATATATATAATCTCCATCTCCTCCTTTCCAGTGTCTCCTTTGTGGCCCCGTGTACTAAATATCTGTAGTTTCTAAAATGAGATTTGTCCACCTGCAATCTGTCAGTGGTCTAAGTTTAGACCATTTGCAATTAGCAGACACGATTTCGCAAACATCAATGGGATTTTGTTTCCCACCAGATTCTTCTATGTATATAAAGTGGAATAAAGTTTCTTAAAGTATATACGTAATTGAGATGACATTTCTTTCTGCCCAGTGCGTCCTTTCCACAATGCAGTGCATTCTGGGAGTTGATGTCTCCGTTTACATGGACTGAATTGATATGTATTGCATCACACAAGTGGAAAGTCGCCCTCAGTTATTCGCCACCTCAGACCAGTCACGGGTTCACACCCAGCAGCAGTTTGTATTCTGAGACCTGTAGTTTAAAGATTCCATTGTTAGTTTGCGCCTACAAGTCCCAGCGTACAAAACAGTAAGTTTTATAAACGCACTGTGGCAGGATGTCCTGGGGGTCGAGTCACCCGGTAGCTAAGTTGTGTTTGCCAGCTTCCATAAGAATTACTTCTAAATGGTCCCATATTAAGATAAATTAAAATAGTTTTTAGCCAACAGTGCGTAGAAGGATGGGGCCTTTAGCGAATACTTGGCCAATAAAAGCGAAAGTCTCAGAGCTGCAGAATTCTTTGACACACATACATGTATGCGCATAGTTCCTGACTGGATATGACGCATCTTGTACGTCATTGTGAATCAGTGCGTACAACCAAACGGTACTCCAAACGGGTGATCTTCACTTAACAGCCACAATAACAGACTACCACGGCTACAGTGAGTGAGAAATAGACGTAGAAATATGTGGAAATTTCACCCAGGCTCAGAAAGCGCTACAAATGAGAACTGTGCTATACAAATCCCGGAAAAATAACATAAGTGGTCCCTTTTTTTTTAGGTCGAGCCTAGCGCATGCGCATGCGCTGCTCGCTCTTAGAGGCATGCAGTAGTTGAGTATGCTGTGTAAGCCTCGCCCACTCTCCGCCCATACTTTTCATTAGCTGATGTCATTGTCCTTGGTAAATGCTGGCTTCTGATTCATTGTGAGGCTTGTTAGTCTCTCCTTGTTGCCGCCCCGTCTCCATTTGGTACTGCCCATGAGGACTCGATCTTTTACTGTGTCTTAACTCAAGAGCTTTCATTACCAGTTCTGAGAACTATTTACTTCATTAAGGGACACAGCACCACGGGGTGCCAGCTTCGGTAATGGCGGGCGCTTCCTAACCTAATTTACATTTCATTTTCTGTTTTTTTTTTATTTCAAGCTCTAATAAGGAGCGCACACCCACTTCAGGGACACCGCACTCAGTTTATTTTTTTATTTTTTATTTAATAACGAGCGCAGCGCCCGCTTCAGGGACACCTCACTCGGGTTAATTTTTAAAAAAACGAACTTTAGTCTTGAGCGCGGCGCCCGCTTCAGGGACACCTCACTTTTTTTTTTACTTTATAATTACTGCGTGAATAGCCCTAGATGTGCTGCCGCCTTCTCAAGTGTTACACATGTTCACTTCCTGCTCGGTGAGATGTGATCACACGTAGCTCGATCCAACCTCAGGTTCTGTACGATTTCCTAGCGAAGTGCCAAAATAGCATAACAAGTCTGAGTGCATGCTTGCGAGACATAAAATGAATAAGTACATATATCGTGTACGTGATGAAGGGAAGTGGGCAACCAGCTGATGTAAATTCATGCACTCGCGCGCCAACCCAAGAGGAGGTATACACGCACAGTCATTTCACTTTCCATAATGCGTTGACAGATTTAGGAGCATATTCTCAAGGAGCCATCGCCGAGTTAACTGCACTTTATCGCAGCCAAAGTTGCGGTAAATTTATCGCCCCATTCACAAGCTGGTGTCAACAGCCCATAACACCAGTTTACCCGCGATAACAGCCGCAAAAAACATCGCCACAGATGACCCTGGCAACTATCGCTAATGAGATGCAGAGTAGGCGTTCCCGTGCCAAAAGCCGCGACAACACCACTCCGCAACATTCTCAACGACCAGACAGATCGGCGATACGAACTCAAAACAGGCGATAAGGTGCGTTAGCAGCAGGAAATTAGCACCTGCTCTGACCTGGTGTAACGTTGGACGGCAGCTGGCACCACAAAAGGGTGCCCAGCCCAGAGCCACACCTGAAGAACAACAGATGCCATGGAGCTACTCATCATGCAGCTCGGAGCCCCAACAGGCTCACAACACCCAACGCCACCACCCCCAGGACCACCACCCCCCCAGACCCTCCCCGCCCCCGGACCACCACAGAGGCAGCGCAGACACAGACCGGGGACCTTCAGAAAACGCACCAGCCTCACAGACATGACACCAGAGTATGTAATTGCCCACTACAGGCTCAAAAGGACAACCATCCTCCGCATCCTGAACATCATAGCCCACAGGCTGACGGTACCAACACAGCGGATAACCAACATCCTTCCGCAGGCAAAGCTGCTGGCTGTGCTGCATCTGTTGGCCTCTAGTACCTTCCAACCAACAACCGCCAAAGTCGGAGGAGTCTCACAGCCAGCCCCATCGAAGTTCCTCAAACCTGTCCTGGATGCCATCATCAGCTTGGTACCCCAGTACCTATACTTCCCCCACACTGTGCAGGAACAGCTGGAGACCAAACAAGGCTTCTACGCCATAGCTGCATTCCAGCACGTGTTGGGGGCAATTGACTGCACACATGTCCTACTTGTGCCCCCTGCCGACACTGCACACAATTACCGCAACAGAAAGCACACGCATTCCATCAATGTGCAGGCAATAGTGGACCACCGGGGACCCTTCACTAACGTCGTCGCCAACTACCCAGGCAGTGTGCATGATTCATACATCTTCCGACAGTCCATCATCAAGCAGCGCTTCCAGTATGGCACCTACGGAAATGCACTGCTTGTTGGTAAGTACCAAATGCACACACCACACACCTCAACTCCACAATCATGCAACTCACAACACAGGAAATGCACACGTCACAAGCTCACAAACAACATGCGCACCCACCAGACACGACAGCACAACTCACTGTGGGAACCTGGGCCAGCCATGTACATTAGCCATCAACGGCATGGCACCTCGAGCACACAATAGCAGAATGTCAGAAGAGGTGGGTACCAGGCATGTGCGAAGGAGGCGATTTGACGATGAATGAGACTGCACACATTGCCAAGTGTGGCGTGGTTGTGCTGGACAGACTGCAGTATGCAGACCACACACATATCCATGTCGACACACACTGCTGGTGTTTGGAGTGTAGTGGACAGTGGACGCAACCATGTCACCCCAGCCAGTGGGGGAGATCAAGGAAATGTAGCTTGTGACGTCCCCCTGTAAGCTTGTGCGGAGTGGGCTGGCCCGGCGTACGCCAGGTCAGCATAGGGGTGTGAATAAAAAGCACATAGCCCTGGGCATGGTCCTCTTCTGGAATGCCCAACGTCCCTGCCAGGGCGGCACCTCTCACCCCGCCACGAGGCCTACACCGTGAGCAGGGTTGCCTGCAAGCATGTGCGCCTGCTGCACCCAGGGACGCTGGTCCCCGTACCATTCCTGCCCACCCCTGCGCACCCAGGCCTCAATGCCCACCTGCCGACACAGGCATGTGTCAAAGAGGGCCCACCACGTGCCGGTGCAAGCTCAAGCCCGAGGCCCCTGACCTTGGCAGACTCCTCGGACCATCACAGCCTCCGCGACACAGGCCCGCGGAACTCCTTTATCGTTGATGTACTCCACCGGCATACACAGCGGACAAGTAGGACACACATTTGGAACTGAGTCTTGATTACACCATGACAGAGGACATGATTTAAGGCTGAGTTCATGTCACCATACTCCCTCCGATGTGGTGCCACCAAGTCTGTGCATAAGACTCCCACCAAACGTGTCTGTGGGCCCCTGCTGACTCCGGCCTTCGGCCTGCACTGCGGTCCTGCAGGCCTCACACCAATCCAATGCAGTCCATCACGGGCAGGACACTGCCTCCTCGCCGGATGCACACACGCTCAGCTCTGGTGCCACTACCTACGTCAGCCACAAATCTAATACAAATGCCATTCCAACGTCGTGTGTGAGAGATCCAGGAGGAGATGGCTGGACAGCGGTTGGCCCGCACTGACCGCTGCCTCCGGCCGACACTGCGGCCAACTAGGTCGCACTTTTGGAACTGAGTCTTGATTCCTTCATGGCAGTGTTCATGTCACAGTACGCAAGGAGAGGAGTAAGAGGAAGACGAGCTTCAGTCCGGAGGAGACAAGGCTCACCTTTACGGGGGTGATGGGACACTACCGACAACTGCACTGGTGCCACTGACTCTGTGCCGCGCATGCCTACCACACGTGGCTGTGGGCCCCTGCTGACCGCCGCCTCCGACACACACTGCGGTGAAGTAGGTCACAGAATATGAACTGAGTCTTGCTCTCTACATGGCAGAGCCCATGTCATTGTACAGGCCTCATCGCAGACTGCATCCCCTTCCAGCTCTGGTGCCACTGAGTGTGTGCTCTGAAATTCATGGGCAATCTCTGTTTGAATGTCGGTGGCGTCTGAGCCCATGGGCTGGAGGTTGTCCTCCTCTACATGTAGCTGATACTGACAAGGTGGAAAAGTGGTGTCTGTATCATTCAACGCCGCCATTAGCCTGTTTCTGCTTGCTACTGCCCTCTGCATCATGCCCTGGAAGGACACCTTCCACTGTCCACCGCAACCCTCCGTGACATTCCCCTTGGACATCGAGTACACGCTCAACTCGCGTGGCCCTACCTCAGTGCTCCGCAAGTCACTGTCCCGTGGCGGTGTGCCTGTGCCGGCTGCTGTACCTCCGGGGCCACGAACTCTGTGCTGCTCAAGTCAGGGACCCATGATGTTCGTACCTTGTATTGCTGATTGCCTGCTCACTGTTGTGCTTTTTGACAGCATCCAACCAACCCCTGAGTGGTGGCTTACACTACCCAACACCCTCACAGCACAGGCGTCACTGGAGATGTGACCCTGGCGTGTTGAAGTCACATTTCAGGTGCCTGGACGTCACAGGTGGAAGGCTCCTGTACAGCCCAGAGCTTGTGTGCAAGATGATCGTTGCATGTTGTGTGTTGCACAACATATGTGTACGCAGCAAAGCCCCACGGATACAAGTGCCAGATGCACCAGAAGATGAGGATGGAGATGAGGCAGGTGGACCACACCCCACTGCAGCCGCAGCAGGAATTGCCCGCAGGGACTACATCATTGACAATTTCTTCTCTCGTTGACGTCACATTGTGACGGTCCTTGGCAGTAATTGGACAGTGCGTTGACTGACCACAGGCACAGCATGTGCTAATAAATGCATTCCAATACACATTCCCTGGTGTATTTCACTCATCTGTACAGGCACTTCACTCAGACGAGTGTGGGTGCGACATGTTGTGCTGACAATTTTGTAATTTGTGGCTGGATGGTGGGTGTGTCACCTCTGGGCAGTGAGGCTGCTTGGGGTGTCAAGTATTCAAACTGCCAGTTCTGTGTGTCACAGTTGTTACGGTGTCCCACTTTTCTGCGTTTCACATGTGTCCCAATTCATTCCATTTTGGCTGTCATTTGTGGCCTACTAGTGACAACAGGGATTCTTTTGGGCTCTGATATGTGCCGCCATGTTGCAGGGATGCACCCTGTGACTCAAGTCCCATGACATGGGCGACATGTGCATAGGGGGATTCACTGCCCCTACATTTGTCCATGCTTTCATTATTGTTTGTTTATGGACATGGCACGTCGGTGTGCAGGGGGTGTTGTTCGTCCCTCTGCAATGTGAAGAGGTGATGCGGTTTCACAGTGTGTTCCATGTTTGTTTCAGCATTGGCGCAGGTTACGTACTGGATGCATGTCCATGTACCTTGCGGCTGTTTGTGGGGAAAAGCCTATCTGAGCTGCACAATGGTCATTTGTTCTGCGTTACAGCTGTGGGGTTGTGCTCGTACGTTGTCATCTCAATGTTTTTTAACTCTGCTTTTATGGTGCATTTTCCTGCAAGATGCGTGGGATTTGCAGGCCTGTTGCTGGTTTTCGCAGCTTTTTGTATTGCAATTGGCCTCATCGCAGCTTTCTTTGCGTTCGTGCTTCGCATTTTTGCACGTGGCGTTGTTTTTAACGCGCCCATTTGACGCGTTATCTGGTGACTATCGCATGGTGCCACCATGTTGTGAATAATTAGTTAACACGGCGTAATTTTCCCGCGATAGACTGCGATGTTGAGAGTTGCGTTAAGTTACTTTTGCGATGGTTATGACACGTTCTTGAGAATATACGCCTGAGGCTCTTGGCACATGGAGTCTGATAGTCTGAAGAGTTTTTGATTGGCGTAATCGAATTGACGTTGTAGTGTGTAAACATTGAGCCTGACAATATTTTGGTGTAGCGCTAAAGGAGTCTCTGCATGGTTCATCTCAAAGCAAAAGGGCCTTCCCCTACGAGCTCCGGATGAGGAAGGCAAAAATTTCATTTAATGTCTATGATTAGTGCAGAGAAATGGGCCAACATTGGTCGTGAACGCTCTTAGTTGCAATAATAGTTTTTGATCTGGAGACCTGATATTTCTTAGCACTGTTACACAGGGCTTAATTTGAGCTGGTGGTTTCCGGTGCTCAGCACCGGCACTTAATTATCAACACCGGCTCTATTCATGAGCACCAGTTAAGGACGCATTCATTTACAGGGCGAGGAAGGGATTTGCCCTGAATCACAGGATGTTGAGCCAACGATGAGACTCGAACCTGGTTCACCTGCTTTGGCCATTACGCCACATTCTCTCCCCACTTTCATTATCCCATAGGCTTCTGACCACGCGTGGACTACATTTCTAACTTTTTGAGAATTCACAAATGTTTCTATTAGCACCCCTGGGAAGGTTTGACGTTCACAAGTTCTAAGCATTCATATTTTATGACCATGTGTAAGCGTTTCTATTTGCATAAATTTACATAGCATAGAATTTTGGAGGTGTTGCCTTTTCATTCCACCTCTGGAAATATATTTAATGCTGCTCTGGGCAGGAGTACATCTCAAACCATTTTCATGGTGGGATTGAGCTGTGGAAAACTTTATGGATGCTCACAAACAGATATGTTTGTGGTATTCCCGAACTTTCTAGGGTGTTCCTTTCCTGGGACACCCATTCTGTGCCCCAGGGAGTTTATTTACTTTAACAACAAGCATTTGCAATGCAACAGGTCTCGCATTTACGCGAGTTTAAGCTATTGGCATTGTAAATGACAATGCGTTTTATTTATGTTTCACAAACCAAAACATAAATAAAAGGCATTGTCATATACAATGCCAATAGTTCAAACTTGCGTAAATGCGAGACCTGTTGCATTGCAAATGCTTGTTATTTGAATCCAACTGGGGCTTATATGTGTTTTAGTCCTGACAACAAATATGGATCAGAAAAAAACCCAATATAAAGTATCATATTGAATAAAGGTGATAACTAGAACCAACAGAGATCTTTGAGCATTAAAAGCAGTCCCAATGTACAAATTGAATCGACTACATTTAACCCCATTTCCGTAACGGTCGAAGCTCCACCTGTCGCAGCTGGGTCTGTTGTAAACCATTTGAAACTGGAAAACTGGAGCCCCGGAGGCCCTTCGAATTTAATAATACGCACTGGTTACCCAGCATACACCGCTGGCGGATGTGCATCTCGCACCTTTCATATTTATTCATTTGTTTATTTTTGCTTTACTTTGTTTCTCTGTACATTGCAGCACACACCTAAAGGTCTCTTGGCTCTCAAGTATGACACATAGTTCAACACTAACTCCACAAAATGCGGCTGCCCGCGGCCCCCACAGGGTGGCCCTTTAGTGCCATTTGGGCACTAACCCACCCCTCTCTAGTGATTGGGGCTCCTGCTGGGAGTCCGCTCGCCGTGGCGCGCCAAGTGCATCACATCCGGTGCGCCGAGGTGGGGGAGGGTATATTTACCTCCCCCGACCCTCCTGGCATCCTCTTTGCCACCAGCCATGCCGTCTTCCCAGATACGCCGTCTGGTCGTCCCGGAGACTGCTGCTGAGTTCGAGCTAGGGTTTTGAGGTTAGTTTTACCCGACTACCCCCTTGGGGTCCCACCAAGCGGGCCTTGCCCAGGAGGGACTCCATCCCAGTTCGACGTGGGCAGGGCGGTGGGTTGCTTGTTCGGTAGGCAGCAGCCGCGCAAGCCTGCCCGGTGGTTGCTGAGGTATCGGCCTGATTTCGTGGCTCAGTCCCTCTCCCAGCTGGCCTCACCTACCCCCCCTACCCACACGCTTGCAGGGGTGTGGGCTACCTGTGGAGGCTTGGCAAGCAGGTGTAGCAGTCCCCTGGCCTTGCGGAGGGTCCCCAGTTGGTGCAAGTGGGGTAGTGAGGCCCGCATTTAAGCCCTAAGTTTCGGGACTATAATCGTGGGTCCAGGGGGACCGATGCGTCTGGGGAGTGGGGGGACAGCTAGCCTTCCCGCCCACATCCTCCAGTGAACTTGCGACGTGGCCCGCCCCAGTAGTGTGGGGGGGACTACGGAGGCCATGGGTCCGATTGGAGGGAACAGTCCTGGTCCTGTGGGTGCCTCCTACACGGTGCCCGGGCTGTGTTTGCGGTGTTCCGTTTGGGGCTGACAGCGGGGGACGGGCAGCGGCATCTCGGCGGAGGTTGTCGCCGTGAGGCCCGCGACTACCTGGGCCTGCGGTGGGGCACGGTAGGGCATGCCTGCCCGCTCCGGGAGCGCGGGCACCTGCACTGGTGTGCCTCCGATTCGTCCGCTCCCGGGCCGTAAGGGTGAGGCACCTTTGCTCGGCAGCTCCTTGGCGCCCGGGGAGCAGTGCTCTGGGTGCCGCTTTTGGCCACGGCCCGCCTGGTTTTGCGCGGCATTACGCAAATCACTTGAAAGTTGATGATGCGGCCGCTTGATTGTTTCTCGCTGGGGGTCATACGGCGCAGTGATCAGAGTGGCTGATTGCAGAATGCGGGCCGGCGGTCCGATCCCCAGCGGCAGCCTAGCTGAGCATCCTGTCCTCTGGGTATTTGCTCATTTATTCAATTGGTTAATCGACGACTGCGCTGGTTACTCCTAGTGATCCGTGTTCTCCGATACACGGCGCTGTTCACACGCTGCTGTAGCGTGGCCAATCCTTTGACCAGGCAGTGGTGTTTTGTAGTTTGTATCGGGCCGCCCGGCACCATTAGCAGCCTGCACGGAATTGCGGACACAAGGTCCACGCTAGCAGGAGGGCTCGCTGTTGTTTGGAGGGAATGGATTGCTTTCTCCCCGCCAACCGTGGTCGAGGCCCTGCCTGCCATCCACCCGATCATTCAGCCCTCTCTTGGCATCTATTCTTGCGCGGGTCCCATCGGGTGAGGTCAGGTCCGTGGCGGGGACCCTGTCCCATCGTCGCATCTTCCTCCCCTACCAGCCTGATCCGGAGGTGGGGGGATGCTCTCTTCCGGCCCATCCGGCCTGGCCGGAGTGGGTGCATGCAAATTGAGGGGCCTTTAATTGGCTAGGGGGTGGATATGGCCTCATGGCGAGGGCGGCTGTCTACAAATCTAGGGAATGGGGTTCGAGGCTTAGCAGCGACACTCAACACCCGGTGTCTCTGGGCAAATCATTTAACCGCTCCATGCCTAACCAAAAATGTGTCCTTGTCCAACGCAAAGCGGGTTGTTTAATCGCGCTGATACCTTGAAAAAGCCGCCGATGTAGCTCAGTTGGTTGAGTGTGAGACGGAGGTTTAAACGTTCCTGGTTCGTTCCCGGGTTTTGGCGGGAGTATGTGCTGGCTGAAAAGTCACCCTTTACACACTTGGGGAATAAAACGCTGGGTCTGTTCTCAACTTTTAGCTAGTATCTGGGGGTGGATCGAGCTACGATTCTGCCGCAGTTGTGGCTGGGAATTGGGTCAGTGATAGGATGTTGCTGCCCCGCCGAACCCCCCCCCCCGCCACTATCCGGGTGCTGCAGCCGCACTGTAGCTAAATGTCAACATAGGCTGGTTTGCCCCCCACACTAGATGCTTACTAATGCTGGGGTCTAGAGTGGGGCCTGCACCGGGAGGGGAGGGGTATTATTTGGTCTCAAATTTCCCAAGCTTGTGTTTCTCCTAAGTAGCACTACCTGGGATTGGTTTTTCCCTTCGCAGTTTAAACGTGAGCACACAAGTACAAGGTGGTTTCCTGTTAGCCTTCGTACTCATAATCCAAAGGAGTCTGGTATGAATTTTCATTTTGCTCATTAACTAGGAGGGTGAAGGAGGGAATATGAACGGTTTGTTTGTGAAATGCTTGTAAGGCCGGTAAAAGCTATATTTCCAAAGATTGATGAGGCCCATGAGCAGACTCTGAAGATGGGTGGGGCTGTGCTCTCATGTGCCCTACGTCCTGATGCTGCTCAAAATCTCCTTTCTGGGGCTCCCTGCTCCCTGGGTACAGCTGCTCCCTCTATCTCCCTGGGTACACCATCTCCTCGCTAACATTGTGACGTGAGGCAACACTCCATTCGCACTGCAGTTCTTGGGCCGCATTGACACGGGAGAAAGCGCCACTTAAGATGGAGATTGCATTAATGACTGTTCTCGTGTTCCCAGCTAGCAGTATTGAGAATATCCGTTTCGCCTTCATTTCTAGAAGTAAACGCTGCACACGATCCCGTGTGGAAGGGGCGGCCGAAGTGGGGCCCCGGAGTAAGGGTCACAGTTACACTCACTGGGCTGGTCTGGAAGGTAAGGCCTGCGCCCATGCCGCATCAAGGGTTCAGATGACGGTATAACAGTTCTTTGCCTCAACCCGCTTAGTAACAGATATGAAACAGCGATGTTGATTGGTGGCGCCCCTGTGGTATGAGTGGGCTGTGAGCTTGCCGGCGTGCTTTGGGTGAGCCCGGTGTTAAGGGGCCCTGGTGCCCTTGCGCCCAGAGGTGGCAGGGTGCTTTTGCAGTGCTGCTGCCCCTCCATTGTGTTATAGCTGGGCCTCCCAGCGCAAGCACGCCACAAATTTTATACATAACTTGGAACAGTCAAGGCGTGTTCCGTCATCACCTTCCTACAGTTCCTTGTTCTCGGCAGTCGCCTGGGGGTTCGGATGCGTGCTTTGCAGCGTCTCTTTGCAGTGAGGTCAAGGCGAAAGAAGGTTCGCTCCATAGGGAGGGTCTGGGCGAACTGGCACTGAGTCCTGCTCCTGTCCCGCAGGGGGAATGCGTTGTGAGTTCGGTGGTACCTTGACACAGGCGCGGGCAGTCGATTGTCCGTCTGGGACAGTGTATCCCTAGACAGTGCGTTTCCTTGCCTGTCCGCGGTACACTATTACCTCCAGGTCGAGTTCAAAATACACAATGCGCCAGAAGTTATGGTATGGGCTAGCCTCCTCATAGTGCCAGGCAGGAGGGATCAAGGATCTTTTGCTAACCGGTATTCTTCCGGCTGTGCAAGGTGGTTGTGAGTTTTGGAAACTGTCAGTTGTTATACACCAGCAGTAGTGGGGAAGGGGGAGAGAGAGCATGGCACTGCAAAACCGTGCTGCTCCCAACCTACACACCACGGTTAACAATGTCTCCCGTCTGCATAATTGTGTTATTGTTTGGGGGGCGTCCTTCTTGCCTGGGGAACCCATGTGGCCTGCGGGGGACGTTTTCCTCGTGTTTGGTTGCCTGGTGGTTAAGTTTTGCATCGTCCTTTGAATTGATTTAATCAGGAAACAGGCGTCGCAGGGTGTCTGCATAGCCTTGCTTGACAGTGTCAATTCCTGTTAATTTTCTGGCCGGGCCGTACACAAGAGGAATTTGTCCAACTTAGCTGTTGGGCATGACCACACGTCCAATCAAAATCAGAATTGGAGAACATAAAAGTAATATTAAATGCAAAAAGAACTCCACTAAGATGCCTGCACATTTTCTAGAGGAAGGCCACAAATGGGAAGAGATCGCCTGGACTGTGATAGAACAGGTCCCAAACGAGAGACACCTTTTTGAAAAAGAACAAAGATGGGTGTTTCGTCTGAGGACTCATGATATAGGGCTGAACGATGACATTCCTTGGAACCAGTTGTAAATGTACCAAGAGTAACTGAGCACGCAAACTGAATATGAACAGTGAACACGAGAGGAGGTCTAACATCTAGAGACATTCCCAATCGCCTGTGTGGTATTCCTATATACATGGATGGTTGTTGCATCGCCCAAATAGCCTTTTATATCACAGCAACAGGAATCTACAGCAATATGAATCCGAAGACACCACTAGACCTAAATGGAAGCATGGCTCACACCACCATATCGCACATACATGTCCATCTGAAGGACATACGCAAAGACATAATGAACTGTTGTCTCTCTTCATTCATACATCTTTTGACATTCGTTTTTACCATACTTGGAGTATCCATTTGGCTAAAAATCCCTGTTTTTCATAAAAATTCTGTAAGGGGCCATATATATACATTTTTGTATCAGGCGCATATATATTTTTTTTCATCAGGCGCATATTTGCCACCAATGCCCTTTCTTTAGGAATAACCCAGGTGTTTATAAGGACAATTTCTTTTTAAATAACATTTTTCTCTTATGGACCGTTCTATTTTTAATCTGATTTAGCCGGGATTACTTTTTCACACACAGCATCCTGAAAAGTAATGTTTTCCATGCCGCTTCTACATAAATCAAGAATACCAATATACAGGAAGTGCTGTTTTTTAGTACCAAGAAACAGCACATTTTAGGCGGCCATTTTGACTTTTTGGAACGTTCTAGTGTTTCTGCCACCTCCAATTCCCAGCGCGCCAACCACGAAGCATGCAAACTGAAATACGGAACCCTCACGCCCAGTCTCTGTTCCCACGAGCCACGAGAAGGTAATACCAGGTTGTGACGGCAGCATCCAGCATGTAAGTTAGACAATGGCAAGTCTTGAAAACAGCCGCTTACCGAGGCACAAAAATACGAGTTACCGTAACTCGTAACCAGTCTTTTTATCTATTTTTTTGCAGTGTCTGACCGCATGCGCCTTCACCTATCGTGACAGCTCAAGGGGCTTATCGCAATTTGAATCTAAGTATGTACTCTAACTGTGTCACGTATTTGGCTTCATAAACGTGCCGCTCAAAACCCAACGGCACCAAGCACCAGAATGCATGATTTTGAGCTACGGGTGAATGTTTTTTAGCTTTATCTTTAAATACCGGGTGTTCCAAGGTCCCAGTATACACACGGGCGCCGCCAATAACCTAAATAACCACGGGTATGAATGAGAATAGTGCGTCTGGCACGAATGAATGGAGGAGCACTTACAATCGATCGTGAACAGTGTTTTTAGATTTTGTGATTTAGCGAGTTTGCATAAGTAAGGTGAAAAATTTCTCCTCTCCCCCCTTATTGAGCCTGAGTGGGATGTAAAATAAGAAAAATATATCACTGTGGTATTTACCACGATCTCAATGTTTGTTTTACATAATGAGTGAGTCGCTTGAAAAATGTATCACGGCAACTTGCCACACGCCGCATTGGTCCGTATGATGGTGATGTCAAATGTTGCGCAAATGGTTTAAAGTATTGTCATTACTCTGTTCTTTTTCCTTTCCAGAACAATACAAATATACCAATAGGGTATCATCGGATATGCATTTTGGGAGCATCATTGTGTGCACCGAAAGACTTTAGGCATATACAACTTTGGAAATTATTATTCCATTAAGTAAAGTAGGGATCGGTCTTGGTCCTGATGATGAGAGCCAGGGGGATGGCTTTCGAAACATGTTGACCCTGTAGAAGGTGACACATCACAGTACACCCTCTACACCTCCCCATTTTTAACGTTCCCAGCTAGGGAAGGCAATAAAGTATATTTTTTCCACTAGCCAGGGAATTTTTAAATACATACACCACGATTCCCTCACGACCCTACTACCCTTTGCACCACGCATAACTTCTAACATAATCTTGAGTGCTCCCGCGTCTACGTAGGTCGTAGCACGCCCCGCCCTGTAGAGGGACGGGAAGGCCCCAATGATGAAGCATGACACTGAATTAGGCATCAGTGTGTGAGGGGCATTTTAAAAACTCAAGGTATCCCTTCTGATCAATTTTAGAAAGGTACCCCATAGTAACACCTTTCACACCATCGTTATAACTACAGCCTCCCAGGTTTGATAGGCGTAATATAATGTAATGGTAGAATCTTTTTGTTGATATACAGTATTTTAGGAGGACGATTCTACCAGAGTTAGCTCTTAACTCCCTTTTTGTTTTTGAATAAAAAAAATAATAAACCCCCAATAATAGGCATAGTCAGGGACAAGCACAGTTTTCAGTTTCATTGATCGAAGCAGGGTAATGACAGAACTCCGAGGTAATCTTGCAACAATCTCTGCGCTGCCGGCACCAGAGATGCCCACAAAGGGTACGACACGTTCAGAAACAAACCATTCTTACACCTTTCGTTCAAAGATGTTCGGCACCCATAGATGGACACACCTCTATCTTCAATTATAGCAGACTGATTACTCAGCAGCAGTTGCGTCGCTGAGCAGTTTAGTTCCAAACACTGTTCGTGCTGGGAGCATGGAGATGTGTGAGTGTCAGTGGGTGTAGGACAAATAGGGAAGGATGTGTGTAGTTTCAATGCAGGTGTGTTAGGTGGTCAAAGGGGTGGTGTTGACTGTTGCAATATCAGTAGGACACCTAAGCTTCCCTTGTGTTCCTCCGTCAAAGCCCAACTATGTCCGTTGAAAAGCTCTGGCTGATGTTTACTGCTCTGCCCAACTTTAAGAACATCTTTAATTTTAAAGACATCGTGCAGTAATGTGTAAGATATGATAGTCTCCCCAAAATTCATAAAGTAGGTAATTAAGTTGCAGAACTTTTTCACCTTAGTATACCAGTGCATTGACAAGTATTATTTAAAGTGAGGGTTTCAATGTTAATTTACAAACATTAATTCTTCCCTCCTCCCTGACAATAGGATAAATGGTGATCAAGAGGTAAATCAGTTGATATGTGAACTCTTTGGGTGACCTGGGTTCCTATTATAAATTAACAACATTATAGTTTATTAAATTAAACACAGGAACAGGTTGTGTACAAGGTCATTTATTTTGAGGTCTTCTTAATTATGATAAGGGAGAAAAAATGCCTATCATCGACATTTCTGATGCCATTAATAATCTTAAACTCGGTCAGTGTACAGGCCAAAGAATGGCGGCATGCCCCCCGGGTGCTGGGGATGGTTTGTTGGTTGGCAGCTTTTCGGATGTTTGTCGCAAGCTTGCACATGCTGTTTACGCAGAGTTTGGGGCAGGTTAGCATCCCCACCTTGTCTCCGCTGGGTTGATGTGTCTTTCGTGTCATTATGATCAAGTAGAGCCATTATCGATTGGTATAGCGGGACATAGGAATGCCAGGCTAGAATCCAAGGGATTATAGAGCAAGGGTTCCGTGTTCTGAGCCTAGTATATGCAGGCGTGAGCAAGAATGGTAGCTGCCAGCTTAATCTTGCATCACTCTAAAGTCAGGAGATAGGCATTTCTTTAAGTGTGATAGAGGCCCCATACCGAGCTTAGAGGGAACATCCATCTAGGCGAACCAGGACTGTGCAAACTAGTAGGATCCGGGTCGGATTGAGTGTGGCAAGTGTGGGCAGTCCTTGCTGGAGTGGGAACCAAAGCCCAAAGACCGGGCTTCAGCTTTGGCGTCCTGGGCCTGTCGAAGGGAGGGTTCAGGTCCCCCGCCAGAGGCGACAGGGCCATCTTTACTACACACTCCGGTGGGGCTACCTGTCAAATTGTGTACTATGACCCAATTAATGCCCCCAGGCAACAGTTCTTAGAAGCATTCAGCATTCCCTCAAGTTAAGAAAGGGCAGTTGTGGGTACATAATTATAAGTGAGTGGGGTAACATAGATCGGTATTCAGTGCCATTCCGGCTATGGGAGCACGCGATATTTACAAATAGTCAATTTGGTTATGCTCCAAAAAGCGCAACACACAGAAAGCCGTAAGAGTATTAGTAAGGTGGGTTTAGAGATCTCTTGACTTTTGCCTGCAATGGCACACCTTGTCATGAGTTGCCTGGTCAAAGGTATGGCACCCCTGCCTGGCATCATTGAAAACTCTTCCACTCATCAGCCTGCACCCTGGTACTGGGGGTCATGCAAGTAAGGGCAAACTAGGGCTTAGTCACCCCGAAAGGATATGCACAAACTTGCAGAACTGGGGGTTTCTCATTGGGCACACTTCCTGTGCCTTGTGTATTCAGCCGGCTGCTTTATCTCTTCATAGAGAAGAGGGGTGTGGGATGCCTAGTTGCTCTCAGCATGGCACATTAAGGTGGGCGCAAACCGGGATGTTACCCATTAATGTCGCGACTGCACACGGTGCTAGCAGTTAAGCAAAAGGGAAGTCCCCGCAGAAGGAGCTGAACAGGCGTAATTTCAGTAAGACAGGAGGGATTCATGGCAAGTACTTGCGGACACACTAGCTATTATCACGTATTCCTGGTTCATCAGATAGTTCATCTTGTCAAATGTCTTTCAGGGACCCACTGGGGCATTAAGTGAGCTGCATGAGGTAGCAAGGTAACGTGCTGTGAGGCGGTGTGGTCTCAGCAGACCCACAATAGGGGGCTGCGGCAATACTTGAAACTGGGAACAGTGTCTCTGGCCTTGTGTGGAGCCAGTCTCATTTAGAGGTACGCCCAGGTGAAAATTGGGTGCTTCTTAAGGTTCTTATGACCAATGCGGTTTGTGGTATCTCCCAGCGGATCCACTGAAGGTATACTGCAGCTACCATGAAACTGGGAATCTGGGATTCCAACACTTTTGCGGGTTTAGCATCCAGGGGCAGAGATGGTTAGCAGGTACTGGCATCTGTGAACCCACGGCAGTTAAGCAAGTGGGGCGCGCTGCGTAAGTTGTCACTACACGAAAGGGTGAGGTGTCGCCAACAGTGGGCACAATACATATATTGTTTCTAACCAGATTTGACACCAATAAGGTGTTCACCAGGGTTTAGCAATCAAAGGGGTCTGTGTAATTGTCTAGTCAACGGGGCAAAGTAAGTGCACCCCCATTCAAAGGGCAGGTGACATGTTGCTGCACAGAGGGAGCTGAGCAGGCGAAATTCCCATAAGGCAGAGGTCTTCAAACTGTGGGGCGCGCCCACCTGGGGGGGCGCGGATGGGTTCCCAGGGGGGCGCAAATGCCTCTGCAAGCACATGTAAATGAAGATGGCCTGGAAGGGCAGCGATGTTTATTTGCTGCATTTCCAGGCTGTCTTCATTTACTTCGAGCCCTTGTGAGAGCTGTGATCAGAGTGCCGTGGGGGCGGGGGTCAGGAAGTATGCCTGCAGGGTCAAAGAGGTTGCTAAAAAACACAATCATTTGCAGTGCAATAGGTCTCGCATTTGTGAGAGTTAGCTATTGCATTGTAAATGATGTTTCTTGACGAATTTCTTAAAACAAAGACATTTATGTATTTTTATTTTTACCCCATTTCAATTCCTGACCTATGTGAGGATGGCTCAAGAATGTATTTAACTAACATCCTGCTAACAGCAAGAGTACCAAAATAAGTGCTTCAAGACCCATTGAATATCATTGAGTTAACAATTGGCTGTATTTACTGTGATGCATAAACATCAATAGTTAGGCCTTTATTGCGTAAATACCCGTAGTCTCAATTCTGGTGGAAGCAGTTTTTGCTGCTTGAATCATGATTATAAGATATGCGGTAATTACAGAACCACACAGTATTGGTGAATTCTATTATGGTATTTCCTATGAAGTTTACACGCACACCACACACTGAGGGACTTGCAGGGCACTAGGTGGATTGGAAGGTACTGCCTTCTTCACCCCGGGAGATTTGGAAGTGGCAATTGCTTCACAGCGCTGAATTTGCGACAGAGCAATTGCTCTAGGGAAGCACTAAGCCTCCCAACCCACCCTGGTAGAGGAACAATATGCTTCAGCAGCAGGTTGGGCACCGGGAAAGAGATGCAATCAGAGGAAGGGGTATTAGTCATAGGGGGTCAAGCTCACCGAAGGGCACTAAGGATGAGTTTAGAGGTAAGAGGGAAAAGAACAACGGAAAGTAAGAGTAGAATGGGGGGATGAAAGGAAGGCAGGCTTGGTCCAGGGGCAGACAGGCCGGTTCAGCGCAAAGAAACATTGGAGTCAGGAGAAAGGGCAAAAGTGCCCGTTACTAATGGAAGTTGTCAAGTTGAAGTTAAATAAGAAATTGTTAAAGGGGTGGGAATTGTTTAGCGGCAAAGGGAATAGTTAATGTTTGTTAGAGTGCTGTGAGGACATATTAATCTGTGCGGCAATAAGTAGATGATTGGTTTTATGTACACCGAGCTCAAACGGCCTTATGACAACAGCAACAAGGTGTGCGTGGTGATCCCGTCCCAAAGTAGGTTTGGGAGACAAAATGGCTGCTGAATCCACGCTTGCCATATTTAAAAAACATGGCAGAAGACCACAAAAGAAGTGAATTGTGCAGCAAAATAAACAGCAACATACATAGAACTAGGTTCACTTAAAAACATGTGTGCAACAAGAACACATTTGTCTTCCTGTACCGCACAATAAAGCAGAATTATCGAAAATGCTATAAATCTGTCCTTCAGAATAGAAAGTTTGTAAGTACTAGTTTACAGCACTGAAGAATTGGATATGCATCACTCTGCAGCAGATGATGGATTATGTAGCAAACGCGGAAATATAAGAGACCTTTTTCCCCCTTTTTTTTTCTTTAAAAAGGGCCATTCATTAGTGCAGCTGGTACTGCTGCCAGGTGTGTAAGTGGCCACTGCTGGTTATCAATAATTAAGCACATGCAGCAGGACTGGGGCCCATGGGTTTGAGGGGCCCATTGCATCACAACTATCACTGTCTACCTTTAAAAAATGGGCATGAGAGCTTATTTTCCTTTCTAGCATTAGGACCAAGGCACCTTTGCAGAAAAAAGGGAGACAACATGTGGGAGCTCTTTTTTTTCTAAAAGAGACAGAGAGCTTGATTCAAAATTGGAGTTATGGTCAGGCATGATGGGAAAGAGGTGGAAGATGCAGAAGAGATAGCCTGCTACTCAGAACTGCGATCATTAATGCAGCAGGTGTAGTTGCATTGGGGTCCAATAGTGTGAGGGGCTCACAACACCCCAATTATGGGGAGCAGTACTTTTGGGACCATACATGTTTTTGTTTGATGCATTTGCTGTTTTATAAGTATCATACTTAGTATGGTTTATGAGCTATAGAAAAAGTACTCCTGAAATCATCTCATAAGCCCCATCCCCTGCACACAGCCATGTCCCTCACGCTCCCCCAATCATTGCCTTTAAGTTTTGGAGGGGGGCCCGACCTCAAAACATTTTGCTTAGGGGGGGCTCAGAGCACAAAAGTTTGAAGACCTCTGCCATAAGGAATAAGGGATGCATGGCAAGTGAAGGGGTACACCCTTGCTCAGAGACTGGTCCAAGGGGGGGGTGTCCCCCCCAATTTCTTAGTGATATACCTAGGGGGCAACAACCTCATTACCATGGGGAGGAGGTCACTTTTACAAGCCATGAAAGGTGACTTAGGGGAGATCAGCAAATACATGGGTCAATGTGAGCTCTGGTGGTCTGCGATTATTCCCCGCAGAGTGTGGCACGGGGCTAAGTCAGAGGAGGCCGTTGAACATTCCTGAAAGTGAACAGTTCATGGAGTAAGTTCGCAGACCAGAGGGGTCTAGGTTACATCTGACACAAGCTGATTCAGGCTAATGTTAAAGGGTACTTTGATAAATATGGGGTTTATTGTCACCATTGGGAATGGATTTGTTCCCTTGGCCTTGCAGGGGGCCCTGCAAATGAGATCCAGCAAGTGAGTAGACAGCTGTCTTGGTGGCACGGGCCATCCGGGCGTACGCCTGAGGTTAAGGTGACAAACATGGGGTGCATTTGTCACAGGTGGGCATGGACACTTTCCACTGAGCATGCAGGAGGCCCTAGAAAGCAGGTTGCAGGTGAGAAATGAGCTGTTTGGTGGGGGGCTCGGGCGGCGACGGGGGCCACCTCCAGAGCTGTGGCGGAGTTACAGGGCGATCTGGAAGCAGACGGGTACAGTAAGGGTACCTCTGCGGCAGACTGGTACAGTAAGGTTACCTCTGCGCGGAACAATAGGGGTGCCAGAGCCAAAGACCAGGAGCCTCAGGGCAGGTTCCTGGAAAACCGCGACGGCGCCCCGCTAGTCCTTCGGGCGGTTCGGGCCTGACCATACGGGGGTTTGCCCTGCTACGCTCCGCCCTGAAAAGGGCGTGAGTAATAAGGGACCAACGTGTCACGTGATCCGGAGGAGGATCACCCAAAGGTGTAGCACTGATTGGGTTCACCACAGTGCTGGCTCATCAGGTGGGCGGGGCAGCGTAGGTTGGTACAGCTGACTGCCCTTGGATCGCCCGTAAGATAACCCACCATATTGTATACTTTTGTATGGAATAAACCTGCAGCAATATTTTCCCATAAAAAAGTTGTCTTGTGTATTTATTTATGCATGCATGCTCTGATTATGGCTTCCACTGGGAGCAATAGTAGAGAACAAACAGGACGTTTCCAGACATTTCTTGTCGAACTCTTGCAGTCAGAGGCAGGTTACATTACACAAGGGCACATTCAGTTTTTTTCTAAGGCAGGCGCTGGATTCTCAAATAATTTGCCCCGAATCGTAGGATGTTGAACCGACGCCGGGACTCTAACCCGGTTCCCCAGTTCCAAAGTGGAGGCTCTGGCCCTAACGCTCGAAAGGGGCACGGTTGAATGTGTCTTCTAGCGGGGTTATTCTGGCGTGGAGCCTCCTATTTTTTAGGAGGAACACCCGGCATCACTAGGGTTGTGTGCTTCAGGTATAAAAGGCGTGTCCTTTATTATTGTGGCACCCACTACAACATTGGCTTTTCAAAGGAAATGGCGTCCACCTCTCCACAGCCCGCCCGCCCGCCCGCCATGTGAGGTATTCGCAGAGCACATTACCGGATCACTGCCCTGTCTCTCACTTAGCGCTGTGAAGTAACCAAAGAGTCTTGCAGCGCTCTCTTAAAACTTGTGAAAAATAGAGAACACGTGTTCCGTGACAACCCACCTGTACCTCCAGGGAGTCTAAATAACCCCAGCACCACCCCCGCTTACTTTGCAGCTGCCTGCGGTGCACGCAGTGGGCCCCATAAGAGGGTGGCCCCCTAGTGCCACTTCAGGCACCTCCCCGCCCCTTGTCGCTGGACCCCCTCTGGTAGTCCACCCCCCCTTAGGTCTGGCACCTCTGCGGCGTCATTTCCAGTGCGCGGTGGGCTGGGGACTGGCCACCCTCTTTGTCCCCCGCTGGACACCCTGTCTGGCTGTGTCGCGTCGCGTTCCCGGGACCGAGTGGTGTTCGTCGTGGCGCAGTGAATTTGTGTGAGAGGGCCTTTGGTCTCTGCTGTTCCTCAACCGGTTGTTTGGCAGGTGAGGGATGGTGTGTTCAGGGGGACAATTGAGCCTGGGGGAGTGGGGGTGGCTCCCTGCCCCATCTGGTACAGGGGCTCCCACGTGTGTTTTGGCAAATGTATTCAAAGTTTGGTATATCGCCAGGATGTTTTGCATGGGGTGCACTTTCATTGTGGCATGATGTGCACAAATACCATGTCATGGGCTGGGTATGAGTTGTGGGGAGGGGTAGTTTTCTTTCAATTTAAAGCAGTAACGGAGCCGCGAGTGCCCGTGACCCATGGCACTGAGCTAGGTGCCGCTGCAATCCCCCGAGGTGCTGAGAGGTGGTCACCCCTCTCCCTCCGGGGCGCTCGAGTCATTTGCAGCGACTGAGGTCAGGAGAGGCGCGGGCGGGCCTACAGACATGGACCCCGCTAAACTGTGCGTGGGCTGTGGCCCATGAAGCCGGGTCTGCTCTGCCTGCACTCAATACACCCTCTGCCAGTGGTGAGAGGGGAGCGCATATATAGACCCGGGAGTCGCTGCGTGGGACAGTGCCACATACACCGAGGTCACGGGGTAGACGAGTGGGCCCCTCTGGACCGGTAATCTGCTGCAGCGCTCGTGGCACGATTGGCCCGGGGACGACCCGGAGCATGGGCTGGCAGGGGCCATGGTAAAGCGCAGGTAATATACAGGCACCGCAACGTCAAGTATTACAAAGATAGAAGGCGCTGCCACCCGGCGACTTGGACTCCGTGTCACATAAGGGCTCTCTGTCAGGGTCCTCTGGAGTGCCCCGACTCTGGAAATACCGAGACAACCCTACAGCACACAAATAAACCCTTAATGTGTACACACAACCTGCAGGAAGCAGCAGTGCCAGGTTCAGGTCGTGATAAATTGGCAAAGGACTCAATACACTGCAGGCAACTTTGGGGAGACAGGCCCTGGTGTACTGGCAGCACAGACACCCTCAACGCAGAGAGTTTGGCCCTCAATCTACTGCATCGGGGTGCAGTCATGTATGGCACGAGCAGAGACAGTGACCACATGTTTGAGCCCCACAGGAGTTGGGGTGGGCACCAATTTAAGTCACTTCACACTCACTTGCCTGTACTGCTGAGTCATACACTGTACAGAGTGGTGAACCCTCCTTTCCTTCTTGCGCAGAGTTCTTGGGTGAGAGTCTTCGGTCAGAGCAAAGGAACGGTAAAGAACTAGCACGTGCGTGTGAGAGAGACGTCTGCAGCTTCTGAGTGATGATGCTCTGCTTCCTGTGTGCGCGTGAAATAGGGGACACGCTCCCCCTTTCATCATTCCCTCCACTGCCCATGCCTATGTTCTCCCCGGCAGGCCCTCTCTTTGTTTCTCTGACTCTTGTTTTGAACAAGGTTACCGTATTTTATAAAACCAGAATAAGGCATCCAAGCTTCGATGTTGGTACCAAGTTCTTGTGTAAAGACAACTTTTGTATCAACAATTCATGAAAAGGCATTTCATCGGGCAACATTTGAAGCGAGGGTTACATAATGGCATGGTTTCAGGGCTTGCAATATGCTGGCAGTCAGTACCGAAGCAGATGCTTTCGGTCTATCCTCAGGGGGTGTTTAGGCCACTGGGTTGAGCACCACACAAGACAGAGCAACTCAAGCCTTACTACATAAACATGTGAAAAGGTGCAGCTGCCAAGTTTTCATGTGTGTGTGTGCCATTTCCATGATTTCTTGCGTACATATGAGTGCCATTCAATGCAGAAATTGCACATTTAACAAATGAGAAGCTCTAAAAAAAGTGTTTGATTTGAGCCGGTGGTTTCCGGACCTCGGCACTGGCACTTAATTGCCAACACCAGTGCTTGTGACAGTCTGCCACAGGGTGGCTGTGTGGCTAATTTGGAGATGCATACAACAATAGTTAATTATTCATTAAACACGTGCCTTCCTGGATGTGTGTGACAAGCTCGCACATTTTGTGGTTCCGGGCCTGGTGTGCTTTAATGTGATGGGACAGTGGGCGGCCTATCCTAGGATCGTTGGCGGTGGCCCACATGCAGCATGCACGCACTGGAGCAACACTGTGATAAAGTTGTAGTTTCGTGGAGTTTTGTGACTATGATGTAACTTCTAAGAAACTCAGTATAGATCCGGCACGATGGTGGGGGGGGCTTGGATATGACGGCGGCCAAATCCAGGACTTTGGCGGAGTTACAGTGCAATCCGGAGACTGATTGGTACGAGGGGTACCCTTTCAGGAGCACAATAAGGGTGCATTATGCCAAAATCCCAGGAGTCTTTACGGCAGGACCCTGGTTGAAAGCAACGGCGCCCCGCTAGTCGTTCGGGCGGCTGTAAGCCTGAGCAACCGGGGGCTTGCCTGGTTATGCTCCGCCCCTAAAAAGGCATGAGTAAAAGGTATGGACTATGTATAGGGGATAACCCCCACATAAATAGTAGCACCGATTGGATTGGCCACGGTGCAGTTTGGCTCATCAGGTGGGCAGGGCAGCTTAGGTTAGTCACTGCTGCCAGCCCTTGGATCGCCTGTAAGTTAACCCACCAAGTTGGCATACTCCTTGTATGTAATAAACCTGCAGCAAACTTTCTCCAACAAAATCTTGTGTGGACTGTTTATTTTGCGCAGCGCAACTAATTACTGCTGAGCTCGGGGTTGTCAATATCGGCACTATGCGTCTGCCCGCGGCGCACGCAGTGGGCACTGTAAGAGGGCGGCCCCCTAGTGCCACTTCAGGCACCTCCCCGCCCCTTGTCGCTGGGACCCCTTGTCGCTGGGACCCCCTCTGGAAGTCCCCCTCTCAGGTCTGGCACCTCTGCGGTGTCATTTCCGGTGCACGGTGGGCTGGGGTCAGGTATTTATACCTGCCCCCACCCACTGGCCACCCTCTTTGTCCCCCGCTGGACACGCTGTCACCCTTCCAACCACTTACCCTGTGTTCTGGCGTGAGGGCTGGGCTAATAAATTGAATGTATTAATGTATTCATTTATGTTGCAGGTGGAGTTAAAGGGCGATCCGGAGGCTGATTGATACGAGGGGTACCCTTTCAGTAGCATAATAGGGGTGCATTATGCCAAAATCCCAGGAGTCTTTATGGCAGGACCCTGGTTGAAAGTGACGGCACCCCGCTAGTCCTTCGGCGGTTGTAAGCCTGAGCAACCGGGGGCTTGCCTGGTTATGCTCCACCCCTAAAAAGGAGTGAGTAAAAGGTATGGACTGGTGGTACATGATATGTATAGGGGATAACCCCCACATAAATAGTATCACCAATTGGATTGGCCACGGTGCAGTTTGGCTCATCAGGTGGGCAGGGCAGCTTAGGTCAGTCACCGCTGCCTGCTCTTGGATCGCCCCTAAGTTAACCCACCAAGTTGGCATATTCTTTGTATGTAATAAACTGCAGCAAACTTTCTCCAACAAAATCTTGTGTGGACTGTTTATTTTGCGCAGCGTGACTAATTACTGCTGAGCGGGGGGTTGCCGATATTGGCACTATGTCCCCCGCATAGAATGTGACGTTCTGCCCTTTCCCTGAGGGCAGCCAGCCCACGCCACCTGTGACTCGGTCTTGCATCTGTAGATTTTGTGGTCAATTTTTTATGACTGTAAGGATGCCTGTACTCTTCACCTCTCTGTGCAGTGTTTTGCTGGTTCTTCCCAAGTGCAGCGCCCTCGCACACCTGTCCTGTTCGCACACACAAAGAACCTCAAAGCCGGGGAATAGAATTTGAATCTCGGCAGAGACCCTCAACCATCCTGTGAATCTGGGCAAATCACTACGAAAGTAAAAGCACGCATGGTGTGCTAAACATAAGCAAAGCACGTCGTGCCTGCAGTAAGAAAAACACAATAAAGATAATAGTGCTTACAAGACTAAATAACACCTACTGTGTAACATCCAAAGTAAAGGGGCTAGTAACCATGGGAGGATACAAATGAACACAGGGCGGTACTAAGGAGGGACCAGCAAGCCTATTAAGGAATCAGAAGCCAGCATTTACAAAGGACAAAGACACAAGCCAATGAAAAATATGGGTGGGGCTTCTCCTCCGTACTCTACCTACAACAGATCGCCAGAGCAGCCCTTACGCGCTGGCTCAGGCTTGAACCTAAAAACGGAGCTTATCATCTGCTTTTCCTCTTTGCCCTCCTCAAGGCGATAGGGAAAGGGGTAGAGGTATGTCCACACTATATATTTTATTCTTTATTCATCATTCTGTCTCCCTGTGATGGTCCGATTTGGACGGATATGGATATCTGTGAATTACGTATTTGATTATTTCTTACGCCTGCACTTTCCTCAGAGGTCGAAATTCTCTTTAGATTGTTGGATGAGATATGATCTTCAGCATTTATTTCTCTGCAGTTAATGGGGGGTCTAAGCCACTTAATGATATTTATGTGCTTATTTATTACTTGTATAATGAATTATGCTCTTAAAAGAATACTTTTTTTGAATATATTTTGTAAGAATTGCCATGACATGTATTAATTGTTTTTGTCTGAAAAATAAATAAATCAATTAAAAAAAATGTAAAAAAGGGAAGAATGCAACTGGCACTACTGTAGAAGCTGATTGTGTGATGGATGGGAAGGAAGGCACAGCCTATAACTGAGGGTTTTCATTTGATTGTAATTGTTGGCTGGTGATGTACAGGACGGCTTGATGCACCCGCCTCCGACTTCATCTTCAACGGAGCCTTCTGGGGTCACACAGCTTTCAGTCTTTATCCATTCTAATATCAACAAAAAAGACTATCGCTCTACAAGCCTATCCCAAGAGGGTGTCCAGTGCGGGGGGCTGGGCATAGCTTCTGATGCTCCAGAGAAGTGAATTTTGCGATGAAGCCAATGGAGGTGCTTGCTAAGAGATGCTGCCTATTGAAGACTTTACTCTTCCAAAGAAAAGCAAAGCAAGTTTATTGTTTCAGCCAAACAAGCCATAACAATTAAAATTCAATATTCAACTCAATTTCTCTCCAGCAGTTCATCAGAACAAATACTACGGTACAATTAATAATCTTTTAGAACAATGTGCAGTTCATTTAAGATCATATTAGTTCAAATACTAGGGGGCCGATTAACAGAACTAATCTGAGACAAAATCCTAAACTTACTACTTTTGGTATTCACAGAAGGCATTTAATAGTCTTAAGTTAGGATTTTGCCTTAATTTAGGATTTTGTCTTAAATTAAACTTAAGTTTAACTTAAGTTTAATTTAAGACAAAATCCTAACTTAAGACAAAATCCTAACTTAAGACTACTAAATGCCTTCTGTGAATACCAAAAGTAGTAAGTTTAGGTTTTTGTCTCAGATTAGTTCTGTGAATCAGCCCCAATGAATTTAGATCTTATTTCTCAGGCGAATGAGAATATATACAACTCTTTCCTTTGATACAATATAAAATAAGTTTGAAAACAAGCGACCTATTTGCTAACCAATCATTTTGCCAATACACATTCTTTCAACAACAATACCCGTGGCATAACTCGCAACAAAACTATTAAATACTTAATGTGTAAATAGTATGTATAAATGCTTGTGTGCTAGCTTAGTCTGTACAACTCCATTAAAAGATTGTCCAACTTGTTTATCAACATTCAAATTTAAATGTGCGGCTGATCTTTGTTTCCATGCTGCGAAGATGTAAGATGAAACGGCCATTGTGATAGCTCTATCATCACATCCCATACAGAGAGCCTTCGCCTCTTTGCAAGTTCTAATTAGATGTTAAGAAGATTGGTTGCAATTAATATCTAGGTATGTTCTAAAGTAAAGTGACAGCAAAAGAAAATGTGTTAAGGTTTCGCAGCCTCCAAAGGGGCAAGGGCACTGCTCCATTCCATCACAAGGTGTTTTTAACCACCTTTGAGTCACAGAAATCACTGGTAGAGTACCTAATTGAAATTTAAGATAGAGAGCTCTTTTTCCTGCCCGATTAATGTCGTCCAGACAATCAATTAAACCCAATTCTTGATTAAAAGAAAAACAGCCCTTTTATAAGGCTCCTAGGTGGCTCATATTTGTTTGTTGTTTGTAGTGTGAATATGCCTTTGTTACCACATCAAGGCTATCCTTTGTGATCGTTTCAGTATGAAGCCAATATTTAAGCCAATGGTGGTCAAAACGTCTGGCAAATGAGCAAACCACGATATCTTGTAATAATCTTGCTGCTTCATAATTTCTTGCAATGTAAATCTATATGAAACCAATTCAGGCTTAGACCATATGCGAACCCAATATCTTAGGGGAGCCAGTGCAATATAGTCCTCAATTTTGACTATACCTAAATCCATCCTCAAAGGCAACATTGGCGTAGCAGGCCCCTGTTGTAGCAAACTGTCAGGTACCGGGCGTTGCAGTGCCTACAGAGTACCAGAAAACCACAATTCCCATGATGCCGGCTGCGGAATGGGATTTAGGTGAGGACGTAGCGCAGGACGTTGCGCGTGATTCTGAAGTGTTTGGAGTTCTTCTCTCTCGGCTGAGAGAGAACGGAGGAAGGAAGCGTCGTCGGGGATTCCTGATTTCTGAGATCCCCGGTTTCAAGAGAGCCGCTGCTCAGCTCGGCAGCGGCATTGCGTGAGTACTCCTGGGGGAAGGTTGAGAAGCCTGGAGATCGGCTTCCTGGGGAAACGTTTTTTCCCCGAGTGCTCAGTCTGTGGTTAGCGAGCGGAATACGGCGGTGCAACCTCGTATTGCCGTCTCTACTCATGGAAGGATTTCCGGCGTCATTTCTCAGCGGAATACAGCGGTGTGAATAACCGCGTAGTGCCGTTTGGGGAATTCCACAGTGTCCTTTTTCAGCCTTAACCCGACAGCGGAATACAGTGGTGAGATTAACCGCGTATTGCCGTGAGGGTTCTTAAGCCTGCCCTGTAGCCTTATTCATACAGCGGAGTACAGTGGTGAGGTAACCGCCTATTACCGTTTGTATTTCTTTGTACATTATTACCTTGGAAAGTGGTGCGATTTGGTGTGATATATATATCTCTAACTGGAAGACACCTCTGACTGGTATCAAGGATTCATTTTTGCAGCGACACCATGGGAAGGGGCTATGCACAATTTTACTTACTGGCATTGGCGTAATAGTGTCAGTACTAAGGGGAAAGGTTATTATGTGCACTGCAGGATTTAAAAGGTCTCATGCCTGAATACAAAACGACCGTTGGGTATGTATGAGTCTGTGTTGGCACATATGGGTTGTGAGTTGTGTGAGTCTGCAAGCATTAATGTTTATGAGTTTTATCATTGCAGGTTCAATGCTTGGTTTGCGTACCATTCGAGGATGCCCTATGATTGTACCAATTACAGTATTGATATTCAGGTATATACGTGTGATCCTCTAGCGAGAAATTAATGAGAGTAGACCATAATCTTTGCTGATACCTATGTGATTTGTTGTTTCAGGTTCTGTTCCACAGCTGTCCCTTCTCTCTCCTTTCCCTCGCCTGATCATTCGAATACCCTGTACGTATTTGCTTTCAGGGTGTTGGTACTATCAGGAGGTGGACCTTTTTCTGCTGCGACTGGATCCTGCGGAGCTGGGCCTGACACAAACTTCATATGAAATTATTTTCAGTGATTTGAATTTTGGTGCTTTTCTTGTAACCCCATACCTCAGTGCCATATGTACAAGCAGCCCTTGCTTTCATTTTGTAGGCTAAGATTGCTGATTTCACTGAATGTTTGCCCAATGAATTTGCGAACCTCAATATCCCTCCAGCTTGCTGTGCCAATATGATTGTACTTTTTGATTGCTGTTGGGACCACTTAAGTCTATCATCCAGTCGTATACCAAGATAATCATAAGTGGATATTTGTTCCAATGATGTTTTATAAACCTTAAAAGTAGCTCGCAGTTTTTGTTTTTGATTTAAAAACATGTTTCATTTTATCGACGTTAATGGACAATTTTCTTGCTGTACAGAAGGACTCAAAGCCTTCCAATAGTCGATGCATTGCTATCTCCGTTCTTGCCAACAGTACCACGTCGTTCGCAAAGAGCAAAATTGAATGAGATCGTTGCCTACTTTCGGTACATCCAAATTAAGATTTTTCAGTGCTTCAACGATGCCATTTATATAGCAATTAAAAAGTTTCGGGCTAAGACACAGCCCTGTTTGACGCCTCACTCCATTGGTATTTCGGTTATACAGTCCCCTCTTGTGCTGTATCTGATTCTTGTGGTGTTGCCAGAATGCAGAGCAATTAAGAGCTTCAAAATGTCATCAGGGACGCTCATTCTATTTAAGATTTGCCACAACGTCAGGCGATCAACGCTGTTAAAGGCTGTTTGAAGGTCCACAAACCAGGTAAAGTGGAGAGTTTTTAATGTGTATATATTTAGAACAAATTCAATTAAATCTGAAGACCTGATCCCCCGTACTCTGGCCCCTCCTGAACCCAGCTTGGTAGGGTGTTATCAAATCTAAGTCTTCCAACTATTGGTGTAAGCGAGATAAAAAGTAATTTTCCAAATATTTTACCCACACCATCAAGTAAATAAATCGACCAATAATTAGTGACAAGATCTCTCTGACCCTTTTTGGGGATAGGCACAATTATTGATTTCCGCCATGAATGTGGAATTTCTCTTAGGGTCCCGGTGGTATTAAAAGTTTGGGTTAGAACTGGAGACCAAAGAGTTAACTGGCTGCGAAAGACATCAGATGGAATTTCGTCCGGGCCAGCAGATTTATGAGGCTTTTGTGCCGTAATTGCTTGCTCAACTTCCTGTACAGTGAATTGTTGCTTTTGCCCTCTCATCATAGAATTTGCTGCAGGTGTAAGAAATGTTGTAGATGTCTGCTTGCTTTCTAAATTCCATTTCTGATCTCCATCTCCCTTGTTCCCACTGGCGCTATAGTTATCGGCTGTTGATTGTTGGCAGTGTAGTGCTAGAGTGTCGGGCCCTTTATGTGAGGATTCTGCGTCATTTTTGTACAGCATGCTGTAATGATCTACCCAAATTTGAGGACTAATGTTCAACTCCAGATTCTTACGCGGACCTTCACAACCACTTCTGATAATTCCCCAGAATTTCTTCGCATTTTGCGAAGATATTGTGTCCAGCAGCTCTTGCCATAACTTATGTGAATAGTATTTCTTTTGATATTTTAGGAGCCCCTTATATAGTTTGCTTTTGTCCAAAAAAAGCTGTTCATTCGCTTTACCCACATATCGGTTCTTTAGGGCCAGGGACAGTGATTTTTCCAGTTTTGCGCATTCCACATCAGACCAATCCCTACCATCCTGGGAGAATTTCACAGGGTCGCAATTAGTTTGATGCTTTCTTTCCTTGGTTGTTTGTACCAATAGCTCCTCAAACTTGTGCATTTGAAACTGTTGTTGCTCCACGTTAGTCGCCGGTGCATCTAATATATTGAAATTAAATGAAATTAAATGAAATATGGTATTTGTTTGAGCACACAGCTACTCAAGCTAGAGTGTCCTGGCACATAGACAGCGGGGAGAAAGAGTGAAAGGGACCCAGTTAGTGATTAAAAAGCCAAGTTTATAGATTCTTCCTGAAGGAAAGTAAGTCTGTGTTTAACCTCAAGGACTCCGAAAGACTATTCCACAATTTCGCACCTAGGAAGCCAAAGGATCTGCCTCCCGTATGTGCCAGGCGTGTATCCTGGGCACGCTGGCCAGGTTGGAATTGGAAGAACGCAAAGGTTTAGAGGTAGTATAGTGATTAACCTGTTTCATTACATAGCCGGCTCCTGCTTTGTGAAACGCTTTGAAAAAGATGGTCAGGGCTTTGAAGTCTAGCCGTTCTTTTATGCGGAGCCAATGTAAGGATGTAAGAATCTGAGTCATATTAGATCTGGGTTTAGGTTTAATGATGGCTCTGGCCGCCGCGTTTTGAACCACTTGTAAACGCTGGATCAGAGATTTGGGAAGGCCGAGGTATAGGCAGTTGACATAATCTAGCTTTGAGGTCACCATCGCCTGCACCATGATCTTTCTGCTTTCCAGTGGAAGTAGTGGCTGCAATTTTTTTAGCATATGAAACAAGTGCCTGTGAGATTTTGAACCTGAGAGCGCATGGAGAGTGATTTATCAATCACAATTCCTAAATTTTTAGCTTTCTCCTTTTCTACGGGTGGAATATTGTGTAATGTTATCCATTTTGAACTAGTAGTATGGATATCTATTTCCTTGCTATCTTGTGGCCTGATAATATTTATTCTATTTGAATGTAAAATAACTTTGTAATTCGGGTAGAATTTGGCTCGTGGAGGCAAGGTCCTGGGTGTTTGAAAAGCAATGCGCCATGATCACTTTCGAGTCTGCTAGTTACTCCCATGTTGATGATGAGGTGCCAGGCTTCCATGTTTATTGCTATATAATCAATGGTGCTTTGTCTGGTACCAACTCGATACGTTGACTTAGGGGGGTTGTCTGATTTGGTTCGACCATTGAGCGGACGTAAACCTTCCTCTACCAGGACCTTAAAAATAAATTCACTGTTCTTTGTTTTCTTGCAATAATCTTTCAATGGGAGTGGTATCTCCCAAGCTCTATCCTCTTCGATTAATTATTCATCAAAGAACAGTGGGTGCACAAATGATTTTACAGACAGATCTTGATTTTGAATAGACCGAGCCTCCTCTCGTTGCTTCATAGCAATGCCTTGATGTTTTTCTGCGCATGACATCAGAAGATGTTCCTTAAGGGACGCAAGATCCAACTTAATTTTGGCTCCGTTCCCTGGTGGAAAATATACGTTTATAATTTCAATTGCCCATTTTTGGTTTTCTAAATGTGTAATTTGAATATTTGTATTTAATACAATGTGATTTATTTCAAAATTTTCGAATACAGAAGTTCTTTTCCATGTAATGAGGCCTTCTACTGATCTTCCTTTTGTTTGTTTTGTTGCCTGCAGATGGTATGTTGAGTTACCATCTAGGTCAATCATGTCTACAGACCACGTTTCTTGGAAGCAGATATCCTGCTTTCTAATAAATGACGGCCACTCCTTGTCCTCTACCTTAGATTTTAGACCTGCTATATTCCAGCTCAACATTTTCAGACACTCTTTTTGGCCAGTTTCTGGAAAGAAATTTCCGAGTTTATCCTACAGACATCGATTTCCTTGATTTGTTGAGGCGGATGTTAATAACAGTCTTGATGATGGATAAGGGACTTGGTGATGTAAGTTCTGGGCCAAGTTATTTACTATGCGGTACTTTAGGTCCGATCGATTGAGATGTTGAGAAAGAGTCGTAACGGAACTTAAGGCGTTATGCAGCACCGAGGTAGTATTTTTTGTATATTTAGTTATTCTCCCAGGCCTATGTGGGATTAGTTTTTCCATAAATATGGACAGATAAAGGTCAAATTCCAGAGATGTTATATTTATGTCCCAGGTCTTCATTAGTGTTTTATGAGTAAGGCTATCCTTTGTTATCCCTGGATTTGAACAGGCTGTCTGGGTTGATTCTCTAGGGCTAAGACTGTTTATTTGAACAAAACTGAGTGTCAGTAAATCGTTTGATCTTACCTGCTGAATTCCTGGCAAGGAGTTTACTAGACGCAGGATATTTCTTCTATTAAGGAAGTCTTGGCTCCCTCTTGAGATATATTCCGGAGTAAATATGATTGTTGACTGATCTTTGAGACTAATTGAAGTGTCAGCATTGTCATTATTTTCAATGGGGCGGCGAACAGTAAACACATTTTGTGTATATTACTCATTCTCCTCTTTTGAGGTTCCAGTACAAAGCTCTGCATCTGTATTCGATTGATTGTAGTGTAAATGTGAAGGCAGATTTGGTCTACTCGTTGAAGAATTGGTTTGATTTATATTATTTGCATAGTTTGTATGTTTCCCTACTATGCAGGGCATCTAAACCTGGTTGCTCATGTTGAGGATTTAGATTTGATGAGGACTGCTGTTCCGAAGTGCCATGAATGGACTTTCTAAAATTAAATTCAATTTGCTCCAACGTTGGATTATTTTGCACATTTAACCTTGAACACACTGCAGTGCTAGTCTGTCCAGGTGGTTCGAAGCTAAAGGTTGCATCGGGTTGATTCGTGGTTTTACCTCCTGTTGTGCCAGAATTGATATGTAAGTGCTCAAGTTGCGGTAGAGAGTTAGTATATTGACATTGGTCTAATATATTTTGGTATGAACACTGTGGTGAAATTAGGGCCAATGATTCCACTTGCGGATTAGTCAACACTAGGTTAATTCCAGATTCGATTAACTGCTCCTCATTTCCAGGTTATGCGTAGGAAGAGTTAGCCTAGGTCCTATTGGTATACGTTTATATGAGAGTGGAGTGTACAGTCTTTTCTGCACAACAGTCCCGGGTTCTGGTTCACAAATTCACCATCAATGTTTTCTCTAACAGAGTCAGAGTTAGCCACGTCTCCTCCTTTTTCTTTCATTTTGTGTTCTACTGCCACTACAGTCCCCACATGGTGAGGATCTCCTCCTGCTATATTTGGATCCGAGATGGTGACATGCTTCTGTTTTTTCAATCTATTTGTATTTCAATCAATCAATCAGGGGTTTGTAGAGCGCGTTACTCACCCATGAGGGTCTCAAGGCGCTGGGGGGGTGGGAGGGGGGGGCGCAGCTCCGGATCAGTCGAAGAGCCAGGTCTTGAGGCTCTTCCTGAAGGTGTGCAGAGTAGGGGAGCGTCTGATGTTGACTGGGAGCTCGTTCCAGGTTTTTGTTGCGATGTAAGAGAAGGCTCTTCCGCCTGCTCTGGTTCTGCGGATGCGTGGGGTCACTGCCAGGGTGAGGTCGGCAGAGCGGAGGTTCCTTTTGAGTACGTGGAAGGAGACTCTCTCGTTGAGGTATTTGGGTCCGATGTTGTGGAAGGATTTCTAGGCGTGGGTGAGTAGCTTGAAGGTTATTCTCTTCTCGATGGGGAGCCAGTGGAGGTCTAGTGGGTGCTGGGTCATGTGCTCGTGTCGTGGGGTTCCGAGGACGAGTCTGGCTGCGGTGTTCTGGATGGTTTGGAGCTTGTGTAGCAGGGTTTTGTTGATTCCGGCGTAGAGAGTGTTGCCGTAGTCCAGTCTGCTTGTTATGAGTGCGTGGGAGAAGGTCTTTCTGCATTCGGGGGATCCACTTGAAGGTCTTGCGGAGGATGCAGAGGGAGTTAAAGCAGGTGGAGGCGACGGGGTTGATCTGGCGAGTCTTGGTCTCCCTCTTGTACTTGAAGTTCTCTTGTTACCTATTGAGTTACTATTTATTAACTTAAAGTTACACCTCTTGATTCTAGTCTTCCTTTTATTTACAGGAGGAACATTTGTTGCAGGCTCTTGTAAGTCACTTGATTCCTCTATTGACTCACCGGTAGTCACATGGAGTTTAGATGGAATCATGGCCTTTTCCTTTTTAGCCCCAAGGACCATCTCTAGATTGGTATCTGGAATTTTGCATTTAATTTAGTGAGTTCTCCAGTAGTTGACGGGAGGTCGAGTGCCTTTTCTAGACGTTGTCTGCAATCATCAATCATATTATTTATGACCGTTGGGACTGCCAGTCATTTCTCTAATAATGGTGCATAGCTTTGGCACTCTATGGGTGCTTGAGTAGATTGAATTAATGTTTTTCTTTTACCGCTTCCTCAATTAGCGCCATCCTAAAATCAATATTTATTAATGTTGAAGTGAATTGCCTAGTAAGATCTAGTTGAGTATCAAGTTTTAGAGATTGCGACGTAATTGCATTTGCGATTGAGTCCAAGGGAGTGCACATGACCTTCATAATGCTTCGTATTGCTTGGTCTAGCTGGAACGTTGGCTCATTTTGCGCCTCAATTCTACGGGCATTCCCCAATTCCTCCCTTGCATTAATTTGTTGGTAATCATCCAAGAGATTTAAATCAATTGAATCATCCGCAGTATAAATATCTATTTGAAAGTCACTCTTATTTCTATCAGAGTTTCGTAGACTTGTGCGCTCTTTATTTTTCCAACCGCACCTAAGTCGACTCTGATTTTCCACTATAGAGCAGAGCAGTCATCATCCTTTGTGATTCTATTTCTCTTGGGTGGCTAAAGATGGGAGAGGAAGATAACTGAGAAATTCTTTCATAATTTGTCTGTTGGTAGTGATGATGAGGATCAGAATCACCCGAGCCTTTTACAACCCTCTGTACAATCGATGATGTTGTTTGTATTGTAAAGAGGTGGAAGAAAGCTTCTTGAATGCAATGTTTCCACATTTTTACGCACATTTTGGCCCTGGATGCTCATCTCTGGACATAGATTTTGAGTGAAATTTGAGTTGTCATTAGATTTTAGATTTGAACTAATTTCAAGATGTTACGAGTTCACTCCCGGTGATTTAAGATGTAATGATTGATCTAATTGAGGTGTTCTTGTTTGTACAGATGTTTCTATTGAGTCAATTTCTGCAGACGCAAGAGGGTCCTTATTAGAGTCGCTAAAAACTGGTAGGGGTTTATGTAATGAGGACAAACAGGAAGGCAAAGAAGAAGAGGAAGGGAAAGGATCAGGAACAGAAGAAGAAGAGGAAGAAAAGGAAGAAGGAGGAGGAGAAATGGAAAGCTGCTTTGAATCTAGGCCATCCCTGTGCACTACTGCAAGGTGAACCTTCTTGGACTTTGCTGTCTCCAAATGGGAGCTATGTGGAGAATATATCGGGAATATCAGGTCAGCATCAGAGTTTTTATAATGAAAATAATTTGTTATGGTGTTTACTGTTCCAGAGTGAGGAGAAAAAGCTTGAGAAGAAGAATGCAACACAACTGAGGTGATTTCATCATTATTTGCAAATCTGATCCTGGACAATCATCAATATCAGGTATCTGTTTATTTCCAGTGTGTAAAGTATCCAGGGTTAGCATCTGACGTACAGAAGTTCCAATGTTGTGCTTCCCTACGTTCCCTACGTTTCCTTGATAATCCTCACTACTTATGGGTCTTTTTGGTCTTATTCCTGGCGGCCGAGAATCTTGGGTTTCTTTCATACTCCTGTTAACTTGGGCTGCCCCCATAAACCCCGTAGGCCCATTGGGCACCTGAGTTGAAGAGGCCGCACCTAATTGAAAAATGGGTGCGAAAGTAGTATGCACAGACCCCAAGGCCTTCAGCGACTCCTTGTCTGACAACAATTTAGCGGAAGTATTCACAGCAGAAGTAATGGTATCTCTTGAGCCCCGATCAAAATTGGAGTCCGTAGCCTTCGTGGCCTTTAGTTTTCCTCTTGTCCTGTACATTCTTATAGGTAGCTATTTTTTCCTTTTATAATGCCTTATTTTGCCAGTAGGACACTTTACTTGATCAAGCACAGGTCAAAACGCAGGTCAGACGCAGGTCAAAACACGGATCAAGTAGCCCTAGATATCCTGATATTAGTGGCTACTCTCCTCCTCTTCCCGGCTCAGGAATACTCAAGAGTTTCAAAGAATTCAATTGATCGAGAGAGTTAAAGACAGTTCAAAATTCAAAAGATATCCAAGGAATTCCAGTTGTTCACAGTTTTTTTTTCCAGGAGTAGAGCGTACAAAATCTTTTGCAACACCCTTTACCGTCTTTTTATTGGGTGAAGGGGGCGAGTAAACAAACAGCAAGCAAGCAAATAGGAGAAAGCAAGTCCAAACAGGGCACAACAGAGCACAACACAACGGAAAAGCGCTGCAGACAGCAAGCAGGGGTCGATAAACTAAGCACAAGCTAAGCACAAGC
The DNA here is from genome assembly GCA_963921515.1 of Calotriton arnoldi. Taxonomy (NCBI): domain Eukaryota; kingdom Metazoa; phylum Chordata; class Amphibia; order Caudata; family Salamandridae; genus Calotriton; species Calotriton arnoldi. The sequence continues at coordinate 706,649 of CAWUFW010010269.1, forward strand.
AGTGGAGAGGCAATGGAAAGGCAAGGCAGGGCGAGGCGGGGCAGAGGAACAGCTAAGGCCTGAGTTGGAGCACCCCAAGCTACCTGGGTTGACTCCGCAGCAGCCCGGGCTCACACCTTGGCAGATGCCAACAAAATGAGCCACTCAAACACACTCCCCGAATGCCCTCACCTCTGCAGTGCTTGCAACAGCTGCCCTCTGCCCGCTCTGATCATCTGCTCAAGTCTGCACAAATCCGTTTCTTGGGCGTTTCTATGGCACCTGTCAGACCAGACCCCCTCTCCGGTCTCCACTATGTAACCTCCTCGGAGCCCTTCAATCCACAATGGCAGCTAGCACTCCCTCAGTTCACTCCGGCGGCTCACAGCGGCAGCTGGCACCCCCTCGGTTAACTCTGATGGCTCACAGCAGCAGCTGGCACCCCTCGGTTAACTCTGGCGGCTCACAGCAGCAGCTGGCACCCTCGGTTCACTCCGGCAGCTCAAAGCAGCAGCTAGCACCCCCACAGTTCACTCCGGCGGCTCACAGCGGCAGCTGGCACCCCCTCGGTTAACTCTGGCGGCTCACAGCAGCAGCTGGCACCCCCTCGGTTCACTCCGGCGGCTCACAGCGGCAGCTGGCACCCTCTCGGTTCACTCCGGCGGCTCCCCCCAGCAGCTGGCACCCCCTCGGTTCACTCCGGCGGCTCACAGCGGCAGCTCTCCTCTCGTCTCCAAGGCTCCGACGCTCAGCTCGCTTCCGCTCGCTTCCACTTCAGGCCACAGAGCTTCGCTATGTCAAGAACTTTACTCTTCCAGATATTGACATAGATCTGCATAAGAGGGTTGGGGGGGTTCCCCCATCGGTGGTCTCGCCCGGAATATGTCAGATGTAGGGGGGGTGTTGAACTCAACACCCCCTCTGGCTCTTGGCGACCATCACTTCCTCCACTGTCCTGTACCTCTTCTCCCTTGGGGAGATCCCTTGCAGAACTAGACAATGATGTCTTCCTTCCACGTACCCAACTGAACACTGAAAGTGGAGGAGAATTTGTTTAGTTTGACATTTTATTTTGTATTGAAAAGATCTTACTTTCTATGTTGCCTCGAGTCCCGAGCATGTATTGGAAATGATTTCTGCAATTTTGTTGGAAGTACAGAATGCAAATAAGTTTGGTTCTTCTGAGTCAAAGTCAGTTGAAAATCCTTTTAAGGATAACATCGTGAAACAAAAGTCTAAGGGCCAGATGTATCAAACAACCAATTTGCGATTCCCATTTAGCGATTTTTTTACCGAATCGCTATTTGAGATTCGGAAAACGCGATGCCGGAAAAAAATCGCTAAAAAATAGCGATTCAGTAAAAATTGCAATCACAATTACAGATTAGCAAATAGCGATTCTGTAATTGCGATTTCGCAAAATAAGAAATCGCAAATTGGCAACTCTGCTATTCTGGTGCAGTTTGATGACATCACAAGCAGGAAGTGTGACTCCCCATGCTGTTTCAGAGTCCCTGAGTCTGTGTGAGAGGCTGAGAGCACGAGCACACCACTCAGGAGCCCATCAGGAGTGCTAAGACAGGCACAAAAACACATCATAGCCACACTGGAGAAGGCAAAGGAGCCTGCAGGACGGAAAAGAAACAAAAATTCAGTGAGATAGAATTGGAGGTCCTCATTGAGGAAATGGTGAAGAGCCATGAACAACTCTTTGGCAAAAAATCACTGCACATACCAGAGTCAGATAAGAGGAAGATCTGGCTGGCAATACAGGCAAAAGTAAATGCCATTGGGATCACACAGCCCTCCATTGAAGACCTACGCAAGCGCGGACGCAAAGAAAACTGGTGGAGGACCATCTACAGAGCCAGCGTCCACACCCCTGGAGAACTTGGTGGAGTCCACCATACAGCCGGAATCCATCAGTGGCATAGCAGACATTGACAACCCAGCCACAAACAACACCAGACAAGGTAGGATGCATGCTACATTACCCCTGAGCCATCACTCACTAAACACTCCACTTAGAAATGACCCAATGATCAAGTAAGATTGCCACTCCAGTCCACAATTTTGTTACCACCCAGTAATGCATCATGGGAGATGCAGTCCCAAACATAAGATAGTAAAGCAGTGACACAGAGAAACATATCCACAGTTTACTCACACCAGTCAATGACCAAGCTAAGCACAGCATTTTGGTATACCAACTCAAGTACATTTAATTTGAAAATAACAGAAAGCAGGACACACAGTAAATAGTTCTCTTGTATTCACAGGAGAAACTGCACCACAGGGTGAAGACACACAAATTGACGAGGCACCTGAGCTACAGCAACAGGCACGGGAAGAAGAGTCAGATACAACAACACAAACAACACCCGCACCAAGACCACGCAGGTACACTGTGGTGCCACTACAGGAGTTGGAGGGAGGAGTGGAAGACATGTAGGATGAGCCATGGTCAAGGCCCGAAGAGCAGGCACAGCGTCAAACTCATCAGTCTCCTGTGCAGCGCAGCAACAGCAGTAGCTTCAGACGCAGAGCAAGGGCACAATGTGCCGCTGACAAAGGAGAGGAATCCTCTGTCTTCTCTGGGCTGGAGGGCACTATGGTGAATGTGCAGCGGCTGCAATTAAAAAGCATGCGATCAATGCAAAGGCAGCTGGTGTCACTAAATCATAACATGACTGACATCAAGAATGGCATCAGGAGATGAACAACACTATATAAAGGAGTGCACTGCATATGCGCTGTCACCTACCGGATGAAAGGCAAAAAATGAATCACTGTACAATTTCAACAGATCCAAGGAGTCTATCAGAGTGAGTTACATGCATTTACCTAGCAGGTATCCTTCTCCAAATTCACCTCCAGTGAGACGAGTGTATATTCCACTGTGCCTGAAGATGTAAGTGACATAGTGATAATGTGTGAGGCATTACATATGACCAGCACATTGATTGAATAGAAGGATTTCCTGTTCCCATACACATACTCATTAGCTGAGGGGGGACAGATTGCGACATGTGTCCCATCAATGCACCCAATTACATTTGGGAATTGTGCCATCTGGTAGAAATCCATTTTTGTCTTCTGCAATTGCTGTTGCGTAGTGGGAAATCTGATATAATGGTGCATTCTCTGAACCATTGCATCCAGGAAAGCATTAAAAAAGCGTGACAGGCAACTTTGGGACACCCCTCCAGCTACAGCTATCACCCCCTGGTAGCTCCCTGATGCCAGTAGGTGCAGTGAACACAGGACCTGCACATGTGTGGGAATGGCTTGGGTCCTGCGGGTCTGATGCTCCAGTACTGGGTGTAGGTCAGCTATCAGGTCTAGTATTGTTGCTGAGTCTAGCCTATACTTCTCATGTATTTCTTCTTCTGTCTGCTGAAACAGGGTAATGCGCACTCTGTAAATGCATTCATGTCTCCTCCTCCTTCTCTGTGCTGCTGCTTGAATCCGCATCCTCCTCGCTATGACATACAGGGCTGCCATTGTGAAAGATTCTGAGGCACTCTGGGCCTGTTTAAATAGTATGACCCTGGTTACCACCTGCCTTGAGTTGGTGGTAATTTGCGAGTTCCAAATAGAGATTTTTGGTTCATTCGCAAATTGAAATTTTCATACATTTCTCTGCGATTTCTTAATTGCGAATTCGCAAGTTACGAATCGCATTTTTTTACTTCGTAAAATAAGAATTTGCAAAAGATGCTTTCGCAAAGTTTGAATTCACTAACTTAGAAATCGCTAACTTTAGATTCGCTAACTTAGAAATCGCAATTTTTGGATTTGGTATTTTTGCAATTTCTAAATTTGCGATTGAGTAGGCTTTCATACATTGCAAAGAGCCATTCTGCGATCGCAAACGGCCGAATTCTGCGAATAAGACCGTTTGTGATCGCAAAATAGCTTGATACATCTGCCCCTAAAACAGTTGTGCCTTTGTGAGGGGTTACAGATGCTACTGTTCAGGCTGGTACACCACTTTATGTGATGTTTCCAAAAACGACTGTACTATTGACAATGAAGAGCTATGTTTAGGTACATTGTTTGTGGACCTCTTTGGGCACAGCTAAATTAGAAATCTCTCTAAAGCATCAAAAAGCAGCGACGGTAAATGGACCAGCATCGCAGCTGGGTGTTGGGTTGGAAGAGGAGATGGCAAAGGCTAGTAAATCGACTGTATTGCACAGTCTTTAGCCCGAGTCCAGTGGTATGCCAAGTAGGGCTCCAGTGGAGGGCGAGGAGTCCTCTGCAAGGAGTCAGAGGGAGTGACTAAGACAAAGAAAAATAAACAAATAACAAGAATCCCTAAATGGAAAACAAAAAAATTGAATTTCGCCAAGGATTATGACATGAAGAGTCCGAGGGAGGGGGGGGGGGGAATGCCTCCTTGAAGGCAGTGCCCCGATTGTTCTTATTACGCAGAATACATATGATACTTCCGTTGGGGTAGAGGCTAGAATTGGAGCATCGTTGGCCGGTCCTACCATGTCCTCTCCCTGCCCCCATGAGGCCTTGGGTCCCACATTGAATGTTTCATCTGAGCCTCTGGGAGTGGGAGGGGGAGTCAGAAGTGGGGGTCTCTCTTCCCTTGATGGAGACAGGTTCTAGTGATGTTAGCAATCCGGTTGGGTGGTTTTGAGGGGAAAGTGTCCATTTAGGAGGGTCTATAGAGGTGCCAGGTGCCTTACCCATCAAGAATGAGAAATGTCTCATGACACTATTGCAGGCTCTGCCTCACACACCTGTCCCCCGCTTAACCATGGAGCAAAAATGTTTGCCCGAAGGATAGGGAATCTTTATGGATTCCCCCAATAGGCCTGTTACAAAGGACTTGTGTGGAGCAGAGTGCTATGTCATCTGTTTTGGATTTTATCCTGTCATTCGATAACGAGTCTCCCCGGTAAACAGAAGTTCCATCTTAAGATCCTTTATGGAGATTGTCGCCTTAAAGTTGGTGAAAAGTGGTGACATTATAAAAGTGACTATTCATACATCTGGTCCGTCCTCTTAATCTAGAGTCACTTCTGGATCCCTGGTTATTGCAAATCTGATTGTAATGAATTGTGAGTATTTTCTAAAGCGAGGGATTGATGTCGTCTCTGTCGCAGAGTACTTGGAACCTCCTAGTAAACAATCTGATGGTTTAAAGGTATATAAGTCAATGGTGATGGATGCAGGGACTGACTTTGTATTTATACACAGGAACAACATAGTTATCTCGCTAGGGCATGAGCGTTGAGTAATGAAAGTGGGTGAGGGGCCCATAATCCATCCTCGAGCCTCTGGCTTGAAGGACGACCTCTTGCAATGAGTTGGGTGGCGGGTGCTTTGAATTACGCCAACGCTTTATCCAGGACCAATGAGCCTTTAAGGGTGGGTTCCTACTGTAGGAGAGTAGGATCTGCTTCACAGGGGTACCCCCACTTTTTGCTGATACTTCACTGGTTTTCGACATTAGTCTGGCTGGGGCCCTGCTATTCAGAACCCCAGCCTAGCTGTTTCCTCTTTAAAAGGGTATCCATGTGCCTTAGGCACATCTCTGATTGGGATCTGGAGTGCCCTTGTAAGTCCCTAGTATATGGTATACTATGTACCAAGGGCATAGGTACCTCAGAGGCCTGCCAGGGGCTGC